>JAQGDQ010000099.1:17193-632981 GCA_030141605.1 Tubiluchus corallicola
TTTTCTGTAGGTTTGGTCTTCCAGGTGAGATACATAGTGATCAAGGTCGCAATTTTGAGTCGCGTATTTTCCAGCAATGCTGTGAGTTACTGGACATAGTGAAAACGCGAACTACCCCTTTAAATCCAAAAAGTGATGGTCTCGCAGAACGGTATGTACGCGTCATTTCTCGGCAATTAGCGCAGTTTTGCAGCACCCATCAGCGTGACTGGGACGTTAAATTACCTCTGTTTGTTTTTGCGTACAGGTCCGCAGAACATGAGTCGACAGGTTTCACTCCTGCAAAAGCAATGCTAGGCCGTGAGCTTCGTCTTCCTTTGGACGTGCTTACAGGTCGTCCTCCCTCGGACACCCCTTCTTGCAACATAGTAGAGCATGTCAAACAACTTGAAAACAACTTGTATGATGTTCATCATTTCATTCGTAACAACTTACGATTTTCTGGAGAAATAATGCGCAGACGTTATGCATGTCAAAGCCAAGACCCCCACGTTTTAAACTCCAGACTTAGTGTGGTTTTTCAATCCACAGTGCAAAATTGGACGGTCGCCAAAGCTGCAATTAGATTGGCAAGGACCATACGAAATCGTTAAGCAATTGTCAGAAGTAGTTTTTCGCATACGCCTTCCAGGAGCAAAACGCTGCAAAGTCGTTCACGCAGACAGATTATGGCGGTATACACCTGCGCAAGGTTTTTCTTGGGGTACTCCAGAAGTTCAGAGTACTTGCACGCAAGTAGATAGCCAAGCAACTAGTAATTACGAGTTTTCCGGGGACAGCAATGAGACTTCTTTAGTTGAAGCTCCAGTTTCTTTTGGATTACCACCACCCCCATACTCTCCGCATAGAAGCAGCATCTCAGAATCGGAAGTAGAAACTGCATCGCGTTCACCTGCCTTTGTGCCTGGTAGTGACAGCCTTTCTGCGCCTGCCCTGTCGCCCCAGCAAAGCCCTACTAGTGATTATTTCCCCAGCGACCGCATGGACGCTCCGTCTCCACCTCCTTTATCACCCGTCCACCCAAGAACTTCTACTCCTAGAAAACCAGCTTCGCCTGGTCCATTAAGTCTGTTGTCGAATAATGACTCAGGGACTGAAGTCTCAGAAAGTGAGACTAGCTCTGCGACGAAGTCTTCTCAGAGAAGCCATAAAAATACACAGAGCGGAGTAGACAGTGGAGAAACCACTATTCTTTACGAACTTATGGAATTCGATACGCAAAGTGAAGATGAAAATGACCCCTCATTAGCCCTCGTTACATTCTCTCCCCCTCTTATCCCGGACCAGGGCGATTCTATTCGTACCCCACCTCGCCTCACTCCCACTACCTTTTACGGAGCGGCAGCAACTGCTGATGACCCAGAGCCTTCTTCTAACGTTAGATCCTACCCTCGTAGAAATCGCCTCCCTCCTACCAATCTTGGAAACTACATCTTTTATGATCCAACAGCTATTGGGACTCGGACTCGAGATGCTCGATTTGCTCGTCTACTCCGTGAAACTGATGTACCACTAGAACCATGTATTTTGACAAACTGCCCCTGTCAGAAATTGTTTTCTGGTTCACCAAGCAATGACGTAAGCGATGCTACAAGCACTTTGTTGGAGCGAGCACCACCTCCACGCAGCATGTTTTACCTAAAAACTTACAACGATTAAAGTTTGGTACGCAACAAAACGCTTACACTCTATGCTAATTATTCTCACGTCTTTACGTCACAGGATTTTGGGAATTGCCAACAAACTACTATTCAGCTGGATAAGATGATGCCGAAGTTATTAGTTGCTAAAATTTAGAAGAATGGAAGTGTCTAGTAAGCTACATGATTGTAAACTGTCTTATTTGTGTTTTATGACACTGGAACATGCAACGGTGTTAATGTTCTTAGTTTGATTATCTTTGAAACTTGAATTGCTTTCGCTAATCAATTGTTTTTTTGAATCGGCCTCATTTTAGCTTCCCAGCAGCACCTAGCCCATCGTACCCTCGGTGGACGTGACTGACAGAGATCGAAGCCCGTTGGTAAAGTATTCGTTGATTAAAGGTAAAGTCAAATCTCACTCTTGACGACTTTCAGTGGTTGATCGTGAGACTGGGCTGTTATTCGTTTTTTTTTGTAATTATTGTTAATGCTATGCTATTTTGTTCCCTAGTGAATTGTTCTGTTGCCATTTAACAAGAAATTTGTATGAAAGAAATTACTGTTATTTTAATGGTTGGTTAAAAAAGGAAAAAGAAATCCTGTTTATGTTGAAAAGAGTACGCTTGTCTTTTAAAACGTAATCTCGGCAATTGATGTTTCTCAAACATTCTTGTTTCAGTGCTGAATACAGCGCAAATCTGACTGCATTGAGTGAGACGTTCTTAAGTACATGTTCTTATGGAGAAACTTTATAAATTTTTTTTAGCGTTGTGTTTAACGTTTATTTGTTTAATTTTGCTTCTGCAAGAGTTTAACTGCAGTTTGTTTCAGGATCCTGACCTTGAAGCAGTGCAGTGGAAACATTGAGTAATACCTCGTTTTAATTTTGCCCGTTGTCGATTTCTTGTAGCCATAGCCGTACCTACTTTGCACTGTCGCTGTCGTTATTGGGTATCTTAGCCAGATTGGTCTGCTTTCGTCTGATTACTAGATTGTTAGAAGGACCAATGGATAATTTCATTTATTCATTTTCTTTGCATAATTAGTTAGTTTTTGTTTGACTTGGTGCAAACTCATTTGCGACAATTTAACTTTCTATTTGCTACATTAAAGGAGCTGTAAACGTTAGTTGGTAACATTTTTCTCACACTTGTAACAGCTATTAATTCGGTTGTTATCTGATTTACGAACAAATGTGACTTATTCTTACGTACGTTATGCTTTATAAACGAATTGTAATTATCAGTTTGGTTGTATCTAATATTTCAGATGGCTTGTGTAATGAAGATTACTTTTGAACATTCAGAATTTATGTAACGTACGTGATTAGGTGTGAAATAAAGAAATGCCTGTACCGATTTTTGTTTCCTTAGGTAATGAAGGGAGTTAGATGCATGGTGGACTAATTCGTCATTCTGCTAGCCCCTTTGAGCGAGAGGATAGTCCATTTGAGGACAAATGGAGGCTAAGAAGGGGGTAGTGTTGCGGCCACGCTTAGTCAAGGTTAACTTTGCGCATGCGCAAAGTCACTTGCTATAAAAGCGGTGAGCACGTAGGTTACTACGTCTCTGTCGTGCTCACGTCCACCATGTGTGCTGCTCTTTTCAGTGCTTAACAGGATTGTCGTTTGGGGTAGGTACGGCGTAGTTTGAACCTGATTATTTATCTTTTGTATTTCTTTCTCTGCACTCCGTCCTAGTGGAATGCAAAGCGCGCCAACGAAAGCTGACTGCTCAGCCGTCTTCGCGGCCCTCGACCCCCTGGCAGCCCCCAGGGGAGGGCTCCGCAACACTGGTGTCGAAGTTGGGGATAAGAATTCACAGTCGGTCGAAAGGACAAGTCTAAGTGCATGTCTAGAAACTGCTTCTTGGGCTGATTCTTTAGATTCGTGTTCTGCTTCTTCTGTTAATTTGGCAAACCTAGCTAGCCAGCCTAGCCAAGTGGCCTATTTACCTTCGTCTGTTCCACGTCCGGTGTCTGTAGGTCACGCTAGCTTTCAAGACTCAGGCCTATCTTGTTCTACAGACCTGAGCAACCTAAATTTTATTTCGCAAGAAATGCAAAACTTGTCTACGCGCATAAATAATCAGTTTTCACAATTTTCTGAGCTTAGTAATGTTATAGCTCAAAATCAAATGCGGAATGAAGCCCGTTTAGAAGACCTGTCAAGTGTAGTCGCAACACTTACACAGGCTTTTTCTCAGATCGCACCTAATTTTTCGGAGCGTCGCGGCCCAGTGGGGCCTGAACCTGGCCTTACACTGGTTAGGGAACCGGCTACGGTTCTCACCTCAAACGGTAATGATCCTGAACGTAATGGTTCATTCATTACTACAGATTGTGCGCATTCCCAGCGTCAAAATGCAGAACCGGCTACAGTGCCAAAAAACCCTACTGAACCGGTTACGCGCGTTCGCTTTCAAGCTCAGAGCGACAATGACCTTTCGCGAAATGACCCTGATATTTCCACATCTAGGTTCGATTCTCACTTGTCCAGCGGCACAGCAATAGAACAAACTAATTCGTTTTTACCTTTGCAAACAGCTTATAATAATTCTTGCACGAGTGGGGTTGCTAATAAAGAGTTTAAAGGGCTACCGCCTTATGATGGTGAAACAGTAACCTGGGAAAGCTATCGAGCTCAGTTTGAACTACTTAAGCAGATAAACTTATGGAATAACAGAGAAGCCGGGTTGCATTTAGCGTTAAAATTAAAAGGCAAAGCAGTTGGTGTTTTGGAAACGTTACCACCTGAGCAGCGCTCGGATTATTCAGTTCTTTCAAACGCTTTAAGTCGTAGATTTGGATGCCAAAATAGGGAAAGCGTGTACAGAGCGCATTATAACAGCCGCGTGCGTCAAACCAATGAAGATTTACGTCAGTATGCGGAACAATTGCGCGTGTTGTATCATCGCGCGTATCCTGCCGTGGATTTAAATTCTGCTGAACACCAACTTACTTTAAAATTCATAGATGGTTTGGGAGACCCTGAACTAGCAATACACGTGCAACAAAGTTCACCCACCAATTTATCAGATGCTTTAGCATCAGCGCTTTCAATTGAATCCATTCGCCTTACTGCTAAACGTACAGCAGAACTTTCTGAAGCTGCCAAGCCGCGTAAACCTATGCTTAGAGCTCAACAACCTGTATCTGATTCACGTTCAATTTCTTTTAGAAATGGCAAATTCGTATGCTATAATTGCGGAGGACATGGACATTTTGCAAAGCAATGTCCGTCTCCTGCACTTTCAGCGCAGGCCCAGCCTGGGCAATCGAGTCGGAAACCTGTAACATCAAATTTCGCGGGTCCAGAGAGAAAAAGGTCTCACCAGAGTCCAAATATGCAGAATAGCTCTAGTACTAATTTGAACCAATCGCGTCGCAGTACTGCTCGTCCTCACCATCCGCCACGTTTTCAATAGCGGGTGGAAGGAGACCGAGGCAACCATTCACCCGCCGGAATAAAACCGCCTCTAAGCGTCAAGTTAAACCAGAACTGCGCTATGCAAACAGTCCCATTAATTTTTCCGATGGCTTGTATGTGGCCGGATCCATAAATGGCAGGGTCTGCCGAATACTGGTTGACACTGGAGCCACACATACGACAGTGCAGTCAGAGCTTGTTACTAATAGGCAAAAGCCTCTTTTTAAGCAAAAAGCCGTTGGTGTAACGGGAACATTTCTTGATTTACATGGTCCTGTTAAAATTTCGCTTAAACTTGGTGCAAATTCAGTGCAGTGGTCAGGCACAACTGATGTTTGGCTGACTGATAGTCTTGTTGGTGAAGACTGCATTTTGGGCCTTGATTGGCTAAATAAACACCAGGCAGTTGTTGATGTAGGCCAAAAATGCCTTACGTTTGCAGATGGTCGCATTGTTAAACTTTCGCTATTGCCAGGCGGTTGTACTGAAATTGCAAACATGCGTCGTGTTAAAATTCCTGCTTTTTCCGAAGCTATTGTAGAGGGTAGACCTGTGGTACCATTGCCACACTGTTTAGGCATGGTTAGTCGTGGAAACCAGCCATACCGTGCAGATGGCTTATTTACAGGTCGTGTGACCACTCCGCCAGGTGCCCCTACTATTAAAACTGTGGTAGCAAATGTTTCAAACAAACCAATAACGCTTTTTGAAAATGAAACAGTTGGTCAATGGGAATTTGTTAACAGCATTGAACAGCCTTTGAAACTAGCTTCTTTAAAACCTAGAAACGGGGTTCGTACTAAACCTGAAGTTTCTGAAAGTTCACTGCCTGAACCAGTTCGAGATTTATTAAACCGTAGCAAAGAAAACTTGTCAAAAACTCAGTTTAAAAAGCTGCAAAACTTCCTGCAGAAAAATAATGATTTGTTCGCGTCTGGGCCTTATGACCTCGGACATACTAACATCGTACAGCACCGCATTAATACGGGCACCCATCCACCTATCAAGGCACAGCCTAGGCGACTAGGCCAAGCCCAGCGTGAGCAACTTGATCAGGCGATGGATGAGATGCGTGCGCAAGGGGTGATAGAAAGATCATATAGCCCCTGGTCATCTGCGGTCGTACTGGTACGAAAAAAAGATGGTGGTACACGCTGTTGTGTGGATTATAGGTCCCTCAACACGATAACAGTAAAGGATAATTATCCATTACCGCGTATTGACGATTCAATAGACGCGTTGTCCGGTGCTGAGTGGTTTTCCACTCTGGATTTAAAATCCGGATACCACCAAGTGGAAATGGCACCAGACGATAAAGAGAAAACCGCGTTCATTACGCACCAAGGCCTTTGGCAATTTAAATCAATGCCCTTTGGCTTATCAAACGCGCCAGCGACCTTTGAACGCTTAATGGAACAGGTCCTGGCAGGACTTCATTGGCGTACGGTTTTAATTTATCTAGACGACGTCATTGTTTATGGCCGTACGTTTGATGAACATTTATTACGACTTCAAGAAGTTTTTGAGCGATTTCGGTTAGCTGGCCTTAAACTCAATGCAAAAAAGTGCACGCTTGTGCAAAAACAAGTGCTGTACTTAGGCCATATAGTCAGCAGTGTCGGAGTTCAAACCGATCCGGCTAAAACGGAAGCCGTTGCAAAGTGGCCTCGGCCCACTAACATTTCCGAGCTTCGCAGTTTTTTAGGTCTTTGTACTTATTACCGACGCTTTATTCAAAATTTTGCTAATGTTGCTAGTCCTCTTTATCAACTTACGCGGAAGAATCAATCTTTTGTTTGGCAAACTAGCCAGCAACGTTCATTTGAGCGTCTAAAAAACTTGTTGACAAGCGCACCAATTCTAGCATACCCCCAGTTTGATAAGCAATTCATTCTGGACACTGACGCCAGCAGTGTCGCTGTCGGAGCTGTCTTGTCACAATTACAAGGAGAGGAGGAGCATGTAATCGCGTATTATAGCCAGGTTCTTTCACCAGCAGAGCAAAATTACTGTGCTACGCGGCGCGAACTGTTAGCAGTAATAAAGGCAGTGAATCACTTGCATCACTACCTGTACGGGCGCCAGTTTTTAATACGGACTGATCATGCTGCCTTGCGCTGGCTTCGATCTTTGAAGAAGCCAGAAGGTCAGCTTGCCCGCTGGTTGGGAAAGCTGGACCAGTATGATTATTCCATAGAGCACAGGTCTGGCAAAAACCACAACAATGCAGATGCTCTCTCTCGCAGGCCTTGTGAGGCTGAATGTAAATTTTGTTCAAGTAAATGTACAGAATCCACTGAATCGGAAAATGAATTCGTACTAAACCCAAAAGAGCTACACGAACATTGTTTAGCAAGCGCGGAAACCTTTGTGGATTCCAAACGCGCAAAAATCGCGAGGGCAGGAACTACGCTTCGCGATATAAACTTAGATTTTGCTCACGAACAAGCTGAAGATAGGGACATAGCCCCTATTCTTGGCTTTTTGCAAACTACTGAGCAACAGCCACCTTGGGAACAAATTTCTGCATTGAGTCCAGAAACCAAGGCGCTCTGGCAACAATGGGGAGCCTTGCGTGTTGAAAATGGCATTGTTCAGCGCCGCTGGGAGTCTCCTCAGGTAAACATTTTACGTTATCAGTGGATTGTTCCCCGCAATTTTCGGGAAAGCCTACTGACTGGTTTTCACAGTAACGCATCTGCTGGTCATTTTGGCCAAAATAAGACCTTTGCAAAACTTCGTGAACGTTATTTTTGGCCAGGAATGCGAAATGATGTTAAGTTGTGGATCCGCTCTTGCCATGAATGTTGTGGCAAAAAAGGACCACAAAGAAAGCCAAGAGCACCTCTGCAAATGTATCGCGTGGGCGCTCCAATGGAGCGAATTGCAATTGACATTGCAGGTCCTTTTGTACGTTCAGACTTAGGCAACAAGTACATTCTAATTGCAATTGACTACTTCACAAAGTGGCCTGAGGTTTTTGCTATACCGAACCAAGAGGCCGAAACTGTTGCCTCAGTCCTAGTGAACGAGTTTTTCTGTAGGTTTGGTCTTCCAGGTGAGATACATAGTGATCAAGGTCGCAATTTTGAGTCGCGTATTTTCCAGCAATGCTGTGAGTTACTGGACATAGTGAAAACGCGAACTACCCCTTTAAATCCAAAAAGTGATGGTCTCGCAGAACGGTATGTACGCGTCATTTCTCGGCAATTAGCGCAGTTTTGCAGCACCCATCAGCGTGACTGGGACGTTAAATTACCTCTGTTTGTTTTTGCGTACAGGTCCGCAGAACATGAGTCGACAGGTTTCACTCCTGCAAAAGCAATGCTAGGCCGTGAGCTTCGTCTTCCTTTGGACTTGCTTACAGGTCGTCCTCCCTCGGACACCCCTTCTTGCAACATAGTAGAACATGTCAAACAACTTGAAAACAACTTGTATGATGTTCATCATTTCATTCGTAACAACTTACGATTTTCTGGAGAAACAATGCGCAGACGTTATGACGTCAAAGCCAAGACCCCACGTTTTAAACCTGGTGACTTAGTGTGGTTTTTCAATCCACAGCGCAAAATTGGACGGTCGCCAAAGTTGCAATTAGATTGGCAAGGACCATACGAAATCGTTAAGCAATTGTCAGAAGTAGTTTTTCGCATACGCCTTCCAGGAGCAAAACGCTGCAAAGTCGTTCACGCAGACAGATTATGGCGGTATACACCTGCGCAAGGTTTTTCTTGGGGTACTCCAGAAGTTCAGAGTACTTGCACGCAAGTAGATAGCCAAGCAACTAGTAATTACGAGTTTTCCGGGGACAGCAATGAGACTTCTTTAGTTGAAGCTCCAGTTTCTTTTGGATTACCACCACCCCCATACTCTCCGCATAGAAGCAGCATCTCAGAATCGGAAGTAGAAACTGCATCGCGTTCACCTGCCTTTGTGCCTGGTAGTGACAGCCTTTCTGCGCCTGCCCTGTCGCCCCAGCAAAGCCCTACTAGTGATTATTTCCCCAGCGACCGCATGGAAGCTCCGTCTCCACCTCCTTTATCACCCGTCCACCCAAGAACTTCTACTCCTAGAAAACCAGCTTCGCCTGGTCCATTAAGTCTGTTGTCGAGTAATGACACAGAGACTGAAGTCTCAGAAAGTGAGACTAGCTCTGCAACGAAGTCTTCTCAGAGAAGCCATAAAAATACACAGAGCGGAGTAGATAGTGGAGAAACCACTATTCTTTACGAACTTATGGAATTCGATACGCAAAGTGAAGACGAAAATGACCCCTCATTAGCCCACGTTACATCCTCTCCCCCTCTTATCCCGGACCAGGGCGATTCTATTCGTACCCCACCTTGCCTCACTCCCACTACCTTTTACGGAGCGGCAGCAACTGCTGATGACCCAGAGCCTTCTTCTAACGTTAGATCCTACCCTCGTAGAAATCGTCTCCCTCCCACCAATCTTGGAAACTACATCTTTTATGATCCAACAGCTATTGGGACACGGACTCGAGATGCTCGATTTGCTCGTCTACTCCGTGAAACTGATGTACCACTAGAACCATGTATTTTGACAAACTGCCCCTGTCAGAAATTGTTTTCTGGTTCACCAAGCAACGACGTAAGCGATGCTACAAGCACTTTGTTGGAACGAGCACCACCTTCACGCAGCATGTTTTACCTAAAAACTTACAACGATTAAAGTTTGGTACGCAACAAAATGCCTACACTCTATGCTAATTATTCTCACGTCTTTACGTCACAGGATTTTGGGAATTGCCAACAAACTACTATTCAGCTGGAAAAGATGATGCCGAAGTTATTAGTTGCTAAAATTTAGAAGAATGGAAGTGTCTAGTAAGCTACATGATTGTAAACTGTCTTATTTGTGTTTTATGACACTGGAACATGCAACGGTGTTAATGTACTTAGTTTGATTATCTTTGAAACCTAAATTGCTTTCGCTAATCAATTGTTTTTTTCGAATCGGCCTCATTTTAGCTTCCCAGCAGCACCTAGCCCATCGTACCCTCGGTGGACGTGACTGACAGAGATCGAAGCCCGTTGGTAAAGTATTCGTTGATTAAAGGTAAAGTCAAATCTCACTCTTGACGACTTTCAGTGGTTGATCGTGAGACTGGGCTGTTATTCGTTTTTTTTTGTAATTATTGTTAATGCTATGCTATTTTGTTCTCTAGTGAATTGTTCTATTGCCATTTAACAAGAAATTTGTATGAAAGAAATTACTGTTATTTTAATGGTTGGTTAAAAAAGGAAAAAGAAATCCTGTTTATGTTGAAAAGAGTACGCTTGTCTTTTAAAACGTAATCTCGGCAATTGATGTTTCTCAAACATTCTTGTTTCAGTGCTGAATACAGCGCAAATCTGACTGCATTGAGTGAGACGTTCTTAAGTACATGTTCTTATGGAGAAACTTTATAAATTTTTTTTAGCGTTGTGTTTAACGTTTATTTGTTTAATTTTGCTTCTGCAAGAGTTTAACTGCAGTTTGTTTCAGGATCCTGACCTTGAAGCAGTGCAGTGGAAACATTGAGTAATACCTCGTTTTAATTTTGCCCGTTGTCGATTTCTTGTAGCCATAGCCGTACCTACTTTGCACTGTCGCTGTCGTTATTGGGTATCTTAGCCAGATTGGTCTGCTTTCGTCTGATTACTAGATTGTTAGAAGGACCAATGGATAATTTCATTTATTCATTTTCTTTGCATAATTAGTTAGTTTTTGTTTGACTTGGTGCAAACTCATTTGCGACAATTTAACTTTCTATTTGCTACATTAAAGGAGCTGTAAACGTTAGTTGGTAACATTTTTCTCACACTTGTAACAGCTATTAATTCGGTTGTTATCTGATTTACGAACAAATGTGACTTATTCTTACGTACGTTATGCTTTATAAACGAATTGTAATTATCAGTTTGGTTGTATCTAATATTTCAGATGGCTTGTGTAATGAAGATTACTTTTGAACATTCAGAATTTTTGTAACGTACGTGATTAGGTGTGAAATAAAGAAATGCCTGTACCGATTTTTGTTTCCTTAGGTAATGAAGGGAGTTAGATGCATGGTGGACTAATTCGTCATTCTGCTAGCCCCTTTGAGCGAGAGGATAGTCCATTTGAGGACAAATGGAGGCTAAGAAGGGGTTAGTGTTGCGGCCAAGCTTAGTCAAGGTTAACTTTGCGCATGCGCAAAGTCACTTGCTATAAAAGCGGTGAGCACGTAGGTTACTACGTCTCTGTCGTGCTTCACGTCCACCATGTGTGCTGCTCTTTTCAGTGCTTAACAGGATTGTCGTTTGGGGTAGGTACGGCGTAGTTTGAACCTGATTATTTATCTTTTGTATTTCTTTCTCTGCACTCCGTCCTAGTGGAATGCAAAGCGCGCCAACGAAAGCTGACTGCTCAGCCGTCTTCGCGGCCCTCGACCCCCTGGCAGCCCCCAGGGGAGGGCTCCGCAACAATACAATATAATGAGGCCCCGCACAGACATGCAATTTTCAGTTGCGCAACTAGAAGTCGCAAAATCTGTAAATATAGAGTCTATATGAGAGTCCTTGTGATGTCATTCCTAAACTTCTATGCCATTTCTAAAGGGAAGAAATGCGTTGATTGTATTGAGGTGTATTCACAATAGGCTATTACTTCTCATAACTCGATATTTTGGTCTCCAATTTCTGACTGTCACTGAATTTCTTGATAGACAGTAAGAATGAGTTATCTTCAATAATTTGTTTCTCATCAACTTTTTTATAATCTTAATAGTACGTTTTGCGCTGCTTACTTGCACTCTTCTTACACTTAACTATTGTGTTTTGACAAAAGTTGCGCAACTAAAAATTGCATGTCTGCACGCTCTCTTTGAAAACACATTACAATATAGTCACGCAACTAAAAGTTTGAGCCAAGATTGCAATTTTTAGTTGCATATGTCTGCGCGCTCTCGCAGACTTTAGTTATTTACAACTTTACTTACGCTATCTTACGTTTACGTTTACTTACGTTATCTTGCAACTTTTACTTCCTCAACTGAAAATTGCATGTCTGTGCAGCACGTTAGTATATTGTATAATGTCAAGTATGTTGTAATTTCGTAAATGTCCAACCTGCTCATTGCAAATAAGCTAAACTACTATAACTATAAACACATTCAAAGTGACTTTACCTCATTTCGGGCTTCTGTTTCATCTCGTTGAATAACTCAACGAAATTTGAATGCGGTCTTGCATCTGTAAGGAGAGCAGTATCCACAAAAAAGGGACAAATGGCGTTTACTCTGATGCCGTATCCTGGCACTTCTTTCTCTGTGTATATCTGAGTTTATACAAAAGAAAAAGTTGTTTTCTTTCTTATGATGCCTACAAATAATATCAAAGCTTTCTCAGTCGAGCAAAAAAGGAAAATAGGACTCAGCTTTACACCATTAAGCAGAAAATTATATAAGGTGTAACTTCATCGTGCAAAATAAAAAGCGGGAAGATATTGTCTTCTAAGTATGACTTGTCTTAAAAAATTAAAAAATTGTTAATGAAGCCTAATTTTATTAATTTTTATTTATTGCATGTTTTCAGTCGTTCATATTTAGACGGGTAACAGTTGAAACTATGAACATTAAATATGCCGAGCTTGTCCATCACACATTGCCAAAGTTTCTAAGCTAGTAATTAATTAGTTATATGAAACATTTTTGTAAGTATTATAAGTAATAAACTGTTTATTTTTAGAGTGCTATATGCTATTAATAATAATGACATATTATTGTATTACAAGGCCTTACACCATTATTATTTAACAAAGGTGTAAAACAGGGTGATGTTAAAGAACTTTGTCTGAAATTAAATCAGCTGAAGATGGGATAAAGAATATGTGACAAAGTTTGCTGACGATGTTTGTCTTCTAGCCAACACAGAACCTACCAAGCAAGTGTTAATTGGTACATACTGAACTTATGCCAATAGTAGTAATAATCTGGCCGCCTACAATGAGCTCTATACCTCTAGAACTACTATGATATAAAGACATATAATAAACAGAAATATCTGAGTCATGTAAGTACAAATTCAGCTGATGATAACGAAGACGTAAAACGTCAAAAATCTTTGTTAGCCGCTAGAGCTAATACCATAATTAGCTCATTTTAGTAAATGAAGTATTGATGTTAAAATATCTTCATTCAAAAGCTTTTGTACGTGTATATTTGTGGTATATCATTGTGGCTTAAATACTACGATTACGTCGTGACTGAAATTAAAATCACGTATAACAAGTGTATACGCAAACTCTGTTTACTTCTCAATGATTGCAATGCTCGTGAAATGACAGTATATTTAGGCACCCCGTATATTGCCGTACTTGCGCGCAAGGTTGTATTTTCTTTTAGAAATCCACTTTTTAATAGTTCAAATTTGAACATGAAATATATTCTAGAGTGTGATACATATATTCATTTTACTTTGCATGCGAAATGGAAGTCAGTTCTATTCTGTTGATCTTATGATTTCATTACTAGAATTTAGTTATTTTAATTAATATGTTTGACTGCATTTTTATATAAATATTAATTCCGTGTAAATGTAATTATCGTCGTGTAGCATAATCGTGTGCTTGTGTGTGTGTGTGTGTATGTGCGCGTGCTTGCGTGCGTGCGTGCGTGCGTACGTGCGTGCGTGCGTGTGTGTGTGTGTGTATGTGTGTGTGTGTGTGTGTGTGTGTGTGTGTGTGTGTGTATGTGTGTGTGTGTATGTGCGTGCGTGCGTGTGTGTGTGTGTGTGTGTGTGTGTGTGTGTGTGTGTGTGTGTGTGTGTGTGTGTGTGTGTGTGTGTGTGTGTGTGTGTGTGTGTGTGTGTGTGTGTATGTGTGTGTGTGTGCAGTTAGTCTTTATGTTTAGAAATAAGATTTTAGTTTTCATTTCACTGATTTATGTATTATATTTTATATGGACTTTTTTGTCCATATGTCAATAAACCGGAAGACAAAATACAGTCTGATGGGAAAAATCGCCCTGTTTTTCTTTAAGCGCATGTGCAAAAAAATATGTAAAAACAAAGTTGTCTATTGTCAGGTAAAGTGAGAATGAACTAATGAATTCAACGTGACGTGCAGTTTGAAAAAATGAAAATTTATCTTGTTTCATAGAATGAATTTTTGCACCCTGGTTCAATTCAACTCGTTTTCAGAACTCGCCTCACATTTATTTTCGTTACCTGCGACACGGTTTGCGTGAATCCAACCACTCCAAATTTTGTTGCACAGTATACACTTAGCACTGGTGGGAAAATAAAGAGTCCTAAAAGTAAACGCAACTGTTATAAACCTGAATTTAATACGTGGAACTTTAGGTAATGTCTTGTCTAATGTCTTATCTGCTCAACCACCTTGACTTTTTTGACGGCTTTATAATCAGGACAGGTCCCAAGCTTTTCTTACAGGCACTTACGTCCAATCTAGTAATTTTATGTGTTGATTTACACAAGGCAAACAATTTACCTAGAGAGTAATTTTCAACCGACTCAGCAGAATTCTTACTTGATAATTACATATACAATAGCATATTATTATAATAATCTTAATTTAAAGGTATTTCATCCATCTGTTGATATAATGATCATAAGTGTTAATGATGGCAAATAGTTACCTGCAGCGGATGCTGTGTTAACGACCACGCCGCCATGTTTTTTCATGTAGTGATAAGCTAGATAAGTACCAGTTATTACAGAGGTCTAGAAACAAGTCTATGAATTAATATTAAGCCGGCTAAACTAGCTAACGATTCACAGAATTATACGTCAACTTGGCTAAACAAAACGACGAAGATCACTTCATCTCGACTTTACTCTCGTTCAGTACAAGACGTTGCAGCAATGAATTTTTAATTGTCGAGATTGCAAAGAAACCAATTACTAATACAGGGTGTCCCCCGAAGAGTGGAATTACGTTATTACAGTATTTCATGATATTCTATGATGAGCTCTACAGGGCGATGGAGACTTTTGAGTGAGTCAGCATTAATGTCGCTTATGAAGAGGAGTTAGCATTAATCCGTACAAAGTTGTGTTACTCGCTTATTGACTTTTCTGCCCAACTGCTTGGACATGTCGTTTAGAACGACTTTTATAGTTGTCATGGATCTGTTTTTCATGAATGTCATTTATCAGTGCTATGTTACTATGGAATTGACTTTGTGGTAAAAATTTAGAACACAGAGTAACTCTATAAAAACTGGATATAAACTTATTACGAGAGAACAATATCATAACGAAATAGACGGCTTTATAAAGCTACTTCGCAAACGAGTAGCCCAAAATAAAGACTGGATTGTACAAATTATTAATACTCACCAGATTAATGTCAATCATGCGTTTATAATCTATTTCGTCTGCAATTCCAGCCGTGCACGAAACAATATCTAACCTGCCAAACACTTCAAGCGTCCTTTGAAAAGCTGTCTTGAGATCTGATTCATTGGTCACATCAGTTTTGATGAATACAGCCTTTCCAGAACCAAATTTTGCCGACAGTTGTAAAGCCGTTTCCTGCCCCTCATCATCTTTAACGTCAACTATGGCAACACCCTGAAACCGATATTGTTCTACGTAAAATTGAAAATACGCGGAAAAGCTGCAAAATTGGGCTGATTAGCAAATTACAGGATCGTCCAGAAAAAAGCGTTACTCCAAACAAATTCACGGAGAGTCATGGCCCTTCATTCTGGTCCAGAAGTGTTTGTAAAAAAAACCACATCATGGTCTGTAAATTTTCCTTCAAGACCTTCACGAGCGTCGCAAGGACGTTTTTTTACAAGTTGTTCATAAAAAAACGGCGGGCGAAAACCTCCAAAAATGGTGTTGCAGAAAAACCGTCCCAGCCGCCTTCGGCGAGAGACCGGGGTACAGGCTGATATGAGTCTCTTACAAATATCTCTACGAGAACGAAGGCTACAGAGATAGTTTGGAAGAACGAATTCATTTACCTAAAGCTGCACAAAAAACAGGTACTTAGCGTAGAATCATTTTGTACAACATTAAAGCACAAGAACACACTCCTCATCAATAAAGTTTAAATATTCGTCTTGAAATTTTGCGCCACTTATATACTGTCTTATTGCACGCAGAGCTTGCGTTAGTAGTTCCGGCGATGACCGTTAGATGCAGCCATTTCAACGGTATGTCGTTTGAAACAAGTTTAGATAACATTGTATAAAGTTTGAAAAAAATTGTTAAGAACTCGTAATCGTAGCACACTCTTCGCTAACTAAGCCAAAGTGAAAATGTGTAAATTCTTTTTCTTGTCAATAAGATTAATATTTGGCAAGCCAGTAATGCAGTTATTAAGAATTTTCTTCCCAATTACATAATTATTTCAAACAGAGGAGCGTAGTGCTAAATAATACACCTTTGTATATAAAGAACTTTGAGATATACTTAAAAATCCCCCTTTTTGCAACTGGGCAAATAACTCACATGAATTCAGTGGCTTGAATTGGTGGTACTGAAGAATATAATGCCGTCTTTCACAACTATAAAACTGATCATTTACTTTTCTGGTTTATTCCAAAGCAAAAAGGTAGTACCTAGTACCTTGATTCGGCACTATAACTGCAGCACATCGTGCAGTTGAAATATTAAACAAATTAACTGAACAAACCTTGGCTTGTTTTTCCAGCAGTGCCTCACAGTATGCTCTCCCTATACCACGCGCGCTGCCTGTGATCAACGCTACTTTTCCTTCGATCTTCATCCTTCTTTCGTCTTTAAATTTTCAAACGTTTACTCTAGAAACTACAGAAAATGGCGTCTGTTGAAAAGTTGGCCTTTGGGCTAGTAATAATTGATCCGCAGAGCCGGTCGTCTTCGGTACTAATGATGTTCCTACTCTAGTGCTCAAATTTATCATCCCAAGGTGATCGAGTTGTGAACACCAAAAGTGAAGGTATTTAGTGGGTGTCAAGCTCATTTTGCTGTAATAAAGCCTAAGGAATACTGTCGGATGTTCACACATTTTTGATCAGTTGGTGTATGATATACCAGGACTGGTCTCTTGAAAAAGGACGTGTTTTAACAAGGATAAATCCAATCATTGGGAAGAAAATGACAGAATGACAGCTGCTTCTTTATCGTTTTAGCTTACTTAGACACTTTTATTTTTGTGGTCTTTATTAAAGGTGACAAAAACGAGGCTTTTTATCTTTCAGGGATTTAGCTTTCAACAGACCCCACTTAATAAGCTGGCGTTGTGGCAGAATTGAAACCTGGGTCATTGTGAAAACAAGAAAAGAAGTCCACTCGTTATTGTGCCACGAAAGTACAAGATGTCAATATTTCTTTGCAAAAGTTCAAAATACTCTTCTGGATGATTGCATTAAGATTAAACGTTGTTCAAAACTCAGTTTGATCCTCCGACCATATCTGTTAGCACTTTTAGTGATTATTAGTAGTTAAGTAAGGTAATATAAATACAATACGAATAAATAGACAGGTGCGTCCAGAAAAAACGTTCTCCAAACTAACTCGTAAGCCTTGATCGAGGTAGAATAAGTATTTGTAAAAGAAAACCACATTATCGTGTAGCATTTTCTTCTCTTTCCAGAGAGATGTAAATTTCCCTCCAAAACCTCCTATCAAACATTACTGGGACGTTCCTAGCTTTTTGCTAGAGATCTTTAGGGTAAATTTATAGTTCTTTGGAAGAGGACCGGGCTATGTGGATGACGTGAGTCTCTTTTACAAATTGTAAAAGTTTTGTATTGATTGATTAATTGACTGAATTACTAACTCATTGATCGATTGACGATTGATTAGTTGATTGACTGAATGACTGGCTGACTCATTGGCTAATTGTTTGATTGACTGATTGATCAATTGAATAATTGATTGATTGATTTACTGATTGATTATATTGATTATTCCAGACCAATAGTCTATACACAAAAATAATTCAATTCTATTGAAAAGCCGTAGTAGTATCACTATCACAGAGATATGATTCACAAGGAAGGAAATACAAAGTTATTCTCAGCCATCAGGAGAGACCTTCTGAGTTGCTAAAATGCCAAGGTATGTATTTGTAACAAGGGCTTTGTGTTGGACCCCACTGTGTGAAAGTAGAGACAACTACAGAGTTTTCTCAGACTCCCAAGCTGCAATATTTCAAATTTTGGGACAGTATTCTCCAAAACCAACAATTCCGTATACCTCGTTTGTCTTACGTCTGTTGCGCTTTTGTTTTCTATGAGCAGAAATTTTAAATTCAAAAGAAACAAACAGACAGAATAAATGTTTGTGCGGACAGTCACTAGTAGTCATGTGAATCTTTCTCACATTCATGCTGACAGAATAGCATATTGTCATTCATATCATTTGCATTCTCAACAGACATGAATTTCCAACTATAGAGCATTGGTCATGCTATAAGTCCCTAAAACGCTCATTTTTGACACTTTGGGGACCTTGACGTTTGCCACAAGATCATTCTTTTTGGCCAAATTAGGTTCACAAAATTTTATGGGAAATAACGGTATGCAAAGAGGCAAAGAATACTAATTTCTTAGCAGTGTCTCCAAGTCAAACAAGGTCAAACAATGTCCAAATTTCGTATAACAGGCGTTTTTGGCCGCATTTGGCAATTGGCCGAAAGTGGTCGCCAATCATTAACTAGCACATACGCTTGACTTTTTGCAGGACAAATTCTGCCTTTATCACAATATAGTTACAAAAGTTTGAATCCTGAATCTTCTATAAGCGACAGGTCACTGTAACGCCTCGCAGTGAGCTGACTCAGATACTCCTTCGATACCAGTTATCCTGGATCCTCCCTCCCTCCCTACCTGGGAGAGGGACAAAATTCTTTTTATCTATTTTGCATTGTCAGTAGATGACAGATCGCTCTCATTCTCCCTCTGAACTGACTCAGATGCTCTCACTATGCCAACCGTTGCTTGCAGCTGTTGAAGGTCCTACCTGTTTACCCCTGTTCTGGACATGTCCTCAGGATGACCTTTGACCTTGACCACCCTCGTGCCCAAATGTTACCTCATGTCAAAAATTTAAAGTTCAAAACATTAGTCGGAAGCTCATATGGCGACATTCACAGTTGCATTGTGTTATATGGCTACTGATAATCAATTTAACTTTAAAACGACTAGAAAAACCGAAACAAAATGTACCGAGTTTTGTTTTATTTTTCATACATTTTTACAAAAACTGTAACACAAACACAAATGCAGTAGATGCTCACAAAGAACAGACATCAATTATGATTCCTAATTTATACGCGATTATTGTTACTAAGAAGGTTTCTTAAGTGTTAAGAATATTTATTCTAGACACTTAGTAATTTAATAAATCCCTGGCTCTATTGTAAGTAGAACTTGCACAATCGCATTTCAAACCCATTTCAGTAAATTGCATTTTCACTTGTTTACAATGTTCGTGCTACCAAAAACAATACAGTACTTTTATAAAATAGCTAGATGATTTAGCTAGTACGGTTACATTTCTGTCTATTTCATTATAAACAAGTGATTATTCTCCACATAGCTTACTTACTAAGTTATTTATGAAGTACCTGGTTTAACTGCCTATTTTGAACACAATACACAATTCTTTTGCTCCATAACTTTCTGAACATTTTTGAAATTTAAAACTATCAGAACATTAAACAAAACTATTCAAATCAAAATGATTCGTATGGGCATTTGCTGAACTACAGCAATAATGTATATTATAAAAACTTTGCTTATTACAAACGGGGGCAAAATTTGCCAACAAAGTGTTTTCTATTTCAATAGTAATAACACTGATCTAAACGACTGTCACAAAAATTTAGCATTGCAGAAACATTTCCTGCATTACCTCCGATTAATTTCCTCCAATTAATTGTCATACTCGAAAGTAGCTTCTTTAAAGAACAACAGACAGCTAGTAATGTTAACAAGAACAAAATTGAATTTCAAATGAACTCGACCCTATGTTTAAGAAACCACATATTGTTAAATTGCTTTTGATTTGTTTTGTTAGTCCTTTCTGAATGTTAAACTTTCCGCATAATTATAAAAGTAACTTAATATGATTAAGCTTCATTTATTCCACAAATGCAGCAGAAATCTTCTTGGGTTACAAAAGAGTAACCGTATTGTTATAACTATACATCATTTTTGATAGTTAAAAACGAGATATCATATTTGATAGGGAATAGTTGCTCAATGCTTCCTACACACTACGTACCTAATGCTTTAAGTATGTGAATTTTTATATAATGAAATATTTCATGAAAGATTGCTATGAACACATGCAGAAGCCAAAGGTGGCTCAAAGGTCAAGGTAAGGTTACAAAGTTGTTCCTAGTGATCCCTTATACAAAAAAATTAAAATTACTATAAAAATCTACAACAAAAAGCTGCCAGAATTATGAATTCCTTATATACAATAGAAAAATGACGGTGAGGATGACGATGATAATCACAACAACAGAGGTAAAATATACATGATCCCGGCACACACACACGCCTCTTCATATAGCACCGTAAGACATTGTACTCAACTATATATACATAAAAATTTCTCTAGCATAAAATGCTTACATAGTACCTACTACATATAGTCAAACAACAGATGAAACTATTGAAACAGGGCCAGTCCCAGGGTTCTCTTGAGCAGACTTTAGACAATGTAACCTACTAAATTCTGGAATGACTAAAATGACTTTTGTGGAAGTTAAACACTTAAAGAAAACAGCATAAATTCTGTGTCAAACCAAAGAAAAATTTTAACCTGTTTTTCAAAATTTAATATTTTCCATACAACTTGTTAAAACTTGGTTGGCTGCTTATTAGTGAGTGAGTTTTACAGATTACAATTGCTACTTGATGCCAGTTCCCCTCATTTTAAAAGTGCCTCCCGCTGTTCACCTCGTCTTTCATTCTAAGAACCACATTTTGGTGATTTCTCCCTGCAACTTAAGCATGCAGAAGGGTGCAGAGGGTGCAATGGTCCCAGGCATCCATATAGGGAGGGCATCCAATCAGAGTGAAATAAAAATTTAGTTTTCGAAATTTGAAATTGTCTCTGTTAACTTCATTGTACAAGCACCTTACAGTTCCATAAGCTGGTGTGAATGTGGATCTGTGTTTTGATAAGCAAGACCAGAACAGAAAATCTGTTACATCAAAACATTGCACATAATGCTTTTTGAGATAATATAAAGTAGCATAACTAGATTATGATAATGTGCACTGCATACAGATTACTGCTTACCATCACATTTTCAATCGCAAGTTGTGAAAGGTCATTTTCAAAACTGAAAGTAATAAAATCACATCTGAGGTCTTCCGTGTTACAAGCGCAACTGACCAACCTGACTTTAATCAGCGTTGAAACAGAATTCCGCACAGTTGATGTAAAAACTGAAGTAGTTCAAGTGTTTTCTGACAGGAGATCTTATTTGGGGAACCGAACTTAATAACTGGGGCTGATTCATATTTAATTTTAATAATGTGTTGATTTCATATTTCATCAGTTTTTACATATTTAAAATGTCTTCCTTTCTCACAATTCTCAGTATTAGGCCTTACAGGCCTCCTACTTGAGTCTTAGGGTGTACAATCAAGGAATTGGACCCAGGCATTACCAAACCTCAGCACACCACTACGTTTGTTATTATGCAGATTAACAAAAGTGTTTCACTACCTCCACTTGAAAAACGAGTACGTTATGCAAACCTCGGAAGGGAATGAAAGCCCCAACCTCTGCAGACAGAGACATTAAAATAGCACCAGACGCTGTTGTTGGGTAAAGGCACAAAGTGGAAAGATTGACAATAGTCCAGTCCATTTGGAATCAATGAATTCCTCTTGCAATCACCCCATTTTTGTTTGCCCACCGAGCAAGAGTGAACAGATTTTAAACACATGATACCTACATCTTATAAACACCAACTTAAATAACAGTGATAAATTTAATTCTTCGTGCTGCAGCTTGCTTTCTGAAGCAACTGTAGTTACAGCTCCATTTAGTCTAGCCACACATTACTGGGCAAAATACCAATTTACTTCATAGGCAATATATCAAACTTACTAACGTTACCCGCTGTATAACTGCTGCACATCCTCGTACCATACTAATATGCATCTAGATCTTTTAACTGTGACTTGGTTTTTTTCATTTAGTCCAACAGCTAATTGATTCAGTCTATTATGTGCCTAGGACCAGCCCTTGCATCTAATTAATATCTAATCAGTTATTTTCTGCTGCCAAATGTGAAAGTATTAGTCGCCGTCTGGAGACGGATGTTGCCCAGCGGTTCTGTCCGATCGAAGGATGACAAGAAATTAGAAAGCTCGCGGTCTCTGCCAATGTTAGTCGGTGTTTCTACTAGAAATGCTCGTACGACATAGGCGCACTGTGTCACGCACGCATTGTCCATGCGCAGCTCGTCCGACGAAAAGGAAGCTAATAACTCATAGCAGTTGGTGATTCGAAGCGTACTGCAGATAGCCTGAAAAATGAGAAAATCACTACTGAAAAACTATAATATTGATATATCAATATATACATATCACATAGCAATAAATGAAAGAGCTTACAAAAAGAACATTAATTTGAAAAATTACAATATTGAAATCAAAGCAGCTGAAAGTGTTCAGCTAATTCATTCTTCTCCGGTAACAATTTTAATTTGCTTAGTTTAAATTTCAAATCTTCTTTGAGAATAAAAACATATATAAATGCTATTCTTAGTGTATCTGGAAAACATGCAAAAATCCAGGTGTGAAAATGCCATTATCTTAATTAGAAGAATATTTCCAAAAAAGGTACAAAAGTGAAGTATGAACAGCTTTGAAGATAGATTTAAAATTAACTTAACTTTAAA
The DNA here is from genome assembly GCA_030141605.1 of Tubiluchus corallicola. Taxonomy (NCBI): domain Eukaryota; kingdom Metazoa; phylum Priapulida; class Priapulimorpha; order Priapulimorphida; family Tubiluchidae; genus Tubiluchus; species Tubiluchus corallicola. Next base: position 40,135 of record JAQGDQ010000099.1, read on the forward strand.
ACTAGCTAAATTTAGCTTCAGCATCCGGAAAAATAGTCAGTCCAAGAAAATCACATAAATGTTAATTCAGTTTACAGTTCTGTAAGGAAACAGTACGCGTTTCCCATTTCTTTAAACTGTTTGTCTTTTAATTCACAACCGTTTCCTGTAATTTAATTCATTCAAATTCAGTACAAAAGGATTATTTACCGTTCCCCCACTTCGAGGACAAGCGCACGCCTTGCAAGGACTAATCATCTGTGTTGTCCCGGCCCGGACACGCCCGCTTGCTCCACCCACACCAGAGCAAAATGCAGACTCCCGCCAGTGCTCTAACTCCGGGCCTTTCAAAGTATTGCAAGCTATTGGAGCATTTCTAATAAAAAAACAAAGAAATGTTTACACAGATATAATACATATATGTATAGCTTACCAGAATGACCAGAGTTGACTGTGCTGAGTGGAGTACAAAAGTTAATATATACCATTTAGTTCGTACGTGCATTTTTTACAAAGACAATACAATAAAAAAGACACTACAGTATAAAGTTAGTACAAATACCTGCAGAGATATGAAAAATAACAACAAATATACAATAAATTAAATACATAAAAAAGTGTTGAAGATATACGTAAATGTGAGCTTTGCAGAAGTTTTTATTATAAAGTGATTATCATGAATCAACATTTGGTAGAAAAATACTTACAAGTAGGCCCAGTAAAGTTGAATTTTTCCAAAGTCCAAAGTCAAACAGCCAAGCTGGATAAGGGACCACATTAGAAGTATAAGTTGTTCGTAAAAACAGCTTTTTGGGGCCCACAATGGTAAACAGAACAAGAAAAGTATTCATTGCTTTTAGCAAAGTTTCACAAAGCTGGGAAAAGTTCGGAGAACATACAGCATACTTACAAAACGTCATCTGGTAATGACATGACATAAGGATGAATCACAGGAATACTGTCCGAATTTTCACATAGCACTTTAGCTAATGTTGTCTTACGAAGTTCCGCTAACTGCGCTAAAGTAGAAAAAAATTATTATTATTTCATAATATGACTCCATTGTAGTCTCAAATACAATAAACATGTGCTATAGACGAATTTCTCAGCATATTGAGCTTTTATGTGTATTGGCACACAATCAACTGTTGTTATGTCAATTAATAACTGAAGGTGCTGGCAAAATGCCAACAACTTTTCGTATAAAAGCAATGATAAATTTTTTAACAGTGGAGCAGAGGTAATCTAGGATATAAAGTATAACAGAGCTCTCCTGAGACCTGCCATCTTTAATAATGAATGAAAAACTGAATGTCCTTTATTAGTTTCAAAAGATTATTTATTTCACAATGAGGCCCATTTGGGCTAAAATTTTGAAATAAATAATCTCGTTGATACTAATAAAAGGTATTCCATTCTTTAAACTAGGATAAACAAGGTAATATGATGTGAATCAATTAATAATTCTGTGAATCAGCAAAGCATTAAACATGTGTGATTGTAGTCAACTGCAGATCTTAGTTGTACAACTAAAGTTTAACTAATGTGAGCATGCAAAATCAACCAGAGAAAATGTACAAAAATAACATGACGTACTAGCAGTGAATTTGGTGACAGGATCCTTGGTCTCGTACCAAAACCTGTCGCACTTCCGTAACCTCTGAAACTGCTCGGCAATGATACAAGCAAACGTTGGTCCGACTAAGCCACCCTGTACTGGATCCTCCGCTAATCCACCAGTGAACAGGTCAATATCATCAACATCACTGGAAGTAAATTATAATGGCTGATCAAAAAGGTTCAATACTTGTCTAGACTGGGGCAATAAATAAATGCATTTACTGGAAAAATATGGTTAAATGAGGAAAAAAATTACTTCTAGTTAGCAATAGATACAGGAATAGATTTCTAATAACTCAGAATGGTAAATTTCTGTGTCTCAGAAATCAAAGTTTCTCTTAGGTATAATGGTCAGTCTCTCTGGAATGCAAAAGATCAGGGTTTGAGTCACCGTAGAGACAAAGTTTTTTACGCTTTATGACTTATTTTTACACTCTCACCTACATGCAGGTATCATTCACCTTTCTTTAAAGATTTTTATGCTTGTTTGCATCACTTATTAATAAACATTGCTAAGCTACATGAACTGACTCAAATATTCCGAGCTTCTTTTTACTCAGTTTACTCAAACTTTATAATTTTGCCTAAAGATACTGTAGTTGCACATCACATGCATTCTCAATCTTTTTGCATCAAATTATTATGTATTTAGAAATTGTATTCTATTCAGCCTGATAATTCAACTTACCCATAAACACTTCTAAGTTTGTTAATAATTTCTTCATCTGATATTTCGTTACGCAGATCACTGAATCGATTGGCTCTAGGTAAACCGCAGTGAACACGATAGTCATTGTACTGAGGTAGTCCGTGATCACGCCCTCGCTGGATATTCATAGCTGCCAAGTCCATACCTGAAATAAATGTTTTTATATAGATATTTCCGTTCACATTTTTCAAAAATACAGCTATAGCCGCTGGTTCATTCATATTATACAGAAGTGTGTCAACAACCCCATAATCTGCTTATTCACTTAAGTTTTAGAATTTGAAAATTCTTGAAAAATTTTGGAAACCTAGGTTAACCTAGTTAAGTTAAGCTAAAACTAAAATGCAAAATAATAATAATGAACTAAAATTCAGTTAGAAAATAATTGATATGAGTGAAAATAAAACTAGAAAGGACTGTTAAAATTTAGCTATAGGCAAAAATAACTTTGCCATAAAAAATTGTAAAGAAACAACTATGCACTTCTTTCTAAACACAAAGATTTAAAAACTATTGCTAATAATCATCACAATATTGTGCTGCTGTCCACGGTGCCTACGGTTCATAATTCACGATCAACAGAGAAAAATGAAACATCTAACATGTATTTACAGCTAAAACTTACACATTGAAATGAAATGCAAACCAAGTTGACAGGATTAAACCACAGCTTACTTAACTATAACTGATTTAAAAACTTAATAACAAACCAAGAAAGATAAAATGAAATTCAAAGCTTATCATGGCTGTGAATGCAGTGTCCCCGAGAGAAGGCTGCACACTTGAAAGTATGATCTAGGAAACCTGGACTCTGACTGGCTTATGCAAAGTCATATTCGAAATGTGGTTTAAATTTGCATTCCAAAACGGTTTAATCCCAACCCGCCACAATATTAACAAAAAAAAATAAGATGGAATCACGATGCACATACCTGACTTTGGCTTATGCGGATCTTCAAATAAGTGATCGGTTAGTCTCTTCACAATAAACCGATCAGCACTCTGTGCAACAACGGTGATCAAACCACGAATCAGAGAGTCCATGCCACCATTGTTTACTTCGGTTAAAACCTACAGTAAGTGTGAAGATCTGTTTATTTGTATTCATTGTATTTTTCCAAAATTGAATAAATATACAACTGAAACACTTCATTTGAAATGGCCGTTCAGTCAGATATGATGATCTAGTGAGTGACTAAATGCTAATGATCAAATTTGTTTAGCAAATGGTTTTTATTTAGAACAAGACTTCATGTTGTAGTGATAATTATTTTGTAATACGTAAACATGATAATAATACATGCTTTAAAAAGGTAGGGCAAAGTACAGTTAGTTAGGGTTCACGGTACAGTTAGTCAAATACAAACAAATACTTGTTTAATAAAAAAATAAATACCACACTACATTGTCAGACTACAGTTGCTGTATCACACGGTCCAAAAATGTTCGTTTGTGATGTAGTGCACACATTCGAGATCTCATACACTAGTACAGCGGTAAATTTGAAATTTTTTATCTTAAAACTTGCTGAGTTTTAATATATCACACTGAATCTTGTACAGTAGTACTGTACTTCAATCTTCACTTCCACAAACATGCGAAACACACTCATGGAATGTTTGTGCTGTTTGAAATTATGCTCGCTTGTGATGTCGTCACTAGGTGGGCTCGCTCGCCTTTAATTAAGTTTTAACCTATTACTGCTCATGAAATAAAACAGAAATGCTCCTGTTTTCCTTAAAATTTTTTATGACCATCAGGTTTGAATAGTGAAGAATAACTAGTATTAAGCAGGGAACACAACCTCATTAATGACAAGCACTACTGGTTTTTTTTGGATTTTTCTGGAACACTCTATTATGATGTTACATAAAAATTTTTCACAAAAGTAATAAAAAAAATGACTTTTCCTATTTTTAAACTGATCACTCCAAAAATCCACTCTTCTTTGGTCCAAATACCCACCTACCTCTCTACAAAATTCAAAATCTAAGCACAATTTCTCGCAACTTAGAGATAAGAAGACATAGATCTTCCAAATAGAAACAATATTTAATCAATAATGATAATTATTTATTATCTAATCAATCACCATGAAAATCTCACTGACTCTTTCATGCCACGTGCCCCCCAAACAATGTCTTGAATGAAAAGGGACGAATACTGGCATCAGTTATATCAAAATCATTACATATCTGCCAGCACTAGAACATAAAGATTACAGCCAAAAACCTGTTAAATAAAGTTTCTTTCCAAACAATGCCAACTTTAACATACAAACATTGAAGCAATATTAAGATCACTATAATTATGACCCTAAATATTTAGCATCCACTCAAAAACTGTACCTTAGGATTAAAGAAATTTCCCAGCAAGTCAACTGGTGGATACGTTTCACGAAAGACCGTATCAAACCGCTTGAATCCGTCCCGAATCAAGCTGTGACCAAATCGAAAAGCGGCAGTGGCAAACTCGTTAGTGATGGTGGCGTCGCAGTCTTTGTTGTAACCATTGTAGTAGCCGGAATGCTCTAGAGTCAAACCATATGAATTCATGATTTCGCGGCCAAGAACGCGAGGTAGAAACTCGTTATAGGTGATGTGCTGATTCATGGCTCCAACAATCCTTCGAGATTCCTATAAGAGACAGAACGCTACAATGCAAAAATACGGCAATTAAGCCTTTTCACAGTTTCGCTATGCGCAGTTAGTATAGATCAAAAGTTAAGTAAACCCCAGCATCGCGTCTTAACTACAACCACCACGTGACATGTGGGTAAAGCAAAGTCGTCTGCCACATCAGTTCATTAACTTCAGTTGCGGTGCCATTTCCTTGTGGTTTTATGCGGAATTTACTTAATTATGCATTAGTCTGTGCAATGTAGACTGATTTGCTAGCAGGATCTTGCTTGTGAACAAGAAAAAATGAACTAGGTAAGGTTCTAGCTATCAGTTAAAACTGTTAACTGTTACAACAGCATGGGCTGCGAGGCATTGTCAAGTGTACACGAATGCATTGTCTGCTTCACTTAACCGTTGATCTTTTTGCGATCATCATTAATTGCCAGAACTATGAAAAGGCTTATTATAAATGGCCTTGGTGAAACAACATGGCAAAACAAAACAGGTCAAAAACAAAGTGGACAGTATAAAAGAAATTGGTTATCTCTCTTATATTATTTCCAACGATGCCATTATCGCTACCATTATTTCTAGAGGCACTTCAGATGTAGTTTGAAGCTGGCAAATCTTAATACTGTTACATGCGTAAAAACACTTTCACTTCACCTAAACAATAAACTTGAACAATTACAAAAGAACAGAAACCTACGGCAGCACTGAAATTGTCTCACACAATTGCCACAAAACACCACAAACTTTATTAATACAAGTGTTTAATGGACACTCACCTCATACAACTGTTCATCATTCCAGTGTGAGTTTATCGTGCTCAACTGCGTGGCAATACGATTGTGCTCCCTCATCCATATCGTATGCATAAGTGCGAGTACCGGCTGTTCGTTCGCTCGTATGTCTCCAGCCAGGTAACACGTGCTTTTGTCCTCCGCTTCACAGTCATCGTCAAAATCACGTGTCGGCATGAGAGGTTTCAGCCCACCTAAAGACGGCTGAATTCTCAAGAGACCTAAGGAAAAACCGTAATTCATATCGTACAAAAATTATACCTCAAAAATTTTAACCAAGAAAAAAGAAAGCTGAAGAGAATATCATAACGAGAATTCTCTGTTTTGTCTAGTAAACTGACCATCATCTTAGGGACCATCCACATATAACGATATCGAGTTTTCAGGCGAGGACATACCTACCTTGAGTTATACTGGCATTATCATATGCCCCACCACCACACCTACCCCTTTTGTTGTTAACTTTTATTGTGACTAAATCATCTACCTACCAGGCATTAAAATGGCATTATCATTTCCCCTGTAACATACCCTAAACTTGATATAGTTATATGAGGATGGCCCCTTACTGCCCAACTTTCTTTTGCAAGTAAATATCAATCAATTTCATGCAGAAATGCCATCTTATAAATTTACTCTTCAATAAAGTTAGTTAATACAAGTAAGCCTTATGCGCATATAAACATACCTCCTCGAAACTCTCGAAGTGCCTCCTGGCGGCAGGCATCTGAACCATAAACATTCGATGCATCAATGTATGCAGTTATTGCATTCATTTGCTCACGTGGTCCTGCAAAAAACAATTACATTTCAATTAATAAATGGGAGTAAGAGAGTAACTAACTCGCCTAAAAGAGTAACCTGAACATAGCACTGAACATAGTGCAAACCTAGTTGCCAGTGTCAACGACAGTTTGAATAAAAATTGACATACAAACAAATTATTTATTAGCTTCATTGACCTGCATTTACACAAAACTTGCAGTCTAAACTTATTGGACTTTGGACTACAAGTTTTCTATAAGGTACTGTTGTGCTAAAATTTAACACAAACTTGCTCATTAGAAAAATTACTTTTTAGTTTTAAACTGTTAATGGCAAAAAAGTGATATTCAAAAGTTTGCCAATAAAGCCGCTAGTGTTTATTTGCAAAATACTGCTGCCAATACAAATGTGTGTACAGAATTAGTTACTTACTTTTGTTCTCACCTTATTTTTTGTACATCAACAACCTTGCAAGAAAATCGACAAAAAAGTTGCAGGTTCAATTTGTGGTCTGCACAAATTTTTTCAGAATAGATGCAACACCAAACAGCAAATAAGTCCTTTCTTCTACAATTTGAAGATGTCACATGTGTCCTTAACCTTAGTAACATTTTGTAAACTTACCAAAGCTGAGGCTGATTGGAGACGACCTAGCGAAACTCATGCAGTGAGGCTGCCCATCCACAAAACTCGGGAAGAACGGATCATTCTCGGGAATACCAATCGGAACACACTCGGAACTGACTGTCTCAAAACTGTCACATCGGCTGCAGTTTAATACTGAGTTGTTGAAGCCTTGAAGAAAACAGTAAGTCACACAAATATTACCTTAGTGTGATGCTGACCAAGAAAACAATTTTTGGAAAGATGTGGCATATTATATTCATGTTTTAATGCATTTTGCAGAACACTAATGCACCATACAGTGGAGAGTCAGATGACGACAAAGCAGTTTATAGAATCTAACATCACCAAGCACGGACATCCAAAAACACAGAGGAATACACACAGGTAGTAACATTTTGATGAGTACGTTTACAGCTGGCAACTATGTATTTGCGTAAAGCCTAGCTAAGGTCGACCTGTGATGTGACGTAACCCTCTCAACTGACAGGAAACAGTTGTGGAAATACACTCAGATTGTCTGCAACTGATTTCCAGTAACGAGGAAGATATGAGTTCAAGCAAGTTGCAAGTTGCAACACATGTCGACTGGATATACTCGAAACTAGTGGGGTAACATATGCCGTCAGTTGCAGCCAGTTACCGAGTCTTCGGTTGTCTAAAGTCACAAGATTAAGAATGTGCAATCCAATATCATTTTGCTAACAAGACTTGTATAAAATAAATAAAATTAAACGAAATTTGCAAAAAATATGACAAGATCAACTAACACTTCGTACAGTAATAAAAGAAAATCATAATTCAGTCATAAAAATTTAGCTTATAAATATCACAATTATTTCACAGTCAAAACAAATCAGTCCATAATAAAATCAACTTACCTCGTGAAAGTGGTGTTAATGTTATATCGTGATCAAGGAACTGTCCCCACTGCATAAGTGCAAGCGTATATTCAAGATGCGGTTTATCTATGTTCTCATGCACGGTAATACTAACATCACGCGTACTGGGTAGATTCCTCGTTCCTGTAGAAACCTTCAGTGTATTTATTCCATCATCATATGTGGGCGGAAGCAATCGTTTCAGTGGTTTCAAGCCGACGCCCAGCTCCGGCTTTTCGATGTTGTTGCAGCGGCCGGTTATCTCGCGATATTTAGAGGTGAGGTCGCATGCGACAAACGGTACAGGAGCGATGCATTTTTCAGGCTCAGGTGGGACAATGGTGTCTGGTAACTGAACCGACGATAATCTTTCCAAGATGTCTGCTCTGGTCAACTGTCCACTAAAAAAAGTAATTCACTTCAACTGAAAAGTTAGTTTACAGTTTATTAGATCCACATGTTGAACAACGGGATTTATAACAATATGAAAACTTTAAAAAAAAGCATGTGCACACAGCTAAAATTTCTGCATGGCTAATAAACATAAAATTGGAGAAGTTTCGAAATGCACAATTCTGAATTCTTAAATTTTGATAAAAGCCAAACCAAAGTAAAAACAAAGGAGTTTTCGAATGCGTATTGTACAATTCAAAGACGAAGAAGAATAGCGATGCTTACAACTAATGGTTGGACTTCGGTTTCACTTTTAATTCATTAATTGGATGCGAACTCGATTCAGCAATAGATTATAATCGATTTTCAGACACAAAAATGAGTAATTTCGAAAGTTTTAATAAAATAACTCTTCGAGTGTAACAGATCTGTTATCTTAATCAATGGCATTTTAATTACAACGTTGGTAGAAAAAGTATAAAGTAAAGAATAAGATTTAAATAAGTTTATTTTATTAGTTTGGAATTTACAGTCCAAAAAACTGACTACTTTTTTTGTTTAGAAAAATCATGTGCTCCTTGCTTATGAGAAACAGTCTCGTCCAAGCAGTGACGCCAGGTTTATAAGTTACTGTACAAAGGTAGCGCCATATTGCTTAATTTGTCTGCAATGATATCTGTTTGACGTATGACTTTTTGTGGTTTTCGAAATGACGTGCAAATGGCATAGGTAATGCAATCGATTTGCATTGGCAGCTGAAAAGATAATTGGCAATCAGAAATAAAAGTTCAAGTCCATTAAAATCGACTAAATACTACTTACAACGTACTTGTACGTACTTGTATGTACTTACAACATCGATTTGCTCCATTTGATTATCATTTCATTGCCAAAATGATAAAATAATAGAAACTTACTAGTTGGCTATGAGCTCAGTGGCATTTATTAGCACTTTAGATGTTTCGCTTAAGAGCTGTATGTATGGAGAGCTTTTCAGAAATGCGGCATGTCGGCTGAGAGAGTCACGAGGATCCATGACCTGCCCGTAACCTACGATAAGCATACTTGTGTACAAAATATATCACTCACACTTATTTAAAACAGATTTTTTTCTTAATGCATATACGCATGATTTTCAAGCTAAATTAAATGTCCATCGATCGGCTAATTACTAAAGTGACATTATGTTAAAGTGGCCACACCCTACAATAGTATAGTCTTTCCTATCAACAGGTGTCAAGGTGTCATTATATCCAAATATGTAATTTTTCATTACCCGCACAACATTTAGCATCATTGTCAGCAACACCAACATTCGACACTATCTACTAAATTTATTGTTGAACTACAGCGGCTTATTTCTTGTATGGCGTTAATGTTATTTTAGATATACTTAAATCGTCAAAGGCAAATACAGTAGGCACCGCTTAACAGACTCACTTTGGGATGAAAGTGTTTTGACCTTATTAACAGACTGCATCTACTAACTGACAAGTGTAGTATTACTACTATAGAAGTACGAGGCATCACTCTTCAGCTTAGTGTGCACTGCACTGGCTTTAAATGAATGCGGGACCTTCGAAAGCAATTGGCTAGGAAAGAGATTAAGTTTCATTTTCAGAAACAACGAGGTTAAGTGCAGTGGAAAAAAACTACACTAGCATACCAGCACTACACTAGCACAGCAACTGTTCTAAACGTACCTGCTTGCAAACAAAACCATACTTAACACAATTGTTCATACGTACATTATAGTGCACAACAGCAAGTAAAAATTATATAAAAATGTTAAATTTGTCAAACAAAAGTATCTTATTTTAAGAGTATAGAGTGAAAATAATGAGTCAGTTATGCACAGTTATTTAAGTCAATTGCCCGACAGTTTTTACACACATTTGAATAAGAGCGTACCACATGTTTTTGAGTCAATTAAGCGACTGATTCTCTTAACAGTAAATCTAATAAACAGCGTCTACTGTTGCTATGATTATTAGTTATCACAACATGGACAATAACAGCTTATAGTCTCTATCAGTGAATTGAAGATTGTATATCCAATACAAGTTCAAATACCTTGTCATAAACTAATATTTGAATAAATTAAATTAATTAGACTCTAAGAAACCTGAACTTTGCAGACAGTTCTAAGAAGTTTACAATCCACAAAAACTCAAAATACCAGCAAAATATTCTTCAACCTTGTTATGGAAATTCACTAAAATTTAATAAACATGAAACTGTTTTGGGCATAACTGTGTTAACAAAAATTTTAACTCTTTAGCAGATTTTATACTAGAATTTTTAAAGCCAGTTAACACTTGTTTCATAATAAAATGTCTTGCTGTTGCATGCATTCAACAATATAATGAATCACATATTAGGAACTACTAAAAACATGTTACAAATGTACAACTTCTCCATTCGTTATCTCATGCCTACTTACCCAACTCATATGCCTGTTTTTCCACCCTGGCAAGCTGTTGAATGTTATTGGTAGCCGCTAAGACTGAACGTGCCACTAAGTCGGCTGGCAGCTTGAGTGGCTGCTTGAAATCCTCATCAATCCACTTAGATAGGTTGAGTGAAGGGATTTGACTGCAGGTTATGAAATCGTTCCTATGTAACAAGACACAATAATATCATTACAACAACTGTCTTTGAGTGTTTGTACTTCCTACAACTAGATGTAACTAGGTATGCAAAAGTCTGTGTGCATCCTGAAGCGGTTCATTTAAGTGTTTTCTAAGAGTTTTTGTAGCAATGACTAATTTTAAAACTGGAAAATTTTAACTGAAGTTATCATAGGACCATTCATATGGTGTGTATCAATCGTCCAATAACATTACACCATTCACCTTATGCCATCAAACGGTATGTTTGTTTGCTATTGTACACAATGAAGTATCTTTCAAAATTAGAGATGTTCCATTGAGGTCTTTTTGTGTAAAATTCATTCGTGTGAGCAATCTACCTTCCCTTGGCAACTTTGATGACTGAATTGATTCATGGAAAGTTTTAATAAGTGGACTGTCTCAGAATGTGACCCACCCAATTAAGTCTTCTGTGTTTCATCTTCCTGGTCCATTTTTCTTCCTTGACTTTGTCATACAAATCTTTGTTACTTACAGCATTTGATCATTTTATGTGCAATAATGATCGGTGTAAACGTCAATGAAGAGCACCAATCAGCAGCTGATTATTTACTCTCAAGGTCCATAATTCCGAAATGTATAGAAAATGGAAGACATGTATGCATTAAAGATCAAACGTTTACAGCCTAGACTAATATTATTGTTACTAAAGATACTTTTAAGTTTTGAGAAAGGCGCTAATGCCAATTTTTACCTTCTTTTCATATCTTCTTCAGTGCCTAACAGACTGCCAAGGTATAGGACCATTGTAAAAAAGAAAATTCTTTAGGAAACAACAAAAATGCAGAAGAAATTGAAATAGAAGTGCAATCAAAATCAAGAATCGGGAATTTTAAGATCAAAGCACACAACCAAAAGCTAAAACAATAAGGTTCAGAGCAGTTTTTTACAGCTGTACTTCAAACAATGCTAATTATAATATTTTTTTTGCTTACTGGAATTACATTTAAAAGAATAGCTCTCTTGCAAGGACTAATAGAGTTTCTACAATTAACCTGTCTCTACCCTAATTTCTTGATAAAAAATCTTACATGAATTTATCAGGCATGAGGAAAACATTTGGCTGAACTATGGTTATGTTGTCTGCAGAATTACAGATGATTCGGCTAGCAGTCATTTTCCGAATTTCTTCTAACTGTTCTAAAAAATTACAAACATAATTTTGAACCAATACAGTAAATTTAATATTAAATCAGAATGAACCAATGTATGATATTTTAGAAAACGGGTTAAGAAATTTAATAAAATAGATATGTTTAACCCTTTTGCCAAGTAGTTGCTTTTTAACTTTTTAACAGGACTGCATTGACTTCTACACATGTGATAATAAGTTCTTGTGGAAAGTTACTACAACAGAACCTTGTAAATAAGCAAATGGTTGTTTGTTATTAAACACTAATACTGAATATCAGTTTTATTCAATAAACACACACGCACGCACGCACGCACGCACGCGCCTACGTCAATGCACCCAAGTAAGTATTTATATCTAGAAACAATTTTTACACAAGCCATAATATGCATTCATTTTATCAGAAATGCAGAGCTAGTGACTAAACATACGTTTCACCAACCACCAATAAGTGATTTTTGTGCGAGAACGTGCAATACAGTACTTAGTGTGGAATATGCTGGGCTTCAGACCCTGACTGGCTGGTGATTGCGCTTAGTCCTGAGCTTGGGCGCAGTGTGCCACCTTCCGTAGCAAAAGTGTTAAGTAAGAAGTAGACATCTGAGGGTATTATATATTGCAAATATGAAAATAACTAATAAATATTGATAGAGTAATCAGACAAATCCAGTACTGGGGCAGCAATCCAGCTGAACTCAGTGCCAGTCCCAAGCCTGGGTAAATGGGGAGGGTTGTCAGGATAGGGCTAGCAACCCACGGGCGTAAAAGACCTTTTATGCTCAAGAAATGCTGAACCAAGAAGAAATGGCCACCAGTCCCCAGCAGCCTTTAAATAGGCAGGGCTCCGAGGATTGGACACTGACTTCAAAGACGGAGTCCAGACTGCAAGTAGCCGAGATGAGGGTACTGAGAGTGATCTTGGGAGTCACGCGGGGAGACAAGATGAGAAACACCAAGATTAGAGAAGAGTTGAATGTAACACCTTTGCTGGAGGAGATTGAGAGGAACAAACTCAGATGGTATGGACATGTGATGCGAATGGAGGAGGAAGAACGGCAGAAAAAGTACTTGATATGGCAACCACCGGTAAAGAGGCCAGATGGCCGTCCCAGGAAAAGATGGATAGAGGGAGTACATAGAGCTCTTCTCAGAAGAGGAATATCTAGAGAGGAAGTGGAAAGAAACAGCTTTAGAAAATAGTACTAATAAAAACAAGAAGTGCAAAAGCTATACATTAATTTCTAATCTGCGCACATAAAAACAATCACACGCACAATCAGTAAAAGGGAAGAAAAGGCAATTTTAAAGCACATTCTGCATTATGCTATAACCTTTAGGAAAGCCAACTGAAAAAATCTTAATACTTGAAATATATGAGCCACCTGGTAAAACGGTACTGCATCACCATCCCAGTGTGCACCACTGATTCACGAAAGAACACATTAGTGATCTTAGTGATAACAAAATGTAATTTAAACCTTTGCTTATTTAATGAAGAGAGTGCCACGAATGTTCTGACTTCTGATTACCATTTTGAACTTCACACAATGTTATCTAAGCTAATTTCAAATGAGCTACCATTAAAATAGCTGTGCCTGCCGGTCTACATGTTTAATTTAGACGTTTTATGCAGCGTTACTATTAAAACAAACCCTGAATGCATCAAGACATCAATGCATGTATGTGATACAAAATTTCAACATGAATTTTTTAAGCTTTATTTACAAAGAGTGTTTTCTTGTACTTTAGGCATAAACAAACAAGTTGCTGTGTAACTTTACATATTCTATGTTGTGAAACGGAAAACCTTTAAAGCATAAACATACCAATACTGAATTTGCTGACAGGGTCTTGGTTTTCGTACCAGTACCGATCCCCACGCCGCAAAGCTGTAAACTGTCTGCCAACAATACATGCAAATGTTGGTCCCAATAAAGCACCATTTAATTTCCTTTCAGATAACCCGCCAGAAAATAAATCTATGTCATCAACATGTCTGAAAGTGTAAAATGTGTTTATTATAGGGCAATTATTTCTCTGTAATACACCATAAACACTTAAGAAAAATTCCTGAAAGCATACGTACATTCCAATAAGCCTTCCAGTGATTCCAGTGATTGATGATGATTGTGAAAAGGTCAAAGGTTAAGTGAACCAAACAATGCATTTGTGTACACTTGACAACGCTTCACAGTTCATGCTATAGTAATAGCCATTTAACAGCTAGCTAGAACCTTACCTAGTTCATTTCTTTTTTGTTCCCAAGCAAGATCCTGCTAGTAAATCACTCTACGTTGCACAGACTAATGCACAATTAAGTAAATTCCATGAAAAACAACAAGGAAATAGCGCCGCAACTGAGCTAATTTGCTTTACTTTGCCCACATGTCACATGACTGTTGTAGTTAAGACGTGGTGCTATAATTCACTTAACCTTTGACCTACAGCAACAGCATGTGTGCATATCAAAACTGTGAAAAGGCTTATTCATTATATAGAGAGTATTCGAAAATATCGTTTTAATGCAGTTATACTACGAAAAGCAGAAATTTTTTAAATGGTTTTGATAATAAAGTAAACATGCAGTTCTGTAGAATACATAGGCATCCTAACAATTAATTAAATTATCTTATACTTTGCATTTAATGAAAGCAGAATTAGTTCCAGTATTCTACATCATGACTGGAATGCCACTAGAATAAAGTCACTAAGTTACCTAAAATAATTTAGCTCTTGTAAAGCTGGCTTTATCGATATATACTTTACAGTCATGCTCTCAAAATCACACCCCCAGTTAACAGCCAACCACACTTGCTGAATTCTGCTCATCTTTTCATAAAGGGAAATTTTTAATTTTCTACTATAGCAGCGTACAGAACAAATCTTAACATTGCTTTGGATTGAAAGTGCGGCTTCATTTGAGTGGGTTTAAATTCTATACTAAATATTACTTACGCATAGACGGCAGAGAATGCACGAATCGTATCTTCGCTCATAACATCACGTAGGTCATCAAAATTACGAGCGCGTCTCAGACCACATAGGCTCCTATAAGCATTATACCCCGGAATGCCATGATCCCGTCCACGCTGTAAGTTAAGCGACACTAGATCCAATCCATATGGCTTGTCTACTTCCTAAGAGGATTGCAATAGATAATAAATGAGCAAAATGAGAAAGTGTTACAACATCACTGTATGAAATATGAATAAAAATGTAAGCAGATAAATAATACAGAAGCTGTTCGACAAAGCTGACAGTATCATCAATATCAAAAAGCATAACATAAAAAAACTATTTTTGAAGAAACAGATTTGTGACTGGGAAAGCGAACCTTTATGAGAAAAGTCAACACATGATCATAGCGTTGGATGTTGATACTGAAATGTAACAGCAAACAAATAAATATGTCTCAAAGTTTACTTTTTCCGTAATCTAAAACTAGCAAATTTTTGTGTAAATCCATAATTGTTGATAAGTGATTTTTCTAAGAGTCACTCAGCAAATAGTTTCACTGTTTTCAAATATGGACTACTTGGTAAGCAACAACTCCTGTCAAGAAATCAATGGTGTTTTTCATCAATAACTAGTTGATTCACTACAGAGGGGCTAAAATATCTACCTGGAACAAATGCTCCCGAACCTCGGTCGAAATTTTCATATCAGATCGTTCAACATTTTGTGCACTCAAACCTCGCAGTACAGAATCAATGCCACCTGCGAGAATAAAGTAAGCAATTAAGTATTTGATGAACCATGGGGACAAGAATATTAAATAGACAGCAGAGATTAGAGTTCCATGAAAATTCTGTATTTCTACAA
Organism: Tubiluchus corallicola; assembly: GCA_030141605.1. Classification (NCBI taxonomy): domain Eukaryota; kingdom Metazoa; phylum Priapulida; class Priapulimorpha; order Priapulimorphida; family Tubiluchidae; genus Tubiluchus; species Tubiluchus corallicola. The sequence goes on from JAQGDQ010000099.1 coordinate 56,135, forward strand.
GCAACTAAAGCTGCTAATTTCAAGAACTGCAGGCACATTTTAAGACCGAAACATCCGACACATTTTCTTTGATTCAGAATAAGTTGCCTAATATGTATTAAATGTATTATATGGTATTAGATGTATTATGGTATGGCGTCACGACCGGTAATTAACCCGATCAACTTTGCATTAATCTTTTACAAACCAAAGATATGTAAAACAACACATGCAAACAATCAAAGCTATGAACATGTCACAAATAGTACTGTCGAAAAAATACATCTTAAATTACCGGATAAAAAGCACATTCACACGAGATGGTTTGAATTACCAAAATTCGTTAAATTACTTACGTCAAAGCCAAACACTTTTTTATCACCTCTTATACATTCGCTCTTAGACTATATTTTCAATACTTATGTATACCTGTATCATCTGTCCTGTACATGGTAGATGGGTTAAAGAATGCATCTCTAAACAACAGTGGCTCAGCATGTGTCAATGGAGGTGAAACACGATTGATAAAGCTGGGTATGAGAGTGTGACCAAATCTGAATGCGGCACTGGCGAACTCGTTGAAGACGCTGGGGTCTGTGTCAATATCATAACCATCATAGTAATCGTTGTTTACCTAAACATTAGAAAAACTAGTGGCCTAACTATTACTTTTTATTAGTAGTACTCTTTATTGCTAAAAAATGTTACATACAATGTAAACATAAGATTAAAATCATATTTGCATTAAAATTTGTATGTAACCAGTTTATAAACACTGATAACAGCAATAGTGCCATTATTAATAGCCCTTTTTTAATATTTAAGATTTAAGGCCTACACATTCTAACTAACGCACTTATAAACTAAATTAAAACTAGATATACAAATGATTAAAATTGCACAATGTACATAACATCCACATTGCACAAATAATGAGAATTAAATTAAAACTTATAGCTTAAATTATTCAACTACATGTATTTTTAAGTTATTAAATTATAACCTAGTCTATATAAAACGGAACTTTTCAATGTCTATTAATATTTCATACTCAAAAAACATGTGGTAACATAGGTTTTAGACATACCAACTCTAAATCTTCTGTATGCCGACTGATCTCTTCTCGACCTAAAATGATTGGCAGCCATTCATTGAACGTAATGTGTTGTAACATGGCCGCCAGGATTCTCCGTGTCTCCTGATACAAGATCTCATCTGTCCAATGAGGGTTAAGCTCAGCAAGTTCAGTGGCTATTCTATTATGCTCTCGCATCCATAGTGTATGCATGGACATCAGTCCCACATGCTCATTCACACGTGCATCACCTGACAAAAAAGCATAATGTGATGCAAAATGTGATAGAAACAAGCAACACAGTTCTAAATTGTTTGCTACCACAAGACTTATTTATTCTCAACTAAACTATACAGACCTGACATGAAGCACTTTTCACTTTTCCTCACTTTTTTACAGTCACCATCATCAGGGTTGCTAGGCAACATGTGCTTAAAGTGCGAGCCACCAGGGTGCACTTTGTTTCGTAGCTGACCTATATAATATGAATAATCTCTAGTTTTAAATCTTGTTCTTTACATTTAAAAGTGATCAAAAAGCTCCATAAAGTAAGAAACAAACTTTAGTAACTAGAATTTGACAGATTCTATAATACACAGATTAAACCAGACAAAGATGGCATGGCAAATACGAGTTTGTGAAATGTTTGATACAACTTACATGATGGCACGATACAGCTGACATATATTAAAACACAAATTCAACATACATTTTACAATATCTACTAAAGTTCTGCTATCATAAATCTGAAACAAACTAACTATTTAGCTTTCAACTAGCAAATGGCAAAACACATGTATCAGCGAAGAACTAGCTGCACGAATGCAAAAGTACATTGCTGTAGTAATAATTCTTTCACGTAAGCTATTCTTGAAAAAACAGCATGTTCACTTTCAGTATTTTATAGATTAGGTTGTTTTGAGCTATAGTTTTAAGATTGAGTCTGGTTTTTCTTTAACTAAGCAAATTTCTCTACAAGTGACACTAAAAACTGGCACTAACATCTAAAACACCCCTATTAATTTGGAAGCAGTGAAATGATCCATCGATTATTATTAAATTTTGAAACTAAATTTGTTTGAAAGGGAGAAGTGTTTGAAATAACTGTGGACTAATTCCACCATTAATTTGGAAACAGACTTATTTCTGCTGCCTATATTAACCACATAAATAATTTCCAAGCAAATGTGCTAGCATTTCTCCCTGCAAGTGGAAACATCACAAACTGTTATAGATCTGCACTGTCATCTAGTGAGCAAAAACAGTAATGCCACCACAAATAAATAACAATGTTTCATATATAAATAATGCTTGCAAACCAATGAAGTTTTTTCTGGCTTTGCAAAGGCCATAAAATCTAACTTACCGCCAACGAATGAACGCAGACGAGTGGCTTCATCATTAGTACTACCATAGACATTTGATGCATCTATCACAGAAGTTAACTGATTCAACTGCTCTCGGGTACCTTGAATAGAATTGAATCATTATTTATTTTTCTCAATCTACAAAATGTAGAATAACTAGTCCAGTCCATCCAGACTGCAAGGATGCACTATTTGAATAACATACAGGTAAATAGGGCATAATTGCTAGTAATAAGTTGAAGAGGAGAGAGAGGATCGCAAGCCGACCAGAAGGTAATCAAGTCGGCTAGCCTTATAATACGTTAAATAGTAAATGATCACAGACATACATAGGCAAATAATAAATATATTAAAAATGTCACTTTTTCAAAACAATTCATATGCATATTACTTTTCAGCAAGCAGCCTTAAATGACAGAGCCAACTTAATGTAGACGGTTGTCATAGGACCGGAACCTAGAGGTTATCAAGGACACTTGCTGGGAGAGAAATATTAGCCATGTTGCAGAGACATATATCCTTCCTCAACGAGTTTCTGCTGCAAAATAAGTGCCTTGACTACTCGGCTATTTTTCTTACTTCTATAATGTATGCAAAAACATTCCTAAAACAAATTGCGCTGCAAACCCTGGAGAGAACAAAATTGCATGCAAGAATGTTACCAAACTTGCCCCTGGGTTTCACACATAAATGTAGTAAGTCTGGTTTTCATAAATACACTTTACCGAGTGCACATCCGAAGCGAGGAGCAGGTATAGAACGTGCAAAGTTGATGCAGTACTGATCGTACTGTGCATAGAACGGATCATCCTGTGGAACACTGATAGGTGTGCATTCCGGATGTCCTTGTAGTTCCTCACTGCAGCAGTCAAGTGCAGTATTATCAGCACCTGGAGCAGAAATGTCAAAAATCACAAAACAATTTAATTTCATGCCAAGGAAATATAATTATATAATATTGTACGTTGTTTATAATAATAATATTGATACTGGTTTGATTATGCTTTTCTCTGTATTGCTTTCTAAATAAACAATTACAGTAATCTGATGCACGGGTTAGCACAGCTCCAAGTTTTTCAATTTGTGAAGAAATGATGAAATAACATAATCAGCAAGTTTTAAACAAGACAAAAATCATCAAAACAACGAAACATCATCAAACTCAAAGTAGTCATTCTGACTAAACTAATGATGAGTCTACAAACAAATTGATTTATGTTCTCAAAACATCAATTGCAAACAAAATTTACTAACTGAGAAATTAATGAAAAAACAAACCAAGCCTAAAAATTAAAAGAGACCGAAATTACTGGATTTACAAAATAACTGAACTTTGGAAACGCATAATTTAACCAAAATGACCATGAGGTATTACTTGCTACTGGCAGAAATCATAGATAAAACAAATTTGCCTTACGACAGGTAAAAAGGGCAGTTCCCAATTGGTTCAGCAAGTCGTAAAAACTTTTATTTTTTAATTTTATGTCAATTGCAAGTCGGAAATTCTCTTTCTAAAGAAAAGTAATGCAAACTTTACTCTCCCCACAACAAAGTCTATCGACAAAATGAAAGGAAAAGTTTATCACAATGAATAATTTTCCCCAAACTGTTTAACACTTTACTGTTTACTACCGCCTGCTATTTTCATTTTTGATCAAAAGTGGCGATACACGGGAAATCTTTCTATCTTAGGTACCCAGGCACTACCTAAATGGGTTCTCAGACTTACCTACGACTTTCACATCATCATCATCATCGTCGTCGTCATCATCATCATCACCATCAGTAAATAAAAATTAGCCGCAGTTTACCTTTTATTGGTTCTAACATTGTTTTACTAGAAGTTTAAAAAACTAAATTGAAATTGAAAAAAATTGACATCGTTTTAGTAGAAATAGATGAAACAATTACTAAAATGCGGTTTCTAGCTAGCCGGTAATTTTTGCAACAAATTACCTGTAGCAAATGGTGTCAGCGTGATATCGTGGTCCAAGAATTGTCCAAATTGCATTACCATTAATGAGATTTTGTCATGAAGGTCGCTAGTTGTTGGATGCAAGCTGAGAGACAAAACACGTGGATTTGGTAATGGTGAGCCAGTCACACTGCGCCTGCGTGGAAATTGAACGCCTATAAAAAGGTGGTCAATTTATAATCATAGACATTATAATCCTTCTTAATTAATCGCAGTCAGTACGTGTACCATCTAGAGAACCCAGGCACTAACATTACCAACATTATCAATGTTTTTTAGCGCTGAAATATGCAGGACCAAAAGCAGTTCTTGCACTCAGATTGCAAAACAATGTGGAACATACATATGGAATAATTTAAATGATAACTTTTAATTCCTACGCCGAGAATCAAGCTAATATCTAAAAATAAGAGGCACTGACTATATGACCCTATCCCTGTCTTTGTGGATGAGACTCAGAAGATGGGAATAAGTTTACTGGAAAATGAAATAGTTATGTAAGTAAAAATTGTGATTACTATCACAACATATATGCAAATAAAGTTTTCTTGAACTGGCTTTTAAATTCTTTAAGTTTTATAGTATAACGATCAAAAACTTCATTAAGCTACCTCATTCTGCAATCTTGACATTCTGACTACATTCAATTACCTTTTTATTTAGTTTCTTTATTATTTTATAGAACTGAGTTTACACCACATCACTTAACGAATAGCTTTCTTTGTGTTATAGCAACGTCCAAAAAGATAATATTAAAATGTGTTGCAAGAACAATAAAAATTTTATAACAATAAATATATAATGTTGAATTATATAATGCTTACCATCATCATAAACAGGTGGCAGCATTCGCCTCATCAAAATGTGAGAACTGCCCCATCGAGGATGAATAGCATTATTACAGTCGCCATTAGCAGGACGATACTTATGTGGTACGCAAGGTGTCAGAATCTCGGTATAAGGGCAAATATTGTTTAGCAGAGAGTTGGTCACATTTAAAAGCTGTAGCCTGGCTATATCGTTACTATCTAAGTCTAACCTGAAACAAGATTCAAACTGTCACATGTTATACAATGAAGTCCATCAATTTATTATAATCAAAATTTAAATATTAGAAATTATAGTAATAATATAATTTTATGCCTTAAATAAAATCTATGAGTGTTATGACTGTAACAATGAGATCACTGAACAAAACCGGCACAACTGTATGCAGTTGAAAATTTGCGTGTTTGTTAAACAGACAGTTTTGACAAAGGCGCTGACTGCCTCAGTCTATCATCATCAACATCATCATCATCATCGTCATCATCATCATATGCCCGTTACGTCTGTTATAGACATTGGACAGACAGAATTCTAAAATACATGTAAAAGAAATCTGCCCTCAAGACAAGGTAAACACAGCAGTAATTCAGCAAAGAATTAGATACCTCTATAGGTATATGTACTATTGCAAATAATGGTTTTATGCACAACTCTTCGTCTTTCAAAGAAATTCTACATATATCTTTTGCAAGAAAACAGAGGTGGCTTAATCCTTGAAGAACTATCTAAAAACACAGGCTGCTCAGCCGAAGCAAAATTTCCAAAGTTAATTACTGACCAAATGAGGGGAAACAGATGGCAAATGTTTTAGTTTTAACGTTTTTTATTAAGTTTTTTTAAACGCCTCCTTCAAACGTGTTGAAGTGTTAAAGCTAATCAGGAACTACAAAGAGATAGTTTAGTTTTAAGAAATGCTTATCGACCAATAAACGATTTTTCTATCATAATGGCGCTGGCGACCACCAAACATGAAAATGTTTCATTAACAAACGAAAGCATGGCTGTAGACCGGATTTTATAACTCAAATGAAAAGCCTCAAAAAAGCACCCAGTGGGAAAATAGTGGAACTGGAATTTTACAGGTCTGTCTGCCACGCCTAGGATTAACGGTAAATCCTCTAACGAAAATCAGATATGGAAAATCCTAGATAAACGTTAAGCACACGTTATTTTTGACGAAAAACGTGTTTTAGAATTAGCGAAAAAGTGACAGAAGAGACGTAATGCAAAGGCGCGTATAACGCATGGTACTGATACCAGACAAAGTTTTAATACATCAAAGGCCGGCTCTTTCACTAAGTAAACTAGGCAGCTGCCTGGGGGCCAAAGTTTGAGGGCGCCAAATTTTGGAAGTATTATAAGTATTCGTTTAACATAAGTAAATATCTAGTGTGTAATTGCTTAAGTACACAACACTTTAATTAAATGAAACGAACTGTTTTCATTTTTTTCCCTTCAAAATATGTTTGATTCGTCGACGCTACAAAGTCTCTTGCCTCAGCAAAACACTGCGCGTTACCTGGCTTCCCATATTATATACATAAAGCAGTAGATACAATTATCTAATTATAGTGGATAAACTCATAAGAACCGAAACGTTCAGGAGCGTAATATAACAAAACGAAAGAAAAAAAAGCTGGCGGACACTGAACAGCAAATAGATTCTTTAATGAAGTATTTGCAACCCGGCCAGAGTTATGGTTGTGAAGATGACGAAGCTGGTGAAATGGATGTATGTGAAAAAGAAGAATTAGTGTTTCAAAAATTTTCTGATGAAAAGGCTGAGTGAAAATCTGACAAACAAGAGTGTGCAACAGGAATTGTAGAAATTTGGGTTGCTACTGAAGACCCACGACATACAATGTTATAAAAAATTCAATTTCAAATGAAATCAACAAAACCTGTATATAGGTAGTTATATAACTACATTTATTAGCACATTATAATACAGGTATAAGCCTAACATACAAGTATCATTAGATTTTATTATATACAACAAATCTTCAATTGGGTGTCGTGGGGAAAGGGTTGGCCGTTGAGGCCTTGGCGCTAAAAATACATGTGCCTAGGGCGTCAAACTACCTAGAGCCGGCTCTGAATACATAAAATGTTTGGGACTGTTGGGCAATTCTAGAATCGTAACATTATTGAAGTATGCAGTTCCACTGGAGGTAAAAAGATACACCAGCTATAATCCCTTTAATGAACATGGCTGATATACTTGTATCATATATAGCCTAACTGTTACATCATAATGTGTTATGAGATTACTCTTAAAATTAATGTAGATTGTAGAACCAAAACATGTGATTCATATAAAGAAATGAAAAAGTTCGCTAACGGTTCACTAGTGGGTATTAAGTATATGATTGCTATTCTCGTTTTTAAAGCCTTATTATTATTATTATTAATGACGTTACAAACCCACAATTAATTAAATTTTGGCCAATTATAAGGATGAACTTTGGACTGCCTTGCAGTGGTTTTGTGATCTAAGGTGCCTGCCTTGCAAGTCGAAGAAACTTGGTTCAAATCCAGGCTGTGTTCCAAGTTTTCCACATTTCCTGCTTAACATGTTTGGTATCAGAAATTAAATAATTGTGGGTTTATTGTCGAGCAGAGCAACGAGCCCACGCCAGTCACTCCACAGTTTCTCAAACTGATGACTGCATGACCTGAATGGCATCAATGACTGGGCTATGCATTATATTATTTTTTATTATAATTTATTATTTTTAAAAAACTGTGTACAATATAAATTCCCTCTATTTGCAAGGAATTGTTTTAAAATTGCTAAAAGCATTTACAAAGCATTAAACATATTGTCATATACATAATTTTAGAATCTAACCTGAATCATTACACACAATGAAAGACAACGATAATGTACAATAGACATAGTTACAAATTATAATGTATCACAAGCACATACACAATGAAAGACAACAAGCCTATTTTAATACATGGTAACAAAATCTAAACGTATTACACACAATTAAAAACGAGTACAATTATAATAAACATAGTTACCAATTTTAATGCAATTACACATAATCATAAATAAAAACAAACGAGCATACAATAATAGACATAATCACAATTTTTCAAGATTACTTAATTTCGCACTCTAACAGTGTTCGGCCGTACACCAAAAGCTGAATTTATAAATTCTAGCATATTTTAACAAGATAAAGACGCATAAACTGAAACTGACTTCCTAAAAGGTTATGCAAAACGTAAGTTTAGGTTTATTTATTATGGAAGCCAACAATACAGAGTAGGCTACTCTAGTGAAGCGTACCGTTGCCTCAGTGACGCCTAGTAGCCTAAGTGGTGGAATGGTGAGGGCAAAAAAACACTTTCACTTGTTCTGCAGCCAAAAGCAATGTTATCAAACACAAACTTCTAATATATTGAACTTAAAACCCATTATCAATCTTCCACTTTTGCATTCAATAATCATAATCACTGTAATCAGTGTTGCCAGCTCTAACACTCGTAGAGGCCAAATTGAAAAATTCAGTGTAATATTGGAAAATTAGACATAAACAACTGCTTTTCGCACAGATAGACCGTCCAATAGACCAAATTAAGTCAAATTAGGCTTGTCTAACAACCATAATTAAAGAACATTATAGACCAATTCAACAGTAATCATTATCACCTGATTTGCTTTAATAGAGAGGTGTTAAAATGGTACACGGTTGGGTGGTCTAGGGTGACGATCTAGGTACATGACTGCTTACATTGTTCAAGTTGGTGTGTTTTTATTAGCTAATTTTTTCGTATTTATAGATACTGTCAGAGCTGGATTATCCTATAGGGTAGGATAGGCTGATGCCCACGGTTCTTCAAGTTGGAGTTTTCAAACTTTGGTAACATTTGGTCACTCTTTTTTTCACTCCGGTTGTGTTGAAATGTCCTAATTTGGTTTGCAATAAATAGTAAAATAATAGTATCTTCTTACAGAATATTTTACTGACAAACAAAAAACAAATATAGCTATTCTAGTTTATTTAAAGTTTTCTTCAAACTATGCAAATGTCACTAAAATATATCATGAGAAAAAATATTCAAGACGGTTTGGCTCCGTCTGAGGGGTCCCATAATTTCATTAGTCTAGGGGCCTAAAGGGCATAATTCGGCCTAGAGTACTGTCATTGCTAGGTCTTAAAGAAAAAGTACTTCTGAGACATCTAATCTTAAATTTCTCAAATGTCTGTTGATTTAGTATTTTTTCGTAGGAGCGTTTCGGTGTTGTCATGACGTTTGAAAACGATTTCGTGTTGCAAATATTGATTGTGATAACTGCTGCTTACATACAGCCTACATAAAAATGTTTGGGTTTTTAAACTGTATATTGGGACAAATTAGCTAAACACATTCACGCAATTTTGCTTAGTAGTAGTAGTAGTAGTAGTAGTAGTAGTAGTAGTAGTAGTAGTAGTAGTAGTAGTAGTAGTAGTAGTAGTAGTAGTAGTAGTAGTAGTAGTAGTAGTAGTAGTAGTAGTAGTAGTAGTAGTAGTAGTAGTAATTTTATTAACACAGTAAATAAATCATTACCATAATGTCATTGCAATTGTCAAAAAAGTTTTTTAAATTGGTAAAGTGCAAATCGTTATTTGCACTTTATTTCCTTTGTTCTGGCGCAGTCGCACACATGGTTTTCAGTTTGCACATTCCCACAGGTGCACAACCTCTTACATTAATGCACAGATCTGATATGTATATATGGCGTAACTAGAAGTAGATGCCCACTGTTTCAACTTACGGTGGAATATGTTGCCCCTTTCAGTCAGTGTATTAGTCAGTCAGTTAGTTAGTCAGTCGATCAGTCAGTCTGCCAGTCAATCAGTCAATCAATCAAGCAGAACCTGTACTTCTATCTATAAGCTTACTGCACTGTCTGAGCAAAGCAACTGATGAAATACAGGAAGGATGGAAAGATAGCGGGTACCTATTGAACGGAGTAGTATAATTTAACTACCACATCAAAAGCACTAGAAGTCATCATTATATTTATATCAAAACAGCGTCAAATCAAAAGACCATCTGCTCTTGACCTGGTTATTACTAGTCTTGACAGTTCTTGGGGACAAGTGAAAGGCTGACTAACAAATACCTCAGCAAACGCTTAGAAAACGTGTTCTGAAAGCGAAAGTAAAAAAGCAGTTGTGCACCGACAAAAAACATGAAGAAATGGTTGAGCTACATAAACCACTAAAAACGAGTATCACCAACATCAGGTGGTAGCCGCAAGAAAAGTTAAGATAAAGTATAATAGAATCTTAGTATTTATTGGCATATACAATGACATACATTTGTAGACTAACAACAAAACAACAACAAAAATACGGAAATTTGCAAAGAAAACTATGATGATGATGATGATGATGATGATGACGATGACGATGACGATGACGATAACGATAACAACAACAACAACATGTTAAACGTTATGTTTAATAATGATAGGCTCGTTGCAAAAGTATTAACACCGGTCAGAGACTGTGGAGTCAGTTAAGTTTCACAAGAATAACTGATACTATACAGTAATTACTTATTAAAAAGCTACCTACAACGTAAGTCATAACCAACCATCTTCTGACTTCTTTTCAGTCTCAGACTTCATAATGTATATGTATTAAAACTCACAGACGTTATTTAGATGCTACCAAGTATACTCGTACTAAAACGGTTGTAAGCAATGAGCTTCAACATTTTGTAAGTCCTAACTGCAAAGTTAACACGCAACGAGAATTAGGCATGGTTTATTTAATTTTATTAAAATTTGACATAACTACAGATAATTCCATCATATAAATCTTATCATGAGACTTTGACAATAAAAGTTTGTCTCATATTCGAACGTGGCTAAGATACATCTGCCGGTTCAACGTCCCGTCTTATAGGCGTATAGTCATGGAGATGAGCAAGATTCCGGTCTTGTGACAACGATCTACATTGAGTGGGCTCTATCAATGAGCACTGGATTCCATCTGCAATGTCCGAATTGCATAAAAACAAGTCAAAAGTAGCATGTAATGCCACTTAAATACGTAATCTGACTCCTTTCCCCATTTACGATTGCCTTGCTGACACGCTTAAATTTTATTACTTTCTCATGTAATTCTCCTCTGACTCTAATTTTCGTTTCGTTCTCATTTTCATGTTACATCTTCGGGCCCTTTTACCTGCCATATTTCTCACCATTCCTTACCTTTTATTCCTGCACCAGTGCACTTGCACATTTTCTTCTGTTTGCCTTATCGGACCTGCTGACTGTACAAGTTCGTCTTGTTGGACAGTCCCAATAATTTATTATTCAATGCTTTATTATTTACATGTTTCGTTTTTATAATTTTATTGCTACTATTATTGTCATGGCAAAATTGGCAAAGAGAATAAACTAACTTAAACTAAAATAAACCAAACGTATAGTCTGATAAGTTTGTTGTTAGCGAATAAACCCAAAAAAATAAATACCAAATAATATCTTACAGACGGGAAGTTCGGTAAGAATGGTACAAAGTTTTGCTCAACTTCTTATTGAAACTGTTATTTACTTTTAGTTTACATGTTTATTGGAAATTATTCTCCTAATGTTCCGCAAAGTTCTAAATAAAATTGTAATCACACGAATTTCTCAAACGTTCTGCACCATTTAAAGAGGGCAAATTTATTACTTAAATGCTGCACAGAGTGAACTTTAAACACTTTTAGATGCAGTCTGCCATGGTAACCCTTCATCACTTTTGAGGTAGGCCTATCCGTACTGACCCACTTATCAAAGCAACTCATAAAATCAACAATGTATATCCAGGCCTATAGTTTAATTTAATGCTATAAGTTATGCACAGGTTACAGGCTATAAAAGCTGCGTAACGTTAAACTAACATTTGAAGTATCTTATTAATCCTAATCTCAAGAGATTACCGTAGATACATCATCATCGCAATAGAGCATAAATAGGTGTTTAGCTAAATAGGCTTATGTCGTTTGTTAAGGTGATAGGTTATCGTGCTAATGTCTGAATTTAAAAGTTCTTTGCAGAGAATAGAGTCGCGCGCAGATGATTATCCTGTCATCTGAATTTTAAAAGCAACATCAAGCTGTAGCTAAACTATCTATTGAATGTCGTGGATGACTTCAATTGTCAGTCGTCATTCTTAAAGGACAAGGAAACACTTTACTTACTTATAGCTAAAAAATCGCTTAAAAAATTTTGTATCTCCTTCGTACTGCCCTATTGCACACGTAGCTTGTATTAGCAGCAACGCTGTATATAACTTGAATATTGAAATTCCCGTTTTGTCGTTTAAGTTTAGATAACATTACATAATAATGTTTTTTTGGTGAGTCAGTGGTGAACACTGGAGATAGTGTTACAGTGACATTTTACCAATTGGCGCGATCATTTAAATTAAGATTCTCTTTTTAGTTACATTTAGTTTCAAACAAGCAATGTAAGTTTGTATGGAAAGTTTTGTTGGGACATACTTTTAAGACTTTTGTAAATTGTAAACTAAGCTAATCGAATAGCTAATCGTAATGCAACTGACCACTTGGTGAGTAGAAAAGTTCGTAAAATTAACGTATGAGCATTTTTTGCCATTCGCCAACATTTAGATTTATTACTGTCACGTAACACTAAAGCAGATAGAGTCTAAAGTTAAGTGTAGTGGTTTGGATTTAGAGTCACAATTTTAGAGTCACAAACGGTCCATTTTTACCAATCGCTTAGGGCTTACCACTGTGTCGAATTAATTTGTCAACTACCATTGGTTCTTCAGGTTAAAGGGATTACCTAGGTAATAAAGTACGAAGTTTCTAAAGTTACTAATACCACTGGATAATCGTTCTAGAGTAACAAAAATCCCCTTGAGAAAGTTATCCATCATTAAGGATGTTCATAAAAATCTACAAATGACTACAGGCTTAACCCGATCAAAGTCGCGTGTTTCACGTCCCTGGAAGCCTATTTGTCTCCACATCCAGTTTCGTCAGTCACCACTGGGGAACTTTCAACTGGAAGGGCACCCACTACCATTTTCTTAAAGAATTTTTGTATGAGTTTCTCCATAACTCACCCTGTACGTACTACAAACGCCTGGAACCACTTCTTGGTTGTGTGAACGTTACAAACAGGAACCAGGAGAAACTGTTACAAGTGCTTTTGGGTGTGACCAAGACAGTAAACAACCGTAAATCTGAGTGCACTTCAGATTTTCAAACGTATGGCCTGCAGCAGTAAACTCCATTTTTGGCATAATAACAATCGCTTTTCGCTGAGACGAGTTATTATGTCCTTTGTCTGTTAAGGACACATGTGACGTCATCACTTCGTGTCTCATTAGTCCTTGGTTTTTAAACTGGACTGGAAAGAATGGTGCAGAAATCCCTCCCCCCCCGAAAAATGATACTTTTAAGTGTCACTAGCTTAACTGATTGAGACTAGAAAAAGATATGAGCACCAATTATGCGTCTATGCTCACCCTGGTTTGGATCAGCCCAGATGAGGTGATGCGCTAGACATACGTTCAATGATCTCTGTGGGCAGAACATGAGATGTTGCCTCTGGGCTCAGTAACAGTTACTACAGTAGACGCTATTCTATTTCAACCCATGAGTTAAATATGTGAAATGCAAAGAAAAGACAATATCTTACTGAAATTACTAGAAAAGTAGACGAAACTCAGGACCTGGTTCATTGTAAAGGCTCATTAGTCAGTCAGTCATTGGTCACACAAACAAGTTCGTTTTGTCCTCCAGTCAGTTTATTTCTCAAGGCCATTAGTTCTTTAACTCAACTCTTGCTTTCTTTCTATGGTCTCTTAACTAGCTGGTCCATCGGTCTTGCCAGCCGATAGGTGATTGGTATTTAAATTCAACATTGTTTTGGTGCTTAGCTGCTTAGTGTATTTTGATGAAACTTCAAAAACTTGGAGTATTACTTGGCTGAAGCACAAGAACAACGAACAACTAATAAGTGGAGAAATCGGTGAGTGACCAATTAAAGTATTGGCTGAAGTACAAGAACAACGAACAACTAATAAGTGGAGAAATCGATGGGTGATCAATTAAAGTAGCAAAACTCCAAACGCTATTCGACTAGGACCAAAAATTGACTGGTGAAAGAAAGATTTCGAAGTTGTGGATCTTTCCATCTTTGTTGAAGAACACTGGTCATGTCGCCATCTTTGAAAACAATTAACAGTTTGTGATTTTTAAATAGTCTACTATTATACTTTCAAGAAAACATAATAATTTTAAGATTTATGAATTGCTGCTATACAAAAAGCAATAATAAAAACACAATAACAAGCATGACAATATTTGGTTATTCGCCTTTAACGAACCGTTTCACCACACTTGGATGTTAGACCTGTACACTAAAAAAGTATTGTACGGGGGCGAAATGCTATTTGTTTTCAACCCCCTCTATGTTGTGGTGGTTCGATCGACTACGAAGCCATTGTATACAGTTGGCTACACACAATAAAAGGTAAATGAGAGTTAGTGGTTAAAACTAATTAATAAATTAATATTTTTAAAAGGTACAGTCAGACACAATCTTTCGTTTTGTATTCTGCTTTGGATTTTTCTGTCTCCACTTTTCAATATCTTACCTCTCGGCAAGCTCTCGAGTTGCTTCTATGGCGACCATCGCCGACACGGATTCTTGCTTTGCCTTTTCTGAAGTTCTGCTATTGGAATTGTGTAGACTAGCGGCAGAATTCGCCTTGGGAAATAAACCTAGAACAAACGAGAAATGAGCGCTAACAATTAGGTGAGGCAAGAGGCAACAAAAGATTGAAGTAGCTATCAGTCTGCAACCAATTTATGCCCCACCCTCCGGCTACTCATAGGAAGCTGTACCAAAAAAAGCACACACACGTAAGTAGGCATGAATGCCTTTGTGATAAGCCAAAAGCTACTGGGTCGTCCAGAAAAAAATGTTCCCCCAAACAAACTGGCAGCCTTTCATTCAGGTGGTGCTAGCGTCGAAAAACGGTGGTAGGAAAATTATTCGTCTCCGATAAAATTTCAAAAATTTATGTTGTTGGTGGGCTATTAAGAGCTTATTATTGGTAGCAAAGTGACAGAATCCTACCCCAAGACTCCCGACTTTTAAATTTTTGATCGTTTTTTGTTGAAAACTAGTGTCTTTCATCATATTTGCAAGTCTTCCATTAGTAATCAAAATGGCGGACACATGTGACTTAGAAATTTAGATTATCTTCTCTGCTTAGATAGCGTATAGTAGTACAAGTAGGATCTCTCTTTGAAGATTTTTCTTAGCAGTATTAAACTACTAGTGCAGAAACTACTTGCTGGTAGTTCGTGAGACTAGTTGTTGGTAGTTGTGAGAGTGGCAGAACCAAAAGTCTTCTTAAATAGTAGCCAGATATCGCTTGGCACAGGTCTCTTCTACAGTGGTATAGGCATTGAGATTATTATATAGCTAACAAACTGTAAAAGCTAAGGGTAAAGAGATTTCAAATCCATGAAATTAAAGATAATAAAAAAAGGTAAATTTACAGTCATGGAAAGCAAAGTGCAAACTATTAAATATGCATCCAAAAACACCACAAAGCAGCTACATGATAGTGCCAAAGAAATACAAAGAAATACTTCTAATATACTTGCCTTAGAGAAAGAAATTGAAGCACTAACTAAAAATAGTGCTGTTTCTGATGCTAATAGTGACACTGAACTGACTGCGGTGAATTTCACGAAATGTGTTACAGAGATTCTGAGATTGCGGATAGGCAAAATAGAAAAAAAGTCTAATATTTTTGGTCTCAGGTCGATTGAACTGATTGAACATTTTTGTCAAAATAATCTCGGTACAGAGGTCAAAAACATGGTCATTTCAGTAAATAGATTAGCTTCTAAACGGATTCTTCAGCCAATTAAAGTTGTCTTTGATAATTTTGCAAGTAAGATGAGAATCTTAAAGAAAGCTAATGATTATATGAAGGCACATAAGGGAATTGATGATGGGATCACTGTTAGACCGGACAGAACTTTGCAGCAGATAGCTGATGGAAATAAGGTTTGGGAGTAATTAAAGGAGAGAAGAAAGAATGGAGAGGAAGATATTGAAATTGATTTTAAGAAAATGACTATCAGAAAAAAGCAGATTGTGGCAGGCATTGATAGCAGAAATTGGTCAACACTAGAAGATTCTGTAAATTTAAGCGCACCTAAACATTCTTCAGTGGTGTGATTTTGTATATTAGTAACGAGATTTCTGCATGTCAGTTAAATTGTTTAGAGAATGCTATTATTGAAACACTTCATGTTCAGTTATATCCAAATACATGTAATAGCTTACACCTACTACTAGTCTACAGAACTCCTTCAGTTAATGTTGAAAGTGACTTTAATTTTTAAAGAACACTTGCAAATAATTTTGCATCAAAGCATTGTTTAATTTTTTGGTGACTTCAATCCGGGTATAGACTGGATAAATTTAGCTACTCCATCTAGATCTGAAAATTCATTTATTGAAACTGTACATGATGTTTTCTTACACCAACATGTTTTTTGCGTACTAATAAGTACACGTCTGTATTAGACTTAATACATACTTCAGAATATAATATGGTTGATGATTTAAACATTTTGTCTCCAATTTGTATAAGTGATCATAATGTTTTGATCTGGAGAACATGCATAGCCAATAATGAAAATGTTGTCGTACAAACCTTACCGGCATATAATAAAGGTAACTATAAAAGCATGTGTAGAGAAGCTCAAATTTTTTTAGTTATCAGTGACCAAGAAAAACAATGTATCTAAATGTAGAACAGGCATGGAAAATTTTTGTTGATTTTACTTTACTAATAACGGCTAAGCATGTGCCAACCCAGAACATTAAAAGAGGTGTATTACAACCTCAATATTTTAATACTTCAATTTTACGAGCCATTAGAGCAAAATAAAGAGCTTGGGATAGGTATAAGCATTCTCAAAGTAATAATGACTACTTAGTGTATAAGCAAAAATTGCAGGATACTTCAAGTACAATTAACAGAGCTAAATATGATTTTGAACGTAAACTTGGTGCAAACATAAAAAACGATTCAAAAACCTTCTTTAGATACTGTAGGTCTAAAATGAAGACGAAGGATAGTGTTACAGTTTTAAAAGTAGGGCGATCAAGATAAAGCTGAAGCACTAAATCAAGCATTTTGTAAAGTATTTACGAACGAAGTATTAACTAATATACCTTTCAGATGTAATATTGTGCTGGACAATATCCCTGACATTACAATTGACAGAGTGAGGGATGAGTTAACAAAATTGAACACAAGTAAGTTGCATTCGCGTGTTCTTAAGGAACTGGCAAGTGAGATTTGTGAACCCTTGTTCTATAAAGTTTTATAAAAGATACAATACTTCAGCATTTAATGGATAATGAGTTAAGTAATGTTACTCAACATAGGTTTATAAAAGGTAGATCTTGTGTTACAAATTTGTTAGATTTTATGCAATATATTACATCAAATCTTAACACAGGAGTACCAGTAGATATAATATAAGTAAATTTTCGCAACGCCTTTGATAAAGTCCCCCATCAAAGATTAATTATAAAACTTAAAGCCTATGGCATGAGTAGTAAGTTACTGAATTAGATTAAATGCTGGCTGTGTGAGAGGACACAGCATACAGTTGTCAGAAACTAGGCGATTAAGACACCTCTGGTTGTTTAGTATTATAACAACATTTTGACCAGAATTGTAACAAAGTGTGAATTTTATATTTGTATTGTTTAGTAAATCGTAATGTTGTAATCTATTCTGTAAATATGCTATTTGTAGTGTTAATTTGAATATTCTCAATTGTCGTTCACACTATTATATTTGTAGATGTTGCATTGTTTTTTCTTTGTTTGTATAAATGTGATTTTTTGATTTTGTTTTACAATGCTAGGTATTTTGCGAGTGTTAAAATTAAGTAGAATTTAATTAGTGATTGAAGTTTTAAGATAGATTTAGTATTTACGCTATTGCATTCATCAGTCCTCCGACTGATTGTACACAAAAACCTTATATACGGTATGTATGTATTTCGTAATGTACTGTATAGTATGCGTGCATTAATTGCAACAAAGAATATTATATATATATATATTGATATTGATATATATATAGATCCATTATTAAGGATCGTCATCAACGCCAACGCCTAATATGACACTACTAGGCAACGCCAACGCCTAATATGACACTACTAGGCAAGGAGTTCCTTGCCTAGTAGTGTCATATTAGGCGTTGGCGTTGATGACGATCCTTAATAATGAGGCGAGATTATTAACACTAGAAGCAGGCCTTGGCGTTGAATGTTAGATACCGGTTTGTAACATGTCGTACTGTCACCACAGACACCATCGCTATTCATACCCACCGTAGCTATCTTTGTCGTCATTAATACTACTTCCAGTGCCTGGGCTATCCTCATCGGTCAGCACAATGACGGCTATCACCACCAGCCCAGTCTCCAACATCACCATGACCATTGCCGCTACTGCCACTACTACCCCTGTCATCATAATAATAATCATCGACAACGGGAACAGTATCTTCAATATGATGACAACCAGCGTCATCATCATTATAACTGCTGCCGTTTATCTCCATTTCTAACCTTTTTAATCCCAGGTGTGTTCGCTGAGGTGTTATTTAAACCTTATCAAAGCGCGAATTGAGTAAGGAAATAAATATGTAGATGTACGGGCTGCTTCTTCGGTTGCAAACCGGAAAGAATTTACCGAGAAAAACATATTTTATCAGAAAATTCGAGGGCTACGCCAAAATTAAAAAAATGTCCTGGAAATTGTCTTAAAGCAATTTACAACATTCCATTATAGCTATACTTGCAATAATTACACAACTACAAAAATAGATAGTAACTGTGCGAAAACCGGTACAAAAATAATATTTTTATTAATTTAATGACAATGCAAAATCATCACTAAAAATGTTATCATACTTTTATAGTAAGTTAGCAGAATACTGGTGATGCAATTCCGAGTAAGCGACTAAGCTGCAGGCTACCAGCTTATTGGATCCTACATTTGTGTACTTTTTACAACATCAACGTGTCATCACTAACGACCCATTTTACTATCATAATAATCACCGTCATTACCAGCAGCAACGACAATGAAAAATTTGTCTTTATAATGAGTAGTCTAGGTATCGAATTATGCAAAATTATTGTAGCTTTTCTGGAATTAACCTTTCAAACTAGGATCAGTTATAGTCTAAATAAAATCTAGATACAATTGTTTAAAGAGTTATTAATACTATTTTATTTAACATTGTTGTGATAACTATTTTTAAGACTTGTGTGAATTAATTGTTTTGAGTCACAATGTTTCTTTGTAAGGGATTTTGTCTCTGATAAACGTTTCTTTCGCTGTTGATTAAACCTATCTTGTTTATTAGATTGTAATAATCGAACATACAGCAACATCAATCACTAGCATCACCACCACCACCCACTCACCCGTATGGGTGGTGGTGTTTCCCATAAGCACAAAAAGCAAGGGATACAACAGTTCCAGAAGTTAGATTGAAAGTTTTAATCTCCGCGTGGACTCACAAAGGTATTATCAGTAGCAGTAGATAAAATTTTCTAAAATTTATTTATCTCTTAATTTACTGACCCAGTATTTACATTTTAATCTTGTATTTGTTATTTCACTGTATTTTATTTCATTTTAGTATTGTATGTGTATTTTGTATGATCTTAGTTACCGGAATAAAAATTAGAATTGAATTGAAAGTAGTCTATCCGCGTTTATAAACGTATTGCGTAATCATAAGTACTGAAACTACTGATGCGAACTGATGACACATAACTGATTTATGACGTCATCGCCAAGGGTTTCAGTTCCACAAGCCTGTGTTTTTTGTCTTGCACTCTTATAAACACCAGTTTCAAACGAAAAACACGGAACCATCATTTCAATGGATATTAACTCGGATTGGGACTCGCATGTTCCGTGTAAGAGGATGCAGAAATATTGGGATTTCATTCGTGATCCCAAAGGCGACAAGAGTGTTTCAGAACTGGCTGGTGTAGACGCACAGGTGTCTGCTAGACTCGAAGCAAAGGGTTTTAAAAAGGTATTCCTATAAATTTCGTTCTAATTTGCTAACATTTTGTATTTGTTTACCCATTTCTCTCTCTCTCTCTCTCTCTCTCTCTCTCTCTCTCTCTCTCTCTCTCTCTCTCTCTCTCTCTCTCTCTCTCTCTCTCTCTCTCTCTCTCTGTCTCTACCTTTTTCTCACCCTCTCTTTCTGTCTCCCCCTCCCTCTGTGTCTCTCTCCCTCTCTCTTTCTCTCTGTCTGTGCCTCTTTCTCTCTCTCTCTCCCTCCGTCCCTCACTCTCTCTCTCTTTCTCTCTCTTCCCCCTCTCTCTCTCCCTCCACCCTCTCTCTCTCAGACACTCAGTGAAGTAATTCACTTCCCATTTTCTTATAGGCTGATGACATGCTAGGGAAATATCTTCAAGTAAAAAAAGACAAATCGAAATTCATTCGCTGGATGATGACCACAGCAAGGGCTGACCGCAAACAAGCCTCAGACTGCTACTACTGCTTACATGACTGGTGGAAGTTTTACCTCTGATGCAAAACTCATCAACACGCCATTATCATTGAATGTTTCTATTTCGATGACTTGCTGGACATTTTTAAACACAACGCACATGTCACAATAACTATAAAGTAGTAATAGAATACTTTATAAACGATTTTATGGAAAACGAACTCTTCTTTGCAGCTTTGTGTAAATACGGTGACATAAATAAAGTCACATGAAAAAAGTCACGGAAAAAAGTCACAATTTTGGCTAAGAAGTCACAATTAATTTTGGCTAGTTTGGGTTAGGCTTAGCGTTAGGCTTAGGGTTAGAGTTAGGGTTAGCGACTTAGGGTTGGGTTATTTCTTTCTTCCTCTGCTTTTTATCCTGTTATCTTTTTCCTGTAACTTTTTTCCGTGACTTTTTTACCTATGACTTTTTTATCTGAGACTTTATTACCTGTATTTATATAAGCAAATTCAAATTATGTTACATGAGTTGTTTTCACAAGAGCGCATCTGACGTTTTTGTCTCTTTTTGATCTAATTTGGATTTGCAGATCGCATCCATTTCTGTTTCTGGTTGAATATGAAATAGTGCAATTATTTTGTTGCAGCAATCTGCTAATTACAATTTGTGTCCTTTCGCTGATTTAACCATTGTAGCACCATAAGCTAGTGGACATGCTGGCACGTGTGTTCAAGGACCTCTATAACAAATTTTTAACTATAGTAACATTTTAGTTATAGAGGTCCTTGGTGTATTTCACGTTTGCATTTACAGCTTTTAGGGTTCATTTTACTGTTGATTACAGTAACATTTTAGCAGTCACTAGGGATGTGTTACCTTCTTCATTCACCCATTCATTCCACATATTGCTGATAATTATCATAATAAATTTTCAAAGCCTTTCAACATTTATGGACGGCATAAGGTTCTGCACTAGTCGGTCCTTAGAACTGAATTCTCATGTCCATTTTGACCATTACATCCACCTCTTTACGGGCTGCCATTTTAAAGTCCGTTTTGATGTTACACTAGCGAATAATCTGACTAGGGTTTTTTCGATTATAGACTCATTTGCTGTTTGGTTATAGACGTATAGTCTAAAAATAGTATCGATCTATCAAAGAATGTCTTGCAACTCCTTTCCTTCGTTATGCTTGTTGTAACACTGCGCTGAGTTTGCGCTGAAAAGATATGCAGACACAACAACGACAGCGACAACGACAAGGACAACAACAGCAGCAGCGAAAAGTGCAGACGACGTCAGCGACATCACCTCTCCTAACTAAAGCATAAATGACTTACAAAATTTTTCTTACTCTGCAAGCTAAAACCAAGGCAAGCCGCTATTCACAAATTATGCAATAACGAATTAGACAAGCGAGAGCACCATCCGGGCGTCACCCAAAACAAGTAAAGACCATGTTCTCTTTGAAGAATTCGTCGACGTCACAACAATTAATCACTGTTCGGATTATATGTGTCAAACCAATTTGTGAACCGCAAAGAAAATTCCGTCTAATTAATTTCGTTGAGGTGATGAAGAATGCTAGCACTAGTTCAGGAGACATGTATGCAGGTCACACAGGTCAGCTAGGTGACACATCTGAGTGACTCGCTTTTGTCAACTCTTTGTTAATTAATAAGTAGTTAAGTCTCATACATTATACAGGACGAGAACGAGAAAAAGTTTGGTATTCTAACTATAATTTGCTAGTGGCTAAGCAACGGTAGCATTTTAATGATTAAGACGAGGGCAGCAAAGATAACGATGACGATGATGATAATGACGATGACGATGATGGTGATCATGATGATGACAATGGCGAAAACGAACGACGACAATAACGACAATAAGATGTTGGTGATGATGACGATGATAACAGTAATGATCGTGATGTAGATAAAAACAGTAGTGGCTGTGAATATCGAGTGGGTCTATCCAGACAAGTACATTTCTTCGATACTTGGCTGTCAGAAAAATTGCCTAATCCCTTTGATTTGACAGGGGACTGACCGGTCAGTCAATCGACTAGTTAGATACAGCATGTATTTCATTCGTTTATTTATCGTTTCACTCATTCAGCCAGGTGAACAACTTGGATCGTATCTGTGTCAGTTTATGCTAACTGCTATTTTTGTGAAAAAAAAATTAAAACTGAATTTAGACCAAACAAGTTTTGTCTGGCGGAACGATCAGCGGTCATTTGCGAATGACACGTGATTCACTGCAGAAAAATTCCAACAATGGAAACAGCTCAGACCTAAATTCCTTACAAATATCGCTTTCTGTATAACGCCTGAACACGCGTTATAACTGTATAACTGGCCAAAAACTGTATCACTTTCAGACTCACTCAAGCACACGTATTTTGAACACACCTGTAAGCAGTGTCAGCCCGAGACGAGACGAAAACAAAAAAAAATCACTCTCACGGGGCGACCTAGATATAAACGTACTGAATAAACTTGGCCTAATCCAATAATTGTACTTTTTCTTTTCACTTTTTCGACTTTTTTTATAGCCACTATCAACTTCAATGCGTAGTACTAAAGTCTGCCCCGCTGAGACCTCTTCTGAGACTTAGGTAAACTCCTTGACCGATCATTGTGAGTTGTTATTGTAGTGCGTAAACAATATTTGCGGCTGATAAAATCAATATTATGTAATAAGGAATTTAATCAAAATGCGTATAGTTTGTAATTTCTGCTAATGACATTATAACGAAAACGCCATTTTCTTCAAAGATCTTTGATTAAGGTCAAAGAACTGGTACAAAGCAAACGCTTAGTTCTCTAAAAGGCATCAAGTCGAATGTATTATTCAACATTTTTGTCCGCTGATGTTAGGAATAAACATAAATTAAATTACCAGTCGATGATAAATTACCTATCTTTGAACATTTAAATGATGGTGGTGACGTTGTTGTTGTTGTTGTTGTTGTTGTTGTTGCTGTTGTTGTCGTCGTCGTCGTCGTTGTTGTTGCTGTTGTTGTTTGTTGCTGTTGTTGTCGTCGTCGTCGTTGTTGTTGTTGTTGATGATCATGATCATGATAATGACGATGACGACAATGATAATAATAATTGTCACGATGTGATGGTGATGATATTCGTTTTGATGATGACTATGATGAAGAGTATGAGGAGGAGAAGGGGAAGGAGAAAGCGGGGCAAATAGATGACAATTATTAGAAGGTGAAGAAGGAGAAAAACGAAAACGACAGTCATGATGATGGTAAAGCTACATTAACTCGATAGTGGTCATCATTACTTATGAACTACTGTTGAAAAAATCTTCCAGTTCTTATAACGTTTGATAAATAGCATGCACTTTCTTCTTTGCTATACCAGTTAGTTGAGAGAAAAGGCAGTATTGCTTACGAGCTATTCTAAAAATTATCAATATTTTGAGTTAGTGAGCGTCGGACATTGAATCTTTGAAACCTTGCAAGCACCTCCTTTTTTGCAAAATCTTGGAAAATAGCTCTACCCGTCTTATTTTTCTGTTGAGTTAGATATTTCTAGTTAACACTATTGTGTCCCAGTTACATCCACGTCTATAATTATGCCTGCTATATTATTACTGCGTTCAACAAGGCATAAATTAATCTTTGCATATTCTATAAATTCCATAAACTGCTTAGAATCTTATATGGACGTAGTTGTGGCCTCGTGGATCGCGAGGCGTAGAAGATTCTAGACTAAAACTATATCTATGCCTTCAAAATGTAACCACAAATATAATAATATAGGTACTTTTATGTGTAGGAATATGTCCATTAATGCAATTTTGTGGTCTGTCTAGTCAATTTGTCGTTTATCTACACCTGATGTGGTCTACAGTCAAAAATAAAATATTATTATGGTAATTAAATGCGTAAGTTGTGACGTATTCACGTGTTGTCACTGTCACACAACCAATTAAAATGTGGTTGTGTCGTGTTTTGTTCAACAATCTCTTCTGTATCTTGTCTACGACTCAGGACCTATTTCAGCTTAGGCGAGGCCCGGGGAAGTGAGGCGTGTGAGGCCCCATCGGGCGGGGGGGGGGGGGCGAGCGCTATCATGGTTGGTGCCCAGAAAATTTTTTAACTAACTGCTAGAACGCCGGAGAAGCATTTTCGAAGAGAAAATATGGAGTTATACAGTTGTTAAAGGAAAGAACAATTGAAAGAAAAACTGCTTTATTCTCAAGACCTGTCCTTAATACTTGTCAATACTGGCAAACGGCGCGCGTGCGGCGAGAGAGAGAGAGGAGGGGGGAGAGAGGAGGCAGTATGTTCGCATAAAGCAAAAAAAAAATGTTACCTTGGCGCGAGGTCCCCCTGGAGGGTGAGACCCCGGGGAAGTATCCCCACTCCCCCCCCCCTTGAAATAGGACCTGCTACGACTAGGCAGTTTTCAACAAGTTGAGGCAACGTTGCATTGTTTATCATTATTTGTATGTGCCTTGAAATGATTACGTCTTATTATGGTTTTGTATTTTACCAGGCAAAATATTGTTATTTTTCTGGCCATTGTACTAATCAAGCACTAATCATTGTATTTGTGATGTAGGTAAAAAAAACACACATAAAAACTCGTTAAAAACAAGAAACCTACTAAAATCAGCACCATTAGAAACCAAGGTCACTTTCTCCCTGGTCTTGCTAGTAAAAAATGGCCCCCATAAACTATAAGACTTTGCATTTATCACTACATGTGATTTATTCGCAATGTAAAAGATGGCTGACACAGTGTTCCGATTATACACGCGTGCCTAAGGTGATAGACTCACACCAAGGTTTTACCAATCAGTGAACAGCTAGAGGAATTTTTGCCTCAAGTAAGGTAGCCTCAAAGAAATAAAAATCATCATCTGTACTGTGAGAGAGATAGCACGAATACATGATCAAAATATCTGGCAAGTAATAAATTACTAAAAATTACTGTGCGTGTGGCTGATTGTAATTAAACACGGTTGATCAGGTAGCCTAGATTACAGGTTTGAGAAAGCAGGTGATGTGGCTGAGTCACAAAGCACACACCTGAACGACATCTTTATGAAATCATAATGATTTGAAAACAAGATTAGATATGCTCGTGTCATAATCTAGAACGCCCCTTGTAGCTTGGGCTGTGTGCTAAAAGAAGATGTCTTTTGGATTATTTTATTGCTTTACTCTACGAAGAACATGTATATTATCTATGCGTGCTCATTTCAAATAAAGACAGCCTCACTGAAAGACGCTATGCGGTTTACGTATGGAAATACCTGGGTGAGGCAAACCCATAATTATACGTGGAGAAAAAAGCATCCAGGCAAAAGTAAAAAGAAGAATTATGGGGTAATTTTATGCATGAGTGTTTTTACTATCATCAGTAAAGCCAAGATCGTGCTCATTCTTATCAACCTTATTCTCAAGTGTTAGGCCTTGAAACGTACAGCACTTATATAATCAGGCTATTGCCTTGGCTCTCTAGTTGGTTGACTTACGTTTGACATTAGCTTTGACAGATTAGATGAAACGTTGCTTTGCTCCGGATAAAACACGTTGAGTAAAGGTGGCAATAGTTGCGGTTAGCTCGACAAATTCCACCAGAAACTAAATTCATGATATGGAGCTTTATTGCTAATTTTGGCCTAAGTGATACAAGCTCCTCGGTCCTGAGTTGGGTTGCCGAGTGGTTTAGATTTCGGACTGCAACCACGCAGTCTGAGGTTCGAGACTAGCGGCTGCAAATGCCAAAGCACGCACCGCACATGTTATTCATTGTTTGTGTGTTGCGTCTTTACCTATATTGTCGTAAGTATTGTGTAATAATAAGTGTAAGTCGTTAAGTAGCAGTTGGTGCTAATGTTATCTGTTAAATGAGCGACGGTATGTAAATCTTGTCTTTGTCGTTTTTGCCTTTTTTGACTTCAAACAAGCATCGAAGGAATAACAGTAAAACGGGCATTAAACTTAATGATGTTTTAACTGCCAAAAATCGTTCTTCTATATCTGCCTTTCAGCAGCTCAGTAACTTTTATCTTTTTTGGAGAAGACCTAATAGAAATTCAACATTGATCACACGATGACACAAATTCTAAATGTTGTGTGTCATGTCAAATTGTCCATATGTGTTGCACTGGCAATTTAACATAATTATTTCTTTATTGTTATTTTACCATTCTTTAAACAGTATCTACGTGCCTTTCACGAGAGATAATAATATTTCGTTTGTGCAGATGCTGTTTTCACTATAAGGAATTCAGACCCATTTGGTCATTATTCTAGACAAATTTGTGCTTAGTTTTCTTAGTCCAAAAAGTACGAGTCGACAAAGCAAACGTATTGTTCGTTGGTTGATATAAACGTTGGTTGGTTCGTTGTATAAACATATTTATTTAAATATACAGAAATATAAAATATCAATAATACAACAAGCTGCTTAACTTAAGATTCTTCTGTATAAGTATAAAAAAATTAATATCCATTTACACCCACTACAGACAGTTAAGATACACTTACAATTATAAAAAGAACACTACCTACTTTTACAAATGAGCAGTGTGATAAATGAAATAACTGATGTCAATCGGACAGTAATAAGTAGCTTAAAAATGAGCTACAAAAATGATACGATTATCCAGGCATAAATTGAAAAAGATTAATAACGGTGACATAGTTAAGAGAAAAAACAACCCACACGAACTATTATAGCTAAATTTGCCTTTTCGAAGATATAATGTACATTTGTGATTTAAGCATAAAGCAAATAATTAACAGAGTCAGGGAGGTCATTAGATCCACAAAACGGACTGGGTTGGCTGGTAGATTAGTTGGTTGGTTCCTTGGATGGTTTGACTGGCTGGCTCATTAGTCGGTTGGTTGACTGATTGGTTTGACTGGCTGGCAAGCTGGCTGGCCAATTAGTTGGTTGTGTGGCTATTTCGTTGATAGGTTTCATGCTTACTTGCTTGGTTGTTTGGTTGATTACCTGAATAGTTTTTCGCTTCTGTTTTAACTAATTTGTATGCTTTTCTACTTTACTAACCGGCTTTTAGGTACTAATCTTAAGTAGCACGAACAGTGAAAATGGTAGGACGTGACCCCAAGACTATTACACAATCCTGTCTCAAAGTGCACTGCAAATAACTTTGTGTGTTGAGAAAGCTCAATCCCATTTAGTTGAAAAGGTTCAGTGCTTACGTGATGTTTAGCAACGGGCGTCAGCATCACGCAAGTAAAATTATCAGAGAATTTAAAGAGAACAAACTATGTGCACTAGATTAAATATTCTCCATGCAAAACTTGAAAACTTGAATATGTTTTAGTTATATAACTTATGTTAATATTTCTAGCTGTTTTTAGGTCTTTGCTAAACATTTAGCCCACTCTATGCAAAACCAAAATTTTTCTTGTATATAATCGTTCTAATTTTTGTTCTTAACTGTAAAATAATGAACTATTTTTGAGATTATTTTGCAGTGAAACTTACAAACAATGTATTATACTCTGAAAAGCTTTAACAAACGTTTTTCTATTTTTAGCTAAATGTCTTTCTATCTTACATGTATACCTGGTGATCTTAATGCTATATAAATATTGTTTAATTCAACCACAGTTGTTTCCTAAACTTTGAAAAGCTTTTTTAAACATGTATGCATGTGTTTAATACATAATTTAGAATCAATTGATTATGACTTAGCAGAAAAAAACTTATTTTAAAGTTTTCAAAATACAAAACATTTTTTTTGTAAGTTTCATTGGAAAACAATCTCGAAAAAATGTCTGTCATTCTACACTTTGTGCACAATTTCAGCGGTTGCTTGATAGTAAATTCTTGTTTGCGTTTGGCAAGGATATAACAAAAAGATCAGGCGGTGCAATAAAAAATAATAAAAGTTGTACGTTTGAAGGTCATCTCAAACATATAAGACTTTAGTTCAGTTTTCGCCTTGACTCTGCAAGTGCGACATTTGTATGCTTCTGGTTCGACACCTGCCCTTTTTACTATTAATCAACGGACGGGCGACTGCTCTTTTCGCTATTAATCAGCGAAAGGGCAACTGTCCCTTTCACTAGTGAGAGCGTAAGATGTCCTTGACTAAACTACTACACCAATGTAGCACAAAAGCGACTGTTACATCTACAATATAATTATAGCTAAGTGTTACCCAATATGGTGACAATGTTTCTGTAACCCAAGGCATCAAGTGAAAGTAAAAGCCACTATAAACTCCACTGCTGTATATAACAAGCGCTTGTGGCAATTCCTGATATAGTTCGAGGCTCAAAAATAGTTTTGCAATACATTTATTAAAAATTGCCTTAAAAGGAAAAATATAATCTTGTTTGTTTGATCGTCCGTTGTCTGTCCGTCCGTTTCTTTCTTCCCTACGTTTTCTCTCTATTTCATGTTCCTTTTCTCTTTCTTTTTCTTTACTCTTCGTTCTCTCTCTCTCTCTCTCTCTCTCTCTCTCTCTCTCTCTTTCTTTTTCATTCCTTCCTTTAGTGACCGTTTCTTCTGTATTTCTCGTTTCCTTTCTCAATTTCTTTTTTCTATTTTGTTTGTTTCTTTACTTGCTTGCATGCTTGTGTGTTTGTTTATTTGTAAGGATATTTCACCAATACCTTAGGGCTTTTTGTGATCATCCAAGGCCAATTCATATAAAGCTATCTAGACGTATCTTGTTCCACTAATTTCTGGTCAAGCCTTTGCGAAAGCTCTGGGGGCTGCACTTCCCCGCGAGCCTGAAAAATTCTGAATTTATTGTTTTGTCAGCAGACATATCACGCTACAAAGCATAAAACTTGCAAAAAAGGTTACAATGGGGTCTAACAAACGTACGTTACACACTGCACGTTCATGCTTCCACATATTCCAACCACGTAGAGCCAAGAACCCAGGTCACAACGCCCTTAACTACGTAAGAAATTTGGATATGCTATTGGAATATTAGGACCCTGTGTACTAACTCTGTGGGTTTTAGGTGACCTAGAACCGGTTAAGAATTTTTATGCTAAATTGGTATTGTACTGATAAACTATGTAGGCTATGGTTTGATGATAATGATGGTGATGCAGTGATGGTGTCTGTAATGCTGATGATGATGATAATAATAATAATGATAACTGTGACAGTGACAGTGACAGCGATGACGCTGATTCTGACAAACTATGATGGTGACAATAATAATGAATAGATCGTTTGACATTAGAGCCCCGGCAGTTATATATTCATATATGATGATGATGATGATGATGATGATGATGATGATGATAGATGATGATGATTCATGATTAACGCACAACTGGCGATGACTTTTCACACTAACCCTCTTTTATATCGGGTTTACATTTTGGAATTAAAAATTTTTCTATATAATTCTTGGACAAAAGTTTGCAGACAGTGCTTACTCATGCACCACACAGTGCCTTCACAGAAAGAAGTTCGGGAAATTAAATTTCAGCTTAACTATCCGTCAGAGTCGTCTTGTTGTAAACGATTCTATCTTAAAAGTTCCATGATAGGAATTTGCAAAATTTGTTAAGAATCCGGTAAACTTATTTGCATGTGACATTCACTTGCAAATTTTTATGCTGATGTATGCGCTACATGATACTAAATTATTTATTCAGTCATACTTTTTTCATGCTTGCAGTTTCGTCTGAAGTCAAGCATTTTTTGTTACTACAGTGTGTGTGTATTTGCATTAACAAGCCGAAGCGGAACTCCACTTTTCTGCATTACACTCTGTTGGACAGAATAACTTCACAAGACAATACCTCCTTTTCAGAAAATTTGAAAAAGGAAACAGCAGTTTTGCCTTCTTTACACTTTTCAGTCCGATTTTAGATTGCGTGGCGAATCGCCTCGTAATTTTAGTTTATGGAAATCAAGCACTGACTCTTTCACTACGCCATTAAGTCTTTATGAAGGCCAGGTTACTGACATTGAAATAATAGTGGTATTAAATGTGTGTTGTACTAAATATTTATTCATCTTATGCACGTTCCACTAATATTGACTTATTTACAGAATGCCTTGGTAGATTTAGATATCGTCTGTTTTATTGCTGTAGGTGAATTTATTTCAAATCAGTTTATTCACCCTTATGTGTATGGTTAGATATTATTAATTTCATTTTAGCTTAGACGGGTAATTGTCCAGTATCCACTACTGTCGTGCTTGTCTATGCTCGAAGTGCTAACGATGCCTGACTTCGTAAGTTTAGCTTGTATGCCTTATTACTTGGATGTTTGGATTATGTCACTTGGCAGCGCAAGGAAGAGTAGTTATCAAACAAATCCGGGTCGCCCCCTTTTTTGGAACGCGGAGAATTGGTTTGAGTGGGTTATCTTGGCGGCAGAAAAAGGGCAAAAGTGAAAGGGGGTACAAAACTTCACTTAGTTGGTTGGTCAATCCGAGTCGATTGTGATCGTAAGTCGACCAAATAGCTGTATTTGAGATGTGGCCTTGATATCCACCACCTGACGAGCACCTAGTGTCACCTTAATTCTTTTTAATTCTCTGCTCGTACTGTGTTCTAAAGTGGATAAGTTAGAAGATACAAGAAATAGGCTAGCCCTCAGAAAAAACGCCTGCATTAAAATTAGTAAGAAAACACGTGCTATTAATATTAATAAGAAAAAGTAGTGGACCTAGAGTGGTTCCTTGTATTACACTATTGTTTGTGGGCTGCACTTGAGCAGCGTATTTTTGTTATGTACACTACTCCTTTTAAACTAGTAATTTTGTATATTTTTTAAGTTGCAGATGGCTCAAGTTGCCAGTGGCTCGAGCACAAAATATCAAAACCAGTAACATTATTACTAAGCTCCTGCTAGGAACATTTTTTCTAGGATCAATTTTCAAACAAAAAGTTTTTACCATGAAAACACTTGTGAACACAACTTTTCTAGTTTGCGCATCTTTCTATCGGTTTTTTTATACTGCTTGAATTTTTTGAATTTTTTCAAGCAAATATGAACATGCTTTATTAAAATACGAATTTTGTTAAAAATAAACCACGAAATATTTTAAAACTTGCAACAATTACGGTGTTTCTACAACAAATCTGCTAATTTTATATAGACTTATAGGTCTCTATAGGCAAATTTAGAAAGTTCTAGCCCAGGCCTGGATATATCTTTCACCTGCATTAAAACCGAGCACTCGCGAGAAAAATTGGAGCCTATTTTTGCCAAATACGAATTAAGGAAACACAGTTTTCGTCCTTAATTACGTTCCCCGGCGCCACACACGGAAACAACATCTTTGGTGGGGTGAGACAAAAGCTTCATGACGATAAACAATTTAGGCAAAACGTTTTCTGCGGACACTGCCCTTCATTTCACAATCCAAATTGCGTGCGTTATTGCAAACAGAACACAACACTTTCAAGTCTAGACTATAGGATTAATTCATAATAGCCTTTAAATTGAAAACGAAATGTCACGGACCTCCGTTACGTTCTGTAGAAACTGCTTTTGCATTCTAGTAATATTCGTGACTGCAGGTTTCAAAACTATAATTTCCACTGTTTCAAGAGCAGTAAATCGCCTTGTATTCTTTTGGCCTTTATTTATGGCAGTAGCCTCGGTATTTGCATAAGCTTTTGTTGTTGTCAATGCAACGACCCGGTCAAACAACGCTTTAATAACCGGTCTGTAAATTATTGATTCAAATACATACCTTTTATTAAGTCGTTTTTTACCGTATGGAGGGGCAGTGAGTAAAGAGAAGGACAGAAAAAGAGAAAGAGAAAGAAAGTGAGAGGGAGAGGCACTAAGCGAGCGAATGATACGAGAAAGAGAGAAATGAGAAAGAGAGAGAAGAGACAGGCACAGAGAGAGAGAGAGAGAGAGAGAGAGAAAATGAAAGAGAAAAAGAGAAAAAGAGACAGAGAGAGAGGGAGAGAAAGAAAGAGAGAGAGAGAGAGAGAGAGAGAGAGAGAGAGAGAGAGAGAGAGAGAGAGAGAGAGAGAGAGAGACTGCGCAAGAATGTATCAAAAAACGGTTTTTCATAGTGAAACTCCATAAATCAATACACTGGGTTAGCAGAGATTCTACAGTCTCCCCACGGCCTATGAAAAACCACTGCTAGACACAGTGTTTCTTATCTAATTCTACAGATGTCACCCAACCACTGAATCACTCTTACAGCAAACAAAACCACCAAGGTCTCTTTAGAACAATCACACTAAGCAGACTGCAATTACTAAAACAGGCATTTAAGCAGTTAAAAACACCCACCCTTTTCTAAAATTTCTCTTTCCAAAGCCTCCAACGCATTGATTGACTGTGTGGCAGCAGCAATGGCTATCGCCAGGTCGTCCGACGACACTGGGGTAAGATTAGCCTCCTCTTCAGGTCGAGACGTTGTGAACACGGGTTCAACCCGGTTTGAACTGACGCGGTTGCCGCGGTTGCCGCGGTCGACTCGATTGAACGGTGTTAATTGTAGCCGCGATACACGTCGCACAGCATTACTGTTTTGACTGGAGGAACTGGGGAATCTACTTCCCACTCTGGAGTCCTGGCAGTAAACCAGTGTAAACACAGTTGCAAGTATAAGCACCAATCTTCTCATCTTGACCTGCAAAAAACAACGAGATTGTTTTTGAAATCAGATAATATGGATAGTACTTAATTTACTTAATTATTAGTAATATTAATCGTATTAATACTGATAATAATATTAGTAATAGTAATAATAATAGTAATATAGAGAATTGGTCAGCTGCAAAGAATGAACTAGAATCTGTTCCGGAGCACTGAGATCTACTGGGCGGTCACGAAGGTCTGCCTTTTAAGCGAGAAGTCCCTGATTCACATCCAAGTTGTGCCTCAGCTTTTTCACATTTCTTCTTTTGAGCCAGTTTGGTTTAAAAAAATCTACTGTTGTTAGTTTATTCCGTCAACTCACAGTGCGAGGAATAAGCAACTTTAATTAGCAAATTACTGTCATTTTTCTCGTTGTTTTTCTTTCTTCTTTCGTTATTTTCTTCCTCTGTGATCTCTGCTTTCTTCTTTCCTCCCTCTCCTCTCTCGCTCTTTCTCTCTCTCTTCTCGCTTTCTCTTGTCGCTCGCTGTCTTGGTCTCCTTCTCTTTCTCTCTCTCTCTCTTTCCGCAAAAACTACTGTTTGCTTAATTTATTGTCATTTCAATGAAAATTCTCGTCGAATTTTTGTACCCGAGATAAAAATTTGTGTAAAATACTTTTCAAGCTGCCATCACTGTCTCAGAGTGCTAACTGCAGTACATTTCTGTGTACTGAAAATTGAAACATACAACTAACTCAAGTGTGACCTTGAAATATTTTCCAAAAATGTGACAAATTCGGTATAACTTTTGACGGCAACTGCCGAAGAATTTTACGCACACACTCGCAAAACAAAAACTTGTGTTATTCAAGAGAAACTTATTTTCATCAATATATCATCAGCTCAGTTCTTGTCAAGTTAAGCTGCTTTTAACTATCGCATGACAACCTACTTCTGTTGTGGTAGTGAAAATCCATCTAATTTTAACTATTAACGAATACCAATAAGGTCCGATTGTGAAATGGTCGTACCACGTTGCCCTGCCATTGCACTTAATTATAATACGAGGCATCATTTCAAAAGATAAACTTTTTCTGCAACGATAACTGTTACATTTTTTTCTATTGCTGGCCACCTTTAGCTTCTGACAGTTGTATTAAATGTTGTTTCAAGGCGTTTCGAAATGATAACATTTCACCATCACTTGATAGCTAATAATTACAAAACAAAATACATAACACAAATCGTGCAGATAGCAAACAGAAAGTACAAACTCAAATTTCTTGAATTTTAAATTTGCTACAATGAAATCTCTTTGTAAGTGCACAACACCACAAAAAGAATCCTACGAACTGTGTTGTTTTACCTTGAGCTTGAATGGAAAATTCTGTTCTGTTACTAAAACAAAGATTGGAATTTGGTTTCAGAGATAGAAATGTCTTTAATATAAGACCAAACCATATAAAAACGCCAAGCCTTGCCTATGAATTCTACTCATTACTTGATAGTTAGATGCTAATACAGGATTTATAAGACCACATTGGAAATAATCAGGACATTTGGCTTAGTATTAGGGGTCATCCTGTGACACTGCTTCTGCTCCGTCCTGCTTCAGCGTAAAAGTTTAGTACTATTTTTCATTTTTTTAAACTTTCTTGCATCACGATATATAGAACATCAAGAACTTGGTGTAGGTCTACAATATTCTGGATCTATGTTTCCCTAATGTTTTAGGCCTAATGTTAAATTAGCGAATTGGCACAAATGCTAATGTCTATGCACCCCATAGTTTTTTTTAAAAAGCGTTGCAATTTTGTTTATTTTTAAAGACATGTTGAGAATTGTTTATGTGAAACGATTTCATAAATAAAATCAATCAGCCAATCAATGAATCGATACACTTTGCTGTTTGAATTAAGACGTATCAGCTTAAAAAAATTAATTAACGTGTGGCGCTACCTATCCAACCAACTTTAACAACGTAAGAGTATTTGCAGACACAAACAAAACTGAAGTTAAAATAGGTAACATTCTTTGACCAATATGTAGGAACTATAACTACTACGAAAAACCGTGGTAGCTATGTATATGTGGTAGCTTCAATTAACAATACAGGTTTTTTTGTAACAAAAAAATTACATCTCGATGGCAGCATCCAAAACAAAACGAATTCTCACCTTTTGATAAAAAGATCACTAATTATATGAGCAGCTACTGGCCAAGTTTAGATCCTACATAGTCGAAAATATGGACCTGTGTTAAGATTTATTTTTACGTCGTCTACTTACCGTATTGTTACTGATTAGATTTTTAAATAGAAATTCACTGTCTCAAATTAAATCCAGATAAGCATTCTATCCTGACAATATCACGATAATTACTACAATTACGATCACGAATATTGCTATAAAATCAGCCGATGAAAGTTCTTTGTTAACTTCTGAATTTTGCCATAACACCGCTGCACTGAACGCGTTATCTGCTCTGCCAGGTAAGAAGATGAGACACAGAGGTGCAAAAATCTGCCACCGAGAAAGAAAGTGAAAATGAGGACCTCTTCAGACATGCACCAGTAGAGACAACGTTACGCCGAAGTAACCCACTTAAACTGCGGCGGATCCAGACAAACAGGGTGCCAAAGTTAATTACCAAGGCACACATGACGTTTTCCTACACGATAACCTTCATTGAAATAATTCTAATTTTTAGACATAATTTTTGTTGTTTTTCAAGGGATCGAAATGCTTGATTATTATAAAAAAACAGTTTTAATGACCCCATGTCAAAGAAATGCCTTCCCAGTAAACAAACATTGCGTAACTAATTTATTACATCACTAAATGAAGTTCCCTTTCAATAGTCAACTAAAATGTACAGACCCGTTATACGGCCATATCTACATTTCGCTCCAGTTGAAGCTTCAGAACACCTCTGACACATTCTGACTAATAGGCATTATTCACTTGGTTATTGTACTAAGTTCTTTTTTCGCCAGTCAAATTTTAATTTAACGCAAAAGTCCAAAATAAAACACAAAAGAAAACGAAAAAAACAGCTGTTACATGAGTAGTTGCTAGCCAACTTTAGATCCTCTGACGGATTCTGATCAACAGGAATAATTCGCTTGGTCATTGTACCAAATCTATTTCTCTTTTAAGTCGAAACCAAATTTTAATTTACCACATAAGCTCAAAATAAAACAGAAAAGAAAACAAAGAAACAGGCAGCACACAATATTGTCATCAAATGGTCACGATCTTGTCAGGATATTGACAAAAATATTTTTAGAAAATATTGTCACCATGTTTGTACAATATAGCATATTTTTGTTCAATATTGTCGTCCAATACAGCAATACTGGAATAACATGGTTTACAAATATTGATAAAAAATATTGGTATAATGTTGTGGCAAGTCTGCATTTCCATATGGTATCCATAAATTTTGCAATAATATTGCAACAACAGTGCTACTATATTGCCTGGGTCGAATCAGTGACTGTGAAGAACAGGTATAGAGCAAGTTCATGTAAACCAATGAATAGTGCAGACAATCTTGTAACGTTATAAAAGAAAAGCAACGATCAGAAACTTGTCTCTTTATTATTCGTTTCATTGACAATCAGCTCACCTAATCAAGAGATAACTCACTTCTTCCAGGACAAAGAGGAGCTTGCCGAAATAGGCAATTCCAGACTGTCAAAAAGAGGAAAACTAGTTAGGGACCTGACTGTTGGGCACTCTGGGAACAAGAAACAAAGAGATCTTGCCAGTAAGATCAGCGAATTTGGCTCTTTAGGGAGTACTAACCCCGATTACATATTCGACAAAGCGAACAGGTTAAAGTACTTCTCAATATATTGCTTTTGCATTGACAACTAGATTAACTGACTAAGTAAATGATTATTTAGTAATGTAAATAATGTGGCTAATTAAATTTGAAGTCTTAAACATTTCGTTACAGGGATGCTTCAAAGTACCAGAGACCTTTGCTCCCCTTTTCCACCTATTTATCTTTGTTCTTTTTTGTCGTTCTTTTTTCTTAAACGCTTCTTGCTTTCTCATTCGCTTGGTTGTTTATGTGTTTGTCCGTTGATTTTGTTGTTCATTTGACTGTTCATTCACTTATGTGTCTCTTTATTTGTTCATTCTTTATTCGTTCAATATCTTCATTCTTCTCTCCTTTTCCTTTTTTCTATTCTTTCTTTTTTTCTTCTTCTCCCGTTTCTTCTTTCTTCGTGAACTATGCATTAAAGGTTTCAACTTCCACATTGTGCATCTGATACTAATTACACGGACTCCACTTTCATATACCCCCACCCCTGACTCCATATAATGATTAAAAATGAAATTTTTTAAAAAAAATTATGTAATGTAATACGTGTTATGTTAGTTTCGTGTTTCGTAATGTTAAATGTATAAATAGTGTGCACTATGTAATGTAAAATTTAATGTACTTTCCTATAATTGTTTGTGAAAATATTTTAATATGGTATTTGTAAATATGTTCATTATATTGTATATAGTTTGCACTTTAGTTTTTTAGTATGCACTGGACGCATTTGTTTTGAACAGTGTTGTTATTTTAACATTACGCTGAGGCTAACTCAATTTTATTATAATGAGGGAACCGTCTTTATGACAAATAAAGAATTAATATATATATATAAAAAGATCCAGCTAATATGACACTGTTTAAATAATGATGCGTAAAGTTTAGGAGCTAAAAATTTCTGTCAGTATAGTAAAATTATCACAGAAGCGACCTCGAATCTTGGGTGTCTTGCGACTTCTCAGAACTAAACGACGATCGTAAAATCAGCACAAAATAGAAAATAAACTATCACTGACAGAAACTGGAAAAAAAATATGACTTCTGAGACGTTGAGTTATTATTATTACAATTTAGGTGCGCATGAAGTATCTCGTATAAGGAGGCCATATTTACTGAATCGACTCATAGGCTCCAGCTACAAAAAAGAAAAGAAAAGAAAACAGAGCGAAACGAAACGAAATGCAGATTTGCTAGACCTAAATTGAAAATAAAAAGAGCAACTATTCCTTTTGGTGCACGGTAAAAATGGTGCACTTGCAAAACAGTCTAGGGTTAGGGTTACTGTAATTATTTTAAGTAGATATTTTTAATTATTTTTACCTCTGCCAAGGAATGTTTGTTTGCTTGCTTGCTTATTTGCTTGCTTGCTTGGTTGTTTGGTTTGTTGGTTGGTTGGTTGGTTGGTTGGTTGGTTGGTTAGTTGGTTGGTTGTTTGCTTGGTTGGTGTGAACTATGCATTGCAATGCTAAATGGATAAATAAATACTTAAACACTAAAATTCTAAATATTAAAAATTTGTTCGTTGGTTGTTTGTTTTTTGGTTGGTTTTGTCTATTATACAACAGTAAGAATATTACGAAAAACAACAGATTTCCACGAAATTTTGTGGAGAAAGTGGTTAGGCGACAAAACAGATATCGCCACCGAGGGGGCGAAAACTGCCAATATCGGCGTTTCTCGTTCGTTCCTTCTACTAGAAAACTTGACCGAACACCACGTGCAAGAAACGTTCATGTAGCAGTTCGTGGAGGTCGTAGGGGCAGTGTCATAACTCTTTGGAAAAATGAGAACTTAACTACAAAATAGGGTTGTTAATTCTTTTTTATTATTTCTACCAAGACATTTCGAAAAATTCTCGCTTAGAAAATGCGTAACGCTATAACCATTATTTATATAGGCTTATAAAGTGACTTATGAAAATACGTATATTTCTCAGTTTATCACACCATTGCCAAATGGCTAAAGAATGTACCTAAGCACATTATGGAATGCTCGTGCATTATTGATTATAATTCTATTTAACGAACAAAATATTTTGCGAGTCTTTTGCTGGTCGATATAATACTTATACTGATACATATTTTTATATTTCGCTTGCTTACTTTTGTCTTATGTTGTTTTATCTCAAAAGAATCAGACGAGCATGTTTAAGATTTTTCAACCTTGGCGGAGATTTGCTTCATACTAAGCGCATTTTAGTTTTACTATAGAAATGATTTGTATCAAAATAACATATGTGCCATTTTTCCTACTTTTCCATTTGTGCCGTTTTTTCCTGTGCCATTTTAACCTACACTCAATACTTTTACAAATAAGTATGTTATTAATGAAGATTATCATTATTTTATATCTTTACTGTTATCTATTGATTTGATTGCCATTTCAAATTTATTCGGTACAAAAAATTTCTTCTGCTTTAAGTACTCAAGATTTATCTTCATTAAAGTTTCTACTAATGTACTGTAAGTTTATTTGTAGATTTTAGAAATATTGTAAATTTTGTATATCAAATATTGTACTGAATTTTTTTACCCGTGACTTTATTACCTGGATTCCTGTGGTACTGTATTTCAGTACAATCAACAATGAAGATGATACGGACGCTACATTGTCCTTGATTTGCCTTGCTTACTGCGTTCCAAGTAACTTTCTATTGAATTAATTTGCTTACGAAGCAACACAAAACGTTGTACGTTTTTTGGACAATAGACCACTTGACCTCTACGGATAAAAGCTAAGTTGCAACGAGCTGTGGCGTAACGGAAGAAGTGAAAGCCAAAAATGTAGGTCATTTTCGCTATTATCATTATACTCTCTTCCTGAATTAACACTTGAGATAACAGTCACAGTTTAGTAAATGTGTTAAATTTCGACGACAGATTCCATGCGTAAAAGCTATTAATGACCACTGCTTAGCTTGCAAATCGACAGAAACATGTAACGCGTTACACAGACACAGACTGTTGAAAATTTACTTTCAATAACTGTATGTCCACATGTGAGCTGTTGGATCAAATTCGACCATCCGATTTACAGCTGATTTTCGAAAAAAGTAAATTTTCACCCAAATTTCGATTTTGGTATAAAATGCATCTAAGATGTCTAAACTTCCGTATGCCTAGTAAAAATTAACTGTAAAGTGACGATAAAAGTATTGAAAACGTTTTTTGTGAGACCCTTTTCATTTGCAAAAGTAGACCAAAAGTAGGGGTACTTCAGCGGAGGCCCATCATTTTTTATGCGGTTTTCAACGTTTTAGAAGCGGCTAAGCGTTATCTAATAGAATTTTCTATTAATTTTTAGTTCAAAAATGTTCTTATAGAAATATAATTACTATGAGAAAGGTCACTTTAAATTTTAAAATTTACAATTCCAACACACAAGAAATTAGTTCAAGCGATTCCAACACGCAACTTTCTGATTCATAAATTTGATAAAAATTTTATTATCCGACTTTTTTTCTACAGTCAGCAAGAAGATAAATCTTTGTTCTCTAAACCAGAGTCCGATCCGTCATAAGCTTGTGTCATTAACAAACGTAAGAAGTTATATATTATATTCTGATTAATATTTTTTCTTGCATATTTTCAGACTTTTATATGAACATATGGGATACATGTATTTCACTGATGTTACTAAAATGTTAAGAGTGTGATGTTCAGTTTTTAACATTTCAGTATAATATACCTTATAGACAATGATCTTATATAAAAAAAAATCTTATAGACAATGATTACGCATAAAAATCCATGTGGGGAAGTGCTACTGCCTCCCTCAGTTGTCATTTCCCACAAAGTGAAAATTTCTGGACAGTGTACCCACTACCAAATTTCCAGCTACTACACTAAATTTTGTTACACAAACCTCAAAAGAAAAGCTCAAAGATATTGGTTAAATTCTAGTAAAGTCTGTGGTGGATTCAGTGTAGAGAAATACGAATCCAGGTAAAAGAAAGACAAAGACACAATTTATTTACTGTCGCCCATTTAACAGAAAACATTAGCACTAACGGCTATTTAGCGACAACAATACAGGTAAGGACGCAACACCCGTAACGAATAACATGTAGGGTATATGTTCTGGCGTTGACAGCCGCTTGTTTCAAACTGACTGCATGCTGCAGTCTAAAATGTAAATCACTCGTAAGGTAAGGTAAGGTAAAAGGTAAAAAGTCACAGGAAAACAAGTCACATGTAAAAAAACTCACATGAAAAAGTCACAGATTAAAGTCATAGGAAAAAAGTCACAGGAAAAATAATCATAATCCTAACCCTAACTCTAATTGCATTTTACCTGCGACTTTTTCCTAGCCAAAATTTCCGACCCTGTGACTTTATACCAGTCACCAGAAAAACAGTGTTAGCACACCTATAAACTATAAGTTTTTTTGACAAGACACTTGCGTAAGTTGTGCTCCACATGCGTCATAATCAGTTCGTAATTCAAGCTGTGTCATAAATGTCCAATTGATATCGGTGTGTAGAAACAAACAAGCTAAAATATTCGATCCCGAGAAGAAGAAGAGAAATCTAGATATTTTATTAAATTCCTGCGCGTCGAAGTCCTTATAAGGCATTCATGCATTTGTTCAATTTTTACTATGGCAAGTGAATGGATTTTAAGGTTATGAAAAATGGTGTATGGGTGTTCTAAGAGTTCTTCGTTGTTTTAAAAATTCTTAAAATATAGTAATTGCAAGAGGAACTAAATGATAGTCTAGTTGATGAGTAAGTGATTCAAGAGAATGTTGGTGGTATCAAACCTGGCTTCATCATAATGGCGCGTTCAGACTAGAGAGTTTTCTCCCAACTTATTGCGCAACGTCTCTCTGAGAGTAAATTCGCAAGACTTTAGTGTGAACGGCTTGGCAACTTCTCTCGCAACGTATTGCAAACTCAGCGAGAGTTGCTGAGAGTTCATGCGCAAGTTGACGCTCTCAGATCGAAGTTGCGAGATAACTCTCTAGTCTGAGTAAGCCATTATTAACACATACAGTGTAAACACTGTATACACATACACATCACTACATACAGTGCAACACTAATGTTAGAAAATTTTCTATTAAATACAATGGCCCTTACATATGGAATTCAATTGCTCCAGCTATTAAAAATGTCAACTCGCTTTCCATATTTAAAAAAATATATTAATTAAACTTACTCGAAACATATAACTGATGACTCAATCATGATTTGTTGTTTTCTTTTTCAAAAACTGTATAGTAAAATAAAATTTTTAATACTTCCCACCCGTATTTATATTTATATATGTATATATTGTAATGTTGTATCTATGTTGTATATGTAATGTTGTATATTGTAATGTTATATATTGTAATGTTGTATATATTGCAATTTTTTTCGTAATTCTAGTGGCCTACCATAAGCTAGCTTCCTAGGTCTCTAGCGCAGAATACATGAATTTTATCATATTTTTGTATTAACA
Source organism: Tubiluchus corallicola (assembly GCA_030141605.1). Taxonomy (NCBI): domain Eukaryota; kingdom Metazoa; phylum Priapulida; class Priapulimorpha; order Priapulimorphida; family Tubiluchidae; genus Tubiluchus; species Tubiluchus corallicola. The sequence goes on from JAQGDQ010000099.1 coordinate 98,757, forward strand.
AAACCTGATGCACATGTAATGTAATGTAATGTGATGTATATGTATATGTTTATTGCGAAATAAATCTATTAAAATCAATAAAATCAATCCATTTTATTTTTACCACACATTCTACGTTATTTACACCTTTGCTCTAGAGCAAGAATTTACCACAACATGAACGCCATTGGTAGATTCGCTAGCAAAAGAATTAGAAAATCTAATTAGTGGAAATTAGAGTGTGTTTAGTACCCTGCCTAGGTGTGCATTTACTAAGAATTTACCATCGCTGTCTTGATAATTGACGTCCTTGGAGTTCCTTTACTTGTCTGGGCGTTTATTCTACACCTGATTTGAAAACAGGATTGGCATTTTAACCTAAGTCACCTCTTAATCACGCAACAAAAGTTCCTCAAAGAATTCAGATTATATTAATCTGATCATATTAGCTTTGCTGTGTGTATAAATGTCCCACTAATAAACTACTGAGTAAATTAAACTGCCTTTATAAAATAAAATGACTTGATTAAATGAGGTCTCGCAAAACGAAAACCAGTTCACATTAATCGTTGCTAATAGAATCTTAATACTATTAGAAGACTGTTGATTAATTTTACCCGTATACACATCACATCAGTTCACATGCACGTAACATGTGAAAAGTTCACATTGATCAAGTGTTGCCTTTACGCATCCTTAATGGGAATTGTATGATTTAAGTAACTCAAAACACACCAATTAATAACGAGGTTTGCTACTTGACAAGAGATGGCCACCGCATACGTTCCGTAATTGTAAACCAGTTCCGTACACTAGTCTTTTTGCAACAGCGGTGCCAGCACGAAAATAGGTATTTAGCAACCTGAAACTCCTTTAATCTCACCGTCACCGTCATCAACGTCAGCATCATCATCATTATAGTCATCGTCATTATCACTGTTATGAATCAAGTCGATCCCCTTGCCCCACAAATGGTGTTATCGGCGTTTACAAAACTTAAAGTTCTCCTGTATATCTAATAATAATAATACAACTGTAAAAATGTCTTGAAATTTTGCACTTTTAGCTATGTACAAAGAACAAAGTATAGAAAACAAGCTCTCGGTATCCGGGAATATTAGTCTTAACGAGAGCAAAATCACCAATGATGTGATAAAGCTGCCTACTGGTATTTATTTAGAAACGGTGCAGTCATGTTACAAATTTTAGTAATGGTATTGCAACTGTTATTCGTGAGTTTTTGTGAAGTAATATGTAGATTTAATCAGTTTTTTTTTTGTTTATTTGTGGACTTTGGATTGAAAATGACCATTGAAGATGGTTGAAACGTATCCTGCACATTTTCTAAAAAAATACCACAAGGCGTGTCTATCACATCGTTAGCGATTTTTTTTACAAATCACTGGTTTTACAAGCCAGATATTTGAATTAAATAATAGCCGAGAGTTCAAAGTTGAAGGTTCAGTCAAGCTTTCAGTACAAGACTTTTGCACTGCTTTTATAAAGCTCAAGGTCAAATTATTCCTATGGGATTGTACTTGTCATAGGTAATTGGCTCTGTGAGTGTGAGATCAGATCGAGACTGGAAACCTTTTAAGCAAGTTGTCAGACCATAAAGCAGATTTTTTACTAATTAATATCTGAAAATTCTTACCAAGATTAGAAGTCATAAAAACTACTGTATATGAAAAACTTGGCAGAAACAGCTTGTATAATCTTGATTCTTTTTCGTTTTTCTATTTTACCAAAAAGCCAAAGCTTGCCATCTTATAAACCCAAATATCAAGCAACCAAGGTAGATCCAATACACTGACTGGATGACATAGACGCACGCCTGGAAGCTATCTAATGAAGAAAAGACATTTGTTCTAGGAAACCTTTGCTCCGGGTGATATTTAACACAACTCAAGAAAAATCAGGGTTGATTAATGTCTCGAGCCCCATCAGTACTAATATAGACAAGGCAACATGTTGTCTGTACAGTTTCTGTTGACGTGTTTTGATCTAAGTACTGACAAGGTTTCGCTTTCCTCCGGCTAAGTCAATTGTGCATCTCATTTACACAGAGAATGTCAGAGGTCTTCTAGGAATTGATTGGAAAAATTGGAATAGATGAACTAAATAATTCCAGTTTTCAGCAGGATGTTGAATTAATTGTTTACTCAAAGTAGACCTCAGATTTATCCTGTTAAATAGATAACTAGCATTTTACACTAGAAGCAGTGCTGTCAAAAGACTTTATGAGCTCTTGTTACAAGTCTATCATATACAGACAAACCAAACTATTGCTAAGAGTTATTTAAAGATAACGCCTTAACTATCTGAATTTTCAAGAACTTATCCTCTCATTGCTATAAAGTGTCAATTTAGTTTCATACAATTTACTCCATGCATGTTGAGAATAAATTCTGTAAGAAAATATCACCAGTTTTCTCATAAAATATGTACTAATTTTCTGAAAAATTAGACTTGAGTTAACGATAGCAAAGTTTTAAACAAAATTTGGAACACTGCAACATAATTTTGCAAGGTCGTCCTTGAACAAAACATTGGTCAGTCGTTGGTCAGTGACACTGCGTGTCAAACGTACCTTAGAAGGCCACATAGCAAGCTCGAAACTTGAAATTTGGTCGAACTAGGTGTCTACGGTTACATGTATGAATTACATGGAATGCCCTTGAAAGAAATGGATGACTCTGGCGACTTATCTGACTTAGACTTAAAATTAAAAAGTTCATAGTACCGTGCATCCCTCAGTAGGTACTTGAAGATCGTCGTTTTACACGTTCTTTTCGTCCCATGCAAACATGCCAACAGGATTTGTGATCATTTTCTAAAAATACTTGGAAACTGTCGCAAATCATCATTAACAACATCCGCACCGCACCGGCAGCGCGTCCTAAGCTTCACATACCCGGCCCAGTCTCACAAACACTTGCTCGCTGACAGCGGTTATAATAGTGTAAAGTAAAATCTATAGAAAACCCAGGAAAAACGCAAAGGATGCGCGCACGTTTAGTAGTTATTTGTTAAATATTTCAGGAAATGTATCACTATTACATACGAACCAGACTACATTTGGTTAAGCAGCTGTTAAGCAAATCACTGCAAAAATGGATTCAAGATTCAATTATTTCACTCAAGAATGTGTGCGTTGTACCAAAATTTTGTGTAAAAGATTAAACGCTGTTACCCTTCGACCAAAATATTGGCATTAATGAAAAATTGTCAATTGACACACAAAACTGTTGTGAAATCATAGTTTGTTATTATACGGCAGTAAAATTAGTTACCAATGTCTTAATTATTTAAAATTTATGCATGATCAGTCTAAACGAATATAGTAAGCAACGATATGTGTTTAAAACGATACTAATAATGATCGCCTTGTTGTTATTGTTCTTAACATTGTGTTACGACAACTCCTGTAACTGTATTTGTGGGCTCGTTGTTGTTGCTCTTGTTCCTATCGCTGTTGTTGTCGTTGTTAACATTTTTCATCTTATTCTCTTTCGGTTTTTTCTAGCTTTATTGTTGCAGTTCTTTGAGTAGACACTACACGATATGGCGATAAGCGACAAGTTTAAAATAAACGCGAATATCAGGTTTAAGTAGGATGACTGCACGAACGGATCCTGTATGGAGTACGACCGTATAACACCAGGATGTTAGCTTTTCAGTGAAAATGAAAGTTAAATTTGGTTAAGTATCTAGTCACTGGCTTTAGAGAAGCTCTATCGACCCGCGTGGTTACTTGGCTACTACGAAAGTGGAATAAAATTCAATCCCAACGTCTGTCATTTATTCTTGATTGAATTTTACTGACAATAATGCATGATGAAGTAGTGGTACGTACACATGAGAAATGCTATTCAACATGATGCTAAGGCCTGTCTAGACAGACGAATACTGAGTCCCTTATTCCAATGCGTATAGTTCTACCTGTTTAAGCTTGAGATAAAAATACAGTCCATAATCACAAACCGTAAAAGCGCCTTGACAACTAAAATGAAACGTATACTGTAACATATAGTTTGTCTTGTCTTGGTAGACGTTTTGTCTTTAGTTTAAATTATTATACTTAATTTGCATTATTGTGTAGTTATTAAGGTAATATATGTATTAATGTGTTATATATGTACATTTTTGTAAACAGTGCATGTATTGTGCGAATAGTAATTGCCCAATAAATATTAAATATTAAACATTTACATTTTTGTTAGTTAAATATTTATGTAATAATGATTACTTTTTATCGAATGCGCCCTTTCGCAGCTGAGACAATGTAATGCAGCAAAAACTGTAGCGATCCATCAGAAACTACATCTAATAGTGCTATCAACTGTCTCATAGTGCGTGATAAAATGTGCAAGCACGCACTTATCGACAATTATTAGTAGTCTAATTATAGGCTAATAGTCTCACAAAGTAGTACCACAAAACGGAGCAAAAAGGGACGGTGTGGTGAATAGGGACAAAGCCCAAGAAAAGTTATTAAAGTTCCGGCTACATTGCAAGAATAAGCAAGTTCATTGTAGTTTTGTAAACCAACCTGATGCATACACTAGCTACCAAGGACTCTATATCATTGTATATTTGTTTACTTTAGCTATGTAAGCTTATTAGAATATGTAACGACTTTATTTGATTTGACATAAGTTAAAGCAATCAACGCTAAGACATGCTCCCATGCAAAAAATTAGAACTTAAAAAGACGCTTGCCTTGCATGCATCCTATAATTTCTGTACGTTTTAGCGCTATAGACTGTGTATAGACAGGCAAACCCAACATTTGTAGATATAATTCTGAAGAACGTACAATAGTTTAAACGAAATTAAAGAGTCGAAAAATAATAACAGTGACCTCGTGAAGCAAAAACCAAGCAATCGAGTAAATATTATACAACCGATCAAAGAGACGACCAGCTCTTAAATGCTTTTGCTATGAGAAAACTAAACTTACCGCACAGTTCATAGAGATATCATAAATTTTTCGACTCAAAAGATACGCCTTGGAACAACAATAAAACCAATCGAACAAGTTTATGAAAAAAATACCACGTTAAAACAACAAGAGCTCAAGGGCATACGTTTAACGGTAAAAAAATCCACACCAATGATCACTTTAACTGTGGAGTTAAGCAGTTACAAGATTTTTGTGAGGCAGATGGTGGGCCTACAAACACTCGCTAAGGTTGACTCGCATGGTTAACCCAAAGAAGGACAAATAATTGATTTTTAGGCATTTTAGTAACTGATAAGAGCGTAAGCTCATCCCACCCACACAACTACTTAAGTGTTTGAGTAACTGCTCCACGTCGTGTGTTTAATTTCCGTCTGGCTTTTATTTTTCTACTTAATTCCTGGAAAGGGGCGAAAAGAAAAACTGAACTATTGATTAATAACACCGAAACACCGATGAGCACATCATTAATCATAAATCACCATTATACTCGTTACTTGATTATTGATCCCTAGTATACAAGTTACTGATCATTGGTCTCTCTCTCTCCCTCGCTCCCTCTCTCTCTCTCTCTCTCTCTCTCTCTCTCTCTCTCTCTCTCTCTCTCTCTCTCTCTCTCTCTCTCTCTCTCTCTCTCTCTCTCTCTCTCTCTCTCTCTCTCTCTCTCTCTCTCTCTCTCTCTCTCTCTCTCTCTCTCTCTCTCTCTCTCTCTCTCTTTCTCTGCCTTTAACATGTGTTGCAAGGAATTGAAATTGACTACACATAACGCAAAACAAGGGCTTTTGCCTGAAGCATCTTATACGTTGCATAACTCCAACTTGCTACGCACACTATGATCACAAGGTTATATCAAACTTGTAAACATGTTATTTTACTGAATTATATTGTCATTTGGTTAGGAATGCGGCTTAGTTAATTACGTACGTTGTAAGTTAAATTATCTTCCATATCTATAGAAAACTTGCAACTGATGAACGCTCTCGTTAATGAAACGTAATACTTAGAAAGGTGAAGACAATAAACTACGAACAGTAGAAACATTACTGTATAACTACTAGCAGTACATAGACTGCACATAGTATAGTATACACGGGAAATATACATACATAGCATAATGTTGAAAATAACGTTACTAAAAAATCCAAATACTATTGTGCTGTGGTGGGCTAAACTAGCCTACTGCTCAGCTTTATATCTTTCTTGTATTCGAATTTAAACAAATTAAATCAATCAACCAAAGCAAATCAGGAACCACTTGGCAGATAAAGTTACAGCAGTCAAAGAGGTGCGTACAAAAATGATCAACAAGCGACGAAGCTCAAAATGACCAGAGTTTGTGTCACGTTAAGTGTTACTAAATGTGCATTTGATAACGCACAACGAAAACCATCTTAAACTTGTCATAACCAAATTTTAGTTTGCAGCAGGAACAGGTAGTAGCAAGTAAGCCTAGTTACAGGCTCATAACTAGAGAATAAAGTTGTCACCGGCGTAACAGGCGCGGTCATTCAAAACACTGTCATTCTCAAGTTTGTCAGTGTTGAAGGACTGTGTGGATTTCATTCAAGTTTGACGATATCAAGCTGGTCTTGACTTTTCGTCAGTGTCGGTCCTCATTCTAGGAATGAACAGCCAATAATATCTGGCATGGTGACGTAGCTAGAAGAGCTCATTTACAGCGCTTCCGTAAACGCATTCACTAAAAACAGCGAGATATAAACAAAAACCAACCGTATAAGTAATATTTGTGTAAGTGCATGAATACAAAAATTTTCGTGAGTGACTTTACGTAAGTTTTATAGACTTCTACGAGGAAATGCACAGGAATTTACGCTGGCACTGCGGCCATTAACCTGCAAAACCTCGAGCTATGATGTTTAGACAACCAACTCTTTCTGCATTATTTCGAGGTGAAAATTTGTTAACTGCAATCGAACACACTTGATGTCAGTTGAATATAATTTAAAAATTCGTTTGCGCTTCTGCTTTTAATTCCTGGAATAGTTGATAACAATTTCTTGTTTCACTTCTCTGCCGAAGTTCTTTTTCTTCGATTTCGCTTTCCCTTTGCAAGACATGCTAAGACAAACCTCCGTTTTATACAAGCCGTTTTGAGAGTTAAATATTTTGAATGTCGTTCTTTTGCATGTCTGTCTTTTGACGAACCCAATTAATGATAAAATGTATCTGTTGGTATTCTTCTTAATTCGGCCGAGGTTGTAGTTTTCAGAAAAAGAATTTTCCGGTCGATAAGAAATCCGAGAGAAATTGGTTATTTATAAGCAGGTGTTCTGCATCTATGAATGTCAATAGTGAGCTTCTGTTTAACTTCATTTCTGTCTCTGACCAAGGTGTGAGAAATGCGTTTAATTTTCAACAGAATTCAAACCAACTCTTCATCCACAATATGATTACAAGCTTATTCAAACGTGTAAGCACGTTATTTTCCTAAATTTTATTGTCATTTAGAGGATCTGTTGAAATTACAGGATCTACTGCCCAATTAAAAGACAAGAAACCCTTTACTTACATAGAGCTTTAAAAAATTCAACTTGAAATTTTGTATCACCCACATGCTACCTTATTCCACACTGAGGTTGTATTAACAGTAACGCTGTGTAAAACTTGAAAGTTTAAACTCCCGCGATAATCGTTAAGCGCAGTCATTTTAAAGGCAAGTCATTTGTAACAAATTCATATAATATTGCATATAAACTTTGAAAAAATAATCAGAGCATTCGTAGTGTACACTTTACTAACTAAGCAAAAGTATAAATTGTTTTATCTTGTCAATAAAATTAATTATATATTTTTGGTGAGCCAGTGGTGCACGCTGGGAAGATGAGTCAGCGATGTTTTACCAATTGGCTCAAACACTTTAAATTACTAATAATTTTCATTTCTAGTTACACGACTCTTTCAGACAGACAAGCGTAATGCAAAGTAATATAACTTTGTATGGAAAGTTTTTTGAGACATACTTTAAAATTGCCTTTTCTTCCCCTTTAATTTTCATTCATTTAGTGTTTCTTTCTTGACACACTCACGTTTAATTTCAATATGATAATCAGCTAAATTACAAATTAGTCTATAAATCCATAATCTTGAACTAACTTCAATCAAGACATAGACTTCTCAAAAATTCACTTTTCTCCAACACAAAGGTTTAGTGAACGAGGCGTGAATGGAAATGCGAAAATAAGTACCCTCACATAGTTAATAAACACATTAACCCTGAATTACAATTCACACCTTAATCTCACGTGGACACGAAGCACCTTGGACTGTAATTTGAACTTCCGTTAGAAACTGATCTTGCAGCTTGTGAACTTGAAAAGAAAAGTACAGACGAAGCTATAGGCGCTTGTAGTCAGAAATTGTAAATCATTCCATTACAAGTTATTGGTTCGACCGCTGAACATTCTCAACCGCATTTGCCTGTAATTCTGTCTGTCTGTCTGTCTGTCTGTCTGTCTGTCTGTCTGTCTGTCTGTCTGTCTGTCTGTCTGTCTGTCTGTCTGTCTGTCTGTCTGTCCTTCTGTCCGTCGAAGCCGCCAAACCATTATCAGCAAGTCGGCTTGTAGTGAAGAAGTAAAGTGATGAAGTATCTGTATGACGTAGTGAAGGAAATATAAATCTGTCAGTTCTGTCAGATGACCCAAGTCTAAGTCTTGGAAACTTCTCCAAACTTCCTACGTGCAGTCCCTACTGTCGTGTAATTAGGCTAAGCATTTTATCATTCAGGAAACGGTAATTAAAACCACTTTTTAACTGTTAATCGTTGTTGAAATCCAATTTTTGCAAGGAACTATTGAAACGATTTTAGACGTTGTATTTTAGACGTGGCCAGTGCATGCGCACATCCCACAGTCTCTACTCTCTATGAAGCTAACATTCAACTGTTGTCTACCATGTTCGTCCATTATATCAAGTCAACCATTTCAGCATTTTCAACGTTAGATTGCTCATATGAGGAATTGCGTAATTTTGACATTATGATTAGAAACAATTAACAGCAATTCATTCGCGCAGTTTTTTTTATTATAAGGGACGCTTGCTCAGCTGCAACATGTAAGCCTCTCGCTCTGTAGAGTTAATTTTTTCAACTAATACATCAGTCATTCTTTATTATGAGTAACTAATGTTTTATTCAGTTCTAGTGGCTTACTCCACTGCTAGTCCTAGCTTAAAAAGACAATTTTGCAGATGCAGCTTTCTTTAAGTTTCTTGCAACGTTTCGAGGTTGAGAAATGTTGCTCTGGGGGTTAAACGACCTTGGCACCGTAGATCCTCTGCTGATTTTTAATTAAAATCTTGTTCCTATAGGCCTATAGGCTATAACGCTTCATTTGCTTAAACATCATTTTCAACCGCTCAGCTACCGCAGAAGAAATTACAGGAAAATGTCACGCACGCGCAAATACAGGTGCTGTCCTCAACAGTTAACACACCACAAACTGTTTGTGTACCCTGATAACTGTGTCACTATACGTGTATTCACGAATTGACGCACAAAAACAATACTAAGTTAGAAAGTGTGAAAAAAAATTGCACCTCACTGCCACTCGAACCCAAGACCTTTTGCTTTCAATTTCTCTCGAAAAATTCTTGCAATGAGAAAAATTAAAACGTACCAGCCATCTTACTGGTGGAATTCTAACATTAACGAAGCAGGTCTGGTGATTACACAGTAACTCCTAATGTTATCATTTAATTTTAATTAATTCAAAAGCATATAGTCCATAGCACAGATAAAATTTATTACAATAAAATAACCTTTGACTTCCAATAATATACGCTTGAAATTGCAATAAAATCTAATAGAATCTGGCAGTTTGTATTTATAAAAGCAATGAACCACACATAAACACTCTTCTAGAACCCCATAAATTAAACAACTAATCAATCAATAAATCCAGCCTTATTAGTACTCACTGTTGTTATAGTCCTCTATGAAATTAATAAACCAGGTCAATCCGTCCATACAAAATAACAGAATACCTTGTAGAAAATGAATTTTACAAGGATCTCAATACCAGAAACCTATGAAATAACAAACTTGTATATATTGTAATTTATTTTAGTATGTAGTATAAATTTGATTCTATTGTAATTTTATTGTATCGCATTTAATAATGTAGGCCTACTGTAACTTCGGTACGAAATAAGAAAATAGTTTCTTTTCGATTTATTTATTACCGATCTCGTTTCCTGAGCCCAAAGATGTTATAATATAACATAACTGGTCGATGAAAAGATTCAACAGATATTTTTGTAAACAAACAGCTTGGTCACTCCATCACACGTCATTACCATAATAATTATTATCATAGCCAGTGGAGGTCAGACGATCTTGACAAACCATTTTGCTTACAAAGTCAAGGTCGCTGTGTATAATCATTTACCAATAATGTTGTTTTGTAATTCCTGCTGCTTCTATGACGCACGCAGAAGCAGAAACAGCATCAGAGATGCGTAAAACTGCCATCACGGTCAGAGAATGCAATATTCGCTATGCGGAACTGCATGCCGCATTCCAGCTTATAAACTCGTCAAACAAATTCATGCAATAGTAAATTAATGCTAATAAAAAATCCGTGCCATTTGCTGCTAACTTTTTATGTTTCTTAAGATGCTCAAGAGAAACTGAATGTGCAGAATGAAAATGACGTTTACCGGATATCCGAAATGCGATATGCATTTCGTTTCCTTTGATATCAAAAGTGAAAAGATTTTTTCATAAATATTATTTATTTAAAAGCCTCAATTCATTTTTATTCAATTTTAAAAGAAAACCGAACGATTGATTAGACTCAATCTCATTTTAATTTAATGTCCAAAATATACATTTTCTTGCCTATAAAAGTTAACAATTGTTTCTTATATTTGAATAATTAGCTTAGAAGGCATGTGTGACGGCGTATTTCTTATATGCTCCCCTAGTATAAAACCTGGCTACGCCCCTGTATTCTATCACTATTAAACTGAAACTCTACACTGCACAAAGCATTATAATTGGACGAAAAACAACAGCAATGTACCGAACCTGCAATTAGGCCTTATAATGCGACCATCCTGAAACTTTGAGTTGAAATAAAAGACAAAATAGGCGATTCAGAAAGAATGTGACCAGCTTAGATTTGCAAAAAAGTTGAATGTAGCACGAACAGGCCCCATAATAAAAGGTTTTAATTGTACTGTTAAACTGTAACTGTAGAACTGCATTTCAAATGGTTTTAATTATTCTTGCAAAATTGTATGCAGTCTGAGTAAAGCAATAAGTGCAAATATGACAGAGAAAATAATAATACTACGCATGTCATACACGTATATATATAATATCATATATTTCATATGTATATATGTACATACTAAAATGTCACAATTATAACAAGTGTTTTTTATGTTCTACACAGTACCCAAACTACTCATCAATAAGCTTTCACGCAAAATGTTTTCTTAATTGTGATCATGTCTTTAAGCCAGTTATTTCTCAACTGCTTCAAATAACAACAGACAGTCTTTACTACAAAGCTGACAGAAATACTACACACATTTTAGTTACTAAAACTATGTAAAGTTACAAAGCCTAAATATGGCTTAATTCCTGACTACGTACTGAATTTAACACATTATAAATAGTTTATATTTAATAATAGTATGAAACTATTTCAATAAAAAACAAATTTTTTAAGAAACATCATATACAGTACGTCTTCAAAAATTCAAATAAAGGGTATCTTGTATTCAGATCAAATCTTGTGACAACATCAACAAACTCCCACTGCATTTATCTTTAAGGACAACTTTCCCTTCTTCAGCTATTACATCGACCTAACTTAATACCTAAAATGTTTACAGAAAAAGTATGTAAGTGCTTTGTAATACAAAATTTAACCACAATTCTTGGAAGCCAGTAGAAAAACATTACATTGTTATTTCCACTGATTTTGTAAGACTATTGATTCATGATTGGAATTACTTAAATTCATTATTCACAAACCAAGTGCTCATAACTCTCGTTTGTTGAACGAAAGCTCAAGTGTAGAAATTTTTTGGCAGTTTGGAACGCCGGGTCCTAGTCGCAGCGATCGTCGGAAACGGAACGCTCTTCGGCGATTTCGGCATCTTGGTGGGAGATTCTGTTGGCTCGGAAGTCTCACTGCTTTTCCTGGGGCGCCCTCTAGTGGACCTTTTCGAAACGATGGGCTCGTCGATTATCGTCTTTTCGCTGGATGTATTAGACGTCGCATCTACGTCAAGTGCATCTTTTGCTTCAACATCAATGGGCTTCTCATCAATTTCCTTTTGAGTTTTCTCGGAAGCTGTCATTGCTGCTGCCTCTAACTGCTTTGTCATTGTATATGAATGAGGCATGAACAAATTTTCTGATGCTGCAGCTTCAGTTTCAGGCTGTTCTTTCTCTGCATCTCGGGAAAGTGATTCCTCGGTTTCCTTAGGTGCGTTAATTTCGGTATCGTCGGGAATTGATTCACTAACGATGTCCGTGGTTGTCTTGAGTATAGTAGGTGGCTGCTCAGACGACGATTCCAAATTAGCATCGACAGTTGTCGGAACATTTTCCACTTTGGAGAATCCATTATAAGCAACAGTTGTTGGGTAGGTCACTTTTAGCTGAGTTGCAATATCTGGTATCCCCGTATCTGCCTCCGTGTCTACTACTTTTGTAATTGATGGTTCCGGTTCAGCTGTAACAGAAGATGCCAACAAAACTGCCAAATTTTCAGCGGGTTCAACATTTTCCACCAATGGTACTTCATTTGACACTGGCAAAGATCTAACATTGGTGACTGAATCTGGAGATGTTAAAAGAATGCCTTCTGTCTTGTTCCCTTGAGCAACAACTTCGCTTTGTAATTCACTGCTCGGTGTTACCAGCTCAAATTTGTTATCAGCATCCACATTTGGTTCTAGATCGCCCGGTTTTTCTGTGGCGTGAGAGGCTTCAGTATTACTAGCTAAGCCACTCAGTGTCAGTGCACACTCATGCGCCGCCTCAAGTTCCTCGGCCGTCGGTTGACTGATAAGCGGTAAAGTACTTGAATTAATAGTCCCTGGTGTCATTTTAGCAAAATCGTCAGACTGCGAAATATTTTCAGCAGTATCATTTCTCGTGAGTTTGTCTTTGGTTTCGTAGGTTAATGCAGATATCTGTGCAGTGGGAATAGTCACTTCAATAACATTGGTGTTTTTTACATCTGGTGTCACTGCCTCTACTATATGCTCCCGTAGTTGCGTCACTTCAGTCGCAAGAGACGTATTGGCTGGATGATCACCCCTGCTGTCAGCTTTGTTTTCTTCTAGTAATTTCTCACCCACTTGAGGTTGCTTCAAGATGGCCGACATCTGCAGAGTCTGTTGCTGTTTTATTTTAGCATCAAGAATTTTACCAGCCATCAACGTCTGCAGTAGCTTGCTCTCACCCAGTGGAGGAGACTGACGCGCTTCTGTCTGCAACTGTTTGGGGATGTCGATCGTTAATGGTCGCGTAACATTATCAGAACTGCCGGCAGCAGTGGACGTCATAACACGCACTGGAGCATAAACAACTGGGGTTCGTCGGACAGTACCTCCCGAGGTGCTGCCCAGGGTGGACAGTGTCCCAGCAGGGCCGGTTACTCGTATAGAATAAGCTTGTCCACTGCCAGCCACACCAGACTTCATATGTCCAAGAAGTGTAGCAATTGAGAGTGAATTCAATGAACCACGTGCAGTAGTTGCTGTTGATGATTGCCCCTGTCTTACAGTTACGGGTCGGCTCACTGATATGTGCACCGTAGCCGGCTTTGGTTTCTCGCCACCAGAGGACACCAACCACGTGGGATTTTGCAAAGGTTTCTGTAATGGCTGAGAGTCTGTAACTGTCACTGCTACCTTCTGAGTAGCTGATGGGGTAGTAATTGTAATGTCTTGATATTGTATCTTATGAACAGTTGGTTTTTCTGCTGACGTTTGATAGATTATGGTTGGCGTTGTTTTCACAGCAGACTGGCTAGGTTGAGCCACCGTTAGCTGCGTCTGTGTTGCACTGGTTGCACTGATAGCTGAAGCTGGAATGCGAACGCCTGCTTGCAGCAACTGATGAATGGCAGAACTACCAAGAGCTGCATTAGGTTTCTTCGTTGCAGAAAGATAAGACAAAGAACTGAAGTTTTGAAAGTATCCGATCGTCGTCTGCACACCGAGCCTCGTTGGTGTCGAGGTACCAGAAAGAGAACCACTCACAGTGTCTAGCTTGATGGGACTGCTGGTCGGAGACTGCAGATTATAGCTGAGGCCCTGGAGGAGACTACCAGGATGGATAATTGATGAAGCGGGCAAAGGTGTGGCAGTAGCGGGCTTCGTACGATATTTTGCCGGAACATCGGGTGTTATTTTTAGAGGGGAAGATGTGGTACCAGTGGCTGGTCGCCCTCTCTTTACTGGAGCTGATCCATCTGTAGGGACAGTATCACGTCGCCGTTTATACGTGCGCTTCACTAAAACAGAAATAAGAAATTTATATAAGGAATGCTACTTTTGTAAAACCAAAACTTGGAAATAACCATTTCAATTTTTGAGCAGGTACTTCAAATTTCAAATGTGAGCAGGTGTTCTCATGGCTCGCATTTTCCACAAGATGTAGGGTTGTCATTAATGCTTAATAAATTGCCATTTAAGACGTAACATCGTGTAAAGTAAGTTAGAAATTGTCATCTTTTGATGAAGGCTTTAAAAATTGGCTTCAGAAATTTAGTGAAACTATCTGAAAATTGATTCAGACAAATGCAATTCTGCAGCAAAACTCTAACTCTGCTAAATCAAGCAAGCTAACGATCCAATGCACATGTTTAGCAAACTACTTGCAAAACTTTTTTCCTAATTAATATTTTTGTTTTGAAAAAACTGACAAATTTATCTAACCACATAGGTTTTAAATTGACTATCCACTTAAGACTACATTACACACAAATGGGTGGCACAAATGATTTTAAATCACGAAGACTGCCAAACTTTAATCAATTAAATATGAGTTAAAAACTTCATTTTCACAAGGACCGCAAAGTACAGCGCATCGTTGTTGTTACAATAAATACTATGGCTTCAGAACAAGTGAGCAAAGACAATTTTTAATATGAGGTAAAATGACAAGTTTATTGTTTATTTATTCCAAGCACCAATAGAAGAAGGGCGGTATATCTTATACAAAATTACATCTCATACATTATACCTTATCTTATACAATACCTTACACATTACACAATCTATAAATAGCACGGGATCAAAAAGATGTAGCCTAACAACTAATTGTGATCAGCAAATAATTGTCGGGTCATATCAGAAGTTAAACTTATAAGTCTTAAATATTTATGTAAGATCTAAGCCAAACATACAATGTAAGATCTGAGCCAAGCAGGTAATATGGAGTAACGGGGGTGCAGGAGGTGCAAGATAAAAGGAAGGAAAGCCTGAAAGGTAATGAGTGTGAAGATGGTGAAAAAGATGATGAAACAATGGAGAATGACAAAATGCAGCGATTAGATTTTCATTACAATTTTGAAAGCATTAACAAGCCACGTTTTATGCCCTACTATTCACTGTTGACGAGAAATACATATGTGCTTTCAACATAAACAATGAAAACAAAGAAACAATTTTGTGAATTCTCTAAAACTTTAATTTACAATTTTAAAGCAGTGTTCAGTGAAACAAAATTTGTTACCTACAAGTACAAAAAATTAAGGTATTATTATTATTATTATTATTATTATTAATATGATGCAAGCCAATTTATTTTGTATTTTCACATAATACAGAAGTACATTATACATGTCCGATCAGAAAATTAATGACAGCTGTAATCAGGTGTGAACTTACCTTTACTTTTGTCACTCGAATCTTTCAATAACGCTTGTGAAAGTATGGATGTCTGCAGCTGAGAAGTGGAAGTCCATTTCACGGGTGTGCTCAATGCAGCCTTTACTCCAGGTGTTGTAACTTTGGGAGAACCGACTACACTTGTTTGCTTTGGAATAGACTGGAAAAAGTAAAGAAGAAATAATTTTAAAGTAAGATGACGAAAATAGATTTATATGCTGCACATGCGTAGAGAGACTGGCATAAATTGTGAGGCAAACAAAGGTGCCACATTGTAATACAAACTCTGCTGTTAGGCAAAAAATTGGCACCATGTCATACAACACGAATGGAGAACTGCATTCGACTATTATGGCACATTCAGACGTAGAGACTTCTCTCACAACTTGTTGCCCAACTTCTCTCTGAGAATAAAGTTGAACGGTGAACGGTTTAGCACTTATCTCACAACATGTTGCACAACAAGTTGTGAAAGAAGACGCTATGTCTGAATGCGCCCTTAGGCAAAAACAGCCTTTCACACTTTTGCTGTAATCTCTTTCTGTACAGCATTTTTTACTAGAAGCATAATTTAGTTGCGACTCAAAGAAACACTGAGTTAGTGTAACTGCTGTAAAAACTGGACGCTGAACCGTCTGTCAGTACAGAAACTCTATAAAAACCTGCTGAAATTTACAAATACACTACAGAAAAAAGTGGCAAGGGCCTATAAACTACTTCACGAAACCATACTGGTACAACTAAGAGTATAGTAAGAATGATGATGACGAAGCTGTGTTGATGATGATGATGTGATGTTGATGATGATGATGATAACATTAACTTACGACAATAATAATGACGAATTTTAGGATGGTGTTGGTAATAATGGCAATGATAATGATTATGATGATCGTTTACGACGACAGCAATCACCATAGTGGTGATGACAATGATGATGGTGACATTGACGGTGATAACGATGGTGATGATGGTGGTGATGAAGGTGATCATAATTAGGAAGTTGATAAAGATGGTGATGATGGTAATTATGTCCTGACAGAGTGTTGATGATAAAGATGATAATAGCGATGATGACACTCACATGAACAGCTGCACAGACATATATACATTAATTACTCACCAGTGAAGTCGATTTAGGCGTAAAAGTTTTTGCGCCAGTGTCACTAGAATCTTTCAGAGCTTGCTTCTTCTTCGGAGTGCGTCTCGTTTTCGAAAGGCCCATATGATCAGGAGAGGGCAGTTCCATCTCTGGAGTGGGAGCAGAAGACTGGGACAAAATGCCGCCCAGGAAGTCACTAATCTCATCCTAAATAAAATCAATTTTGGCCTACTGTAAACAACAGCATAGTCAAATTTAAAATGGCAGTAAAAGTAACGGTAAAGGTAAGGTAACGGTTTTCCATCTCAATAACGTACAGTGAATAATCATCCTACTGCAAAGTATAGTTTACAATAATGTAATAAACCTGAACTGCAGCAACCGTAACTGTGACTGAGGTCGGCAGAATAAGCATCGTTCTCATATCCATGGCTGGGGTTTCTTACCTTCTGTTGCTCGAAATGAGTATTTACAATCACTATGCATTGCTCTTTTCGGATTTTAGCCTTTGAGAGGAAAATTTCGCAATAAACCTGCTCACTTGGTGGTAGACATGTTCGAGAACAGAAGGAGTTCTGGTCTTTTTACTGTTTGGGTACATTAACTGATAGGATTATAATTTTTCATCTAATAATATATAGACTTGTATACTCATAGAGTACACATAACGACAACTAGTGTATTTCTAGAGATCCAAAAGTGAATTTATGTGAGAATAAAGACTGTAAGTAGTGTCTATTAATTTCTTTGTTGTCATCTCTATCCAAACGTGTATGATTAAGGTTCCGAACACGTTTCGTTAAAGCTTTTGAAGAGCCTACCATTGCAGTGGTACAATTGTTATATTTTTACTGATGTCCCATGACTGTACAAGTTAAGAAATCAAAACATTTCCATGCTGTACCAGTCTATGTAACCCTGCTTGTACTAAAACAGCCGTATAACGAGTGATGGGTGATATTAGAAACCATAAGTAATCACAATCAGTAATCACTTCACTAGTCAATTACTTTTTAGAGAATAACATCTTCTAAATTAAAATACTACAGGCTTATAAAAAAGATGGTGGATGCACACTTTAGCATTGCAGTAAGCTTAAAACTTTGCAATTCACGGCAATCAGAATTATATCTTTGGCGAACTTTGCAACACATTTTCAAGTGTCTTATTTTATGACTGATACCTTTTCTTCAGTGGAAAAGACCAGATTTTCAGAAATAAAAAGCAAGCATTTAGCAGTCAAACACTGAGCGAAATAATACTGAACAAATGAAAAGAAATCATCTAGTAATCAAACATGGTGCAATTTTAGCAAGTAATCCATCAAATATAATCAATTACGCCACTATTTATAAAACCAATAAAGTGGTTCTCGTTTGGTATTTTGGTTGTGCTTTTAGAAACAAAGTTTTCCGTCAAGCGACGCACAGTAATGTTGTAATGCAAAATCATCAGTTAAAAGTTAAACTTGAACTTGAATGTCTCAATAGTTTGTGATTCAAAAGCTAAGTTCAAATCACTGATGTATCTACAACTTTATATTATACTTGATGTAAATTAAATGGCAAAACTAGCAAATGGCCAGAAGAAAAGGTGAATAAACTGTTATTTGGAGCCAAGTCCCTAGGACGAAGTACCACTGCTCACACATTGTGAGGTACTTTGTTAAGATAATAGGAATGTTTGAATTCTTACAATGAAGATAGATCATTTTTCAGTGCAGTCCTCATTTATGGAAATCTACCAAAGTATTGCTGTTTTTAAACATCAAATTAAAACATTTTTCTTCTCAAATGTTTTTAACTTTTTGTTATTTTAATCTGTGTTTGTCTAACATGGTAAAGTTAGTCACTTAAGGGCTTACACATAATTGTGTACTTTACAGCATGGTTTGTAGATTTTTGTGAATTTTATAAGTTTGTACGCCAAAAAAGCATTTTGTACAGATTTTAGGCAACAGAATTATTATTATTATTGTTATTATTATTATTACTATTATTATTATTATTATTATTATTATTATTATTATTATTATTATTATTATTATTATTATTATTGTCTAATTTTTAAATACACCCTAATAAAACTGAGAGTAAACTGTATTCTAAGTAAAAGTGATTCCTCATACCAGACAGTAAAAGATGCTTTTCACATGCTAAGATAAATACAACTGTATAATGTGTATATGGCTCACAGCTTGTGCTTGCAGTGGAACTGACACAGCATTGCACTGGTCATGGAAATAATTATGTAAAGTTTGTAAAGGCATAGTTATCGTGAATTTGGAGTGTCATGGAGGACATCACGGTGACATCACAAAACTGATTTAAAATCACTAATGTCTAATTTCTCCATCTAATAAAAAACAATAACTACCAGAACACATCTGTCCACCATACTTTGCGTCACACCCTCCAGCTTCTTCTTTGCACGAGAGACACGGAGACAATCGTCAGCCCCTCCCACGATGACGAGACTATTATCGGCTTTGATCTTCTCCCGAAAATCCTCCATGTCATCCACATTGCATGTCGTTGAGTTCTGACCAATCACAAACAACAGTGGGACTCTACAGTCTAACAATGCATCATCCACATCCTAAAAGAACAATGGACATTGTTAATGAAAATGCCTCATCTTAAATGAATAGCTACTACCAAATGAACTAGTTACTAACAGCTTTAGATGTATTTGTCTTGGTTAAGTAATTATGAGACTAACGACCTCACTAAATCATGGAAATTTCTGCATGGATGCAAAGATAATTTTATCCCATCCAATTTGTCCAATACGTGCCAAAAATGTTCAACAACCTTCCACACAGGACTGTGGTTTTCACGTTAACCAAAAACAGATCCACTAAAGCACAGAGAGTTTGGCTTTTTGGAAACTGCCTGGTAAAACCCCGAAACACATTACCAGGACAGTGGATTCGGCTCAGAGCATGAATTGTTTCAAAAATCGACTAGAACACAGGACTGCCAGTCACTACTCTACACCATTTGCAGCCTTTGCTTATTATAGCATCCATGACTACGGTTTGCTGTCACTGTTCCTGCCAACATGGTGGCTCCTTTAAAATCTGATTTGTTAGTTGTCGATACTGACATTTTTCATTTGAAAACACGATCAGCCTGATATCCCAAAGACTAATACTACGGCTGCAGAGACAGTAAATCGTAAATCGTAAAGTCACAATAACCACCGTTCACTATGTTTCAAGAAGGGCTTAAAAATTATCAATTCTACAGTAGACGGATATTTAGTTCCTAAAATCCACATTGGAAATAAAACTCATGTAAGACGTCTGCATAACCACCAGGTTTCAAGAAGGATTTAAAAATCCTCAGCTGTATAGTAGGCTAATATTTGAAAACTGTATTTTCTAGAAACTAATTTCATTACTCATAAATACAAAAACTATCTGAATTGGCTAATAATGAAAGTACTAAAAAATAGTGAAAAGCAGCAACTTGAGATTATGCTGCTAAGTGCTTACCCCTCTACCACCAGTAACACCAGTTATCGGAAATCCGAGGCAGACGACTGCTGCCACGTGCTCCACTAGTGCCACATGAGTGGAAACCAGCGATCCAATATTCCACCCCAGTAGCACCACAGGCCTGTTTGGGAAATGACTCTTCAGCTGAACAGAAGAAAAATAATGCTGAGCAAAATGAACACTGCTGTAAGTCAAATAAAAATAAAAATAAATGGAATGCATCAAATAAAATAAAACCATGTTTGCAAGAAGATCACAGAACAAACTCTGTCAGTAGAACAGTCTCAATTGACTTTGCCAACAGTCATGTAGAGTCTGATATTATTTTCTTTTGGCATCAAATATGTAAAGGCTTGGATATATCAAGGCTAACAGTGGAGATCAACAGCGTATCACCTAGTGACCCTTCAAATAATTATGTGGAAAGCTCTCTTCTAACACAGTTAGTTAACCTCATGAAATCAATTTGTTTTTTAATGTATGACCTAATTTGTTTATATTTAGAACTTATTATGAACTATACTTAAAAAATTCAGTTGTTTTGAAAGCTGATTAACATCAGTCCAAAATTTTTCCATCTACTTTAAATATGACGAAATGTAGCTCTTTCTATAAAGTAAAATTTGTCTGCAAGAGCAGAACTAATTGTTGCTGAGGTTAATATGGTTTAAAAGACTTTTCCATATTTAAAGGAAAATAGGATGATCTTTCATATCTCACCCTATGTTGAAGAACGGTAAAAGGTATATTTTAACACCTATAACAATATCAAAGCATTTCTGATAATTAAATAATAAATTAAAAACTTAATTAATGGCGAGCGAGGCCAACTAGTGATGACATCACAAATGAACATAATTCTCAACAGCATAAAACATTCCGTAAACATGTTGCACGTATTTGTGAAAGCGGAAATTAAAGTTCAGTGCTACTGTACAACATTCAGTGTGATATACAAAAATTCAGCAATTTTAAGTTTAAAATTCAAATTTCTAGTTTACAATGCATGAGTTCTCGAACGTGTGACCTACGTCACAACCAAACACATTTGAACTGAGAGGTACAGCAGCTGTTTTTTTGCAACGTGTTTCTGAGATATAGGCATTAGTATCCGTCTAACTAGCAAATGGTGGAATCCACGTAACAGCAAAGAACAGGCGGCGTGAACACTTAATAATGTTTCTTTGGTAATAACTCTTTCACGTAAGTCACTGTGGAAATTTCGGGTTGGTTTGAAACTTAATGAGTTTCACAAATGCATAAAATTACTAATTAAATAAATGTATAAATGATTATACAACCTCCAGCACTTTTGTGCGAACGGCACCCACCATATGTTCCAAACATTGAGCTATGCTTACACCATTGCCTCCACTCACAGTATGCATGGTAACTGGTATGACCTACAAAAGCATAGGCAGCTACAAGTGTTTTCCTACTTGAAACTACTAATACAATTACAACAGTAAAAAATCTAATTACAATAATAATAGTTGTAAACATGCATAAATCAATATTCTAACATTAAAATTTACCCGACAATAAGAAAAATCTATCCCAAGTAATCTTCAAAATGTATTATTAAAATACCTTAGCCATGTGGGCTAGCTGGGAGTTCCAAAATTTCATTCTCCGTGAAACAGGGGTCAAGTGGTGGGCAGGGCCACTTGGAGCAATCAATAGTAGAGGGTTACCAGGAAGTTTCCTCTGGAATCCAATTAATAAAGTGTGGTAAGAAGAAGTGACTAATAAATTAACTATAAGAAATATAATAACACAGCATAAGTAACCACATTGATTTCTCAGCATTTCTAAATAAAGAGTAAAACTGGAAGTTTATTCCAACTGAAATGGTTTATTCTCCTATCTAGATAAACAGTCTGTTAGCCATTTGGACAAATAAGCAAATCAAAAATAAGCAACCTAGACGCCATTGAACTAATTTAACCAGCAACAAGAGTTCTGCTTAGATTTCTATTCTTCATTTAGTTTGCTCAAATTTTCATGACAAATTCAACAACCAATTTAAGATCAGACCAGGTACATTTGCATTAGCCTCTAAATAAGAAGTGGCATTCATTATGTCAACTGAAGTCCTATTACCAACTTCATTTTTCTCATGTTCTCATTTTCTTGACTTAAATTTTTAGCAGTAAAAATAAGGTATTATTTTATAATTTTTTCGTTAAAGAGGGAAACGAGCTTGGAAGTTTATGTACAGGTTTATGTTGTGTGAGACTACTAGCCAGTGGATCCCAAGGTCGCTTGAGTAGTAAGTTGAGCGCTTCGGCACTGCTGGCACCAGCTCGAGACGGATTGATTGACAGTGCTATCATTTTATCTATCAATCCTGGTATCTGGAAATAATAAATTAGCCGAAATACAGTGAAATTCTAGAGCATAAAACTCTTAATAGGAGTGATATGTCACTAAAGAAGTATTCAGTGCTGTGTCACTGAATAAAAAACTTTGAACATTTTGAAAACATAGTATCAAATAATTTTGCAATATTCAATCTAAGAAAATACAACTATTCAGAACATGAACAAATCACAAAGAAAATCTGAAGTTTATTGAGAAAATTCCAAACCTGATGAAACAAAAGGCTTGTAATGCAAAATGTTGTACACCATTGGTAGCCCGTCGTATATTCAATGAAACTGATCACACGAAATTTTCTCAACAATGAATTCAGAAATTATTATATTACAAGCCATAAAAAAATTTTCATGGTGAGAATGTTTGTGAATTTTCTTTTGAAAAAAAAGTACTATAATCATTGCTTCATAAGAAAACATTACTTATCACTACATAAGGAGGCTACTAAACACAGTAGCAGCTAACCTAAGTTTGCTTCATTTCATTCAGAGAAAGTTTCTAAAATCAAAAACTACTACAAAATGGATACACATTTGACAAACGGATGATGCATTAAATGAGTATTGGTTCTAAAATCTAAATGATACTGCACCTGTTCAGTACGTAATCGTAACAGCTCTACCTATATGTGTTAGTACATGCAGAACCTTTTCTGTGCAATCCAACCTTAAGGATGGATTCTCCAAGCTTCCCTGTTTACAGCAAATTATTGAGAAACAATCGATTTTAGCTCAGTTGCAGAAGTTTACAAACAAAATACCTTTGATTTAAGAACCTGTAAAACATCAAGGTAAGCTGCAAGTATAGGTAAGCTCACACTCTCAACCAACGTTTGATGCAACCACTGAGTCAACTTCGTATCCTAAAATAAGAATTTCCTTTAGAAAAACATATTTAAAGTATCATCAATTATCTTCTAATACTTTTACCTTTTTTATGCTCAACCAAAACTTGTCAGCAATGTGGGGATTCATTATTTTTAGGCAAATATGAAGAAATTTAACATCATTTGCTACTACAGTCTCATGTCTTGTCATCAATGAGTTCATGTCAAAATAGTTCTTCATCCTGTACATCCCTCACATCTTTGTGTCACTCAAGAGTATACCACACCTTCCGTATTGAGATTTGAGAAAAGAGATAATGTGTTAACTTTACACATTATAATGCAATTTTCTGTAATTTATGGTACCTTATTTTGACATAAAAAATATGAAGGCAAAGAAATGTATTTATGTCAAATAAGATACTATTATACTGTTTTTACCAGCAGATATCTGGGCAGTCCAAAACAATCATTTTCCCTCCCATACACAGTCATTTTCCCTCCCATACACAATCATTTTCCCTCCCATACACATGCCTAATTAGCACCAGCTACCCATTTTAAATACAAATTTCAGGAAAAAATAAATGCACACATAATCTTGCCACTGACATACTTCTTGAATAAACAATCAGTAGGTATCTAAGAAAACAGGTCAGATAAGAAGCAGTAGAGAATAAAAATTAAGATAAACATGTCGCAAACTCAAAAGCTCTTTCAATGTTAAACAACTTAAACTTATCATACACACCCATTGTATTCCTGCAAGTGCATGTCTTATTCGTTTCGCTGCTTTGTCTACACTCAGTCTTCTCAGTACTGGTTCGTTATATTGCTGAAATACAGAACATCTGTAAAATAACCTCAGAATTTTGCTCATGAATAGAATGGGTTTGTTGCTCGCATAAAAATAAGCAGAAAGCTGAGAATGTGTGCAGGCACCAAAATTGCAAAAACCTTATAATTAAGTTAGCAAACACTGCAAGAAAGCATGGTCAAGCATTGTAACACGCCAACAAGTATTCATGCGTCAAGCTTCTAAAATGTCAGCTATGCTGTTAAACTCACATTTTCGTGAGAAAGTCGAGCCAGACGATCCGTGTTCAGTATCTTGATAACTTTGTTAAACAGACGATTCTGCGCAAGAGTCCAACCAGTCCTACAATAACATTCAAAACAGATAATTATTTTTTTAAAACTTTAACAAAAATAAAATAAACAAGACAGAAAGCAAAACGATATATCGCAAGTGAAGGAGGTCCATACGAGAGGAAGGAGGGTCTAACCTCTCTAATCAGATGCATCATGTAAATTGCAACGATCGTAAATTACATTGGTACTGGCAGGGCAATTTGCTAACCAACGTTCACGTTAACCAGGCAAGTGCGCATTAACAGCAAATTAAATCATTTATGGCTAATTCCTCTCATTATGTAATAGTGCTTAGTGATCAAATGGGAAAATATCGATACCTTTAAATCCTAATGTAGATTGTAAAAACTTGTTGTTGATCTGAAGAAACTTGTAGTGATCTGGTAGAACTGACTTGAAGAAGATTTGTAACTTCAGAGATATTTTTGACTGAAGTTAGCTGGTTCAATCTGGTTGTTAGAAGAAAGAATAGGAAACCTGTGTTCTGTGAAACGCTTTATTCATGCTATAAATATCACAACAAATCACGCACTTTTACACAATTTACACGGGAAAAAGCAGACACACAGGCAGATCATGTCAACCAAGCGGCAGTAAGTGCCTAAGTAGGCCTGACAGAAATGCTTAAGTCTCATGCATATGCTTGGCTTACCTGATTGGCCAATAACCCTCACATGCAGAGTATATAACCATATAAGGCAAGCCCAGCAAGCACAGGTGACAGAGCAGCACAGACCAAGAAAACAACCTGGACGAAAACTGAATCAAGTAATAATATTAATAATGCAAATTAAGTGGATAATTTCCAAGTAATAATAAATAATGGATATACAGGTGGCAGCACCTGTTCTATTAACTTGGAGTAGTAGTTTGTGAGCTTCGATTATATGAATCGCAAGTGAAAATACACGACACAGATGAAAGAAATACAATGTAAAACAAAAACTCGAGTCAACTCTACCAGATCTCTAAAAGTTTCTATAGGTGATAAATCCTTACAAATGTGGATCAGAGCTTTTAGAATACATGCTCCATATTTGAATCCCGAGGCTGCCCAATCTAGACCAGCACAATTACCTAATGAATGATAGTTTACCTAGCTAAATGTTCTTCCCAGTCGTCCTGAGCATCAGTATCACATCTTGCAAAGTTCACGTGTCGTTCACATTCGTTCATAACCGTTCGCGCTTTCTGTACGTCGTACGGCAACGGTGGTTTCGTTGGCAATGTCTCTACATCAATTGGTAACTGTGTTTGCCTAACCGTAAAGTTAATACAAAGGAATGAAAAACATTATCAGATTTATGTACATCATTATGGACAGCGACAAGTATCTAATTTTACTGTAATTCTTAAACTTAGAAAAATGTAACAAAGAATTATGCAAAAAACTGTCTATAAAGCCTAAAGTTAAATATATAACAAAGAATTATGCAAAAAACTGTCTATAAAGCATAAAGTTAAATATATAACAAAGAATTATGCAAAAAACTGTCTATAAAGCATAAAGTTAAATATATAACAAAGAATTATGCAAAAAACTGTCTATAAAGCATAAAGTTAAATATATAACAAAGAATTATGCAAAAAACTGTCTATAAAGCATAAAATTAAATGACACTACCGCTGTATAGAAATTTTCAAGCATGGTGGTAGCTGCCATTCGCTTAAAAATTATGACTGGACGACTTCGTGACTTTTTGTAAGCACATTACACAATACACTTATCACAGTTTCATTACTAAATCCTTCAAACATTTTTCGAGTGCATTAAAATACACCTAAAGTGCCAGAAGCGATTCTTTTCTGCTAACAAATATTTAAACACACTGACAGCCGCATGTAAAACTACAACAACAACTAATATTTAGCATTTCAATATGCAGAGTTTTTCTTTTCTGTAAACACAGCAGTTTAAATACAAGCTAGGCAATTTTT
The DNA here is from genome assembly GCA_030141605.1 of Tubiluchus corallicola. Classification (NCBI taxonomy): domain Eukaryota; kingdom Metazoa; phylum Priapulida; class Priapulimorpha; order Priapulimorphida; family Tubiluchidae; genus Tubiluchus; species Tubiluchus corallicola. Next base: position 125,476 of record JAQGDQ010000099.1, read on the forward strand.
ACATTCAGACAGTAAAATGTCGTTTATTATAAACTTTACAAGACAAATGACCAGCATAACAATAAAACGACTGTCTTATACTCTGACAAACATAAAATAGGTGTTTATATTGATCAATCTGTAGCTACGTAAATGCTGTACGATTACAGTGAAAAAATATCACAATTTGTTCACAGAGAACAAGCTCAATGTTTGAAAATCCAGTGCGCAAAAATTTAAACAGTACTTAATTCTTATTATGGTACACATTCATATCTTGGCAATAAAATGCTAAAGTACTGATGCATTTAAAAACCAATAAGTTAACTGCCAATTAATATTGTTTAATATACTATTATTAGTAATGAGGTAAATACCAGTGTTTGGTACATGATATACGACACACAACTGAAATACAAAAACGACTGTTGTTCAATACATGAACAGAACGAACGAAAATTTGGAAAAATAATGGCAATACGCAAAAACCAACAATGACAAAAATCTATAAGTTCATTAGATAGCTTGTAATAATAAAAAATATTTTCCTATCGACCCTGTCACCTACAGGAAATGTGGCTCCTCATTCTGAAACCAGACATATGCAGCCAGTTAATCATAGATATTTTTGCATATGTGCATAATCAGCCGCAAAATTTACAAAATGTTACATTGGAAAATAAAAAGGCTAACAGAGTTTATTGGTAATTTACTCCCTGTTGTTTTTCTTTATTTAAGTAGATGATTCTAAAGTAAATGTAGATACATGTAGAAGCTGAAGAAAGTAGATGACAAACACATATAGATGATACAAAAGTAGACGTAGATTAAAGGTAGATGAGAAAAAAGTCGATATTCCAAACCCTGGTAAGTATACGCATCTGTCACAAATAACACAATTCCTAGTTTCAAAAAACAAGATAATTTCCAAGAACTACCACTCTTTCAAATTTACAAATTAGGTAATTATTTTCAAGCAACTTTGATCACTTACAATACATTTTGTTCCTGATTATTTCTCGGTTGCCTAGTCACGAATAGCATCCGTACAGGACGAGCATTGCTAGCATCCGGATGTGCGCTCCATGGCTTTGAATAGCAATGATCTAACATAATAATGTCTAATTCGTGTTCCTGACCGGAAAGTTGGTAGAGGAACGAAGAAGCCATACGATGTCGCAAAGTGTTTGGGTCTGTAGCCGAGTAAGTGTCTGAAACCACCCCTGAATGAAACGGCATTTTTTCCCAATTCTAGTTAAAATAAAAATCAAATTTTCTGTATTACTAAAAACAACAAGAGAAATTTGAATGCATTATTAAGATAAAATTAAAGCACATCCATAAACCAGACAAATTAAATTACAAAAATAAGCACCACAGATGTAGAACAAATGCGTGAAATGTTCAATCACTTTTCACTAATTTTGTCAAGAATATGACAAAACAAATGGATTCTGATACAAGTCATACAACAAATATCTGACTAATCCAAAAGACTGTTTTTTTCGGTCATTCTCACAGAACAAAATGTACTGTCTTATAAAAATAACAACAATAGGCGAAACTGCAGCCAGTTGCATGTATTTAATTATTACACGTTAGTTTGTTTTTGGAAACATAGCATCTGTAATAGTGCTACATACTTTTAACAGCAAGAATTGATAATACATTTGCTGCACTGCTTAAAGTTTATTGTTCTAGAAACAACAGGTTTCATTTTTTCTTTTTCTTCATATTCACACAGCGTAAAACATATTTCGGATCCTATCCCGAAACTCAAACACAGAAATTACTATTATGCGAAATAAACAAAACCTTTTTTGACGTGTAAGGTGACCATTGAAGAGTGGTTGTTAGTATGTCATGTGGCTTTGCAAACTGAAAAAGGACATTTTTGCACCTACTATTAAAGTGACAGGACAAATGAATCAATATTTAATTGATGATGCTACACAGCAATTTATTTTCACTCCACAGCAATTGTACTAAAATTTGGTGAGTCAGTTCCAGTTCTTATATTCCTCTATGACTTCTAATGATTCATGGCATGGATAAAGATCCGACATCTAGTTGCAATAAGCAAAAAAGTCCGAAATCCATTTCTAAAACAATCAAGGGCAGAAAACCCAAAGTAAAATCTAGCATGAATGCAGAAACATGCAATAAAAAGAAAGCACTGGCAAACTGCAGAGATCTGCCCTAAATGTAAGAACCACGTTAAAAATGCTGAAAAAGGGATCTCATGTGAAATTTGTAACTACTGCTTTCACATCTCATGTGTTTTGTTAGTGAGATGCCATACAAAGTTTTAATGGACGATCATAATGAAATTCATTGGTATTGAATTTTCTGCAATAGTGTAGCTGTGGAACTTAACTAGGATATAATTAGCCTGCAGTCTAAATACAAAAAACTCGAAGCAGATCTGACTAAAGTAGCTGGGCATGTTAGTAAATTTGATGACAGCATAGAAGTTTTCAAGAAGAATACAAATAACAGGCTTAATGCTGTACAAAAGAAGGTAAACAGCAGAAGCAATTTCTCATAATTTGTATCAATCTACAAGGAAAAGGAATAGCGCTATATGTTAGATCATCCTTAGTAGCACGAAAAGTTTTTTCATCCTCGTTATGGGTAAATGTAAATATAAGGCATAATAAAGAACTATTAGTAGGAGGAATTTCCAAAAGTCCACCAGCAAGCTACGAAGAAAACTTGACATTGCTGAGTTTGATGGCTGAATTAGGCATTAGAAAGAAAAAATTCAAAGTGATTTGTGGTGATTTCAATTTCAGCAAGATGGACTAGAACTCGTGGAGTTCTTTGACACCTGAGAGCAGTCTGAAAAATACATTAATTGAAGCTTTACGTGACAGTTATCTCATGCAACTTATATAGTTATAACAGTCGTCTTGTCCCAACGAGAGTCAGGTTAAATCAAGATCCCACATTAATAGATTTGCTGATTGTAAACAATCCAGGCATCGTATCCAACAGGGCAACAAGCAATTCAAGCCTAAGGAAATACAATTTTTCAAAGCAGACGATGTTGCCATAAATACTAAAATAGTTATTTGAAATCTCACAACTGGGAGTGGATTTTCAATAATAAAGATGTACTTAAGTGCTGCAGTGCGTTTGAAATCTCCAACTAATGTGTGCAAAATCTTCAGTTTCACATCACATCAAAAATATTATCGATATTATCAACAACTTTTTATTGTTTTCATGATATGATCACATGAGTGGTCTCTATTATTTAACCATTATTACTGCCTCTCAACCCCAAGAGGTGATAAACTTGGAGATATTTGTGTAACATATTTTCAAAAACAATTAAAAACCTCGAAGTTTCCTAAAAAAATCTAAAAACTTCACATGGATCGCGTTTTTTTGCCGAAATAGAAGGCAATCAGACATACTTTCCACTACAGATACTTCGCAGTACTCCCAGACTCAGATTCAAGGGAAATCTTCGTTACCAGGAGTAATTAGCTAATGATTACAGGCCCCCGTCACGACTAGACCGGTGAGCTGAAAAGCTTAGGCCAATCATGTCCTTTTTCGGAGTTTACCGTTTATAGTACAAGAAGAAACCGTTACTGTTTTAAAATCAATTTCGGGGGAAAAATCTAAATAATTATTACTTTTAACAAAGAATTAAAATTAGATTGATCAGTTTATAGAAGAACTTACAATGATCGTTAATCAAACCTAAAATAAAAGACAGCGCAAAAGATACTGATTATGATTTTATTTTAAACAGGCTGTCTCTAGCAAAAGCATGATGACTTAGCCAGAGGGCTTTATTAGTATAGGCTCTTGTACTGAGACTAGGGTTGTTTGAGGTTCAGGACGCGACCAAAATATGTTTTTCGCTGTGAATATTAAGGAAAAGAAAAAATGAAATCTGTCATTTCTGAAACATAAAACAATAAAGTTTAGGCAGTAGAGAAATGTACTATTAATTGCTACTTTCAAGGTTTTAATTAAAATTATATAGCACTATTACGGATCTATGTTGTCAAAAACAAACTGACGTGATATAATTAAACATTAGTGCAATTTCCTGTAGTTTGCCTATTAATATTTTTATGAGTGTGCATTTTATGAATGGCCACGCAGAGTAAGTGCTACAAGAAAGTTGACCACACTAGATTAGAATAATTTGGGTGCACTAATAATTTGCTAGTTTCAATAACGAAATATCAGTTCGTGCTCAAGTGGAGAATTCCACAAAAAAAGATGCAATTTCATGCAAAGGAAAAAAACTGGCCAAACAGCATGTCTCAGGTTTTGGAAGAGGAACATGACTGCTTAATTTTTTTAAATATTTATTGATTCGATTCAGTATACGTATATAAAATCAGGGCATTGAATATTTCTTGAAGCAATATTGCACGTACGCATAACACTGCTCAGAACTAAATTAATTCACAAGGCAAATACAAAATACTTTCGTGTAAGTATAAAAAATTAAGTAGGCATAATAATATGCCCTTACAGAACTGCTACAGTCTTCTGAGAATTGATAAGAGTTATTGCAATAGCAAGCAAAACAATGTTCAGTGCTAGCCAAACGCCATATTTTACAGCTTTTTGTTTTGAAGAGATATTATATGTAAGTGTTGAACAAGTGAACTGACAATGGGTGCAAGAGACATGTGCTAATTATAAATAGATCTTGTGAGAACATGGCTCATGTCCAGCAAGTGTACATGTAGAAAAATTCATTTTATGTTATTTTCTAAATGTAACTGTACGCCAAGTGCCAAGCTCTCTGCAGTTCGTGAAATATCAATTTACATTACAGCAAATATAAGAAATAGAATTCACTAATTTTCTGACATTTGAAATTTGTGTTACATGTTAGCAGACTAGCCAGGGAGTAAATTACAAAACACTATTCAAAACTATTAATTACACTTAACTTAAATTGAGTTTATATCACAAGTCAAGAATTTAAATATCCCAAAGATACGTTTTAAGAAAGACAGTGATGTCTAAGAGGAAGTTGTTTTATTACTGCTCCAGAATCAAAGCAACTGTGCTTCAAGTTCACTATATAATTTCTAAAAGACCTTAATTTTCTCTGTAGTGGCTTAGCACAGAAATACATGTAGATCACTCTCTGTTAATCACAAACATAGCTACCTCAGTGATGTTTACCATCATTTTAGTGATGCAAATGATTCCTCACCTAACTAACACTAGTTTTTTGTTGACAATACTATAACTATAATGCCTTATACTACTAATGTACTAATACTTCAAGTTACTAATTCCTACGTCTCACATCCCACCTTTACAATGTTTTAGTTATTATATTAAAGTATTAAAATAAGTACAAAGCAGGTATATGGACATATCACTGTTATTTTTAGAATAAGATTTCTACAGTTAAAAAGATTTACACAAACAACCAATACTGGTTGCAAATTCCAATAGTTTCTCAGTCTTACTACCACAGGCAGATGTGAACTTGTGAAATGTATACAACTGTATATAATCTCGATGTGTATACATAATAAAAACATAGTGCAACAAACTTGTACACAGCTCGTTTGTCTTTTGGCATCCATGACAGTGAGGGAGGCCCTGGTTGAACTTGACATATAATGTTCAAATTCAAACAATAGAAACTAAATTGCTTTCCTTGCATTGCCATCACAATTTCGTATCCTTTTTTAGTCTTAATAGTACCTACTACCATGCTCAAATTAAATGATAAAGCATTCATATCTTGGTGTTTGTTTAAACCTCGGGTATCAACTTGTTCCTGCACTTGCCGGAACAATCCTGTGCAGAATATGGTGACGATTCACTCATGAACGTGGCTATTGGAAAAGAAAATGGAGTAAAGGTACTGTTAATAAGCAGTTTTCTGCGAATCTGTAGGCTTTAGGAATGCTATGGAGCTTTGGGAATGCTGGTCAAATGCGCTTATAAAAACTTCACTTGTTTGTGTCATTAAAGAAGTTATGCGATACAACATATCTGACACATTGGAGTATAACATTCCTTTCATGCCTAATTTCCGGCGCTAGAAGTTTCTCCAGCAATGTTGGCTTTCGAACAACACTTTGATGAACGTTGCTGGATTTGTTATGCTTACGTTTTCTCTTTCTCGTTTTTCTGTCGTTTTCATTCAAACCAGTTACTTTACCTCTAGTGGACGATTCAATTTGTTTTACATCAACAGCTACAAAGGCACGATCATCTGAGCTGTTTTTTTTATTATCTGTATTTACATTATGCGATGCATGGCTAAGTCCCTCATCTTCAGAAGCTGAACTGTGACCATATAAACTGGCAATATTTCCAAGAGCGCTCGGCAAATCTTGAACTGATTTCACTATAGGTACATCAGCTGGAGGTTCATTATCATCACTTGAGGAACCCTCGCCTGTTCCTTTTATGAGAAATGATAGTGGATCAGAAGAAAGATTTGAATTCTCCTTTGGCTGCACACTTTGCCCTTGAGTATCTGATGCACTTTTAGTTAAACTGTCTTTTGTTGAAGGATCAGTTTCAGTTTTAGCTTTCTGCTGATGCCAGTACTGAGATTTCCAAGATTTCCTTCTGCCTCCTGCATTTCTTCTAAACTTTCCGAAAAACTTATTACTGAGCACATCTCCTCTTTGTTGCTGTTCTTTTTGTTGGGTTTTCTTTCTTGCAATATTCTCTTTTGTCGGGTAGTTCTGCCTGCGTTCCTCTTTCCATTTTGCAATTTCATCAGCACAATCAAGTCGCTTTATTTTATCAGCACACCCAGTCAAATGGTACCAGTGTATGTGTTTCAAAACAACTTTTGGATGTGCAGAAAAACTGCAACCATCATACTTGCACTTCACATGTGATCCCATGTGTGCCGCGTAATCATCCTCACATTTAAAGCCCCTGTCACATATGTCACAAGAATATTTATTGTTTGCTGGTAACACATCTCTCTTATTCGATTTATTAGATGTAGGCGAGTGTGCTCTCCTTTTTGTTTTTGGTTTGTGCCCCATCACTTTATTGCTTTCATTAGTCTTAATGTTAGCGGAATGCCTCACTTGCACAAAAGGTAAAGCTACTTCATGAGCAATATACATATCATTACAGCCTAAACGAGGTCCAAATTGTCTGTAACCTTCTCCCGAAAAAAATCTCAATCTTGGCATAAAACGCAGTGGTGGTCTGCACATATGTGGGCCACCAAATGGGATTCTTAATTGTCTGGGTCTTGCATCAAATCGTACAGGTCCTCCAGGACCATGCCACGGAGGTGGTATAGGGAAACCAGGACGTAAACCCGGTCCAAAAGATCTAGGAGGTCTGGTGCCAGGAGGTGGAGGGCCTGGACGCATATATCTAGTTTCATGTATAAAGTTTCCTTGCATTGCCATCAATGTGGTGGAACAGTAATGCCTGGTACGGTATGTATCACAATTTCGCGTCACTAATTGGCTAATTTAAAAATTTATAATAGTACGCTCAATGTTAAATGGAAACGCACTACATCTCACAAAGGTTCTTAAACTTTCCAAGCATGAGTTCAAAGTAATGTTGCACAAAAATTTTAGATAACCAATAACCACCATATTACGACCACGTTTGCCGCCATGACAGTGTACAATTAGATTCAGTTTGTTTTATTTTGCAGTTGTGCTATATAAAATTACGTGACAACTGGCAACTGGCAAGTTGACAACCATGCACCAGTTACAGCTAAATTGATTTGGGAAAACTAATTTACTGTTATTAATTAATTGGTGGTTTTCTACATTTTTATAGACTCGTAGAAACTCGTAAATATTATTTTAAAAAAAATGCGTTGATGCACAACTTTTGGCGCGCCAAAATTTTATGTTAGCAGACTACAATACACACTAAGTAGGCAGCATGGCGTAATTGTTTTTTTGTGTGTTTCGTGTATACTGAAGTTGTGAACTATATTGTTGTTAGACTATTTGTTGAAGTATATATTTGGAAAAAAATATATTAATTTCACACTTGTTCTTACGATCTTTAATAATGTCCTTGGTTGCATATGACTCTGATCAAGATAGCGAGAGTAATGATGAAGAAACTGTATTGCCTAAGAAACTTGAAAAAAACGAAGACCGTGACAACTTGTTAACTGCACGGCTTGCCGAAAATACAGACATAGAATCTGCTCATAATGAAGAGACAGCTAACTTCGTCAAGAGTGAAAGTAGTTCAAGATTTTCGCAACTTTTTGCCGCTTTGCCAACACCAAAATTTACTGGCCAACAAAAAGTCGAAATATTAATACCACAATCCAGTTTATTCATAGAAGATGAGGTCACCGATGTGCCACTTGCAAAACACAAAACATCGATTCAGGGTGATAAATCTAAACAGCAGCACGTGTTATCGAAACTGCCTTTGGATAAAGCAAAGACGCATCATCGCATACAAATAGCCGTACCTGCTTTATTTGATGTTAGTAGTTACTGCATGATATTATTGGTGTCCTGCAGGAATTGTTTACTGTACATTTAGAAATTGTTAACTATAGCCATGGCATGTTAGGGGGTGAGCTTAAAATAGCTACTGCCGTCTAATTTGTCATATAGCTTTATGTGCTGTAGAGACCCCTTTCCTGGAAAGTCAGATAATAAAACTATATTATTTACAAATACACAGATTAAAGATTAATTTCTGTTAAGTAACATATTCTTTGCGATTTGCCTCGCTTTAATACCGAATGACAAAATTGGCGTGTTAGTGGGTGAGCTTAAAATAGCTGCTGCCCTGTAATTTGTCCTATAGCTTTATACGCTGTAAAGACCCCCTTCCTGGAAAGTCAGATGATAAAACTATATTATTTACAAATACACAGATTAAAGATTAATTTCTGTTAAGTAACATATTTTTTATGTTACTCTCTCTTTAACTAAATACGGAAATGACAAAATTGTTTTGAAAATTGATTACTCTATTACATCTAATATAAAAAATTAAAAGTTGCAGTTTACATAATTTGATATTACAATTTGTTTAAAGTTGTCTTTCCAGTTTTATTGTTTATTTTCTAACACTAATTATTATGATAGTTACCATTTTAAGGGCCATATATTCTAACAGTTAATATTCAGATAGCGTTTTAAGTTTTAACCAGTACCAGATTATCCTATAGGCTAGTATAGGCTGCTGCCAGAGGCCTCTTAAATATTGTCAAATATGATTTTTTTTTGCAAAAATGAGTATAATATTTTAATATTGTGCATTGCTGAATGATTCATTTAATTTAAAAGAAAATTTCCACGGTAAAAGAGGCAGCCTGGGACTCTCAAAATCCAATTTTAAAAAGTGATTTTAATTATCTAGATGTTACAACTTCTGAATAGTTTCACCCACTGAAATAATACCAGTCTGACAAACTCATATTTATTTTAATTGTTTTATTGTTATGATGCTGGTTAGTTTTTATAAAAAAAATCTGTTTTTCCACTACGGTTGTTTTGAAATATCCGCTAATTTGGTTTGCAATAAATAATAAAGTAGTGGTATTTCTTAAGGAATATTTTTATTGAAAACAAAACTTAGCTATTCTAGTTTATTTAACGAATTTGCAATAAGTTTCCTTCAAGCTTTGTAAATGTCACTAGAAGTTATTTTGAGTAAAAAAATGTTCAAGATGGCTGCTGGCGAGTTAGATGGTGGCTCTGTCTAACAGAGGCACCTAAATTCATTAACCTAAGGACCCCAAAAGTTCATAATCCACCCCTACAGACATCTTGCTAACTACTAATTTAGGCAGTTTTTCTAGGTACCAAAAATTTTCTTTCTTTATTCATTTTGCCTTATAAATTTTCAGTACTATTACATTTTGTCTAAAAACATCTCGTGCTTAGATTTTATTATGTAATAAATAATTCTTTTGGTAATGATGGCAACAATGTGACTACCAACACTATCAGTGCACCAACGTCACCAACCATGACAAGTTTAATTAAAGACAGCAACAAATATACAACCATACCAGATGGTATAGATTAGTGGTAACGTGTCCACTTTCCATCTGGGAGTTTACGAGTTCAATCCTGCGGCTGGGTAATACCTAAGAATTTAAAAATGGTACCTACTGTTGCCCTGCCTGGCACGTTGTTTTTAGGTTAAAAGCAGGGTAATAATAGCCTCTGTTATGTAATTGTAGAATTGTTATTTACAGTCGGCAAAAAGCTCTTTGAGTTTATGTTAATTGTTATCCAAAGGCCAACCTTTAACTAAGGATTATTACTATTAAAATTATGAGAATAAAAACAACGAGAATATTTGGGCAGAGTAAGGTGTAAACCTCTTAGGTGCGTCCGCCTTGTAAGGTCGTGCACCTTTTTTTTAAAAATTGGATTTTACTAGACTTATCCCTTAGTTATAATAACCGACTAGATTAGTTGAGTATAGACTTTCAAATTAGTTTGATAGTTTCCCAGGTAAACTCTGGCTTTTCAAAACTTACTTATCTTGTTTATATGGTCATCTAAGGGAACTTATGCATTTGATTGATTTTGATTCATCTTAAACTTTTCAACAAACTGTTTTTACTTTTAGAATGACTCGGATTCAGATGATGAGAGTTCTGCAAAAAAGAAGCAAAAAATTACAAATGTAAGTATAGTTTTGAAGTTCATATTCTTTACCATTGATTACAAGTTCCATACAGTCATTACTGTTTTAACCTACTGTGCTGCTCTACGGTCACATTTGTCTGACATCTAGTGGCTGATAAGTAAATTTTTGAGTGTGGAGGAATTGGGAGCTTCTGTGGTGCAATTGTTAGCATAGCTGCCCAGATAGCAAAAGATCTTGGGTGTGAGACCCAGTGGAGGGGAAAATTGATTTTGGATTTTCTAGTTTATTATTAAGGAAACTTTTGTTTGCCAAAGACACTTAAATATTTCATTTAGTTTTCTTTAATATTTGATAAAATAAATAATAAAACAAAAAAACTTCTTCTGTCCATTTTTTATTTTGTGCATTGTTTTAATGCTCGGCTATCGTGTTTTGTATGATTCAATGCCTCCTTTGCATTTCCACAAATGAACAGATAGATTAATGTTCAAAATTTAATGGTACACTTCGTGGATATTTAATGAGTCGTGCTTTTTCATGCTAACTATATTTGAAATAACATTCGGCTAACAGGTATCACTGTAAGCGAACCATTTTATGCGTTTCTGTAAGCAGTCATGTTTAGATATTTTAAGTAATAATCATATAAAGGGGTGACACATATTCGCGATTCACAATGCAGGAACTTACAATACATCAACTAGAAATAATGTTCCAATAAAGTTATACTGCACAAGCACAAGTTTCTGTCTATTTCCGAATGTTTTTTGTAACACAGTTGATTATAATTACATGCTGTCATGGTTTATAAAATTTATCTTACTATTCAGTTTACAATTATGTACATTTCCATTATGTCGTAATCAGGTTATACGTCATTTAGTGACAGCAATATTAATTTTTTTGTGTATAGAGCAAAGGTGTAGGCCTGTTTGCCTTACTGCCTGAGCCTAAACATGCTGCCAAGAAAGAAGCAAACCGACCATTGATTCCACAGTCACTAACAAAGAAAACTGCAACCTCGTTAACGAAGAATGCCTCGCCCTCGTTAATGAGGAGTACACCAACAGTTGTGAAACATACAACATCAAAGACTGTATCAAGGTATTTTGTGTAAATTTGGATTTTTTTGTAAAACATTTGGAGAGATCGCACTATATTTAAGCTAGGGCTGTCACCAGGACTGAAATTACCAGACTGGCTCCCCCAATGGGACCAGAGACCACTGAGCATCAACGTAGCCACTAACTCACATGTTTTTCACTGTGCTGGTTGTTGCAAAAGGCCGCTCTTTGCTTGCTGTGCCATTTTCGTTAAAAATGAGTGCCATTTTCGAGGCATTCGGTCTGTTGTCGTGCAAAGTGCCATCACTCGAAAAGCCATATAATTTAGAAATAATGAAAATTCCGGCGCTGTTCCGATGCAGTGGTATTTAATCTGCTAGAACCACCTGAACTGCAAACTGTCCAGATTGTTGCTATGTAAACAAAGTGACCTGCTCAAAGTGTAATGATCAAAGTGATGGTTGATAGTTAATGGATTTGTTTTGTATTACTTGTCTTCTTACATTATATAAGGTTTGAATTTTGGAAAGAAGAAGGTGCTTAAAAATGTTTTAATTCAGTTTGCCAGCAATATTAGCTACATTGTCCATAGGAGCATTCAGGTTTATCATAAGTAACAGAATTTTGGTTTATGTAAAATAAATTATTTTTTAGCATTGCCGAGGGAGAAATCTCAGATAGTGATGAGGACGAGTCTGGTTTCTTTTCTTTAAACTTAGCAGCATCTTCAGCTTCCGCTCCAACTGTGCTTTCTTCAGCCATGTCAACGGCAACTCTGGGATTGGTTGCTACACCTGTTGGTCAAACACAGTCTAGTGATGTGTTAATGAGAACTAGTATCGTGCCTTATTCTGAAAAACCCCTGCAAGGCGACTATGGTGCTTCAAATAATGAAGTGTTCCTGAGTGACAATGGGGCAAATGCAAGTATTCATCAAACTCCAATGAGTATGCAGCAGAGTGCAAAAAACACTCAACAAAGCACTCTGAATACTCAGCATGGCATGGTAAATGCCGAGCTGCAGGACAAGCCTCTGCAATTTGCAACAAAACAGAACGATCAGTCACAAATTCAGCCGGTTCGTGGTGACAGTACCCACAGGAACTTCAATGCTGTACCGCAGGGATTTAGTCAACCACAAACTGCTCAGTATGATTACAGTTTCTACCATAATGATCCTTATACATCTGAGTACCAAGATCAGGTAAAGTGGATTAGGGGTGTCATGAATCTGATTTTACCAAATCTAAACCAAATTTCATTTTATTACAATTTTCAAATCTCGGTGCAAAATATTTTTTGAATTCAGATCAAATCTGAATCTCAATTTAAAATAAATTTCGAAACCAAATCCAATTAGAATCCGCTAAAGTAATACAAGAAATCTTAGCGTTTTTGTTGCAACTGTACAATTAAAATCGTAATGTAGTGCTCACATTCACTGCGAGTTGGACTCACATTGAAACTGTATATGATAACATTTGCTTATTTATTAAGTCGGTTTAAATTGTCTAAAAAGGCATTGATTTAAGTAATTTTGCCAAAAACTTAAAGGTAAAAGAGTTTTTAATTGGTTTTGTAAGTGCTACTGAATCACCTCTGCAACCAAAGCTCAATTGATTTTAAAAAAAAACACTGACAAATCGGGTTGGATCGAACATAGAACTTCGGAGATTCGAATCAAATCCCTCATTTGGATTCAACTTCGAAGCTCCGGTTCTGGCAGAGCGTCATGTCATTCTCGACGAACTTATCATTTTTTGTTAAAATTCAATTCAAGTTTGCATTCAATTACTTTCTGCAAATTCAAGTACAAGCTTTCATAATAGTTACATGATTATGAGATTTATTCAAGTACTTTATAGTCAAATGTATAGAACCCTGATAATAAAGCATAAGCCAGTATTACAAGTTGCAAGTTGATCTAAAAATTTGTTATTGTATTAGGAACAATATAATATGTGCCAAGCTGTAGAACTATGTAGACCTCCAAAGTTTGAAATTTGTAATCTCTGTTTTAAAAGTGTTTCAATAACATTTATCAACTGATGAATTAACAAGTCCAAATTTGTAAGCATGAGAAAATGAAGACAGAGTTGTTTTTGAAAACCTCAAATCTCGAGTAGTAACATATGTTCTTACTATGTTCTGTCTTATATGTTCGTCCAGTCAATGTCTTTGATATAACATTTACAGTGTTACTATAATTACCAGAGAACTGTTTTATCTTCATGCTAGTGTTTTTAAGCTCTTAATTCAATAACTTGTACGATGATTGTGCTCCTTATAAGTAATTGTCCATGATAATTAGTTAGACCTTGTTAATTTGCAAATGAGTAATTACAATCACTGTTTGCTCTAATGTAAATTGCATTTCAAATGACACGGTAACTACCAGCCTAAACAACATGTCATTTTTACTCAGCGTTATGCTTTTTCAGAGCCTGCAGGATGACTTGGCAGCTGGTCAGTTTCAAAAAGACAGCGAGGTACAATTAATATAATATAAAATAATACAAACACTTTATTTTACAAACAAAACACAAGTACAATTAACAAATAAACAAAGCATACAGGAACATGTCCCTACAACTACAGGGCTGTTTTTGAGCGTAGTTGATTATGTTAATTGACAATTAATTAAATATTAAATTCTTGGCAGTGCTAGACATTAGGTGATAATTGCATTAGATCAAATCATGTCTAGCTTAAATACAAATTATGCGAGTGTGTGTTGAGTTGTTTGACGAGACATTGCTTATTACAGATTAATGAGATTAAGGCGCAGTCTAACTCACCTAAGGTTGAGCGTTTCTGCATCAATATTCATAAGCAACTTAACATTATTGTTTTCACTGCAAACTGTTACAACTATGCCTCACCATGTTCATTTATAATGTTAGACAAAAAAGCGGCTAGTTTTGCCGTACAATTACATAACACAACTGTATAAAAAGGCATATCATTGCAACTTATTGATATAGGCTGCTGAAATCCTGTAAACCCTGTACTGTGAGGAGGAAATTAAGCTCTTTGGTTTTGGCTAACCCATCACAAAGACGTGTCAGTTACTTTGATTTTACAACTAAAGGACTGTAGTAGTAAAATAAGAGACATGGAAGTGTGTAAGCATTTTGTATAAAGCAGTGACATCACAATGTAAGACTAGATTTAACAACATACAATTTCATTCTCCAAAATTCAGAAATGTTTCCACTTCATAAGATCTGTCAAGCTTGAAGCAATGTGTATGTACTTTTATCATTATAAGCACACCGGACAGCTTTGCAAACTTTAAACTTTATCTGTTTATATTATCAGTTGTTGCTGCCTGGTTTCACATCTAACATTTACAACTGCATTCTTTGTAGTAAAATTTTCCACTTGCAAAGAGGATTTATGGTTGTCAGTCTTTGTTCTGTAGTAATTCGAACATGAGGTTCAAAATGCTGCTGCTACTTAAAAGCTTATATAAACCTAACAGATACTGAAGTTTTTTAATCCGTTATTATGATTACACAAAGTATTCATAGTTATTTTTACCTTAACTTACCGTTTTCTTGCAAATTTTAAATGTTTGTATTGCTGTAAAGATCGCCATGTTTCACATCTTGGGTACGAGTGAGCGAAAATGATGTATGAGGTACTGAAAGATTCTTTGGTTACTGATGTTTGTTTACCAATATTTGGTGACCTTGTGACTGTACTCATGTCTTTCGACTCGAAAAATGGCAGGTCTTCAAATTTACTACCGCTAACAGTGAAGAGATAAAAAATCAAAAGAAACAACTTACAGTAAATTTATAATAAAATATATTGAATATTTGTAATGAGAGTAGGATTTTAAGTTGGGAAAGCTTATATTATAGTGAGGGTTTAGTTTGACTTTAACTTTTTAATTATTCTTCTGCAGTTTCTCAAAATGCAAGGTAAGAGAGAACGAGGCTTGGAACACATAAACATAATAGATGTGAATGCCGATGACCAGCTTGCAAATGTAGAAGATCACCTTCTCAAGACATTGACTGAAGAAAAAGAACATCGATCTAAGAGAAAAAAAGACGAGCTGCCATCTGCCCAGCAGAAGAGGAAACATCAGTTGGGATTTCTTGCATTTCAGGTAATTGGTCTAATTATTTTTAATTATGCATGGCTTAAAGAAACAAAAAATTATGTTTATTTTAAGATTTTATTTCACAGCATATTTTGTTCTGAAGTAGTGCCTATATAATCAGTGAAGTAATGTCGTGTTGAAATTCAGGAAAATAAGTGACCAAAAATTACAATCAGCTCAGCTCAGGTGTGAAAACAGGTTAGAGAATATGCATGTACTAAGACTGTAGAAGCCAATGAAATTCATAAAAAGTAAAGAGCCAAATTAAACGATTTTAAGACGAATGACTGAAGGTGGCAGCACTATGCAAAAGTTTAAAAATCCTGGTGAAAGTATAACAATATTTATTTGGTTTAATTAAAATAATTTCCTTCTGTCCGAGGCACGTACAGTGTGCGGCTTCATAGAGAATGTAAAGTACTTTTAGAAAATGCTTTCGAATATGAACTACTTTGCAGTATATTCAAATTCACTGAAATATTTTTGGGTGACTTCCGTAAACTAAAAATTACATGTTCAGTAGATTAAACATATTCAATTTTGTTTGCACAAAATTTGTTTGTCCATTGTATAAACAGATTTTGTGGCAAAATAACTGAGCAGGCAATGGGGCCTGACCAAAAGTCTGCAATAAATGGTAACCCCGCATACACTGTATTCAAAGCTATTGTACTAGTTAAATGACAAAAGTTTGTTCTGTTTTGTGAGTTCTCTTTGCTGGCACGTATGCAACCATGTTTGCTGTAATGGTTGTTATACTGTACTGTCTTGGCTAAATTAAATTCCATTATCTATAAGCTTAATAATAACAATTATATTTGTATGCCTCATGCTAAGATTATGAAATACAGCCATTAACTACCAGGTTTTCTGAAAGCTTTTTTCTGCTACCATGAATTAACTAACCAATGTAATTTTACAATAAAAATTTGCAAAAAACTTTAAGATTTTCTGCTCTTCCTCTTTAAGCACAGTTTGCTTTCAATGGACAATAATAATGAAAAAGTCTTACATGTGCTTGTTCCACATGCGTGGACAGCTTGTTATACTTAGTTCATTTTGTGATCAAATTTGTTGCTTTTACTTATACCTATACTGAAAAATTAAGTAATTCTACAAAATTTAACTTGTATTTTGTCATATTCACACCGTAAACATTTTGAAACGAAGTTCTCCATTTTGCTTTTTTAGGCTAAAGAGAGAGAACTAGAGCTAAAAAACGCCTGGGCACAAAATCGCCAGACCAAAAAACAGACACAGTCAAAATACGGTTTTTAAACATCGTGAACCAGTTGAGTGACAGAAACTCACCATCACGATGCTCATTTTCACACTAAATACCCATTTAATGCTCACTGTCTATCTTACATGTAAGCATATACAGACTATTCCTTCCTACAGCATATACTAAAGTATCGTTTGTAGCGTACACTGTCATGTATATGAAAATGTTTTGCACAAATCTTCTTTTCTGTAGTAGAATTACGAGTGCAAACTCACATTTTTAATGCCTAGTCTAATGTCAGTTAAGCATGTTTTCTTAAAGCATTAAGCAATTACAGTCAAACGTCTTTATACCACGTACTTTGGAACTACGTAAAAAGTTGGCGTTATAACAAGTTTGGTATTATGAGGTGCAGTAATACATACACGTCTAAGCAAATATACGTATGTTTTAGGTATGGTCTGTACAATATACAAATATGCGTACGGTATTAGAAAGGGGGATGTTATAACGAGGTTTGACTGTATTATCATAAATAGATTTGGCGTTGCAGAATATTATATGTTGTCAGCAGCTCTGATTATCGTATCGACTTGCATATTTATAGAAATGAACAAATTGATAAGCCAAATTTTTTATTGTAAAGATTTTCTGTAATATTGTTTTAAAACCTTGTAAAAAGCATTCTGTGTTTTTTTTAAACTAGTTCTGAACATTATGTAAAGATGTAACAATTTGACAGAAGTATTGAATTATAAAGCAGGTCGTTGGTCTCGATGGGCTTCATTGCACGCAAGTGTAATCATTTTAACACAAGTGATTCCTTTTCTCTTCTACTGAGTTGACTGCGTAATTAAATTTAAATTGTTTATTTACAGTGTCTTGTAAATATTTCTGAGTTACACGTAACAAAAATAAAAGGCAAATACGTACAGGCGTACCCCGCAACTGTAATTTATTTGTAATATTGTTCTCACAATAAGCATCAGTACATTGAACTAAAATACATACACTCAGTTCATATGGAAACATTTTAGAAACTACTTTATACTATATGTACAACTCAGCTCACCAAATTTCAAATTAGTACAGCTCATCTTCAAATTCAAAAAAAAAATCTATAACATTGCAATTACTTTTTATCGCACAAATTGCATTGATGACATGCAGTATACAAAAAGATAAACATACTAATTGTCTGCAAAAAAATCATTTTACATACATGGTATCAGACGAACAGATAAATTGTTTGTCCACAAAAAGAAAATTCTAGAAAGTTAATGAAACATGCAATGATAGAATTGTTTATAAGTTTATGTTCAAATTCCATTTAGCGTCCCAAATCACACCGGTTACACTACAACATAGCAATAGTTTTTTAACGAAACGTTTTTCTTAACAAAAAAATAATTACAGTTAAAATAATTAGTACTGCTAGTAATCAATAATATAATCACTAGTAATGACCAGTAAGTTTGAAACAAGGAAGCTGTGAGCACAAAACAGGATGCACTCCATCTGGAAACTAAAGAAAATTCATAGCATAAACGCATGGTTTCTTTTCTACACAGTGTTGAACCAGGGTTGATTGAGGTAGGCCATAGTAGAGAAGCAATCCTGTAATTATATTTGTATACAAGCAGAAAAGAAAAACCTGATCTTGTCGGAATGTAAGACAATTATGAAATCATCTTTTCATAACTAGTCATTTAATCAAGGGAAAACAAAAGCGTTTACAACGAATTTCCGGAACAAGACAAAGTAAACTTAAGCAAGCATAAGCTGCAAAACTGAATACGGCTGCTCACTACACTGAAAATTGCATAGCCAGGAAAAAACATTTATAAAGACAAATTAGAAATACAGCAGTTTATAGCCACTCATTAAAAAATGACCCGTAATATTGGAACTATAAGTGGTCGACAACGCCCATCTAACAGCAAAAAGCCCATTTAACACCAACATAAAGAAAATGTAAATTGAACATGCACAAGTTCATTTCATGAACCATACAATGTTCCCACAGAATCCAACAATTTCAAGTTACAAGCCTATGCCAGTTAAGCAGCACTCGTTACAGTAAAGTAACAGATAGTAAAACAGTATCATACATCATACATTCTTAATTTCATTGTCAGTGTAAACAACTTTAACAACAATTAAACAACAACGGTAAACAAAATAAATTCAGCAAAAGATATGATAGACGTGGGGCGCTACTATCGGCCTACGGAGTATAAAATGTCCTTACTTGATAAACTAGTCTAGGCTTTGCCACAAAAATACAAGCAATGACTCTACTCCAAGCTGTCGACTACTTGATACGATAGTTTGTTTAAACACAGTGGTATATTCTTACAGTGTTACAAAGTTTACGGTGTAACATAAAAAACAAGTTCATCAAAAAATAATCATCATGTAGTGTTTGTAAAGTTCACGAGATCACTTCTTTTTCTTCATTTTAATCTACTTTCTTCACTTACTGGCTGCCAATACTTCTTGGAAAAACCAAAAGCCAGTCAATTCAATATACCTGCAATCACGGGAAAAATTTAACAAATCAAAACTAGTAACACCAAACATAGGAATTTAGTAGTAGTACCATCTTTAATTTGCTGGATAATATGTCATGCTTGAACACAAAACACTTCAGAAGTTTAAATTTGTTTAAATTTCTTTTAACAAAAAGTGGCTCATGGGTTGGTGTTTCAATGGAAAGAGCAACAACTACTGAACCACTCGTACTTAGGTGCTGTACAAGTTAATTTCACATCAAATAAACAAATCGTATACTATTCAACTGCACTAGTACACATAAAAAATGCAAAAGATCTATACTGGAAAGAGCTAAAAATCAAGTTAGCAGCCACAGAAAAATGCTATAGCCCTACAACAACAGACAGTTAAATTTACTGTAATCTTGTCCTTGTTACTAAAACGTAACTTCTGCAATGAATATATACATTTAATACCAAGAAATAAATGAAAATTTCCGCTTTTTAAAAGAAAGTACATGGTAGCAGCTTCAACTTTTCGGAAATGAAGCTTACGAGTATTTGAAAATAAAGAGCATTCGCATTTTTTACATAGACAAACAAAAGCAGCTTTGAAAGCAAGCAGCATTTTCTCTGCAAGAGTACTGCAACAGATTACACAAGATGCAAAACAATGACAGAATCCAATAGAATCCAGCAAGACAAAAGCATCAAGTTTAATTCAGTAGAGTTTTCGTTAATTTTCAGCTCAGTTTTAGGTCAGCATCAACATAATACAAATTCACTTCATCCTTATCACTACTTCATCAACCAAAAATTTTCAAACTGATTCATGAAACGATGCCATTTTTGTAGGCATTCGTAACATACAGAACATTAGCTTTTCGTTGCAGTTTGGCCTACAACATGCTACAACAGAACTGAAATTTTAATTAGGACCAACACTTATGACCTTGAACCCCATTTTAAGGGTTGCATCAGGTAATTGTTGATTACACATTCAAAAGAAATGAACGGTTGTTTCTAAAAAATAACGACATGTACACTTCAGCACATAGCCAAAAAATTCTGCAATGTTGCTATCCGGATCCGTTGACATGACAACAAGCATTATTTTCCTTCTCCTCCATTGTTCCATTCTCATCTATGGGTTCGATAACGTGTTTGCCATTCCTTAGCATTTTTTCGCTGCTGCAGGTTTCGTCTGACTCACTGAGAGGCGGTGACCGAGGTGTTTTCCGCCGGATTTCCATGACCCATTCTTCTTTGAAGGGATCCAACACTTCCATATTATCTAGAAAGACCTTTCCAGTAAATCCGCCCACGGCGTATAGTTTCCCTTGCAGGACAGCCACTCCTACGTTTGTTCGTGGAATGTTTAGCGGCGGTCCGGCCGACCAGGTATCGGTTTCATCGTCATAAATGTCCACAGTGTTGAGTGAATGCTGGCCATCACTACCACCAACTGCATAGAGTTTTCCTGTGAAAAAAATCAGTCAATTTGTAATTTGACTTCTCCGGAAATTCCTGTTAATTTGCATGGATAATTTCTGCAGTCGAATGTGTTAGGTTTATTAATAATTACCATGAATAAAAGCCTAGTATATTCTAGTGAATAATATGTTTGAATGACACCCAATTCTTCAATATAATTTTATACCATGCTAACTAAATGAAACAAAACTTGTTAAGGTGCAAAATGATATTTAGCAACATTAGGAATTGCTACACTCAGTAAAAAACAATAAATACATGAATAACCTGGCTTAAGAAGAAAAATACTGAACACGATACTTACCATTATACTCGACAACTCCAGCCCCACGCCGTGGGTGACTCATGGAATTGATCCGGGTCCACGTACTGGAGACCGGATCGTATACCTCAGCAGAATTCAGACAATTCCAGGAATCACAACCGCCCACTGCATACAGCTTGCCATTGAGTTTGGACACTCCCGCCTGGGAACGACCTTGAAAAAAGTTCAGCTGAATTAAGTTGAAAAACATATTTGGTTTAATATATCTATTAGTTATTGTTTTCACTGGTACCTCAAGCATCGCTTTGTATAATAATTTCCACTGTAAAGTTAGTTACCAGCATTGCCACTAGGCTAGGATAATTACAATCAACTAAGTACGGATGCATGTTAAAAACGTACGTTCATTCATTGATGCAATTCGGGTCCAAGCCTTCTGCTCGGGGTCGTAAACATGACACGCCTTCATGCCATCTTGACCACTCCAGCCTCCGATACAGTAAATTTTTCCATTTAGGTGTGACACGCCTAACGGTTACAAAAGCACCATTTAGTAGCTGTACAAATTCATATAATTACAATGTTCACATAATTAGACTCCATTGGTTAATTAATTATGTATTTAACTAATTCTTGTAAATGGATTAACGGGACACCACCTCATGCTTAATCGTTCTTGTTAACAGATGCCACCACATTATGCCTATGTACGAAATTAATAGTGAACAAGGAGAAGTTTCTGCATCTTCGATGGAACATTTGTTCCATTCTGACACATAACTTTATCTAGTCTTGCCTGAACGGGATTCTGCGAGGAATTTCTATGCTGACCAGTAGCAATGTTAGGGTGCTAATAGCTGCTTGGCATTTTACGCTTTCCGTAACTGTTACAGTCATGATTTACGGATATGCTCGAGAATATGTGACATTATTTCGTGCAGCAATGAATCAGTAACAATCTGTAATAATTCCCAATCAAACCTGCACAAGATCGACTAGCCGGAAGCTTCGTAGCTGGAATCCACTTTTGGTCAGAAGGATTAAAACATTCTGTCGAGGACAATTCTCTCATCCCGTCTGATCCCCCGACAGCATAAACCTGCAAAATGGGAAATCTTTAGTAATGTTAAAATGAGCAGAACAATAGAAAAAAGCATTCAGCAGGTCTAAAAACTTAAAACAAACATTTAGATGTTATTGATCAATTGTGTGAGACATCATACTTACCATCCCATTAAATACAGTGATATCAAAGCGCCCTCTAGGAGACAACATAGGAGGTGCAGTCGACCACGTGTTATCCTTTGGATCATAAATATCCACACTGCTCATGCACTCTCCACGATCGTAGCCACCTGAAAAATAAAGAGAATTAAATCAAATAATTGCAAAAACTACAATTGAACTTAAAGCAAGATCAAGTATATAACACTTAACCAGGGACAAATAACTGACAAGCTAGTGCAAATAATACACCTTCATTGGGATTTGAACTCAGAGCTCCAACTTACCACAAACGAACAGCTTTCCATTTAGCTCGCAGGTGCCAACGCCACATCGTGGCTGGTCCATATCAGCGATGGGCATCGTCTCGTACTTATCGCCGGTAAAACTATTAGAACGGGATCTTGTAGGACTGTTGGATATGGTTGACTGTTCATGTATCGTCGCTCTAACCAAATAGCCATTCACGCAGTACAGAGCAATACAGGCATGATCTAGAAAAAAATTATAAACATTGATAACACATTAATTATAGCTATACTGTTTAGTTGAAAAATACTACAGCACTAAAAAATACCCTAAGCGAGAGACAAAGACTGGAGCATTCGTTAATTTAGCATCATTATTCAATGGAAATTATGGAGACCATCGATTAGTTAATAACTAACATATCAATACAGTAACAGAAATTATCCAAATAGAAACAAGAGACTAAGACAACTTTACCACATTGTAAGAAACTACTATGAATACAAATAAATATCAACGTTCAAAAAAATAAAAGTTAAAATTTTGTAATGTACCGCTAACAGTCAACCATGCTTATCGCGTCAAAAAACACATTTCCCTAATCCCCAAACATTTATTAAAGGATAGGGTGTAAAATATGAGTCAATACTAATCTTCTAATGCACATGATAAATCAGTAAAAACAGCAAATAAATAAAATTAAACTGTTAGAGAAAATGACTGGGCACTTCATCGCTACACAAGTCCTAGATGTTGGAACAATACCAAAGAACACATAAAAAATTCTATGTCTATAAATACACTTGAAGGAAATTTAAAACGTGAAATTTACTGTACTGTTATAGATTAAATCAATTTGATTAATTCCGCTGCCCCTATAATGATTCATCACCTAGCAAGCTATGTCAATATTTACATTTAGTGCCCCCTTCACGAAGTTAAAGTCACATCTATACATATTTCTTTCTTCTATCATTCTTTTCTCTGCTTCTTTACTCCTCCCCTTTTTCTGCCTAATCCACAACCGTGTGTGTGCTCTCAACAAGTACTTATATCGTAAACACTATATAGGGCAATTGCAACTGTTAACAGATGTGCTGTCTTGGACATTGCGATTTTAGTAACAAAGCAAAATAAAATGAAACAAAATAAAAAAGCTCAGCGACACTGTCATGTAACATAATTACTGGAAAGGTAATACGATGTAATATGCTAGAATTACAGAGAAAACAATGATAAACGATTGTTCACTCACTGCACAGTAAAAAGTTAATACAAGTCGTGAAGTTCAAATGTCAAAAATGTCAAACTTACTTAAATGTTAATACTTTGTTTACTCTTTTTAATGTGCAAATAATACGCACAAACATATTTATACTTTCATTCTCTACCTTCTGTGAAAATGAGGGAATTGGCAGATGATCAACCCTACTACTCACTTCTAGCTCATAATTCAGGTCTACTCACCAGCAGTTTTGCTCATAGCAACAACCTTCCACTCGTGGTCTTCCTCATCATCCTCGCTGTGAATGGAGGACGACTTTCTTGCCGTAACAGGACCGTTAGAGTTGTGTCGTAAACGAGCGTAAACTTTTGACGGCGTCAACACTTTCATGTGTTTCTTGCTCTTCTTCTTGTATTCCTTCGCAAAAATTAATTATGAAAAACTTAATTTTAGCATTTAGTCATGTAAAAGTGCTTTTCTTCCCATCACACTATTTTTTTTAGTAGCTAATGACACATACGACCTACTCATTTTATCAAACACTCATCATTTTCTTTTCATCAAAAACTGACAAAGCAACAAGACTGGTAGAAGAGAATAGCAGTAGTTAAGCAACACTGAGCATGGCCAGTAAAAGCATGTTTGAGCCGTTCTCAACTGCTGCATCAGCCCCAGTTGCTTACCTCATTGAGGGAAGTACGTATTTAAATCTAAATGCTACCAAGACATCTGTGCAGGTTTAGTATCTCATCTTAAAAAGGATCACCTTATACATTAAAACAGGTTCCTGTCCTGTCTGCTTTAAATATAATCTGCCGGCTTGCAGAGTTCTCTCTCCTGGCTTGCAGACCCAAGTGCACAAAATGAACCGCATATCTTCATTTTACTATTTAAGTACCAAATCAATTTGAAAAAACATCACATCAGCTGGTAAACCTGATCTTAATTAACTCAAAGTAGCCACTGAATTTTCATTATCCCATTAAGAAGGGTTAGTACTTACTTGTACAATCTCGGAATGTTTAAGATCATCATCGTCTCTGTCGACACAGTCACTCAATCCACCATCACTGTCGGCACGTAACATATGGACCTGAAATACGAGGAGTCAGTCATACATCATTACTAGATTATCAAATCAATCGTAATTTTTTGGTTAGGACACTGGGAGATTTTGAAATGTCAATGTGTAGAAAAATCTCCAAAAATGTGTGAATTTGTCTCTTTGTTACCAACCTAACCACATCTTTGTCTCCAACCGTAAGGCACAATTCAAGGTTTCAAACACATAGTAATTACTGATGACTAAATATACAATATAATATTAATAACAGTGATTTATTGATGGAATTTGCATAACAGCCAATTAATAACTGCATCATTTTGCTAAAGACAGTAGAAATAGAATTTTTTTATCAGCTGGTAAGGACAATTAGTAGTCACCTTCATCACTACGTAGAGAATGTTACTTAAACAAATCCTTCTGACTAGCAATAGAGCGAACACCATCATTATTAGCTAACATTACACAGAACCACATCAAAGTCACGTAACAGATATCCCTCGCTGTTATTCAAGATTAAAAATTCTAAAATGTATCACAGTCATTGCAAATTAAAACTATAATTCGAAGGAAAGAAATGCAAAATCTAAATACTCAGACACTGATCAATAAACTGACATTGCCACTGATAGGATTAGGATATGAGTTAGGACCCCAGCTAATGCTGATAATGACTTCAACAATTGTATTCACGGTAACCAAATTTCAATATTTTTTGAAAGAAATCAACAAAATGCATTGTCTGAATTCAGATTTTGTGGCAAAAACACAGCAAAAACCATATGGCACTTTCTCTCTACTTATAATACTGATTATTACGATAACCGACAAGTGTTTTTATTAAGCATTTTCTTTACCTTCTCAGTTAATGAATCAATATCAATGTCTAGAACCTCCATGCAGTTTCGAAGCCAGATCAGTGCCATCTCACAGAGCATAGTATGATTCTCTTGAATGCTGATACATTGTTCCCCATCACCACACTGCACAACCTAAAAATGACAACTGAAACTGTACAGTTTGAAATGTACCGGTTCAAACTCCAGTTAACAACAGGAAAAAACTACTATACCCGCACTTGCATTATTCTGAAAATATTTACAGTACAAAAAGAAATGGTACATATTGCACTGCACTAGCTGCATAATAGGTATTTAAGTGTGAGTGATGCTTTCCTGTAGTTTTCCTAAAGTTCTTACATAACTTACATGATAATTACTTAACCACAGGAACATGTTCAACCTATGCTAAAGGAAGCACGGCTGTCTTAACAACATTGTAGGCTCCCAGACAAAGCAGTGCACTGGGGCGCCTGCCTGTACAACCACTCAGGATAAAAATGTAAACGATCGATAAAATTAAACATATATTTATTGGTACTTCCAACAAAGTTATTGTTTAAACATTAAAAACATGCTGTACAGCAAAGATTAATAAACAGAAACGTTTGAGTAATACAACATAAGTGTTAAAACACAAAAGTTTCAACATGCAAATGATCCTTAACTGATAAACTATACAGACAAAGATTGTCACACAATAGCCAATACAGTTTTGCATAGTATAGTATTTATTTATTGACAGTAAGTCACAACATGACAGATTAGTATGGGGCCACTATGCTCGTGTGGCCCCGGGCAAATGTCCAGCATGCCCACGCATTAAGACAGCGCTAAAAGGAAGTATGCACTGAGTTCCAGAAAAATGTAACGCTGCCGAGCAATGATTAAGATTAAGATTAAGACAATGGAATGAATATTAATACAAATGCTTGCACACCTTAAAAAATTGTTCCAAAAATTTGCAGAGATACGCGTTACTTAAAACTATGTGAACACAGATGTTTCAGAGTACTGTTGTAAGTGCCATTGAAAAAATAATGTAAAATGGACACATATCAAACAACAAATACAATTTGAACATAAAAGAGCAAAGATTAATTAAAAACAGACTATGTTTAGGAAGGTTTTGGTTTTTAAAACAAAGAAGCTGTGATTAGTTCAATAAACTTCTCACTCCCGAATGAACAATTTGACTCCAGTTGGTTAAAGGGGAAGAAAAGGCAATTTTAAAGTATGTCGCAAAAAACTTTCCACACAAAGTTATATTTCTTAACATTGCTCTTACCGGCTTAAAAGAATTGTCTAATTAGAAAGAAAAATTTTCAGTAATTTGAAATATTTGTCCCATCTGGCAAAACGGCACTGCATCACTATCCCAGTGTGCACCATTTACTCACCAAAAACGCATTACTGATGTTACCGACAATAAAAAGTAATTTGAACTTTTTCTTAGTTAGCAAAGAGTGCGCTACGCTACGAATGCTCTGATTACTCTTTCAAATTTTACTCAATGTTATCTAAACCTATTCCAACCGACTTACGCTCAAAATGTCTGCACCTAACGGCCATCTCGGAAGTTCAAATTTGCATGTTTTATACAGCGTTGCCGGTAACGCAAGCTCTGTATCCAATAAGACAGCATGTAAGTGATATTAAAATTTCAAGACAAATTTTTAAAGCTTTATTTATGAAAAGCGTTTTCTTGTGCATTAAGCAAATACATGTTTATTAGTTTTATTTCTTCGTGGGCCGCTACTTGGCTTAAAATCTCAAAAATAATAAACAATAAACAACCGTTGTACCTCAAGTTGAATTCGTTGCAAGTCTAGAAACTCCTTCTTCACTGCTATCTCCATGATGTTGTCTTGAATGAAATTGTCTGTCTTTTCGATGAGCGATATGTCCGAATGGCGATTCGCAATCGCCCGGGTACCTGGAACAAAGCACTGGTCTGCCATAATTTGATTGCAAACATTGATTATCCCGTAATTCTCTTCTGGAAAACTAACTCCCAAAACGTGAAGTGCGACTGTCTTAGAAATAGTTTACAAACATTCTCTTAGGCAATAAGTGTTTCATCACTTGAAATACTTAAAATGAACAGCTGCCACAGTCAGAATAACATTATTAACTATCACACAAACTTCTGAAGACAGATACTAGGAAAATTAAAGCTATGCTTTGTGTCAGTGGGACTGTCCACATAAATACTTTACAGAGCTTGTCAAGAACATTTTAATATAGCATTTCAAGAGATGAAACAGTTAAGTTTCTTTTATCATAACGCACTGTAGCACTAATCTGGCACAGATTACTGTAAAGTATGTATCGTATAACTAAGCCATTAGTTCCGTAATACATATAGCTAAGCTATGTGACAAAATTATAACTAAATTGTCTATTTGACGACAAATATAGCTAAGCTGTAAGATAAAATTATAGCTGTTGTCTATTTCATGATACTAAACTATGTGGTAAAATAGTATCTCTTTACTGTGGTTTATGAAAAACACAACTTTATGAAATGTTCATGGTTTTCAAGTAAATTTAGAATAAGAAAATAACTCAGAAACAAGAAGTGTCCCAATAAAATTATCATTAGACTTGACCATTTCCTTTGACAACAGAGTCTAATAAATCAGACTTTGCACAGAATATTTCCGCAACGAAATTATCGGGCTGTAAAACGTGGCAATCAGAACAGCTGAGCATTAGAGATAAGTTGAAAAACAGCCTAGCTAGAGCAGATACATCAGCAAAAACAGCCCCCCACTGAAATCCAAAACCACATTACACATAAAGTAAAGCGGTTACGGCACATGTTGGTATTTATAGTGTGGGCGTAAAAAACAACAAATAAACAAGGTCTCCTTCATGCTGAAGCGTAGCTGGCAAAATGTCGAACATTCCCCCAGGGAACCCCCCTACCGCAAGACACGTCCAATTAGGAGTTGACATTCAAGGATTTTTCCGTGGGATTTTTTGACATTAGGATTTTCGTCACGAGGATTAATGGCTACCGTCGTCGGCATTTAACGTGTCTGAGAAAATGAAATCCGCTGCACGGCTATTATCCGGCAACGGCGGAAAACGCAAGCAGATTTAGCAACTATTTTCAATGGCAGAATTTACAGCATGAAAGATTAGTTGGCGATTCTGCGAAAATGTGTATGTGAAATTTTACCAGTAAATTTTTCTGCTAGTGGACGCATGGATACATCACTTTTACAATTGTCAGGGAAATCAACTGCAGCATAATTCAATTATACGACCAAGAATCAGAAAATAATAGAAGATTTAAAAAATTTATTAACGTAAAATCTAAAACAGCAATTTCTTAGAAAATAGAAGCGTTTACTAACCAAACATGCAACAAGGAACTTCAATTAGATAAGCAAACAAAATTTGGAACTATGAAACCTTCAAAAAACACAGTTTTCGATATCCCCTTAATAATATATGTAGCATAAGCTGCAGGCTACGAGCATATTAGCAGACTATTGATTGACTGTTTCGTTAAACAACACAATTTATTTTTTCACAACTCTGGGCACAGAATGTTTTTAGAACTTAGAAAACACAGTGCTGAAACTAGCACAACCATATAAGCATCCCTAGTACAGTGTCTTACATTACTAGACCAGGTTTACATAAGGAGTAAGCGGCTCAAATCTAATTTGCAAACCATGCATATTGTGTAATTGCAAAGTGAAAAGACAAAAGGTGAAGGTGCTTTCCTTTTAGAATGCAAAAACATCATTTTCCTCCTAAAGGTTTCTAATAGCTGGTCTGAATAAGAGTCTATTTCGTTATCAAAGGCATACAAGCAGAACAATTTAATTTGAAACAGCATTTCAAATGTTTTCACAATTTATACTTTGAAACGCTTGCGCTAGACTATAGGCTCCAGCAGAGGAGTGCTCTAAATGTCACTCATAAAATGAAAATGTTTATAAACTAAACTGAAACCAGCTTCAAATAGATTACATAAATGCCAATACATTTAATGTGGTAGCTCTAATCATTACGCCATGTTTTCACGAATCATTGCTACTTGCAACAACAAGGTGACCTGAATGAGAGGCTTATTGAATGATGTTTAGGGCTGTTCTGCAATAAAAAACATGAGCTAAGTAAAAAACTGATGATATATGGTGCTAAAAAACCACCTGAATCAAAGCCTCACTGATGTTTAGTGCTGTTTTGCAATAAGAAAACAGGAAATGAATCAAAAACTGGTGATATATGGTGCTGAAAAGTGGCCTTCATCGCTGATATTTAACCTCAGAACTGTACAGCATTTACCGAGTGTTAGCGTTATGGAGGTGCATGTAACAATGTTTTGCAATAAAAAACATGACTCGAATCACAAAGTTACTGATATCTGGTACCATTTATCAGTAAAAATAACACGCTTGTACACATTTCATGCTATTGTGCATTAAAAAATCTGACATAAATCAAAGACTTACTGACATTCAATATCACATTTTCGAAACAAAAAACTGACCTGAATTAAAACCTTACTGAAAGTTAAAGCTACTTCACAGCAAAAACTCTGAGTGTTTCACTGACAAGCATTGTAAAAACAGCTCTCTAAACAGCAAACTTACATTGGCGTTGAGTTCCTATTTACAAAACACACGGACAGATTTATGCTACAAAACCAAAAACATTTCACTTACGAAACCATGTGCTTTTGTTTCAGTTTACTGTAACCTAGTTCAGCAGGGTTAAGGAGAGGTCACTAGACAGTACAGGGATGGCCAAATTTTTTTCCACTTTTACTTGAAAACAAAAACTTTACTTAACAAAACACCTAGATTTTGTACTTTTCGTTAAGTTTGATATGTTAAGTTCATAGTAGTGCATAATAACTAATGTTCAGCAGTTATCATGAACAAAATTTTCGTTCACAAATGGTTGCACAGTTATAGGTCTACATAAGGCAGCAGAAGCCAGATAGTTGTTGTAGGTTAGATAGTAACACAAAATTGTTGTCCAACAATTTCTATTTAATTTCAGTTCAGGAAATCAATCTTGCATTGCAAAAATTCTGAGAGTGCTCATTGTGTAGTGGAAACTAGAAAAATGACCGTAAAACTGAGTAGCTGCTACTACTGAAGGCAGGCCCAAGGAGGGAGGTGCAGCCGATTCATTGCTCCATGAAGTCCCAGAGCCCGAAAATATAACTTTATACATAAATAAAAGCCAGAGAAGCCCCTTTATTTAGCAGAAAATGAACTGGGATGTATTATGGTTTACTGTGAATAAACATATTTCGGTTATTGAAGCTTAATAACTCCTAAGTCTTGCAAGCTAAGGTCACTAAACTCGCAGGGTTGGTAGCCCTTGTTGGGGCACGTACAACAGTGTGGTGACCACTGACCACTGGTCAAGGGGGAAGGGCAGTGGGCATCGGTCACTTTTTCCTTTAGGTCGCAACTCCTCCAAGGACTTTCGATTTTTTCCAATTTTTTTTTACAAGTATTTTGGTACTGTGGGGCAGGTGTGCATCTGCAGTTTTAAAAAGCTGGTAAGTTTTAAATGCCTGAGGAAGGGGCCAAAATGCAAAATTTGGATCCCCAATGGTGACCTTTTACATGCTGAGACCTAGGGACACAAAACTCACAGGTTACACTCATTGGGCAAAGTTATATATGTATACAGGAGACCTTGCCCCACTGGTTGATCTCTGACCCCAGTAGGGGGCAAAAACTAAAAAATGGGGGTCGGGAACAGAAATGCGTCGAGTGTCCATGAATGGTACTATGTAGCATATCAAATGAAAGGCCTTGATGAGGTGAATCGAATGGTATAGGTTACACTGTAAATCATCAACCTGTGACCCAGTTATGCACAAAACAGGTGTCGAGGAGACAAATACCTTCTAGTGTCGACTGGAACTAACTTGTTATACATTAAATGAAAGGTCTCAGTGAAGCAAACTAAATGATATAAGTTCATGCCGAGATTGGTTGCCCTTTGAAACAAGGGTGATCGGTTGAACAGTTAAATGCTGAGGTTTCATTGAGAAATGCACTGCCTATGTATTTAAGCAAAGTGAAAATAATAACTTTCAAACTTCAAACAAAGGCTGTCATCTCTTCATTTTTAAGGCTCAATTTTATAACTATTGTTTGCAAAATTATCAGTTTCTGACCACATCAGAAACATTGTCAACTGGTTAAGAAATAAAGATTATTGAACATAAGTTATTGTATTGTGGTTTTTAGTCTTCATGCCTTTGTACAGATGAGGGTGGGGGCTCAAAATTTATCTTGCTACAGCACATAAAAATTCTCTCAGTGGCCCCGGCTGAAGGTATGGTTTCTTATGAAGGGTAGTCCTCGTGAGAATTTTTCATATAAAGGTATATATTTCTCCAAAAAATTCTTTAATAAAAGTAACAAACAGCAGATATTCACTGCAGTAACTGATTTTGTGTGAGTGATCAACAAAAAAGGGACACAGTAGAGAGACAAAAAAACTGACAACATATTTTAACTATAAACTATATAAGTTTCCCTGGGAATTAAAATTCTCCAAAGCTGCTGCCTCTCCAGTAAAGAGAAGTACAATGCTCAACTGCTCATTGGTCGGTAAATTGCAGCACATCATAAAGGATTAGTAGTAGTGACACCCATATTTGCAGCAACAATCTCATGAGAGAGAACTTGAGATGATTATTTACGATTAGAGATCAGAGAAATGTCTTCAAGCCTATTTCATTCTCTTGTGGAAATAGTTAGGTCAAACTCAGTAAGTCAAAAAATAGAGGGCGCCAAAACACAAAAACCATAAGTATTTGCTAATAATAAACAAATGGGTTCACAAACGGGTTATCAGAAACTTGAAAGGCATATTAAGGACACACAGGAAGTCTGGGACAGCCTGGAACTGCACTGGAAATGAACATTTTTTTGGAAAAGTCGAGAAATTTGTGCTACACAATAAATAAATATAAAAATATACTAGTAACTAGTTTATTAATTTCTAGAGATGTGCCATTTTTGTTAAATAATTGCATCGTCCACCATTCTGGAGGCCCCAACTTGTTGCAAAATTGTGCACAGCGTTGTGGTGAAGCGATTCAGGTCATTAAGAAGTCAGTGTGCCCAATTTCTTGACATTCATAACATTCGAAACGAAGCTGGTGGCCATTTTTGATCTACAGGACTAGCGCTTGATTGTCTTTAATGCAATTTCACATATTGTTTGTCAAAACTGCACCCAGGGTGGGATTTGAAGCCAAAAAATCATCACGATTTAAGATGGTAAAACACATGAACAGTCGAACATGAACCCAATGGTTAATGTTGGCGTCTCTCACATGTAGCCCCACACCCATCCCGATCACTGGCCGATCTAAGCCGCCTGAATTAATTCATAAGTTCATAAGCTGAATTTCATAAAGTGTTTTATCTAGATAAACTGTCGCTTTATCTAGAGACAACCATTCAAGTATGACTGCATATATTGCTGAAACAGTACCATTTGTAAAACTGATTGCAAAACTCGTAACCTTAGCTCTCCTAAACTTTTTAATGCCGAGAGTGACGCAGATAGCTGTATATTTAAAGCCTTATCAATACCAAATAAATACTCAAGTTTGTCGATATTTGGTAAAAATAGGCTATTCATGTCTACTGCAGCATGTGAAAGAATTGGATTTTACACAGATTTATATAAATTAGCAAATGAACTTTACTGGTCTTACCAATCTAACGAATGATTGCTGGTTTTACAACAGATAAAATTTATGAAACGTTACTAACCCTGTTGACTGAATAATTTGTAAATATGGATTTGCAATGTGTTTGTAAATACTTGTGTGTTGTTACTTCCTGATAAATGTTTTATTACTAATTTTGATTGCACAATGTAAGATATGCAAATAAAATAATACATTAATATAATTCCTTCTACACGTGCGAAACTGCGAGCCAAACCAACCCTTATCAGTATCTGACAAAGAAAACATTCAATTAATAAAGGAAACCTTGTTTGTTTTTTGTAGTCTAGGCAACCGTCCTTGTTAGCGGCGAAAAAATGTGCAACATCCACGAGGAAGCCAACCGATAAAAATATCTGGCAATTCAAAGCCTCAACAAAAACAAGCTTTCAAACTGTCATTCACCTAGTGCAAACACAGTGGTCTAAAGCACAACTTAAAGATTGCTCGAATTGTTGCGATGCATTGGACAATGGCATTGACTGGAATGTTCCTTGCTAAAAACGTCATACAGATGCCGAACAGATACTTAAGTCCACTCGGAATAAATTATGAACAAGGGGCAGAGCACGTAGCACCGCATCGCATAACCATAAAACAAGATAGTTAGTGACTTTTCTATGATCTACGAGATAATAAAATATGATATGTCCTTTTTAACAGCTTTAAAACTGCACTCAACTTAAATTGATTAAATTCAGTGCATTCAATACTACAAATGATAAGAGCTCTAAAACCATAAAGAAGTTTTTGATCATGAATCTATCGCAAATAGAGCACACTGGTGAATCATGCACAGTATCTAATATTAGCATAACTAGCCAACCAAAAAGTCAAAGTTCTCAAGCCGTCACAGATGGTTTTACTTTGAACAAATGTCAACTGATAAAAGAGAGTTTATTTTCGCAAAATTTTGACGCAAATTACCAACATAAATCAATCAATCAGGAATAAACGAACAAATAATGCACGTAATGGGTGTCCTAAAAAATTTCTACGTATTTTTAGTTAATAGGTGACGAAAATATATTTCCACAAGGAAAGCCTGGACACTAAATGCCCAAAAAATAAGTTTAAAATTCCCAACAAGCAGCAAGTTTGGAATCTGCTATTTGTTGAAAACAAATTCGAATTTTCCATTTGAATTCGAGACACGCACAAAACGATAAATATTCACAGGGCGGGCGTCACTGAAACAGCCATTCCACTGCGGCAGTCGACATACTAAATGATCAATACAAGTCGTCGTTTAAAGGAAAAATATCTGAAAATACCTGCTTAGCAGTTACGGCTAAAGGAAATAACAAATTTACTGCTTCCAGCAACATCAATAGCAACATTGAAGACTTGAAGAATATAACATGTCATCCGACAAAGAAGTAACCAGATCCGGAGATGCGAATTTTTACTTACAATGTTTACTTAATACGTGACATTCTAACAATGTAATTTTTCATAAAACATTTTTCTGCTCAAAAAGATAGAAACTTAAAGACAATGAACAGGATTTTACCTCCAACATGCTTGTTTAAGTTCCTTGTGTTTTTTTATAATTACTTTCTGGTGCAAAATCTTATATATCATATATCTAAAAAAGTAAGGTGAAATACGAGTTATAATTGGTTTTGTATAATTAATTAATTAAATTGCAGTCGGGTGGTAAAGTTGAATGTTGTAAGTCACATAGGTCGTAAGTCAACGACTACCTGTAACATTTAGGTATTATGTATAAAATTTCTAATTACTGAAGCTATATAACCGATCACACGTACAAAGTATCTTTCCGATCACACGTACAAAGTATCTTTCGCTAGTTAAACATGACTGCATGACTGTTGCAAAAACTGTAATTCTGTTGGCATCCTTGGAGGTGACTTTGGAGATGTCCATTGAGCAAATTTTCACACTTTTATTATAATAACAGTTGTAACTGCAATAACTGAGTTTCTAATGAAACAAGACATTTAGAAAAAATGGATAAAACTGATCATAGAACCTTACCAAAGGTGATATTAATAGTATTAAATATATGCAGTAAACGTGAAATGTAGTAAAATGTGTCAAATACTAACAGTGGTAAACGGAGTGAGTATCATTTAGTCACAGTGTTATTGTGTCTTTTCACTGTTTTTGTTTTTCGTTGTTTTGTACTTCAAAACTGTCTTTTGTTAACTGTTGGCTAAAATATCTCTAAAAACTACTTTTATAAAAAAATAGACGCAAACTTGGTTAAGTGGCTTTCACGCGGGAAAAGAAGCAAAATAGAAATTGAGAAAAAATTATCAGCTATTTCATTAATTATTACCTTTTGTTGAGCCAAATATCCTTTCAGATCAACATAAGCGTGCATCAAGTTTATCTCAGACAAAATAAATTTAACAATTTACAAGTTCCTTGGTTAGCTGAGTTTAACCCTGATTGCCTTCCAAAAAAAATTAAAATCCGTATTTGAGTCTCAAAATTCATAATGTCATTCTATTTCCTTCTATGAACGTTCTACAGAGGTTCTCAACCCCCCCCCCCCCAAGTGAAAATATTTTACAACTTGCAACGGACAGTCAACTCAGGAAATGTAAGCAGATTTTTCCAAGTTTTTAACGTAATTAGAACTAACATAAAGCGGAAACTTAAACGCTGACAACCTGATTAACACTGCCCATCAATCATACCAGAAGAAGACGTTAATTTCTCAAAGCGATCGTTAAAGACAATAATTTTCCATTACCCGTTACAAGTACTGTTATGCTGAAAGTGAAACGTGCTTCAAACTAAGAAAACTTACAATGCCATAATGTGAAAAGTACTAAAATTATAAAAAAAACATGTTTTTCCTGAATTCATCAAGTGAGATAAGGGTTTTAAAAACAAATTCTGAAACAAATGAAAAGGGCTTACGAGAAGGTGAGGACCATAATTTGGGCAAATTGTTTTGAAGCAGCACCCAACTAATTTTAGCTACACTGTTTCTCAGGTATGAAAACTTCTCGTTACCATGTAATACCATACATGACATGCTCTACAGTGAACATCAAGCCTAAACATTTGTCACTATTTCATGACAGGTTTGCCAGGCACCTGTGAGGGCCATGAAGGATGAACCCTTTATCACCGTATTGTGAGATATGTGAGACCATACTGAGAGTATAATATTGAGTATAAGCAAACACTTATTAACACGCACCATAAGAGCGGTGAGATCATGTTTAGCACATGTGAAGTGTGAACCTGTATCATCACCACGTGAGATATGTGAAACCATGTGTAGTGAGTATTACGTGTAAAAATGTATTACTTTTCTTATAAAGATCGAGTGAGTACTGCGAGGCAATGTATTGAGTGTATAGAGATTATATTTAGCAAGTGAAGCATAATTAGCACCATGTGAGATATGTGAGGCCATGTCTAGTAAAGGTAAATGCGAAAATTCATCATCTTTCGTATGACACTCTGTCACGACGCTGTGAGATGTGTGGAAATACAAAGTGTGATGAATTATCATCATTGTGTGATAACTCGCATTTAAATGTTCGTCTCACATGCGTGAACAATTACGTGAGATGTGTTAAACAATGTATAGGACGTATAAACACTCATCAAATTACTGTACCGGAGTATACAGACACGGTTAACCACTGTGGAGTACACAAAGTAAAAATGAAAAACTGAACATTTGGAAGAAGCATGTTCCAAACTCATTTTGTTGTTGTTCTGTTACCGATATTAATTTCACAATGACAGACATCTACAGACATTTTTTATTTATCTCTTCAAATAGACAATTACAAGGAATAAACTTTAATTACGTACATGCCTAAATTACATGCAAAAGCAGTTTAAACATAGTGATGTCAAAAAGTATCGTGGGATGTAATGACGATGATAAACCAGCACAGTGGATTAATTAGTCTCTGATGGATTTGCTGAGACAAGACGCTGAACTTCATTACACAATGTTATTACATTATCACCTTACACGTTATGCCTACAACGATCTAGACGCTCTATAAGTCCTAATAAATATTATGGATTTTCCTCCCGATGATAGCATTTCATTACTCCACCGAGGAGAAAATCATATGCCTACAGCTAGTTTACCCGTCCACTGAGTATTGATCTGAGAGATTCAAGTCAGTTAACAGGGCAAGATATCTATGCAGCAGCCTAACTGCACTGACGGGCACCAGGGATAGGAAAATCGCAGAAAGTTCAAATGATAAAATAAATATAATTAATTATTTTTAAAAACAAAAATTAACAGCAGAACAACTTTTCCCTAATAGCTAAATTATTTCACTTTTCAATTTATCAGTTATTTGGTTGGTTAGCTGGTCACTTAGTTTGTCGATTAGTTAAGCCAGAAGGCTAACCCCTCAGCAAAATGAGACAAATCTGGCAAGTTTCTGGCGAAGCAAGTTTCTGCTGCATATTTAATAAATAACTGAATGCTTGTCTTTTACAATGTGATACAAACAACAGCTAGAATTGATTCACTGCTGTTTTCAATTTTTAAATACAAGTGTAAAAAACAAAAAATCAGACAGCTCCACAAGAATAACTGAATAATCACCCAGAAAAACCTTATCAAGATCAAATGCCAAAGTCAAGCGCGATT
Source organism: Tubiluchus corallicola (assembly GCA_030141605.1). Lineage (NCBI taxonomy): Eukaryota > Metazoa > Priapulida > Priapulimorpha > Priapulimorphida > Tubiluchidae > Tubiluchus > Tubiluchus corallicola. The sequence continues at coordinate 163,646 of JAQGDQ010000099.1, forward strand.
AAAAGCGAAGCCATTTCTAAAAATCATCAACATTTTTCATCTCACAAGCTTGAGTAAAAATCAATGTTGGAAAATCTTCCGAGCAGCGTCACAGAAAGCTAAGTGGATCAGAACAGCTATGTAATTTACGATATCGCTGCCTCGCTGACAGAGCAAAAACGATATTTATCACAACTCTCTGAGAGGAAGTGATAACAAATAAATTTGTTCGGATTATTTGCATTACTCAACTGTGCATGCATGTAGTAAATTTCAATTTACACACTCAAAAAACTCCAAATAAACTCTACTCAACCTGCCCGTCATTACAGCGCACTACCAATAAGTAATTAGTCTGCTAGCTAGCTAGTTCCACTCTTTCCTGGTTCAGCTAAATTAAGCAATGTTGTTTCCGAAGAGTAAACAGGCCTACTTAGCAGTGGATTAATTAATTGTGTAACCTCGTTCTTGAAACCTTAACTGCAGAAGAGCTGCAAGCAAGGAACTTCAAATTCTGATACATTCCTCAATCCAATTGTGGACTGTGGAGGTTAGATCAATTTTTATTTAAATTCTAATAAAAACCTTACGTTTGTTTTGCCTGTAAAGGGCAAAATAAGTGTGCAAATTGATCAAGAGATCAATGGTCAATAAAATTTAATTTAAGCCAACAAACAATTTTATTTGGGAACTACTTACCGATGCAGTTATTAGGATCTAAGTTCTCTGCCAAGAAATTAGAGCAAGCAAAGTGAGCCGGTTTCATCTTCAATTTTCTCGCCGTCTTGTAAACTGTCTTCACGTCATCGGCGGCAACCTCCAACCTAACCAAAAACAAGTTTTGAGCTTAATAATTAGAAATCTTGCAGTCTTACAGACCCTGGAAGTCACAACAGAATAAGCCTTTTAACCGTTCCAGCAATCGATGATAAACGTGAAAACGTCAAAGGTTAAGTGAACCAGACAAGCATTTGTGTACACTTTACAACGCCTCGCAGCCCATGCTATTGTAATAATAAGAGATTTAACAGCTAGGCAGAACCTTACCTAACCTTACCTAATTCATTTATTCTTGTTCCCAATTAAGTCAAGTACATGTAAAACAACTGAAGTTTTTGAACTGATGCAGCAGACGGCTTTGCTTTACACACACGTCGCGTGACATTTGTAGTTAAGACACGTTGCTGTGGTATACATAACTTCTGATCTACAGCAACTGAACATGCTCACAACGAAACCGCGAAAAGGTTTATTTTTTAAAAATAAATTCCAAAATGAGAACTTTACCCACGCATAATATGTTAACATACAGTGACATAGACAAAGGAAAAGTAAAACATATTTAACAGTCGCCAAAGGAAATGACTATATGACACTCCTTTTACTTCCTTGCCTTCCCCTAAATAAAATGTGTATAGCACACCAAAGACAGAAGACAGAAGTCTTAATGTTTACGATTATACTTATTTAAAAAAATATGCATTATTATCGAAGTCCAGTTATCTTTTCACTTTCTTTATTACGCACATAAAATTTGTTTAAAATGTACCAAAGGAATTTATAATTAAGACTATTAACTTAAAAAGGAAAAAAACACTGACAATAATAGCCAGATGCAATTTTTGAAGCATTATAGATATAGATCCAATCAATTAGCAATGCAAAAACTAGACACATTTAAATCATATATGTTATTATTCTGACAATTTTACAGCATTCCTATTAATTATGAAATCTAGAATTTGTAAGCCACAAAAAACCATTCCAATCAAAACTGTATAGGCAACACAAAAAATACGTGTATTGTATTACGTCAAATTATTGTATTAAATACGTCAAAAAACCAACAAAACATCTGACAAGCCACAAACCAGAAAAATCATGTACATTAAAGGGCAAGAAAACACTCTTCACAAATAAAACTTAAAAGTCATCTTGAAATTTTGTATCACTTACTGTCTTACTGCATACAAGACTTGTGTTAGCAGTTAAACGCTGTATAAAATTTGAAATTTAAACTCACGCGATGGTGTTAAGTCGTTTGAAACAAGTTTAAAGTTTGAAAAAACAATCAGAGCACTCGTAGCACACTCTTCACTAACTAAAAAGAACAAAAATTACTTTGTCTTGTCAATAACATCAATAATGTCTTTTTGGTGCACCAGTGGTGCAAACTGGCACGGTGATACAGTGATGTTTTACAAGTTAATGAGAACATTTTAAGAATTTTATTTTTTGGTTACACAAGTTTTTCAAACAGGTAAACGTAATGTTAAGTAATACAACTTTATATGGAAAGTTTTTGTGATACACTTTAAAATATCCCTTTTCTTTCCCATTAAGAAAAGCGAACATTTTGCACACAAAGTTTCCTCATTTTATAACAGGCATTAGGAAAAAGCTGGCGAAACATCTCCTTGGAGTTTACATTAAAACACAAGTGCACCAAAGCATCTTCTCTTGTGTTTGTGTTCGGTAAGTGAAATAAATCTCTTTCACTTACCTCCCAGTGTATGCATAGTTAAGCAGCTTTTCAAAAGCCGAGAAGTCGAATCCCTCGAGGAGGTAATGTCCGTCGCTCGGCTTATTCGTGTCGCAAAACAACTCAAAGAAATAATGGCTGGTACAAGCCAACACGGCGCGGTGTGCGTGTAACTCGTGTGAACCAACCTGTAGACGAACACAGAAGCTCCTTTTTAATCAGATCAAGCAGTGTAGATTACGCAGTGCAGTTTAAGCACTATAGCTTACGCAGTGTAGATTAACCAGTGAAGATCAAGCAGTGTACAGCCAAATCTAGGCGTCTTGTAAAAAAGACTAATGCTGTGACAGTCTAGCTAAGAACACGAATGCTCGGGATCAGGGGCGCAGGGAAGAATTTTCTGGAATCATCGCTTTATTTGACAGACCAGCCTTCTGCGTTTTTGAAATGAGTGTACTGAGTATGAGTATGAGTATGAGTATGAGTATACATGTATGAGCATTCTTAATGCATTGATATACATTTTAATTTTGCATTTAAAATCAAAACACAGGGAAGGCACAGCTTCAAAGGAAGCGCATAATTGTTATTTTGTATTTAAAAGTAGACAATCTAGCCAATGAGTTGCATAAATGCACGCTCATTTCTAAAACACGGAAGGCAGAAGGCAGATCGGTCAAATAATGTGATGACTCCAGAAAATTCTTCCCAAGGCCATGCGATTAAAAAAATAAAAAAAGATTCAACTTTTATGCTACAAATGTACTAAAGAGTTAAAACTATGTTGAAAAGGCTCGGGGAGCAGTTGTTCGGCCTGCTCCCCCATTAGCTACGCCAGTACTTGGGATTCAAATTATTAGAATCACTTTTCAAAATGTGCTCTCTTAAAACGTCCATTAAAGCAGCAGTGTGACAGTTTGAGCTAGCAACCGTTTGTTAATTTCACTCCCACGAGTGCAGTTCATGCACGTGCTGCTATCAGCACTTAGGGTTTTGCCTTAACATCAGAAGGAAAATAATTTTTGCAGCCTTAAGAGCACAAGTCAATTTAATACACAAAAAGGCAATGTTATACATACAATTAAAAATACAAAGTTATGCAAGGTGTGTTTTGTCTTTGCTGCAACTACCAAAGGACAATACATTCATCGTTGATACCATGCATTTTCCTTTCTTACAGTTTTATTCTAAGTGATCCACTACTTTACCACAGGGCTTTTTTAATAAAAAATTATTAAAAAAAAACCTAGCAACGGTTTCCAAGGTCTTTCCAGGATCAGCACCACACTTACCTCTAAAACAACATCACAGAATTGCTTATTTTTTCGCAGAGTATTCAGATTAGTCATGGTGGACTCTAGCAATGCAGGATCGACGAAAACAAAAGGTTCTTTGCTCTTATCAGATTTCGACGGCTTCATCTTCCTGTCCGAAGCTGCAGCACTGTTTGCTGAAAAACAAAAACAATGAGTTAACAATGCATTACACAGGTAATCTGTGTCCACAGAATTGATGACAATGGCATTTAAACTATTATGCTACTGCTTAATTTATGTTTGTCCCAAACAGAAATCATCAGAGCAGCATTAAAACTATAATAATCACTAATCACTGAAATTAACCTACATCGTAAAAACCTGTTACACAAAACACTTTTAGTGTCATTAAGAACGTTAAGTACATTAAATACAACACTGAAATTTTTGCACAAACAAGGTGACATTGTTAATTTAGAATTCTTGTGTCAGTACAGGTGGTCGAGTGGTTAAGGTAACGAACTGTTGGTGCTCCTCTGTTTACAGCCCGAGATGGAGTCTCACGACCACCTGTATTGGTGCAAACAGTTGTTATCTGTGTTATTTGTTTGTGGCGTCTCAGTGTTGTTGTATTTGTTAAGAGTTACATATATATATATATATATATATTGTCCCCTGTTGTGTGTTGTCCCCTTCAACTGTAAATAAGAGTCTTTGTCCTTTTTTTCAGTCTAGAAAATTCTGTGCACATTTCACGAAACAACCTGACCGACAGGCTTTTCAAGTACAGCTACCAGAAAGTTATATTTTTGTGAAAACTTTCAAAAAACATGACGACTGTGTGCTTTACATACTTCTGCAAACAGGCTTGATAAATATTAGCTCATATTCTTTACTATGACAAAGACAAAACATGGAGCTTGACAAAAGTAAGTTGGGCAATAGCCCAACCAAGCATGGTTGTCACATTTGCCTGGCTAGTTATTTGTAAGTGAAAAGGTACCTTAAGGCAGAAAGCCTTAGGCCTTAGGGTATATGGTATGCAGTGCATTTACACCTCCGAAAAAAGTGAATTCATGCTCTAGGTCTAGGTATATCATTGCTACTATAACATGGATGTGAATCCACCCTAACCAATCGGTTAGTGTAACACTACAGAGCGCTACTCATTGCCAATTCCCCTAATGTAAATTGATTACTAGCACTTCAACTATCCAGTCCCAGTCTCCCAAACAGCCTCACCATATTGTGATTACTCAATACTCATTAATGTGAACAAATTGCAAAGGAGAGCAGTATCCGCTTAGAGCTTGTGGTGGACATTGCATCTACTAACTCTTACAGACAAAAGTAGCATTCAGTGTCCTTTTCAACAGTTTAAAGGCAACAGTCCACCATTTTGCTTTATTCGAAGACAACTGTCTTGTTGCTCTGTTTTTCCTCTTCCCTTTTTGCTCTGTTTAAAGATAAGGTCCAGTTTTTGCTTTATTTAAAGGGTCAAATCCAAACTTTCTGCTTTATTTAAAGGTGCACTCCAGTGGTTTTACTTCATGTAAATTTTAAAGGCACAATAAAGTCTTTTACTCTGTTTAAAGGCAACAGTTCAGCCTTTTTTATATTACTTAAAGGCACAATATAGTTTTTTGTTTTATTTAAAGGTGCAGTCTATGCATTTTGCTTCACTTAAAGACACAATCTAGTCTCTTGGCTTTATTTATAAAGGCAACAGTTGAAAATTTTTTGCTTTATTAAACGGCACAATCTCGACTCTTTGCTTTATTTAAAGGCACAATCTAGCCTGTTTGTTTTATTTAAAAGCACAATCTAGCCTATTTGCTTTATTTAAAGACACAATCCAGTATTTTGCTTTTAAAATTGAAAAAGAGCATTTCATTCACAGAAACAAAATGGAGCACTGTTCATTCACTGTCTCTAAACAGCAAGCAGTGCACTCGCTGTTCTCCCTATTTCTTACAACTGGATGTTTATTTTTCTGCTATTATCCTGCACATAAATTAGTAAGAACATAATGGAGCGGTGAACTTGTTTTCCTAAAATTCTGAAGAAATACTGGCATGCTACAGCAGGCCCCTATACTACATCAACAAACTCAACATTTCAAAGCACTCTTACATCAACACAGACATGCCCACCACTTTAAAATCTTTTACAGTAACTGTCATCTGCCACGTCAGCAACTACTACACGGTACTACTACTACTACTACTACTACTACTACTACTACTACTACTACTACTACTACCTACTACTACTACTACTACTACTAGTACTACTACTACTACTACTAGTACTACTACTACTACTACTCATACTACTTATAAGCCTATGTCTTAAATGCAGTAAAATGATACTAGTTCCTAAACTCTATACCAGAAAAGGAAGGCCTTTACACATGCTTAAGCATACCCAAGCTCTATTTTAACTCATTATGAAATAAAAAATCACAGCTAAACATTTATGCAATTCCATATTCAGTACAAAAATCACGAAAATATGAAGACAGCCTTAGATCACGATTGAATAGCAAACAGAAATAATTACCGACAAGAAGTGAAAAGCACTTTTTATGATGGATTCAGTTGATTTTGGGGGCGTGCAGAGCGTGTGCCATGAAAATACAGGTTCTGGGTTCAAAACCTGGTTGACTCACAAATTTTGCTGCATTGTTTCTCAATTAATTAGCCGCTAAGCTAACAGTTGTGAATATGATATATTTCTTAATGTGTGTGTGAACGTGTGGTGAGTTCTTTTCCTGTTTTCACAGAATGAAACTGCTCACACGGTCTTCAGAAAAAATGGTTTAAAGGAAAGAAAAATCAAGAAATGGAAAACAAAAAACACCCTTTCTTTCTGGCTTCACTTAAAGCATATCCTTGCCATCTAGCCAGACTCTCATGCTGGCATCTAGTTAGGTGATCAATACCCTGCTTTGTAATTATTAGTCTGCAACTGTGCTAGGCAGAGCTTTTACAAAATAAAAGAGAATTTCATACTAAGAGAGATTTATGATCTAATGAGCATCAACAGTTGAAAGCTGTATGCTCTATTATCGTGTCGCATATCATTATGAATGATGAAACCATTCAGTGCTTAATGGCTAGGTTTGCTAATTATGTTAATAACTGCAGCAGGACAGGAACCTCTCTCATCATCACCATGGCGTTGTATGATGACACTGTGTCAGTAGAACTGTCTTACGCTTTTGGAAAACCACCCTTGATGCTAAAAATATTTAATACCCTGGAGACAAAATGGTGTGCGAAAGCAGTCCATTTTTTCGGCAGTCAACCACTGGTTTAGTAGCCAGAGTAAGTGTTGCTTAACTTAGGTTTATACCACACACAATTCACTCATTCAGTTATCCCACTCACCAAGCATACACAAATTCTCTTTAATTAGGTGTTCAACTCAGAAACTGCATTTCAGCTCATAATTTTTATTTATACTTGGAAACACAAAAGGTGCAATATGAATTTTAAACGTATGCAGTGAACTTATGCAGCACATCACAAACGAATACTTCTGCACTGAGAAGTACAGCATCGGTTTTCTATATAATGGAAATGCAAGTGCCCGTCTATTTGCACTAAAAACATGTAACAACGAAGAGCTATGCGAAATTATGTGGTAATATTTCTTTCACACAAGTCATTCTTGACAAAATAGTAGGTTCCCAATACTTTAAAGTGTGAATACTTTTTAATATTTAATATAATAATCAATGTAATGATATATATGGTAGTGACTACTTATGTGTACAGTACAAACACAATTTTTAATTAGTTCTAACTGCCCATAATTGGCCCAATATTGGCAAAGGTGTAAATTACAAGATTGGACTTACCATTAACTGAAGAATCACCCACTCTTGTAGATGCAGTAGACATCATATTGCAGTTTGCCTTAAATCACGATGTATAACCTAAAAACAAGTATTTTTATTAGTGTCGCATGTATATGTAAAATTACTTTCAAGCCAAATGATGGAGGAGGGGGGGGTCCAGTGTATCTTAGAAATGATCATTTAGTTGCTTGCACTAAGTATCGTCCTGCATTAAGCATGGACTGATTTTTCACTTACAATGACTATTGATCTGATACGGGTGAACCACGATTTTGGTTAAAGTTTACAATTCCTACACACAAGAAGTTAATTCGTGAAGGGGATTAGGATTAGGGTAAGGGTTAGGGTTAGGTTAGTTAAATTGCACGAGGAATTGTGAACTCCTTTCATGATTTTTAGTATAATATTGTGGGCACGACGAGCTACAAGTCAAAAAATCTCAGTCAACTAATTCATTTACGACAAATAGTAATGACATACCTATCTTTGTTGGCAAAATTCCAGGAAAAAATTTCATTTCATAGAAACACGAGAAAGTCATCTATCACCTAAGAGTAACTACAATATTAACAACAAGCACACCAACTAAAGACGTCCACTCCCGTTAAAAAGGTACTTTTGTCCACTCAAGTTAACAACACACCGATGCAGGATTTACAAAGTACGTTCATTTGGTTCATGAACATCCTAAAAGACGGCGCAGCAGTCGAGTCTGCATGCCTGCAAGTCTGGACTAAATCACAGACCATGCATCTATATGCTGTCCTGAGATTGCTGACCTTGCACAGGAGTGGGGACAAGGGCTAGATATCACCGGGATGTAGGGATGTGGGAGATGAGAAATGAAGGAATGCTCCACTCCTAAGGCTTGCAAAGCCCTGAAAAGAAAAACAGAATAAAATTAGCATATGATAAAATATTTTTAATTGCCATAGTTTCAAATAAAAATTCATAAAAATTTTCTAACAGAAGAAACTAGCCCTGCACATGTATGTTACATCATATACCTGCAGGTCGGTGCTTTAAAAAAGAGTCCAACTGAAAAAAGAGTCCAACTGAAGATTGCAATCCTACAACTAACCCCATACACTTTACAAAGAAACTCCATATTTTTTTTTAAAATGCTCATTCACTATTGACATTGCTCAGAACATTTTTAAGTAGGTCACCCCATATTTACACGATCACATCCTGGGACCTGAATACAATTGCAGATATGAAATATATGCTGTAGCTGTATGAAAATCAAGGTTAGGGTCAGGCCCTGAAGTGCTTAGTCTGGAACAGGTTATTTTTATAGACATACAGACTAAATCTACACCATCTGAGTCTCTGTATGAAATATAATAAAGCAATATAACGATTTAACAGAGCCATAAACATATTTATATAGGCACTGCCATCAATTATTTGGTATATTGTTGTTAAGTCTGGATTTCGTGGGCTAACTGCAATAATACGATACAACTTGGTTGTCCGGTTTCCCTTTTCAAAATTAAACAGCAACACACACGACAATTGTCCATGTCATGAGACAAGATGTTGCAATCATTGCGCCATTCATTAATACAGACAGTATGATAGATAGGTTAGAGAGGTTGTTCTATGAATGTGCAGCAGATGCCGTATTACGTGAAAAAGTGCAACAATCTAGTGCAGTTAACAGTTACAGACGATTACATACCGAATCAATGTATAAATTATTAAACAACTGTGATTGCCTAGTTTTAAAAATAAGCCTGGGGCTTATCACACTAATGAGTCTGCTGCACAGGCACAAAAAAGCCGCACAATCGCATAACTTCGATGTTTTTTTCCCTCGTATAAATAGAAACGATGTTTCTGCCTTCCTTGTGACAGAAATGCTTCTTTTCCGGGCAGACACTCGAACCTGCAGCACGATCACAATCCCATATTCTATAGTTGGCGTTATCAGGCATATCAGCTTGGTTACTTCCTCACTATTTGTTACGCAACGCTAAAACTTACGGATCATCCATGGGGCTACCTCCCTTAACAACCTTGGCAAGATGCCAGGACTGTCAGAAACGTGCGTCAAAACAATCCAGACACTACTCAATTCTCACATGACACGTCAGAACTACATAAAGTACAGCACCGTGATACACCCAGCCTGCTTTGCAGCAGTAACACGTGACACGTATACAAGACAAGATAATTTGCCTTGCACTGTCTACACGCACACTGTATTAGTAGCCCTAGATAAATAATTAATGCTTTTTTCCATTTCTTCGTACTAGGATCAATAATTATTTTCATTCTTTGCTAGCGGATGATGTTATACATTAATTTTATCAAAAAATAAGACATTTCCTCCGTCAGATTTACACAGTACAACAGCCTATTTTACTGTATAGTTTCATCTACTGTTAGTCTGTTGATAATCAGCGCCATCTTTCTTTAGGCCAGTTAGCTGTTGATTGTACAGTACATAAACTCAAAATAACATCAAATTTTCTTGGTTTTTCGAGCAAGAAAGTACTTTTGAAATGCATTCTGGTTATTGTTACTGCAATTAGTCATATTTTTGTGAAAAAAAACTTAGCACTACAGTAGCCAACTGTGTTTTCCAAGAGCAATGCTGTAACTTACGACTACAGTACTAGGAATTACATGTAGAAGTCAAGTTTGGAAGAGTGGCACTGCGGCCTTGAACTTAACGACACTTAGCTAGGGATTTTAGCCTGTTTCACATACAGAATTGTACCGGATTTCTCGTGCTCTAAGAGAGAATAACACAGCAGGCGAATGAGATTTCAATTCAACAGCGGCCCAGTCGTTGACGAAATGCCAAATGTTCTAGAAACCAGAAAGGGTTCCAAAAATTGTACCTACCGGCGTTACAAGTAGAAGCAAATAAACGGCAAAAAGAAAATGCATAAACGACAAAAAGAAAATGAGAATATCAACCGATATATTACACATTACACATGGCAATTATAACAGTGATTTACAAGGCTCATAATACGTTGGTTAAAAAATCGGGTGTTAAATGTCTAAATGATATTAGTTTTTAGTAGACTGCTTTATTAAGAAATGATTTGGTTCACAAATCACAACAATCACGACCTAAGCATACATATAACATAACTGCCAGCATGCTAAGCCAATATTTAACAAACTACAGATTAATTATCAGCAAGCAACAGTCCTTGCAGGTCAAGCGACAGATGTTTCAGGCATTTACTGGATCTACTAGTACAGTGGCTACTGGTTATCAGTTTCTTAGAAATGTTTACCACATTTACAGTCCGGAACAAATTCTGAACACTGAACAATAACGCAGATCCGTGAAGCAAATATACGTGAAGTCCTACAATATAAAGCTGCCTAAAACAATAATTATAAATCAATCCTGCAATATAGAACTGTTTATATAACAATAGCTATAACGCATTTCGGCGATGCAAAACTGTTTTATAGTATATAAACTATAATCAGATTTCTGCGTTCGCGCTATTCTTAAATCCGCGCGGATATTACGCTCTTATGCAGTGTCTATAATGCAACGATTTAGAAGTACAGAATAAACAAAATGCTACTATAGTTCCGCAATCCAAAACTAGCATATACATGTGATGTATTTCACTAATACAGTACACCGAAAGTTCCTAAACAATCACTATACACGCTGCTGTTCCTCAACCCAAAAATAGCATGTGCATGTGATGTATTTTGTTAAAGTACAGTACACCTAAAGTTCATAAGCAGTCAATATACGCTGCAGTTGCTCTAGCCAAAAATAGCATGTACATGTGATGTATTTTGTTAAAATACAGTACATCTAAAGTTCCTAAACAGTCACTATGCGCTGCAGTTCCTCAAGGTACCTAGGACTAATGATTTCAATCAAACCCACTAGCGGAAGGTTAGCCCTACCCGACTGTATGAGATTTTAATATTTAACGGACCGGTAGTCGAGAAAAGTTCATCTTATAATATATATGATTTTTAGCTGTACCAGAAGTTCAGAACAGGCAGCTAAATACTAAGAGATCAATATTTATACATGTTTCAGGCCACAATGCTGCAAAGAGTTGATAGGCAAGTTAACAACATTAGTTATCAGTCAGCGCAAACAGCAACGTCGATCTACTGAACCAAGGTTTACAAATAAACTCTAATTTCAAGAATAAACACCAGTAAACCATGACCTTGCACAAAACTTTAAAATATTGGCAAGAGCATTCATTATTTTATTATTCTGTGCACAGACGTCCTAATACAGAAATTTATTGCACCGATAAGCCACGGTCAAATGTTTTTCACTACGTAAACAACTAATAAAAACAAACTTTGTCACATCAGTGAGAACGAGACGGAGGCGTAATAAAAGTCAGACAAAGGAAAGCTTGTCTGGCGTCTGTCTTGTGTATAAGCGCTGAAAGAAATACGTTTCTTTTAGTAATGCATGATACATGTACTGCATTGACAGAGCATTTTGAACCCAGTGCAATTTCATTTCAGAGAGCTACAGCGTTTCCTTTGCTACATGTAAAGTTTTAAGTTCTTCCAAATTCTACTAAAAGTTTTGCAGCTGCTTTCCAATTTGATGTATTTTTCTTCTTATGCCTACCATCGACGTTAGGACGACAATTTTAATGGAATCTGCTTACAACTTACTAGTTCCTCCTAATAATGTATTATACTCATACGCAGCGAACGCACGTTTTGGTGCAGTTAAAAAGCGGCTTAAAAATCAGATTTCAGCAAACACTGCTTATTGAAGAAAAAACGTTTGGAAAAATAGAGCGTTTTCGTCTTCCATACTACTCCAAGCAGTTTACCTCATAGTAGGGGGAGGCTGTATGCACATTACTGAGGCTGAGTAATGTGGCTGAGAACATGGCTGAGACGCCTCGTCAGTTCAGCGCCTCTCTTTGACAACTACGTTACTCTAACACAACCAACAACATTTAGTAGTGTGCCCTCCCTCCCAGTGAGAAACACTCAATTACAAAACTTTAAAAACATTTAAACTTTCTCCCCTAAGAAAACAGTTTCACCCCAGACCCCTGTTAAGCAAAACATGGATACGCCAAGCGTTAAAGAACTAGGCTTCATTAAAAACATCAGATTTCAGCATCTCGAACTAAAACGATACTACAAGACCACTTCCACGTTTCCAAGGAAAAAGTAGTAAGAGGCACATGCTGCATACTGTAGTTGTAAAGAATTAAGAAAAAGCATTAAACAAGTGCCAATATCGTTAGAAATTTAGACAAGAGCGAGCGGATATTGAATAATTAAAAATCCTAAAAGCGCCTACGTTTTGAATGGTCCACCTCCTTAACACTGTAGTATCTCTCAGACACGGCATACACTATTCAAGTGTAACTTTACTCGCCTACACACTGTAAACTGAAGCTGTAACATGACCTCAATACGAGGCGGGAAAAGAATAAATCAGTTTAGGCGGGAATGAGTGCTGTATATCGATCAGTGGCGTATGTGAAAGAATGGCTACTAATTACTCATATTGACCACCGTCCGCTGACCAGCTGAAGGCTACAACATTACCGCGTTTAACCATTGCTAAAATGCGCCATGTTCACTGACCATTAACCAGCTGAAGGCTACAATTGACACCAGCACTTTGGCCTTAAATTTACTGACTAATGTGGCCACTGTTCACTGACCAGCCAATTGAAGGTATAACTGACCACTCTGCGATATTTAAAACCAGGTCTATCTTATTTACAATTTTACATCTTTGCCTCGTTTGCCAAAATGTATTGCAGTATGGAAGCTCACAGTACTTTTATTAAAAAAAACACACACCAATGGAGATGGTTATTTCACCTCTTTACAGGAATTGTGTTACATTAGTATACTTGTAAACTCCATAAAAAAGATACTTATAATAACAATAAGAACAGCAATAATAATAATAGTAATAATAATAATATTTAGAGGCGCATAGCTAATGAAAACTGTCTTGCTAGTCAAAACTGCCTTTTCGGCAATTTATTTGCGAAAAATGCCATTAATTCTGTAGACTCTACTTTGGGTTACAACTCCCAACTGTTGCGATATAAATACAACAGTCGAAATGCGTATGATGCTAAAAATGCAACTTTATACATACAAATTGTTTTTGTAAGATTGTTTCTAAGTGCGCTTATAATGCGACCAATGAGCAGGATTATCATATATGATTTGCAAAACATAAGGTAAATGCAATCGAGTGCAAACAGTATTTTTTATTGTACTCCCCTTGACGAACTGCTATATTGTTTATTGTCCATTTTTACTTAAAGCAAAACCGGACCCAATCTTAAACTATAAGTCAAAATAATGTACTCCTTAAAATTATTGAAAGGAAACATTATTTTCAGAATGTCTATCGCCGCACAAACGCAATTTCGTGTGCGTGTCACTAGCTCTTCGCTGTTACATGCATGTCTCCATTTTCTAGTTAGACAGGCACTAGCGCCTACATTTCAAAAACGTGTTGTACAAAAAAAACAGGTGCTGTACCTCTCAATTCAGAGATTGTTTGTTTGTGATGTAATGCACACATTTGAGAGCTCATGCATGTGCACAGCATTAATTTGAAATTGAATTCGTGCCATATTTTTACTGTTGAAAATCAATAGTTTGTGATGTAATCAATAGTTGTGCTCGCCTGCCGTTAATTAAGATTTTAAACTATTATTTAACTATCAGAAATGCACTACCAGTATTATTGGTGTTAAAATGTATACTTTTACCGTACTTGAAAATGCAATAGCACAAGAAAAATCATCCCATCTTCCTTTAAACCATTATACTGTGTAAATATTCTAATTTTTCTATGCTGCTAACAAATTTAAAATTGCCGGCAATTTCAAAATAAATAATAATAATAATAATAGTATCCAATCTGTACACTACTGTACCATTCTGTTGCTTTTTTTCTGCTCTGTTCTCCCTTCGGTACTGTAATCTGCCCTTCCCATCCTATGCTGTTTCCCATCCCAAAATTCAGAAGACTCAGGGTTACAATCACACCAGGTTGTTGATCCTTTAATACTAATGAACTAAATAATTTGTTCCTACACTATCTAGACTGGTCCCTTGGGTAGGCTGCCTTTACCAATACTGTTTTTTTATCAAATCTGGTTGATGGGCATTGATTAGGCCAGCCATAGAATGGCAAATTTAAAAAAAGTAAACATATTTGTCTAGTCAAAATGAGACAGCCACTGAGACGTTCAATGTCCATACTCTCTACAGTATAACTAGTGTTATGTAGAAATAGTATGCCCACTACAGGTTTATATCCACTGATAAACTATCAGTGCCATATGGAGTAAGTAGGTCTTTCATATTTACAAGCACCAATTGATAATCTCTAACAAAATATCAGCCTTAATAGTGCCACATGATATATTGTCTGGCTTTGAAAATTGAATAACTAGAGGTATTTGGCTCACACTATAAGCAATGATTAACTAACGGCAGTACACTCATTAGCCCATGAACCGGGACTGGCTCTACCACAAGGCAAACTAAGTAACTGCCTAGGGCATCATATTCTGCAAAATATTCTTTAATTTTTAAGTTAGCATAACAATAGCATAGTGTCTGTGTAACTGCTTAAACACAGGGCACTTTAATCAAAAGATTAATTAAATTACGTACAGGCGTTATTTTCGTATCAACATAAACTTATAAAAATCAAAGTTTTCAGGAAAGTAATATAGGAAACGAAAGGTAAAAGGCTGGTGGACATTGAACAGCAAAAATATTTGCTAATGAAGTATTTGCAATCTGACCATATGACGAAACTAGTGGATGTATGTGAAAAAGAGTGTTTCCTAACCGACACTGCAAATACTTCCTTGATGAAACTTAAGTCTAGCATGTTCGTTGTGTGGATAATGTGGCCAAATGAAAAAATCATTGAAACTGCGTGAATATGACATTACCATGAATGATACTGTATACCATAGCTAAGTCAACATGTAAACCTCTTTCTTCCAATGATGTTATGTAGAATTCTTGCAATCGCGGTGAGTAAGTACGATTCTCAAGGCTTGCAACCCTGCAGGTAAACCTCATCTGTACAGATTCCAGTACAACCATGTCTTTCAAATAATATGGGTTCCAAACTGGACTTGCGTTCTCAAATATAGGCCTCACAAACAAGAAAAACAGCAGAAGTCTGAAATCCCGAGCTTTGATTTGGAAACTACATTGATTATATTGATTATTTGTGCTGGATAGAGGTTTGGTTCAAACAAAGTGTTAAGTGGTAAAAGTGATACACAGTACTGAGTATCCAATTTAATAAAAGAAATATTTGGTAGCCCAACAGGATTGTGACTGGATTTTTACAAGTTGCTTTTACTTTGCATTCAAAAGCTGGTGAAAAGTTCACAACATATTTGGTTGTACCACAAGGAATGAACCCGATCAGCAAAAATGCGCAGATGCAATCAGAAGCAGTTCTCTCAAAAATTGAGAGACAAAATTTAATAATCACGAATCGTCACTAAAACAGTATAACAACTAGACTAACAAACCTAAAAATCAAACAAATAGCAGCTCAGTTAGTGACCAATGGGTCTCTCCTGCTCCTACTCCAATATTATTCAAATTATACATTGTAATGCGAAACGAATCTTGAGGAAATAAATTGATTGAATTGAATAACAAGGCTGACTGTTTAAAAATTAATAAGTATAATTCAGAGTCTTAAATTGCCTCTTCTTCAAAAAGCTTACGCATGCAATGGTCAATAACTGAATCAAATCAACTTTCAAGTATTTGTTAACAATAATCACAGGCGTAGCAATAATCCATTCCTCTACACACTACACAAACGTCAAATTCATAAAGTTTTATATGTGAAAATAGCAGATAAGTAACAAAAGAAAACAATTTCAAAAGCTAACCTTATTGAGGAGAAAACGATAACACTTTTTGCACATAACTTCTTAATGCAAACCACAACGTGACTACTACGGTTTGCGAAAACGCTTGACTGATTTCGACTTTTCGATATTTTCTTTCCCTCGACAATAGTTGTATAATTGCACAATATACAGTGGACGCATCGCTTCATTGCTCGCGACGTGTGTGTGGCAAAGAGCTAAGTCAAAAATTTAAAATGAATGAAATGATCGAAGCAATAACCGTCTTACCTGCATTTAACTGCAGTCACTGTAATAGATGATGACATAATCTTTATTCTTCTTCAGAACTTATTTTACCACACCATACCACCTACACCACACAACACTGTCTCCACCACTATTGATGGATAGCCACCAATACCATGCCACACACATCAGCCTGCCAGTCTGCCACAGATGATCATTATGATGATGATGATGATGATGATGATGATGATGACAACAACAACAAACAGGCTTTGCTTAGCTAACTAATCCCATAATGATGGTGATAGATTAACAGGTATTACCTTATTATTATAATTATAGTACTTGATAGCCAGCAGCACCTTGATGTATCACACTATGCTATCAGTACATCAAGCAGCCTTCTACATTGAGAATTAGAGAAATGAAACCTGGAATTATTTCATCCTTGTGAGATCTAGTCTGTCAACGAAACCCATATTGTCACGCAGATCCCATCCCTGCTGTTTCCAAAGAACCACAGATCTATCGATCTCCATCCCTGACATCATTTTAAATGCCAATATAAATGTTTCTCTGTACTGTATTGCCTCAAAGTTTACAAAAATCACGGAACTAGGCATGGGTAAGTGCTGATTGGGCAATATGTAACTGGCTAACTGCACCTGAATTTAACAATAGCAACAGCGCAGCAGCTACAATTAATTATTTGGACATCAGGTACAATATAGGCAAACAGCTAGGTAGGTCTAGCCACAAATTAGTATAAAATGACAAATTACGGTAGTAGCTAGTAGCATTCAGACTGTTATTACTTTGGAAGCATTACCGTTTTAATTATTTCTTTCATTTTCACTTATTTATCATGGGTTTGTGCTATAATTAAATTCCAATTTTGAAAGATAAACAATAATGATGGCAACAATGACAACAACAAAACAAAAACAACAGCTACAACAACAATGCAAACAAGTACTACATCATTTAAATACAAGTTACAGCTACCTGTTTATTTTTTAAGTCGTAGGACTAGATTTCGTTGTCATGAATTATTCCCCCAATTGTAAGGTGTATCGGTTTAAATAAAACTGATGTTTTCGTAGTAATTCATTATTTTTATTGTTTATTTGATTATTATTGATGTCTTTCAAGTTTTGCTACCAAAAATTGAGTCAAAGTATGCAATACTGAAATGAGTCTGCATAGATGCTCATGCCATCTTTGCATCCTTCTTACATTTGGAGTTATGCTTACATGTTAAAATGTGCATATTTCCAGAGATTCTAAATACATTCAAAACCTTATTTGTAATATGCATCAGGTGAGGAATAATTATTGTGCTATATTATAGTACGATACGATTTTTTTCATGTCCAAAGGACCACTTTCCTGTATTTAAAGGTACCTTTGAATATGCCAGTAAATGAAAAAAATAGATTGTGTTATGCCTTTATTCGCAGCATTGTGCTGGGGTACTAGGTACCATGTGCTTTTGTTCCTGTCTTAAAAATATTTAATAACAATCAATAAATAGCAACCGAGTTAGTATTACTGTGTGCAAGCCATTATAGTAGTCACTGTTTAGGTTTTGGTGCTTGAGTACGTTATAAATGCAACTTGGGAATTTTTACATGACTTTAGAATCAGGTCTGTGAACGATACCAAAGTTCACGTCGCGAGGAAGTTTCTGCTTTGTCAATGAAGTAATACACTAAAAATACGACGACGATAACGTTAGCAATTGTAACTGGCTTGCACAAAATAATATGTCAGCACCCTATTATTTAGCTCTTCAGTAGTTTGAAGGACTATTTTTATTAATTTTAATATTTTATTTTGTTATTTTTTACTAGTGCTTTTTTAAACACGGGGAAAATAGACAGATAAAAGAAGAAGTATACACTTGTTCGTAGAAAGTGTATACAAGAATAATAAAATATATATTTAAATTATGAACATTTTTTTAATTTGAGAAAAAACACAAAAATCCTAGTTTGCACAAAAACTATTATAAAAATTCTACTAGTAAGTTTATAATGCTATATTACACTGGGTAGATTCAGTTTAGGTGGTTCTTTTTTAAGGCATTCTCACATCGCCTAAATCAGAAATATCCCTGAAACTGCGAAAGCAGAGCTACAACTAACAACTACAAGTACAATAGAAAGATGCATCTTTTATCTGCACACTGCACAAACATTTCTTCTATTTATAAACAAAAATAATTTTAAAAAACTTGCTGTTACTGTTAGCGTCACTAGACAGACTAAGATTGACCGATTTGATGAAATAATTAATATTTTAATTATTTAATATTTTTTATATTAATATTAATTGTTAATATCGATTTTTTTATTATTAATATTTTCATGTGGGAGTTAGCAGAGAGCGATATTTTTATCTACTACTGTGCGCCACAGCGTAGGAAATCTCTTGTTGTGGTTTACACAATAAAATAATTAATATTGGAACACACGATAATGAGGCGCTCTTGGCAGTCTTGGCGGCTTGACACTATTGGCGGCTTGGCGTTTTTGGTGGCTTGGCACTCTTGGCGTCTTGGCAGAGTGGCGTTCTTGGTGATGGAGCGGGAGAGGGAGGGGAGGTTTGGAGTGGGAATGAGGTAGAGCGTTGGCAGTGGCACTGATATAGGAAGGTAGTGGGGTGTGAGGAGAACCACCTAAACTGCAAGTGCGGCATTACACTAATTGTTGAATTTTCATATTGTATCCCGTTTTTTGCTCAGTCCATATGAAAGTTTCGTTGTTTGTTCATTTAAAAACGATAAATTATTTTGTTTACTTGTAGGTTAGCTATTACTGTAGATTATTATTGTGATCTTCGTCACTGGAATTACGAAATCAGTGAAGTGTGACCTTGAAGGCATATCAGTGCAGACAAAAGAAAGCAGAGGACTCTCCAAATACCAACAAAAAAGTTCCCAAGAAAGCACTCATTATTTTCACTGGTACAGTTAGTTTTGTAGTCATGATCTATTACCAGAAAGGTCACCAATTATTTGGCAATTTCATAGCAGATAGCCATTGAGTACAGAAATGGGGCTTTTGGAAATTTTTTTCCTTATTTGGTAAAATTTAACAGTATTGTGAGCAAGCACACAATTGGTTAACTATGTCAGAGGTCAAATACTCTAATCAGTAACTTGTACTCAACTAGGTTTTTCTTAGAACTTGGACTCAAGCAATGAGTCTCTTACCTACCAAGGAGTCATATAACAACATTCTTACCAGAGACTACCGAAAATGCCTTGTGCATAGTGGATTACAGTTTAGGATTAGGTTTAGTATAATAATTTTGATGGAATAAACGGTTTGAAATAAGCCTGTGCTTGTAATGATAATTAACTGTGTATTGCATTTCTGCACTGAAAATAAAATAAGCCTTGAAATCATGAATTCTTATTAGACACTGTATAATGTACAGTAACACTTCTATTTGATATCTATATCTGCCTGCATTAGTGCAGCAGATTTGGACTTGGACACCAAGGTCACTAGACTTTTTCGCTATCTGATCTTTGTGATAGGTTTAATCATCTAGGAACATCCAGGGATGAGAATTTTCCGTGGATACGCGGAATTCCGAGTTTTTGGAAGACCAGTAGTGCCATTTTTGTAAATCGCAAAAATTCGTTGAGAAAATTTTTACGGACCAGTACATTATTTCACAAGCTGACCGCTAGTTGGCAGGCCGTGACTTTGTTTACATCATGTACATCAGTGTAACCACGTCTATATCTCTATGTACAAAAATATAGAATCAATTGTGCGGAGTTATTTGAGTCAATTGTAGACAGTTTTTATATACTTTTGCATAGGAGCGGCCAGTACTTAGGCGTTTTTGAGACAATTAGGTATCATGTATCCTTGATAGTTGGGTATTTTAAATTATGCATGAAACAAGGCAACTGTAAGTCCACTTAGAGGCTCTCTATGTACACAAAATTGCAATTTGTTGCTTTGCCCCTTTGAACCATGGGGGCTTATGTGGTCCCCAAACCCCCGGCCTGTTTCAGACTTTTTTGCAATTTGTCATTCTCATCCCTGGGAACATCAGTGTTTTAAATATAAATGTGTGTTAAGAATTTTTTTTTATTGATAGAAAGATGCTTAAATTCTTTTTAAATATATTATTGTTGAAGCACTAATTTACATCCAGGGAGGGCATCGTGCAAGATGACTTCTGCTTTACGAAACTATGCATGGCTTAGAAAATTTTAAATCATGAACCAGTGGCGTAGCCAGTACTTGTGGTGCCTGGGGGCAAAAAACGTCTGGCGCTTGCAATGTGTTGTGTACCTAAGGACTAATTTGTGTAGTTGTTCACTGAATCTTTGTATAAAAATGGAGAGATGTGTCAGGGTGCAGATATTGTTATTATGTTTACTTGGCCAAAATGCAAAATATATCAAACAATAAATTGATTAATTATTCAACAAATGTGGACAGTATTATTATAAAATAAGTACGACAAACTAGTAATTAAATAATTGCAATCGTAGTATCATTAAACACAAAAATAAATGCTATTATCAATAGGAAACTTAAAAAAATCACTTCTACTGGAAATCATTACGTTCACTAGGTTAAACGAATCATTTAATTACGACATCATTATAGTCATGTCATGGATATTAGAATAGAAAGAAATGTTAGTGGGGCATATCTAAATTTGTGTACACAGAGGCGGCACCATTATCATAGTGCCATCTCTAAGAATAGTATCTGTGTTTCTGCGAGCACTGTGCATAACGTATTTTTCGCTTTCGACGTCATGTTACGTATTTAGTTTTAAATCGGCTTATATCTTTGCACTGATGTCAACTCACCTCCGAACTTCCAGTCCTGCAGCTACTAACAATCGTTTGTCTCCCAAACTGTACCACAACAATGGAATATGGATTTGCAATGTCCAAAACACCATTAAATCAAACTTATCAAACGCCGTGTCCAACTACTTTAACTTCCCTAGTTCTTCTACTAGTTTTCACTCCTCCAAAAACTCCTGACGGGATCCTGTATCATTATAAAGTTATGAAGGAGTGGGTGGACCATTTCTTAGTAAATTGGAATGTCAAAAAGCAACAGAAATATCAAGCGTTTGTCTAAATCAAAACATTAATACCTCGACTTGCAACAAAATCTATGTAACTATGGAGTGAGAAAGCAACTCTTACAGCGCTCTATCCTTCTAATATTTTTATCATTTGTTTTGTGGGTGAAGCCACAATTTTTGCAGGTTCTTTGCATCCCTGAGCCCGACTTTCCTTTTTCGACATAATGGGATCAAAATAAACAAATTTTTTCCTAAGAATCACCCTAAATTTGATTTGCAGTACTGCACCAGAATAATTGTTTTCTATGCATTGGTCTAGGAAAGTCCCTGACACAGTCGTTAAACATTCAGCTCCAGCATTAAAATATGCAAATATTATGAAAGATACAGAACACTAAAGGTTTTAACAGTAATACAATCTGTATTTTAAAGAATAATTACAACGTTTCTCCAAAAATTGTCGATCTGCTAAGCCACGCATAACCCTTAACATGCCATTAAGTAGCAATGTTAGCCTTTTTTTAGGTTGTACGTAGTAATTAAGTTAACACGTTGATCTCTGACTAGGCAATTTTCCTGTAGTTTGAAAATTTTTGTTAACTGCTTATGTTGGATTAGTAATTAAGAAGTAACAGTCATTAAAATCTAGAAGAATGTTGTGCCCGGGGACAATTGCCCCCTGTCGCCTTCACCCCTTTCTACACCTCTGTCTTGAGCTCATGTAGACGACTGTAGTCTTGTAACTCATGAGCACATATAATTTATTATTTTTTTTCCAGGATATGTCATCATCAAAACTATCTATTACCGTTCCCGGTCTGCCAGAAATTCCGTTTCCCACCAGTCGTCGTGCAAAAATCGTTGTCATCAGTGTCGGAATGGGTATTGTCATTCTCGGCGTAGCCGCACGGTGCCTGCAACGAAGACGTAAGCGCACATGGCATGACATACGTGCTCGACAAGCTGCTAGAAAGAAATGTTTGGCAAATTTAAAAAGTCCAATGGGTACGTGTTAAAAATGCTCACATTTTTTACATAATTATATCTGTTTAAAACAAACTTTTTATTTAAGAAAATTTGCTTTGTTTTTACTGAAAGCAGATTATTTGTTGGCAAAGGTCTACATCAATTTCATATTTTAAAAAAGAGTAGCAAAACTATTTACTGAGTCAGTAACTAAGTTAATTCAAAATGTATGCTTGAATTGCAAACTTTTTACATTTTCGTGCATAAAACCAACGATCTTTTTTTTGTTTAACAGGACTGCTAGCTAACGCCGATCTTTTACTTTGTGAAATTGTTGTTTTCTTTATAGAAGCTCGATATTGTAGACGGAGCAACAGTCCAGCAAACCAACAGTGCCGTGCAAATTCGATTTGCAGCGTAGGAGGTTATTCAACTTCATCCACGCACGAGAGTGTACAGCTTCATTTTTGTCGACAAGGTAAATGAACAAATTAACTTGACTAACAAAGTATTTACTTAATACTAGTGAAGCTTCTAATTCAAGCAAATGCTGTTGTATTTATCTTTTGAAGGTACAACATTAATGCAGGTAAATGAAAATCAGAGCTCCAATAACTGATTTTCATACACTCGACGGTAATTGTAGTCACTGCACGTGCAGTCCGTTCTGGAATTGTACATTAGTTGGTGATGAGCAGATTTACTATGATTAAGCTTTAGAAATCAAGAAGACTTAAAAGACACTATATCACATTAAACAATACAAAGAGTTTAGATAAAGACAGTAATATCAGAGACACAGTTGGAGACACTTAAGTCTTTATATACTATAATTAAGTTAAAACCCCAGTGTTTGCAGGGTTTCTGCTGCGCTAATTGGAATTATTACAAGAGTGATTAACTTTTTAGCTCTGCTTAACCTAATTTTTAGAATTGTTGCTACATCATAATTCTTAATATAAAGTGCTGTCATTTGAGGCTAGTAAATCTTAGAACTGTGATGCTTTATGCAGAGTTCTCGTTTTGAAGCCATTATTTTTTCTTTACCATAGTCCTAAGCCAGGGCTAAATTTCTTCGCTGTTCTGGTGACTATTCCGAAAATTTCTAAATCTAACAGTTGCTATATGTGTTCCAAAAGTTCGCCAAATAGTCACAAAGCATACATGGTTCACCATGTCACCAAAACATCACTGGCTTTTATCCGGTGAATGTGAGAAATTTTAAATTCGCAAAAAATGGCAAAAACCATGTAAAATTGTTTAGAATTTGTGATAAAGTTGCGTGAATTTTTTTAGCAGCTGTTGAACTTGATCGTCATAAAAGAGTTGCGTCCCAATGAAACCCTGACTTTATGCTTCAGCTTAATTATTGGTTGCCTATTGCTTAGGTTTGGAAGCACTTGGGACGGCCATTCAGAACTGGGAAGATGCATTGTCTGCTGGCATGCCCCCGAATTTAGAGACAGGTGTCTTAGCTTTACCTGTGAGTCTTCTTAACTTTAAATTAATAACTCGCAAAAGCATAAATGCAACTGTCATATGTGACTTTTCTATGAGAAAGAAATCGTTTAATCGTTAAAAAATTTAATTTTTTATTGTTTAATTACTAACTGTTATTAATTTATCATATTAAAATTAAATACATTGTATGACTAACGCCTTAGATTAAGATTAGCGAACCAATGTTAAGAATTGCTGGTTGTGGTTAGTACCTGTATAGTTGACTACAGGAAAAAATCTAGACTATTGGTTGGCTAAACTGTGAACTACTGATCTAGACGCAAAATACCCGGGCTTACTTTTTGACTTTCTAAGCTCATCTAGAAAGTTTGATCTACAATTACAAACAAACTTTTAGAAAGCTTACGAATTAATGAAGAAAGACACTGTCATACAGACGAAATTTGCCCAGTATATAACAAAATGGTCATAATTGTTTCTACAGACTCTAAATGGAGTTTAAATTGACTCTAATTAATTACACATAACTAACGAACAAATTAATTATGTGCTTACATTTGCCATTGCCATAGATTTTCCACATGAGAATTATGCAACATAAAATAACGAGTGTCTTCTACAATAAGTTAACCTGTGTTTTGAGGCCAGACTGACTTAACTTTAGTTAACAGGTGAGCTGGCTTTACAGGTCAAAAACAGTAAATGAGTCCTGAGTAACATGAAACTGTTGAATCACTTTTTACGTGCTCTCACATCTCATTGCTGCTGGCCAATGTGTTGAAAGTTTAAATGTTAAGGTGGATTGTCTTAAGTTAAACGATTTTTTGCTTAGAGTGCAGCTGAAAGCAAGTTCACTCATCACCTGGAGCAATTAATCGAAAAAGCAATAGACATACAGGACGAATACGAACAGTTGTTCATGGGGAAAGCTACGGAGGCTGAAGATGATTTGTCTGTGATTCTAGAACAAAAGTAGGTTATTCGGTTTTAATGAGTTTTTTCAGTTACTTTGCACTGTTACACACAGAGATGAACTATAAATTGGGCCAGCAACTCAATAGTATGTAACTAGCAAGTGCTGTATCTTAGATTAACAGTGGACAATTGCATTTCATAAATGTTACAGTGTGCAGCAAGAGTTGGTTAAAACATGTTTTCCAAAAATTGCTTTTTACAAACTCTTTTATAAATGTAAATTTTACAAACTTTACAAATGCAAATGTATAAGATGTTTTTCTTTAAAAATCGTTGGTTTACTGTACACAGCAGAGCAGAAAATT
Source organism: Tubiluchus corallicola (assembly GCA_030141605.1). Classification (NCBI taxonomy): domain Eukaryota; kingdom Metazoa; phylum Priapulida; class Priapulimorpha; order Priapulimorphida; family Tubiluchidae; genus Tubiluchus; species Tubiluchus corallicola. The sequence goes on from JAQGDQ010000099.1 coordinate 189,121, forward strand.
AGCTGCTTGTAGAAAAAACAAAGTTTTCAGATAAATATCTCAGTACTTTGCTGTTGTATTAAATACTCACCATCATTGTCATCATATGCCCATTATGTCTGTCGGGAAGCAGAATTCTAAAATGACAGAGATCTGTTCTCAAGACAGACAAACACAGCAGTAATCCAACAAAAAACTACACATTGTTATGTCAGTGGCTTGTCAGCACCACTTCCGACTATCAGATATTGTTGTATTACCAACATGGGAAATCATTTTTCCCAGAGTAGAAAATAACCGAAAAACACAGATGGACAACTCAACAGTTTGCTCTTATTTATTGGGTGCTGTTGTGGTAAATTCTGACTAGTAATAAGGGAAATCTTTTTCCAGAGACGTACCAGAAGGTGTTAGGGAGGTCATAGGAGAGTCTGAATCATCGTCTGAAGCTGAAGATTTCCTCTCGGCCACAGAGGTACAAGTTTATTTTTATTATGTATGTGTAGTGGCAAACATTTGTGACTATGTGCTGTGTTTACTATGAATTAGTACTTTTACATTTATAAATTCTTGCCTAAACTGGCAATTATTTTTCTTTAGGAATTATCAGACTTGAATGATTTGTTAGCGGACTTACGAGATGCCTCACCACTTTACCAAATGGGTTTAAAGGAGGTGAAAATGGGGGGAGTTCCCTACAGAACATTACGGTAAAGTAATTCCCTTTTGTAATCCTTGAACATACTAACATTATGACACCGTGGGTCCTTAAACATACTACCTTTATGACATTATGGGTCTAGTATAATGGGTATCACATGCAATTATGCACTTAATAGATATTGTGCAATAGTTATTCAATATGTGCATTTAAATATTACAGTATAACACCATTATAGCAAATATGGTTTGTTGTGTACACACTGGTAATGCAAACTCACAAAAAAGAACGAACTTTCTTCTTTCATTGAACTAGTATAATAGCTTTGAATACAGCAAACTCAGTTATTGTGTATTGTAGACTATTTGTCTTGCCCAGTTGGCTGCATTACTATGTATTTATAAGTTTTTATTGCATACTTTACCTTTGCCAGCTTTTTGCAAATTAATTTACAGTTAAATTTAACACGTCATTCTTGGTGCTGCAAAAATGTTGTTGGTCATGCAGCATGTGGAATTGCGAACAAGTCTTGTTGAAAGGTCATTTTGTTTACTAGCTGTATAAAACCAATGAGTCTCAGCACCCAGCTGTTTTATGTACTCACGCTGGCGGCGCACTCCTGAGGCGTTTCATCAAGTGATGAATCTTGCTGCACAAACTATTTATACAAGAGACAAACAGAAATTTTGTGCAAACAAAATTGACTGACTTTTTTGAATCTCATCGACTTTCTGAATATGTCACGTAAATTTACAACGTGCAAATTAATATAAAACATTCAATAATTTTTAGTTTATTTAAGTCACATAAAATGATTTTCATTGCATTTGAATTTACTGCAAATTTTTTGATACTTGACAGGATCTTCTAGAATTACTTTACATCTTCTATGGAGCTACACATTGTACTTTATTTATATACTTTTATTGTTAACACATGCTTGACCGTCTCTCTACGAGTCATATACATATGATTAGTCATATATGCTTATAGAGTACCTGGGTTATAGAATACTTCTTTCTATGTCCTTAGCAGGTTTGCTATATTGATGTTGTACTGTAGTTGCCATATAGCTTTTAATCAATTTATGCATTTAACGCCTTTTTAGTTTCTAATATTTCGATAACTATAGAACTGTCTTCATTTTGTCTTTCATTATCAAAGATGAAGCCTGTAAAGTTTCAAGCCAAGTGTGACGTCTGCTTCTGTAGGTTTTTCAATTCTATTTGGCTATTAAATTTAAACAGACGATCCTTTAAATTATTTTGTTATTCTCGTTTCAGAACTACGATGCTGAAATGTTCCTCCCACGCAGATTTCTTGTCAAAGCTTTACGGTGTTCGTCTAGCATTTCAAGTAAGTTTCATGCTCGGAAAAGGCTAATCTACACAAAAAATACCAGAATCATTAAACAGATGTATGAATAATTAATATCCATGATTTTGTGTCACTTAACCACAGATTCTTGAAATCCTAACTTCAAACATTGTTTTCCAAATGTCAACACACTTGGGCTTCTGTTATGTTTGAAATTTTTATCTTTTATTAGAAATTCAGTAAAATAGATAAAACATCAGTTTTTTGTTAATTTGCTGCAGGGATTTCCAAATATGAGATTTGACAATACTTAGTTAATCCTGTATTACTAGCAGGGTCGGAACTAGATGTGGCAAGCAGGGGGGGGCGCAAAAATTTTCTGGGGGGTGAGGTATCCGAAGTGGTTAAATAATGGTTAAGCCAATTTTAACCCCTTTTATACTGCATGCAGGCCTATAATTAGCGTGTGTAGGACGGCGTAGTGGACAAAGCAATAATGAGAAAATTAACTCTCAGTTAACCTAACGTTATTAATGTGCCTCTAACTAAATTGTTATTTACAGAAATTTATCACATACAAGTTTTAAGAAAATAATACACTGAAGCTACCAAACATTTTTTTACCTAATTCTAATTCATATTGAAAATGATTACATGCGAACTGCAATTTTCACTGCAAAAAAATTATTTGTCCAATTTTGCAGGGGGGGCGCAAATTTTGACAAGGGGGGCGTGCCCCCCTCGCTCCCCCCCTAGTTCCACCCCTGATTACTAGTCTAGTAAGATAACTGTTACACTTGAGGTGTAGTCTTTTTGGATTTGTAGTCATTACATTCTGTGACAATTCAAATTTTGCCTGTAATCTACTGATTCATATTTGCGTGCAAATTCCTAAGTCCACTTGTTTTTACTGTTTCTAAATTTGTGGGAAACCATTTATGCTTGCGCACAGAATTTTACTTTTTACGCCGTATGATTGATATATGTACTTTTTCATAAGCTTTTTGCAAATACGGACATGAAAAAACATTGACAATTTAGAGCTCAAATTGTTATTCTTTATTTTACATTCATTTTGTTTTATTTACATTGTCTTTTCTTTAGCAAATAGTGATGGACGAAACTCTACGAACGTGGTTCATAGATACGGGAAGGGAACTACTTTCAAATTTGCTTATTGAAGCTGAAAAGGTGAAACAGAATTTTAGTTTGTTAATATGACATACCACATGTACAATAAAAATGTGTTTTACACCTGTGCTTGCGATGTCGGGCAAAGATCTTTTTCCCAGATTTTCTTTAAATGTGGTGTGCAAATCTCAGAGCTCATGAATTTCCTCATCTGTAGACTTCAACCAATCGCTAACTTAAGAAATTGGAATTTTTCAATGGTGTGGTGGTTTGCATAGCTAACTAGAATGCAAGAGACCAACCCCTTATGGGTTCCCATGGTGGCAAAATAAAAATTTTTTCTGCATTATTTCATTTCTAAGCAGTTAAAATTTTAAATGAACAAATTTAAACAAAATAGCATTTTATTTTAAATAGCAGCTTATTTATAAAACCAATATTGCATTGCTCACCTGTGATTTTCATATTAATGAGTGTACCTTCTTATTTTAACCTTCTGACATATTACCTTAAGAGAAATTGACTTACGATCCTGGGCTACGAAAATTGCTAAACCAATCATGGTGCATAATCATTAGAATTTGACTAATAAACAGATGGGTGAGCACTAGGAAAACTGTTTTCATTTATCATACTGCTTCCAGCTATTTTTTATGGTTCACGGGTATTTAAGTATTGGAACTGTGCCAAGATACGCTTGCTGATTCAGTGTTTCATCGTAGAGGTTTGTCTTTGATAATGATACAGATTCCAGTCCCCCCACAAGTATTAATACTATACAGGCCCTGTTGATGGGTGCCATTTTTTGGCTTTGCTATTGCTGGTAAACTGTATAAAGTGAGGTTTAGATTATAGTAACACAAAAACAGAGTTGCTAATTTGATTTTCCCATTGATCACTTGATACTAACTTAAACAAATATTTAAATAGAGTAGGCAGTCATTATTTCATTTACAGAGTAATTTAATTAAATTTATTTTTTATTTGCTATTACTGTACCAATGGGAATGAGTTTACAATTCCCCACACAATTTTAAATAAAATTTAATTCTTAATACTTTAATTTTTAAATTTTTAATTCTTGTTATTTTAGGAGCCAAAAGATTTTATGGATGCTTTCAACAACATGATAAATTACTTAAAAACAATGGAAGATTGGAGCGACATTGAAGAAGAGCTAGCAGGAAGAGACGTAAGGCAAAAAACAAAATCAATATCGGACTTTTGATTTGATTGATTTTGTTTTTATTTGTGAGGCTGACAGCAACTGTGGTAGTGGTGGTGGGTTAATGATGGTGGCAGTAGTGCTGTGGTAATAGGTATAGTAAATATGGAGGTGTCAGATCCATGTGCTGAAAACATTGTAAATTTTTACTAGAGTTCAAATGCTGATTATTCATGTAAAATGCGGAATAACTTTTCCTGCTCATAAAAGCACATTGTAGCTGTAGTGAAATATACTGTATTGTAATAGGCTAAAGTTTACAATTCTTCACACACTAGAAATTAGTTATTGAAGTGGATTAGGGTTAGGGTTAGTATTAGGATTGGGATTAGAGTTAGGGTTAGTGTTAGGATTAAGGTTAGGTGTTGGCTTAGGGTTAGGGTTAGAGTTACGAGTTAGCTTAGGGTTAGGGTATTTAAATTGTGTGGGAAATTGTAAACTCCTTCCATGTGTTGTAGTAAAAGTAAAATATATCTTAAAATGTTTTAAAGTTTGGGAACTGCATCTGTTTTGAATTTTTTCATTTTGCATCTAGACAAAGAATATTTATGGTAGCTGTGAATTATGAGACACCGAGGACAATAAATATGTTGACATGGAAACCATGTTGCTGAATGAAATGAGCACATATTGTGACTGCTATCTTTATTTCTTAAATCGTAGGTACAAATGCTATCTTTCTTTGACGTCGCCTTAGATTTCATCCTTTTGGACGCTTTCGAGGATTTAGAAAATCCGCCATCTTCTGTGACCGCAGTCATGCAGAACAGGTGGCTGTCCAACGGCTTCAAAGAAACAGTAAAAATTATTACTGATTTTGATTTTGAACGTTTAAGCCATGCTTACAAGATGTCCGGAATTGCGTATGTGACTATGCGTTGTTGCGTTATAGACAAAAACAATTTTATATCATTTTAATGCACCTATTTATCAGGCCTGTATTATTGCATTGTTCATATTGAGTTTGTTGTGTCCGGAAAACTAATCGCTTCCAGCAGTGAAGAAAGGGCGTTTCCTCAGACATTCTTGAAAAAAGGATCAGGTGACAATGACTACTTGGCAACTGCGTATTATTGTACATGTACATGTACATCCAGTGCTATGAAGCAGCCATGTTTAAACAATATGCATTCTGTTCCACATTGCTTGTGAAACTCCTTGCATAATCCCGTGCACCTGGATACACAATTCTGGGCTTCTGGTGAACACGGCTTTTCTTCAAACTAGTGAGCAGTTTATTAAATTACGGTGTAGCATGTGCTTTTAGAAGTGTTTGTTACACTGACAGGATGACTTGATCCATGAATGTGTTACTGTTGTTTACTGTGTCTCCTATTTGGCACTTGTCTTAACCATATATGACCATAACTAATAACTGAGCACTGATGCCAATCTTTTACACCACTTGGCTTCATTTAAAATCTCTCTAATTCTTCTACCAGAAAAGAGGAAAATTGATGGCTTATATAAATTACAATCACTAAGGTTTTTTTTAATTAAATTAATTAATCTAATCTAATCTAATTAAATTAATTAATTAATCTAATCTAATTAAATTAAAAAAACCTGCCCCAATCTTAAACTGTAGGTCAAAATAATCTACTCTTTAAAATATTGAAAGGGAACATACTATTTTTTCAAAAATAACTTACTTGAAAGAATTATTACTACACAAATGAAATTTTGCGGCTAGTTCTTCACTGTTACATGCATTTCACCATTCGTTAGTTAGAAGGGCATTAGTGCCTGCATTGCGGAACGGTGCACAAAAAACAGGCGCTGTACCTGTCAATTCAGAAGTGTTCATTTGTGATGTAGTTTGCACATTCGAGATCTAATGTGTGAGCACAGTGATAAATTTTAAATTTGAATTTTTATCTTAAGACTTGCAGAGTTTTAGTACAACAAACTGAATCTCTTACAGTAGTATTTGTACTACAGGTTTCACCTTTGCAAACAAGTTCAACACACTCATAGAATGTTCATGCTGTCGAAAATTATGTTCATTTGTGATGTCATCAATACTTGGGCTGGCCCGCCGTTAGCAAAGATTTTAGTGTATTATTTATGAGATGTGCTTTTGCAGTATTATTGGTGTTAAAATGTATAGTTTTTACCGTGCTTCACAATTGCACCACTTGGCTAATACTTAAAATATTATAATAATGACTTGAAATGTGTTTATTCTGGCATTGTTTTCTATACTTTTAGGCTCTTTTAACTGCTATCTGGTCTGTATTAAAAGCAAAACGAAGACGACTAAGGGTACGTTATTTAAGAACGTGAATAAAAATTCTTGTTTAGAACAACTTCATTGTTGCTCTAATGCTAACACTTTTTTATATAATAACGTGTGTTAGTTAAAACAACTGTTGTCAACATATAATTTGAAGTGGCAAATGTATCATAATTAAAATATGTTTGTTTGCATCTAAAACTCGCCGAAAAGTAAATTTTTGACATGGTTAAGTCTAATAAGTGTAAAAGTTTCTTTCTGACTTATCAAACACTAGTAACAGATTTTTAGAACATGGAGCTTATTATTTTGTAATTTGATTATTTTTTGTAGTTCATTACTGTTTCTTGCATGGAAAAGATTTTTTTGCTTGTTTGGTCTGTAGTAGCATGCTGGGTTCTGTCATTTTATGATTTTTTTCTTTAATTCGTGATTTGTAAAGCATCAGTGAATATTTTATCTGGTAATCATTCAGCTTTATAAATGGCTCTGCAAATTTCTATTATGATTGTAATATTAAACAATTGATTACTATTATTTTTCAGTATCCCAATGGTTTTATTTCACATTTTTACGACATTTCGCAATATACAAGCCCAGTGTTAGCATGGGGATTTCTTGGACCTGAATCAAAGCTCAAACATTTGTGTGAAAATTTCAAGGTAAGAGTCTATAAAACACATTTGCTTTCTTTCAGTGCCTAAACTGTAAAACTGTCAGTGTGGGAATTGTTAGCTAAGTATTTCAGAACATAGCTCTTCCACTGTGGTTTGACAAAACTGATTTCGTTAGTATAACTTTGTATATTTAAGAAAACAGGTTTAAACAATCTGTTGGCTATATGAATTCTTGTTTTAAGTTCTTTGCAATTTTTGGCAGAAGAAAAACATAATTAATAAAAATCACTTATTTATTTTCACTGTTTAGAAGTAATTATGAAATTTTTCAAAAATCCAAATATAATTGGAACATTTCTTTTTGCGTGAAAGTAAATGAGAACACATTGCTTGTACGAATTACTAACCTCTTGTGTGAAAACCTGAATGTCATCAGCATATTTTTACTGATGTCATTTTTACTTAGATTTTCAGGGTTTTATTTGCATGTAATATAATATTACAGTATTAAATGTATATATATATATTATTACATATAAATTTCGCAATAGATGTAAAGTCGAAATATTATATTGTTAAATACACACTCTACTTCTCTTTTGTCATCTGTGTGTATTGTTTATTAGTATTTTTAATGAGATGCGTACAATGTCATTTAAATATTAAATATAATATAACTTGTGCTATTTTTCTCGTGTTACATTACCACGCTATTGTTCGGGGTGTTAAAAAATATTGAAATGAAATTGGTCACTAAAAGGGTGACTAACCATAACTACCTCTTCTTCCTGAGCCCTCTACCAGTGCTAACTGCGGCCAAAAGTTTCATTTGTCTTTTTTTGGCAGTCAAAATATGGTTAAAAAACCACTAATGTTTTTTTTGTTTCAGGAACAGACTCTAGGATTTGTCCAGGATATTTTCAGCTTGAATAAATGCCGATTCACTTCCGTGGAGGAGCTAGCGGATGACATCATGTTCTGTGCACGCTCACGAAGTCAGTTGACATTCGAAAAATTGTCGGCTGTGGTGTAGCTTGCCATCCTAACCACTCGGAGGAAAAAATTTCTAGGTAACCAGATTTTGAAGTTCCAGTGCCGTGATATTAGTGGTAGGAAATCTGTTTTTCTCTGTTAATCGATTAATCCGATTAACCGACTGCTTTCCGATTCGAGAATTGATTCGAAATCCATTTTCAAGAGGCGTTAGAATCAAGTTCACGTGAAAAACTGCTTTCTAATGTTAGTGAATTTAGTGCAAAACCAAATTATTATCACATACTTTTAGGCAGAAATTAAAATCGTCTCCATGTAACTCACGTAGTACTTGTCTCGCCACAAGACACTTAGATTATGAATTAGAACAGTGCCCGTTTCCATTGCAGATTCATCTTCCAAAGATGCCATGCTTTCGTAGCCTGTCTACTCAGCACTTGTGAATATTGCAAAGAATGTTCGTGGGTGTGGACTGCAGAACTGTTTTCAATGATGTCAGGGAGCTTAAGTTCGGTTCGTTGAACATGAAAACTATTGTAAAATTTTATTAAAAACTTTTCCTACAAATTTTTTGTGCAACATTTATTCGATTCATTATTTCATAATCGATTTTCGAAATCGGGAGCTTTCAGCAAATTGATGTTTCGTCAAATTGCCATATCACTAAGTGGTACTATGTAATATAGTGTAGAGAGTAAATAGTGTAAAATAGGGAGAAACAAAAACTTTGTTTAAACAAGCATGATAACTAGTTTTTTGATGTTAAGATAGTTGTATTTCAGTCTTATCTCAGAGATAACATGTTCTGCAAGTCTCTTGCTTCGTAGCTGGATTTAATTAAGAAAATCGCAAACTTACAAGCCAAGCTTTTTATTTCAGTGAAAAAGTGTAAGTGGTGGCATCACGTTTCCTGAAATTTTATATATATATATTGACCAATTTTAATAGTACAAGTTGCAAGTTTTTTGTGTAGTTTGTAGTAATTCCCCTTTCTTTTAAATTTGTTAGTTTGTAAATCAACAAGTTATGTAAGTTTGTTAATTAGCAATCACTGCTTATATTGTCTTCTGCTTAATGCAATGTTGATCTCACTAGAACGCATAGTTTCATCTCGATATATTCACAGGTAAGATGGAAAAAGTAGCTGAGATAGAAATTTTCATTTCTTGCATTACCTTTAAATGTGTTATGTCCAACATTAATTAATTTCTAGTTAACACTTTTAATTTATTTTACTGATAAGATTTACGCCTGTATGTATTTTCAAGAAATGCCAGTCATTTATAGAAAAGGTCTTCACAGCAATTGGGAATTTTCTGATGAACTCTTAACAGCACATGGAAATTTTCTGATGAATTCTAAATAAGATAGGATAAGAAAAAGACATTTGTTCAGGACAGCTTGATTAAATAAAATTTACAACAAAGTCTATTTACAACAAGGTCTTGATCAGTGGCGGCACGTGTATAGGTACCGTGTTACTGCAACACCTCCTGTTTTCACTCATTATTATGGATAACATTCAAGTACAATTTGCTTCACAACCCAAGCTACGTTCAAACACCTAGCTTGGGTTGTGAAGCAAATTGTACTTGAATGTTATCCATAATAATCAAATAGATCTCAGACATGCACACATGTCTGAGATAACACGCTGTACGCTAACGTCTGCTGCTAGGTAGAAAAGTACTGTCTCCTACACTGTAACAGTTGACGTCAAACATTTTGGTCTATCGCTCCGCCCCCGCTGCAACGTAAGCACGCTCAGCAGCATTCGGGACAACAGCTCACGCAGAAACAACATGACAATCCCAACTAATGCCTAATCAGCAGATAAACTGATTGCTTTTTTTCACAAACACAAATTTGCAGAGCAGCAGCTATTTTAACACAAAATTAACACTTCAAGTAGCCAAAAAATGACTTTTCAATTTAAACAGAATGTAGAGACGAAGTTTCAAAGCACTACAAAATACAGAGACATAAATATAATAAAGAAACTAAGCCAGTTAGCCTTGCTTTACAATAAATGAGCAAAAAAATATTAAGTCTCTCTTGACTTTAAATACACGAACATCAAGCCAGAGATGTATTTTTCTATATTAATTGATCAAGTGCTCGTCTGCAAGATTTATTAAGTGTTTGCACTTTTCCGTTTGACAGATTACGGAAATGGAATAAATTTGACTGTTCCATTCCATAGACGACCCTTATATTGAATGCCTGACTCACATAAGTCCCAATGGTATCTTTTAACCTTGATTATAACCAGAAAAATAGCGTAAAATTAGCTAATATTACATTGATGTATAATATAAGTTTTGACCACATTTGAATTAATTTTGATTGAGAAGATCTCATTGAGGTTTATAAAAACTAGCCAGAAAAGAAAACATTTTGTTTTGTCCTTATATAAAGTTAATCAATTTTGTCCTTATTTAAAGTTAATCAAATAGATGTTTTTATCTAACTTGCGAAACCAATAAACTAAACTAAATTGCATATTTTCTTGATCGCAAAATGATTTAATCAGCAACTCATAGACGTAAGCGTTGTGCATTTCTTCCTATAAACGAAACTAGACTATATATTTCCACTAATCCACTTGCAATTTCAATTGAAAACGAAAAAAATCTAAAAGGCCAATATTTCTCCTGCTAACTAATGAAAAGTTGAGCATTTTTCATAACGGTGTCAGGAGCTGTAGCTAAATGTCCATGCTGCAGGGGTGCGTGAAATAACTTGCACGGTGATTAGGCAGTCATCGAAAATGATTGACATTATGTTAGACATCAATTGCCACGTGCTTACCATGTATCGTCACATTCTTGGATGTGATAAAGTGTAAACTTAGCGTGTGTGCTTAAAACATAAATTAGTTAATAATGGATGCCTTGCATCCCCAATAAATAAGTTCTGTGACTGTAAGTGAACTACAACAGCTTAATTTTTCATAGTTGTCTCTGTATGAGAAAGTTGCAGTTAAAAAAGAGGCTGTTCAACACTCAATCTTCAAATATAACTACAACATTAATATTACATATGTTTGTTACGTTCTACACAGTATTAAAACAATGGCAAAAAATTTTCTGAAGCAGCACCGCTAATTTTTGGTACGAGCCGCTACTGGTCCCGACTGAAAATCCAAACATCTGTTCAGGGCAAAGATATTTTACATCCGTTTATTATCTTATCTTTGCATCTGAGTAGTCCAAAGATAAAATCGAGTAAATCATTTGTAGCTTCCAGTGCAAATGCAATTCATATTGACACACTATTAACAGTAGTTCCTATTTGACATGTTACAACTTCTTACATTTTGAAGTTAGTGAATTGTAATTAGAATCCAGTAACAGTTTTTTCTGACATTCTGTGCTTCAAGTTTTATATGTTCTTTGCACCATTAGCACATACAATTCGATTCTGATACAAAAATTCTAGTTTTTGCTTTGGAACATTATTACTTGTTGCAAATACGTCTGAAAATGTCAACAATAACATAAAGGAAATCGATGTATTTTACACTTGCTGAAGGATTGGCCAGCTAGGGAACAAATGTGTATAAATTTTCATTTTTATGTTACTGGTTATTTGCCATGAGATGGGCAGACAAGCATTTTTACTTAATTCTTTTTACTTGCAACAGTTATTATATTTGTTCTTGATTTTATTGCTATGCTAGACTATAACAAATTATGTCACCGTTTCTCGTGCAATTTTTTAATTTGACTGTTTAATTCTCGTGTCTGTGAATCGAATCAAGTTAATCAGGTGATAGTTATAATAAACTGTTTTGCTAATTGTGAAAAAAGCTCAACGTAAGAACGGATCTCGTGTTTCGCTGTTGTAAAAATGATATCGGATAAAATGCCAATTCTGTGATTTTACGATGTGTGACGAAATTGTAGCAAATGCCGAGTCTGTGATTTCACTATATGTGAAACGAATTATATTTATATTTTATTGATGTGTTAGTAAAGTAGAAATGTAAATTATGCATTTACAGTTGTAGGTTAGGTGATATGAAATTAGCACCTTTGTAAATTAATCAGATACAAAAATAAATAAACGTTTAAACAGTGAAAAAGATGTTTTCATTTGTATGCTATGTGAAGGCAGGGTTCCCACAGTCAGGGAAAATCCTTGAAAATATAGGCTATCCTGGAAAGTCGGGGAAAATAATAATTTGGTAAAGTCAGGGAAAATGCTGAAAATGAGGTGAAAAGTCAGGGAAATTGGAAAGGGTTGCAAAAAATAATCACCACGAACCGATATTTTCCCAACATTTTTCAGCGATTCTTGTTCAAATAAAATTTTGACATGGCAGGCTCGCAGTTTTGATTTCTGTCCCAAAAATAATGATTGGATTAAGAAAGTTTGTTTAATGTGATTAGTGTAATTTCGTTGGCACTACTGCAACTGTGCCGACACATTATATACCAGTATATGTATGAATGCCCATACACAAAAATGTTTGAATATGTATACTGGTAATACAATTTCTGCTTATCTTGGTCATAGAAAATCAATATTTGGTCAGGGAACTGTCGTGGAAAAGTCAGGTAAATTTATTTTATAATTCTGTGGGAACCATGGTAAAGGTTGCTGCATGAGCGGCTTAATCACCAGTGCACTTTCTTTGCAAGTTGGCTCGATTCTGCAATCAGGTCAACTTTAAAAATGGTACCTGCTATTTCTGTGCCACGCATGTAGAATTATGCACAGCATTTTGCAAGTAATAGTAGGCTCACTGTGCATCCTTTTGGCTAGTCTTATGCAGCGGAGCGAATAGAATGTGGCTATAATTGGAGGCAACACTGTAAAAAACATTCTCAAGTTGTTTGCAATGTTAACTAATCACCAGCATCATGCATTAGGCATCAACATACACACTGTATTCACGTAAGTTCATGAAAAAGCATTGAATTTTATTTAAAATATAAATAAAAACAAAATGTACTACCCTGATTACACAACAGTCTGAAAATCATGGCACATTACTGCACGTTATCGAGGCAGATATGAAAAAGATCCAATATTCAACAACAAGATTTCATGCATGCTCTCTTGCATTTAACAATAAAAAACGATAAAAATGGAATTAGAAAGCATCTTAAATCTTAAGCCTTGCGTATAGTATAGTATACGTATAGTATATGTATAGTATAGTATAGTCATAGTACTAGTACTAGGTATAGATATAGTCACTAGTATAGTATAGTATAGCTATAGTATAGTCATAGTATAGAGCTGAAATAACCAAATCTATAATGGCACGTTCAGACTAGTGAGTTTTCTCGCCAAGTAACTCACAAGCGAGCTTAATTAGCGTGAGAGAGTTTGCAATTTCTTGCCGACAGTAACTTGCAAAGCAGCTCACCCTGCGAGTTCATGAGGAGATTCGGTAGTCTGAACACGCCATAAGAGAGTAACACTGATAGAAAGTATGTATGGGCGCCAGAGCCATGGGGACAGAGGGGACAACAACCCTGCCCTTTCCCGAAGGAGGCAGTGTGGGAGCAGAAGTTTGCCTTTTTGATAAAAAAATGTATGGCTATCCATGATTATACTTGTGCTTAATTTGTCAAATTGCCATTTTTAGCTGGCATTATCAAAACTGAACTCTACATGAAAACGTGCATCTATTATTTATTTTTTATTCATTTTAAAGGGACTATCTGACAGGCAGAAGGGATTTGAGGTGCCTTAGATATACCCTTATCATCATTAGTGTGGCCACAGAAACAGGCTATCCTGGAAAGCAATGGAAATGTCAAGGAAAAGAAAATTTGGTAAAAAGTCAGTGAAAACAATGAAACTGGGGCAAAAAGTCGGGGAAATTGAAAAGGGTTGCAAAATAATCACTACGAATATTTTTCCTGACATATTTTTCAGCGATTCGTGATAATGATTGGATTAAGAAAGTTTATTTAAGTGATTTTGTTAGCACTACTGCAACTGTGCCAATACATTATGTATGTATGAATGCCCATACACAAAAATGTTTGAATATATATATATATATACTGGTAAAGCAATTTCTGCTTATCTTGGTCATGGAAAATCAATATTTGGTCAAGGAAAAGTCGGGTAAATTTATTTTAAAATTCTGTGGGAACCCGCTTTTCATAAATGCTGCCCCTGCCCCTGAAAGTATGGGATATGATTGACAAAATTTATCAAATGTTTTCAAATATACTTGAGTCTGTAATGTGGACCACTTGAATATATTCTTAAAAGTGATATGAATAATATTATTACTACTAATCCTGTTAGTCCCAAGGCCCTTCTTTCCTTATCTTTCTGACTGGTGAACATACATAAAATACATCTGACATTCAAACGTCCAGTGTGTTACGGGCTTGACTATAACACTGACACCAACTGTACGTAAAAAAGTTTCTTGAATATACTAAGCTTTCATTTAGCCTGACACAAGGCTTCTTGACCTAATGAGACGAGTACTTTTCTGTTTTCAATGTTCTATAGAAATTAACTAAGAGCATCTATACATTTTCACTGACAAGGCCTACTGTCGATACCAGTCAAAACATGATAAAATTGCTATAATACCAAAACCTGTAAAGATCATGATCACCTTTGCTAATCCCGAAAACGCATTTTCCATTTCTTTGTGTATCACTTCGAAAAACGTCACGTAAATGAACGTCCCGGTTGTGAGTCCCTCAAGAACAACCACAGCCATGTCATTGACGTTGATGCCCGTTTCCGTGAGCACAATGCCGATGATGGCCCCCAAAATGGTCATCCCGGAGAAAATAAGGATGAAAACAATGATCTGCCGGACTGAGTAATAAGTGTGAAGGAACTGCATACCCATGCTAAAACTGATGACTGACTTGTGGATTATGACAGCAGTGAACAACCCCAAAACACCACTATCGGAGTCCATTATGCCCATGGCTAGACCTTCGAAGACAGTGTGTAATGACAGTGACAGCAGCAGGGTGAGCACACGAAGTTTCTCCTTGGCATGACTGTTGCACATCTCGTCAACTGTGTGTTGAGAAAAGACTTCTGTGGAATGCCGAAGCACACCAGAGTGGCCCGATTCAACAAAGCGTACATCGATTGCACCATACGTTTTAACATGATCACCATGATCAACTGCACAGTGTGTTTTAGAATCAGCACCTTGAGTTTTAATGTGATCGTCAACAGCTTTGGCATGATCACCGTCAACGTAACTGCTAGCACCATCACAAGTTTTACCATGTTCGGCCAAAGCACCACAATGATTAACATTACTAAACTGATGTGGTGAAGGCACATCTAATGTTAACTCGCCTGTTTCGGGTGGGTTGCACGAACGACAATTTCTGTTCGAGCACGTCTCCTGATTTTCAGCACATGGTATACATTCATCGCACCATTTGCACTCCTCTAGGTGAATCTCTGCAATGTCCTCTTCGCATTTGGTACATGAGGCGTGAGACAAGTAGGACCTGTCACTGCAGAGAAGTGGGTGGTTTTCCTCAACAGTCTTGCTGGATGTATGACGCGACCTAGGGGCGGGATTGCCACTCAGTAAGCTGTGTCCGTGACGGCGTCCGTATATGGCAAGTACGATTTCCTCCATAAAGAACACAAGGAAGAACCCTATGCCAAGGATAAACTCTGGCAGCGGGTACTCCAGCAAAATTTCATTTGAATCCACCTCATTTGTTTCATTTGAACGCATTCCGTCAAATGCTGCAAACATGTTAGTTCTCACCTCTGGCAGCATGTGCAGTAGACTGGTACCCAGGAAAATACCACCAGCCAAGCAGTTCATGTAACAAATTGCAATTCTCGCGTGGTGTTTGCCAGCGAGCTCTACAATTTTAATCGGAAGTAATCCGCACAGCACTGCAGCTAGAAATATCGCACCACTCGAAAGGATTTTCACTGCTAAGAGCTTCATCATGCTAATAAAATAACTGTAACAAAAAATAGATCAGCCAAATGAGATAGCTAAAGTACGGATATGGCCTCCCCGGCGCAAATCATCTAAGAATCGCAAAAAAAATCACAAAACGAAGGGCACCACATAAATCAACTTGTGAAAAGAACTACAACCTATGACTGATTCAGAAAATGCAGGAAAACATGTAGCTACACTGGTGCAGCTGTTTCACAAACAGTTACACTTATAATTGACCTAAAAACTGCAGAAAGGGCTGCACCAGTAGTTGTCTAGAAGATGCAGAGGAACATTGGCACAGTTGAAAGTATGACATAATGAGTGCAGTTATGTCACACGTCGCAAACGCTAGACATCCAAATGCTAAAGACATAAACAACCTATTATTATCCAAAACATAACATCATAACTAATAACTATTATGATAAATTGTGCAAAATAAACAGATATTTTAATAACATCCAAATTCTGATTATAAATAATACCTGTACAAATTTTCGAAAAGTTGCAATATAATAGAAGATCGTAATAAAAGCGCCTAAAATACAGAATCACGTATTTACAGACCTACTATAAGTACCAAAGCTATTTTTAAAGCGAATAATAATTAACAGAACTTTTTTATTAACTTCTAAACCGAAGCGTGACCTTTTGCTTCGTTTTACTTACATGTCACAGGCACTTATCTTCTAATTTCAAATCAGAAGGCACATTGTAATGGCGTTCCTAACCGTTTGCCAACGATGGATGAATAACGGCGAAGTAGACTAAAACATGTCCTAGTTCAGGCATGCTATGTCAACAGATTTTAACATACACGTGATAAAGCTTAAATTTGTGTTCACGAGCTGCATAAAAACATCAATTTATTGGACTACATGTATCACTTAGTGCAGAGAGGCACGAGAAATTGATAACTAAAGGCAGAGCGTAATATTAAAAATAATAATGTTTACAGAGCGCAACCGTCTAGAGTCCAAAATAAGGTAATAAACGCCACACATTTCCCAGACCGTATTCTATTTCTTTGTAACTAGGACAGTGGACTTGAAATTCGCAGACTGCTGCGTGCTGCACCCTGTTAACGAAATTCTCAACATTCCAAGCATCTAGCCAATTTATTTTTCGGAACTCGGTTCGGAACATGGTTCTGTTTTTTATTTGCAGTGAGCTCTGGTAAAAATTATTATAATAGTTATAGATGAAGATGATAATGGTGACAATGGATCATAGTAACCATGAAAAACGGCCTACAGGAGACGAGTTGGAGAATAATTGCGATCTCAACAGCGACAATGAGGATGATAGTAATGATGATGAAAACAAAAAAGAAGAAGAAGAAAAAGATAACGTGGATGATGATGACGGTTGTGGTGGTGATGGTGGTTGTGCTAAATACAGACATTAGCACGGTGCTTAAACATAATCAGCAATAAATTCACAATTAAAGACTTTTGTTACAATATGATAAGCTAAACTGACAAATAGGCCTAACTAATTAATTTTTTAGTTTGCTAAGAGTTCAATTATTACAAAAGCTCTATAGTAAAATATACAGTTTGAACTCAGGCCGTTGTAAACTTATTATATATACAGAAAGTGTTAAAGCTGTTATAATTATTAGTCTTTAGACGTTGACAAGTAGGATACTTGTTTATATAAATCGCCCGCATTATATAAATGTAAATGACCACCCGAAGTAGAGGCCATAATGAAAAGGTAAAGAGTTATATTATAAATGACTTAAAATGTGAGAGAGCTCTCCTGAGACTTGTCATCTTAGATATATAAAAATCGTAATGCCCTTCAGAAGCTAATTATTTCAGAAGCTTTCACGCTATTTTAGCTGGTGATGCCGGCTAGGTTGAAAGCTGCTGAAATAGTACATCCTCATTGAGACTGTAAAGGGCATTACGCTTTTTTTAAATTTGTATTAAAGGTATATAAATTGGATACATGTTCAAAGAAACAAGAGCTCACAAACTAGAGTATTATTACAGCGCTAATGACAGCAGCAAGTATCGGTTGATGTTCTTCTGGAATGACAGTCTTCATCATTTATTATTTGAATGTACATTAGTAAACCAAGCCAAAAGACATGATTTTATTAGCACACTGCCTACGTTAGATTCGGACTATGTTTTCTCTAGCCAAGATTATAATGCTATAAATGCTTTTGCAAATCACATCTCGGATGAATTCCTATCGCCTTTCGCCCGTATATAAATAGTTTTTTGGTGATGAAATTTTACAACTCTCTTCGTGTTTTCTATATGCTGTTTTGCTTTTATTTATGATTATGTGAATTTGCATTAGAATTGGTAATTATGTTTATTATAATTGTACTCGCTGTTTTTTCATTGTGTATAATACTTGTAGATTTTGTTACTATATATTTAAATATGTTCGTTATCTTTTATTATGTATGTATGTAGTGTTGGATTATAATTTGTAATTATGTCTATTGTATATGATCGTTGGCGTTCATTGTGTCTCATGCGTTAGATTCTAAATTATATATATGTGAATAGGTTTAATACATTGTAAATGCTTTTAGAAATTTTAAACATATCCCTACAAATAGAGTTAATGTTTTTAAAAATAAAGAAATATGATAATAAAAAAATCTGGAACGAAGTGATGTTTTCAGGGAAACAGAATCCTGATATAGTCGATTTTCCACAGATAAGAAGTTCGAGGTACAAACTGAATTTGTAAGCAATTGTTCTGCATCTAGATATGTCTAGCGTCTATGAGATGAGAGGATAAATGCGTATTAACTCGAAGTTGGTATAAACTCCTAGGTGATAAACTGTTGGCGTTTGAGCATCTGCAAATAGAGGTCCTTAAAACATTTTCCTTGGAAGTGGCAATAAATGAGACATACATAGGACACACATTTGCAAAATCTGACTGCATTGACTTGTCTGTGACAGATTTTTGCTCATCTCGATAAATACTATTTTACCAACTTTGTCGCACACCGACCTTTATTTAAGCGTGCTTAATTTTCTGTCTCAGACATACTCATCTTACTCTTGTCCTGGGGCTAGGAACAAAAATCTATCTGAGACAAAACCAGACCAAACCAATAAAAATAATCGTTTTGGTCACGTATCAGTAGATAATTGTTTACTTCATACAAAAGTTGCTGTGTTGCTGCCTGAGATCATTTGCGCCGTACAATTAGTTGCCGACAGATTTTATGTACGACTAGTATTAATAAAGCAACTGATCTTTGAGATGCAATCGACTAGTTACCCGTCTACCTACCTACCGACCTACTTGTGTGCCTACCAACCTGTACTATATCTATCTCACCATCTATCTATTTACGTATCTTTATACCTACCTACCTACTTTCCTACCTGCCTACCTATCTACCTACCTGCCTCCGATCATATGTTCTATACCTAACTATCTATCTATCTACCCATCTTTCTACCTATCTAGTTTCCTACCTACATACCTCCTACCTGTCTATTATCCATTACCTATATGCAGATTATAATATTATTTTATTTCGACAGCTAGGTCATAAATTACATAAAAATACGCACACAATTACATTTACAATTATAATTACCAAAAGCATCTAAAACTACAATCACTATTAAATAATAAAATACTACAATTACAGATATAAAAACACATATGCCTGTCTGCCTATACGCATACCTATCTGATGCCTGTCTACCTATTTAACTAACCTACCTAACTGGCTACTTTATCGAGGGAATAGAATGGAAAAGCGGTGAAAGAGATTTCTTGCATGCCATTGCGCAGCTGAACACACACTGCAAGCCGCATCCAATATTCATCAGTTGTGGCTAGACTCGAATCTAGCTCATTAATAAGGTTATGTCTCTAAAATGAGACACTGGACCGTCAGAGGTGTATTTGCCTTACTGCGTCGGTGCACATTCTCCTTCTACGACGAAAAAATCTTTAATAAGTTCGGCAAATAAGCATTTCTACAAACAAGAATTGGACATGGCGATCACTCCACCACACTGACCAGCCTCTGCCTTCCACAATACTTAACTTTGGTCATTAAACGCATACTATACCATTTAGCTATCATCCTCGTCTACATATTATAAAAAGTTTATAAGAACTTTCACTTGCTTACAAAAAGAAAAGTGTTTAATCTCACAAATCCTAGGTAGGAGGGCTTAATGCAAATGACAGTACAGGTGTAGAATTTCGCAGCTAGATTTTAGATTTTTTAGATTTTATTGGCATACAAAAACATAACAACACAACATAATAAGCATAACAACATCTAGTGAGATGTATGGGTAGCCATAACAAAAAATACAAATTAATATAATAAAATAACGAGTGCAACATATAACAAAATTTAAAATAGGTTCTGATGACATAATAATTTAATTTAAGCTTGACTAAAAGTAATTGATGTTGTTGATAAATAATATGCTTTCTAGAGGTAATAAATAATTGTAAATATACTATTTTGTGT
The DNA here is from genome assembly GCA_030141605.1 of Tubiluchus corallicola. NCBI lineage: Eukaryota > Metazoa > Priapulida > Priapulimorpha > Priapulimorphida > Tubiluchidae > Tubiluchus > Tubiluchus corallicola. The sequence goes on from JAQGDQ010000099.1 coordinate 209,687, forward strand.
AAAAGGATACGTGCTTAAATTTATATTTCTAGTATTAAAGCCCTCGAATACAAATTTACAAAGGAAAGCTACAATTTCGATATCATTAGATCCTACAAAGAATACACATTTGTTTTCGTTTGACGTATTATAGAAGTTCGGGCATAAGTAAGTGAAAAGGGCAGGCCGTAGGTGGTTATGTTTTGTGCATTGTAGTAACAAAATGTCGCTTCGTATTCTATTTCATCTAGATTGTTACATGCAATTGAAACGCGCGTGCTTTCGCTCAATAACCTGTAATTTTTAAAATGCGTTGAACAGTTTTCGTCTGCCGTTATTGAGACGGCTCTATTATTAACACATACTCGCTTGGTCATAAAGCATAAGTTGACAGAGCTGACACCAACGCATAAGAATTCCTCCCGATATCATTATTGTCTATTTTCGTCTTCCGTACATGCTTCCAGCACGCGCGTCTCACATAACGCCCACAATCGCGCAGGTGTGCGAGTTACCTGACTCACTTCGCCTCCCAGGCAGCCCTGAGACGCCCGCTGTGTAAGAATTTTTTGTCACTTTATGAGTCTGATTGCGGAATTAAGTTTATTTCCGGCACATTTTCTGCAAGGAATTTCTCCCACCACTGGCAGCCATTACCGTTCGCTTTGTTGCGTTCCCTTCCGGGTAGGCCCACGGGTCCAGTTATAAACTGAAAATACCTCCTGTCGTTATAAATAAATGCGTGCCGAAGGCAGCCGATTTGTCCCCAAAAGCGCTTATCAATGGTTTACAGGAACAGTAAAGGAAGCTACTATTGTATGGGGTGGACTTACTCCTGTTGTGCTGTCCTACATTTTTCAAATTATTAGTATTTCCTCTGCCGAGCACCTAGTTAACACAATCAGAAAACCTTTTTCTTTTTCTTTATGTATTTCGGTTGTAGCCTGTCTGAGCCCAGGCTGCTTTTCTAATCTTTTCTCTACTTTCGCTTTTCCTTCTTTCCTCTGCGCTTACTTTTCTTTCTCTTCTCTCCACTCTCCGACGTTCCTCTCGTTTTTTCTCTTCTCATGTTTTCATTTCTTTTCCTTCCTTTCTTTTCTTTTCGTTTCTCGTTCTTTCTTTCTTTTCCTTTCATTTCCTTTTCTTTTATTTTCTTTTCTTTTTTTTTGTATTTTTGCTTTGCTTTGCTTTCTTTTCCTTTTCACGCCTTTTCTTTCCCAGGACAGAATTTCTTGGTTTTTCTTTTCTTTTTTCATCGTTTCTTACCTTGCCATCCCATTCAATTTCTTATTCTTCCCCTTCTTTTCTGTCCCACTCATTCATTCGCAATCAGCCCTTGCATTTAACTTGTAATTATATATTGAAGGTGAAAATAGATAATCCTTCTCTGCTTTCATTGGTAAAATTTTGGTATCATGTAGCGACACCTAATATTAAAAACGTTTGTATCCTCAAGCAAAAGTAAAATAAATATGGCGGATGTTTCACGTCTGAACCAAAAAGAACCAATTAAACCTGCGATCAACAACAAATCTACGTAATGTGAAGGGAGTCAACTATCAAAATGAGAAAACTTTTAAGGTTTAAAGTCACTTTTGTCGGTTTCAATTTAGCAATTTCCGTGTTACAGTGGAGTATCATATTATATTAGAATGACCCTTTGTGAATTGTGATTATTCTCAGAATAAATTTTTAAAGATGTTTGGTCTATGTTACTAAGTTTCCAGAGAAGACCATAACAAAGGATATAACTGCATTTAGTAATATGGACTTAAGTGTAATGCATTTTAATAATATTATAGTTTCTTTCTGAGCTAAATTATTTGTTAAATTTAGGAAATTTGTATTAAAATGTGTGTTGCCATGGCAACAGAGCTCTAAATTTTCGCACAGGCAGTGTTAATGTTTAATACAGCCATACACAAGCATTTAATAAGTCATAACAAATGGCATTAATTTTAATATCTACAATCACCGGCGGTGCCGACTTAAACCTGTTAACAATTTTATCGAGTTTCTTTTTTCTGAAAGTGCGCATTTCCTGCTTGTCTGTCTGGTTTAGTCAGACGCGTCAGACACGTTTAATTATATATGCGCTCGAGTCGATCATGAAATTTTTATTTACATTTCTAAAACTGAGTAAATATTTTCTTAGCCACTCGTGTGGTGCGTTTACCCTGTGTCTGTCATTCGCCTGACCTTCAGAATACGTTTTGTTTCGTCTTGACTGCTACTTAGGGCTATTTTTAATCAAAATTTACATAATGGCAAACTTATAGTTTCTAGACAGGATGTGTCCAGCGAGATTGGCTAGATCCCAGTCAAGCTACCTCCAACGATGGAGCACCAAATTCTGCATGAATCTGCAATAACAGTAGCCTACAAACAGATCAGGGTAATTATTAATTATTTTATAATATTGAATTCAGAGATTAATTATTTATAATTCTAATTTCAAGATTAGTTATAAATGATCTTAATAAATTTTCTATCGGTTCACTACAATGATTTTATGATTATACAATTTTTGAAAATAGCTTGACCAAAAAAGAAGTTTAAAGCCGGCAACCAGCTCGGACTTGAAATAGCGGCCTTAGGATTACAAGCTTATTGACCTTGAAAGAAAACAAGTATTCAACTTATTCTGGTCGTCCTACATATATTATTTTAATACGATTTCCATAATAAAATATCTACGTTGAAACTAATAGACCTAAACTAAATCAGACCACTGAGAAGTCCTGCCAAGTATGAACTATACAACCATGTATATCATTTATTATTTTGTTCTCTATGACTAACTGAATGTCTAACTCGAATGGCTTTGACTACATTGCATTTAGTTAGACGCCAATAAAAACAAAATGGAGACCTATAGACTTCATTTGGCAACAGTGAAACAATTTTATTGCAATTAAGCTTAAAACACATTCTTGTCTGGCAACAATATTCAAACGTAAGCTCTTAAATAAAACTTGGGAAACTAATAGACCTGTTTTCAACTTTTGATACCCCGATGATCTAGGCTTAACGCCCTTCAACGGCATCATCTTTTTTACACAATCGTATCAGTTTATTAATAATATCACGGTACAAAAATAAATATGGAATGAAATTTATTATTCTCTGTATTCCGTCGTAATAAGCCATATTCTGCTGCGTATGCATGTAGAAAATGCAGAGACTTCAAACTATGAATCATGTAACAAAATAATCAAACGCATGCCAGTGCAGTTTGGCGGTGCGTGTGATTTATAAAATAACAAAACTACTTACGTGAGCTACTGCTCTGGCAGTTTTACTTGCTTGCTTATTTGCTTGATTGTTTGCTTCTTACTAGCTTACTTACTTACTTATTTACTTACTTACTTACTTACTTACTTTCTTACTTACTTACTTACTTACTTACTTACTTACTTACTTACTTACTTACTTACTTACTTACTTACTTACTTACTTACTTACTTACTTACTTACTTACGTACTTACTTACTTACTTACTTACTTACTTACTTACTTACTTACTTACTTACTTACTTACTTACTTACTTACTTACTTACTTACTTACTTACTTACTTACTTACTTACTTACTTACTTACTTACTTACTTACTTACTTACTTACTTACTTACTTACTTACTTACTTACTTACTTACTTACTTACTTACTTACTTACTTACTTACTTACTTACTACTTCTTACTTACTTACTTACTACTTACTTACTTACTTACTTACTTACTTACTTACTTACTTACTTACTTACTTACTTACTTACTTACTTACTTACTTACTTACTTACTTACTTACTTACTTACTTACTTACTTACTTTGTTACTTACTGACTGACTAGCAGACTGACTGACTGACTGACTGACTGACTGACTGACTGACTGACTGACTGACTGACTGACTGCCTGACTGACTGACTGACTGACTGACTGACTGACTGACTGACTGACTGACTGACTGACTGACTGACTGACTGACTGACTGACTGACTGTGCTTAGCACCACTATTTTATAGATCTATTTTATAGATATAGACCCATATAGATGCCATCAGCGTGGTGGTACTGAGGCCACTACTACTATGAAAAACTGTCCTACAAACTGCAAAATAAAGACTAAAGAGCACTATATGCACTGAAAGTTTTAACTTCCTAAAAATTACATCAATTATTTTATTGCCCTGGGAACTTTTTGGAATTTGATGTGCGTGTTTCAATGTTTTACATCTTCCTGACAGTCTCTTGAGCAATTTTTCTTTTCTGTATCTTAGATACATCAATTTTTTCAATGCCTTTTCAATAAAAACTTCTAAAGCACATGTCCCCCAACCAACAAAAACCATGCCGACGGCGTGCGCCAGCTTTAATCATCAAGTTCTAGATTGGGGTTAACTTGAAGAGTTTTTGGGAACTCTAACCTGTTTGTGGGATTTCATTAATTTCACTCTGTTTACCTAAATTCCTGAGCAGACGTGACCGCATCCACGGTACAAAAACGTCACCTTTACGTCCGATTTACACAGGCAAACCTAAACCTATTACTTTAGTCCAGCATCCATGCACTGAATAATTGGAATACAGTACTTAAAACAATGGCCAAATAAACAATGCTCTTTTTCAACTAATAGGTTAAAATAACAAATTTATTAAACAAATTTATATTACAAAGTTTAAATTAAATTATTTTATTAAACAAATTAAAATAAATAGGCTTGATGCGTTTTGTCTAGCAACAGTCTACGTCAGCAAAAGACAATTATTTCAGTTAAGCCACCAACGGACTAGGACTGGAAAGAAAGTTCCCTGCTGATCACCATAGCAGCGGAGGGGAAGGAAGTTCCCTGCTGGTCACCAAGCAACTGGGAAGAAAGTTCCCTGCTGATCACCACAGCAACAGACTGGAAAGAAAGTTACCTGCTTGTCGCCATGGCAACGAGCTGATCACCATGGCAACGCACTGGGAACGCACTTTTAAGCTAGTTATTATGTCAACGACAGAAATAGAAATGATGTCACCCTCCAGCTGGATACCATGACAACCAATCTGAGTATATAAGGAGGTGCAGAACAAGAGCTCAATACTTACCTCTGCTGCTATACAAAGCGCCAAATTCTCTGTGTTGTTGATGTTATTACGCTTGTTGCCATATGTTATGTGAATTGTCTCTATATGATCAAACTTCAACTGTTGGATATGACGTCGCGTGCTTTATTATGCTTATTTTAGATGAAAAAACTGAATTGACAAGCAGAAGCAGTGAAAGGAATATCCAAGGACACCGGGAACACTTACAGTTTACATGATAGCTCTAGAATTCGTGATGTAACGTAGTCGAATTACTCGGATATTTTGAAACTGTTCACCGAGCTACTAGTCTTTTTTTTGCCTCGTGGATGAAATTATTATTTTTTAAATATAGTGTTTGCATTAGATGCATAAACACAAACATTGCAGAATATTGCATATTTGATTTGTTTCAAATAAAATTAGTTATAAAAAGTCACTAAACATGTTTTGATTTAGTTATTTGTTGAAGCGGTTCATAATCTAAAGTAGAAGTAAACAAAGTCCACAGAGTACAGAAGCGGTGTACCAGAATAAATTATTATCAATGTCGTTTTAGTCTTATTCCGATCAGTATTATTCGATAGGGCTTAAACTTTTGAAAACGAGTGAACACTTATCTTTCTGCAGCCCCTGAAGTCCCCTAACTGTTACACGTGCTCACCGTGCAAGCAATAAGTGCATAATGAAGTGTGGAGGCTTAGCACTGGCCCTGGGCCTCCAGTGAGCTCGCCATTCAGTGTTCATTCAACTTTTCATCACGCCTCTGCTGGCTCCGCCCACAAATCACGTGAGTCTACTACAACGTAGTAAAACAGCGCGCCACGGCTGAGGCCTGTTTACTGATAGACTGCCTCGATACGTTCAACACCATGCGACATGACTGCCTCAACGAGACAAAACCGTAAATCTTTCCAGAACTTTCTGATTTCCGAAAATGCACTGCTCATTTCACGCATTGGTTCTGAGAATAAAAGCGTCTAAGTGAAGTCAAAATCGAATTAAAATTGAAAACTGCAACTCAATGCACATTCTGGGGCACGAGCCACTTTCAGTTAGCAGCAACAGTGCAGCTACATCCGACTAAATACGGCATGATTTTGCTGGTTACGATATTATTAGTGAGTCTACACTATGTACTAGGTAAGTAGACCACGTGATTTTTTTTTAGTAGTGTTTAAAAGATCTTTAATTAAATCAGTCTGTTATAATTTTTTAGATTAGATTTATTTATTCTGCAGCATTACGTCAGGGCTTTACTAGGGACGCTAACAGAACATATTATAAGCACCCAGTAAAGTTTTTGTCACTGTGAACTTTAGAAAGTTCAGGCAAAAAGTTGTGCTCTTATAAAAGCAGCTTCGCGCGCAGAATTTATCCAAGGCAGTGCTGGGTTGCGTTTGTTTGCCTTTTCTAGGGCATCGTAAACTGCGCAGTACACAGTGTGCTTCTATTCTGTTGTTCTGACACAGGAACATGCTATTTTGGCTTCAACAATTATGACCTCAGATATCCAATTATTAAAATTCAATTTAGTTGATATTAAAGAGTAGCGTAATTCTTCGTTTTTACTGAAACGTAGGCGGCGTAGATGGCGCCACAGTATATTGCAATTGGAGTCTGTCTGCCGCTAAACGGAATATATCAGTAGCTCGGCTCTATACTTGATTAGCCTTGGTAGTTAATTGTAAGTTTGTAACATCAAAAACTATAGTATAAATCAACCTCACCATCACTAGCTCTTGATTTTTTTCCTTTTTGCATTGGTGATCTAGCTAAAATTAGTATTGTAGTTTCAATTTGATTCTACTTGGGCAATTCGAGTAAAACTACTCTGAAACTGTTTATTATAAGTTGATTACTTGCTATAGTTATTGCAGTTTAATGCTTATGCAGATCACTTCTGCCTGCCAGTAGAAGCATGTTGTAACATAAATAATGATTTATCATCATCATCATCATCATCATCATCATCATCATCATCATCATCGTCATCATTATCATCATCATCATCATCATCATCATCATCATCATCATCATCATCATCATCATGAACAACAATAACAAAATCAACACAACAGTAATAACCTACATGGTTCTACACACCGTGAAATCGACATAAACAAGTAGTGTAGCAATGTTCAAGCTAAACTTTTATGTATCTACGAATCGTGTAGGTATGTATGCTGAAATATATTAAGCAGGTTACAGATCTGTGTATGTCCTCGCCTGGAGAACTGTACTTTTGAGATAAGATAAATTTTGTGGTTGCACAACTATAAAAGTGAAAAGTTGTTTGCTCACAAGAAAGCGAGAATTACTTTGTTACATATATTGAACTATATATATATATATATATACAGATTATTGGCCAACATACCGTTTGGCAAAACTAAGGGCTCAATTCACAATTAGTTGTTAATTAGTTAACATGGTTTTCTGCCGACAGATTGCTAGATTGCTAAGGTATGTGGAAATTGGCTAGGCCAATGTTAGTTTCATTTATGTCAATCTGAAAATCTCTAAAACAAGCAAAACCCAGTGGGTTAATAATTCATACAATTTTAATTCAATTACTATATATATATATATATATATATATATATATATAGTCATTGAATTAAAATTGTATATATATATATATATATAATGTCCTAAGGAAGCATAATCAATGGAGTGCCAGAAAAAAGCTTAATTAAAGAAAATTTAAATTGAAAGCCAATTGCATATAAGGTTTTCAGAGGCACTGGCTTTTTTGTTTGTTTGCTTATTTGTTTATTTATAATTTATTTATTTAGCTATTTATCAATTAATTTTAAAACTTGATCGTTGTTTTTGTACATAGCTAGCTAGCTGTCTCTATAAAAGTATACCTCGCCCTCTAATTGTAGCTCTAAAAGTAAAATTAGTACTTAAAATTGCAAAATCTAGTTCAACTTTACATCACCTGTTAAAGATTTTTGTTTTTGGAAAAACAGAAATGCGTGTGTCGTAATCGCTGCACTATCTGATTTTCCCCAGGACATCTATAAGCTGTCAGTACTTGAAATTATATATTACTTTCTCTTTTCTTGGAATTTTCTGTCGCTTTCTTGGTAATATTTTCCGTGAATTGTCTAATGAATTTTCGCGTGATAATATTTCGAAAACGATTGAAGAGTGCTGCACAGAGACGCTGCAATTTACATTGCGTTTTATGGTTGGTTAGTTTCAGAAAATATCCAGGGTTGCCAATGGGCTACTAAACAGCATTCCAGGTGATATACCGTCGCTACCTGTGCGTTTATTTTATGGCGACAATAATTTTCATATTTCTCGTTTTAAACGTGGTCGTTAAAACGTCTGCAGACTTAAGCTCAGACATATTAAACAGTCTAAATCAGTTCTGAAAACAATGTTTGTAAAATCTCCACTTTAGGAAGTGTAACTAATACTAGTAACTAATACTAGCAACTCATATTAATAGTTAATACTAGTTACTAAAATTAGAAACTAATACTAATAACTAATACTAGTAACTAATATTGGCAACTAATACTAATAGCAAATACAGGTAACTAATATTGGAAATTAATACTAATAGCTAATATTAGTAACTAGAACTAGCAACTAATACTAATAGTTAATACTATTTACTAAAATTAGCAACTAATACTAATAACTAATACTAGTAACTAATATTGGCAACTAATACTAATAGCAAATACAGGTAACTAATATTGGAAATTAATACTAATAGCTAATATTAGTAACTAGAACTAGCAACTAATACTAATAGTTAATACTATTTACTAAAATTAGCAACTAATACTAATAACTAATACTAGTAACTAATATTGGCAACTAATACTAATAGCAAATACAGGTAACTAATATTGGAAATTAATACTAATAGCTAATATTAGTAACTAGAACGAGCAACTAATACTAATAGCTAATACTAGTAACTAATACTAGCAACGAATACTAATAGCTAATACTAGTAACTAATACTAGCAACGAATACCAATAGATAATAGTAATACTATAGATTGTTCTTCAACAGAAGATACTCTTTATTATTTATCCTTATGACGTTAAATTTCATAGGCATCGAATTGTTCTTCTATTTTTTCTCCAGATCTGCTTTTCTGAGGAAGCATTGTATCTGTAGAACTTCGGCCATTTCAGGCGATTTAATTTTAACGTTAATTTTACTTTTTTCACGTCTGCATCATAGCAAAATTTCGACAAAGCCTGTCGTATTCCATCTTATACCAGTATAAGTGAACAAATTTTTGGTTATCTACTCTTTGACAGTTTTCTTCAAAATCGTGCCTGAGTGTTCAGGACTGACCAATTTTTTGATAACTTTTTTGACAAACCAAATGAGGTAGCATAACATTTCTCATTATACAGTAATTTTTACCACAGTATATATTTAAAATGGCTGCAGTTATACCAGTGGAACTAGTAATTCATGAACCCGACTCTTCTAGCTGCCCGATACTCAGCCAGAGACAAAAAATTGCGCTAATGATTGCAATTTCAACATTTTTGACAAGTTGCCAGCGCAGATTCTTGGCACGAAGCCAAGATTGTCCCGTCAATGGCGTGTCAGCGCGCTCATGTGTTTGCGGTCTGTTGCTGGACTGTTTGCTTACTCTCCGAGATAAACACGGGCTTGTTTACACGATAAGTGCTGCCAATGCGTCGTAAACAAGTTTATCTTCACTGACATTCCTTTTTGCGTTGATAGTAGGCCTACTCAACAGTATTGTAGTGTGAATCGTACACTTATCCATATCTGAGCAAGAATAACGGAGCTCTCAATCTAATCCTACATTGTTGTAAAATTGCAAAATAACACGTAAGTTTAAATAAGTTCAGGCACACAACACACCTGATCTACTAATCGCGACAAAAAAAATTATTTCAAAATTCCAGATTTCCAAACTTTCACCAAGCAACCAAAACACTTGCACTCCCAATCATCATGAAATCATTATTGTATCATTGTTGTATGCGAGGCTGACTATAGCCAACATTGTTTATGTGCAATGCATTTGAATGGCTTGTCTATATTGTCTTAATAACATTGCCTATATGATGTGTATACTGTAGCCATCAACATACGTCACACAGCAAAGTATTCAAATGCAGTGTACATGAACATTGTTGGCTAGTCAGCCTCGCATACAACAATGATACATTTCAGAGCCATTACACCCTGACATGTAGCATTATATTAAGTATCCTTAACTTGTATGGACAAAAAAAATTATTTCAAAATTCCAGATTTCCAAACTTTCACCAAGCAACCAAAACACTTGCACTCCCAATCATCCACCTGAGCATTGCATATTAAGGGTGGGTCTGGTGCCATCTCAAAGATTTTACCTTTTGAGAGTATTTAATTCACCGTGTGATTTTAGAAATAGTACATCACTACGTGATTTTATATCACGCCGTGTGATAAGATGGCCGTACAATATCAAAAATGAAGATTTATACTCTAGAACTAAAGAAATTCCTTGGAATTCAAAAGTCAAGTTCCGAAGATTAAGATGGCTATGACACCTTCTCAGATTACCAAGTGAAACCCCAGTAAGAACTGCCTTAAAGGAAGCCTTAAAACCTTGCAAAAAACCACCTGACAAACCAAAAACAAGTTGGATAGCTAAGATAAATAAACATGTTCAATAACTTCTACCAAATCTAGCTTTAGGAGTGGAAGAACGTATGCTATTACCTGCAGATAGGAGTGGGTAGGATGCTCTAACAAATGTTAATGACTCAATGTCTCCAATAGATGGAATGAGACATTGAAGAAGAAGGAGTGTTCACTCGGAAGTGGTGCTGACAAGCCACTGGCATAGTAACGTCTAGTTTTTTCTGGATTACTGCCGTGTTTATCTGTCTTGTCCTTCTAGGGTAGTTTTCTTTCATTTTAGAAGTCTGCTTACCCAGTGACTCCAATAGACGTCATGGGCATTATGATGAAGGAGGGTTTATGCGAAGTATGCTATATACGGTACGATTTTTCTAACTGTGGAGTCAAATACGACAAACTCTAACAGCTAAAAAAACTTGCCAAGATAGAAACAATATATAAGCCATCATTCTGGTACTCCAATACGTACAATGATTGAATAAAAAGCATGTCATGAATAATCTTTGGTAGTCCTGACTCCGCGTTTCTCAAGATCTTTTCTATATTACATATTTTTTGTGATATAAAAAGTCGAAACCTTTGTCAGCATTAACTTAATGTATAGTTAAAATTATACTCAATGACTTTTGAAAATGGAAAATTTTAAATGAATGCTTCGACACGAAATTAAGAATGTTTTAAAATCAAAATGGTCGAATGTGTCTTTATACATAACACACACTGCTTTACATCAACAATTTGTGTTACTTGCACTGTTTATAACGCTCTTGCCTGCCTTAAAATACACGCGTGATAGACACAGGCAGAACACATACATAGGAATGTGTACTTGTTGATATATGTACACAAAGTTTTTTTATAGGTCTACGTTATAGACACATTTGGTGGATTATGGGGTAATGGACGTCCTTGAACTATTTGCATTTAAAAAACAGTGTGGAAGGAACGTGGCTGTATGTCATTGTAATGGCCTATGCACATTGCTAAAAACATATTCTTCCCTATAAGTCAAGGATATTTAAAATCTAGCTGCATGTCGGAGTACATTAGCTTTGAAATCATTATTGTATCATTGTTGTATGCGAGGCTGACTATAGCCAACATTGTTTATGTGCAATGCATTTGAATGGCTTGTCTATATTGTCTTAATAACATTGCCTATATGATGTGTATACTGTAGCCATCAACATACGTCACACAGCAAAGTATTCAAATGCAGTGTACATGAACATTGTTGGCTAGTCAGCCTCGCATACAACAATGATACATTTCAGAGCCATTACACCCTGACATGTAGCATTATATTAAGTATCCTTAACTTGTATGGACGAATGTTTAGGCATACTCATAGATCATTGTTATGGCACATAACCCTGTTGGAATAACATTGTTTTTAAATGGTGCACAACATAAACTATGTAATGTGTATTTACATTACAATCAAATTGCTGGTACGGTTAAATGATTAGTGTTTTTTTAAATAGTTTAAAATTATTATTAAACCTAAGGTAGCTAAACTCACATGTCCCACAAGCTAGCAGAGCATGATGTGTGTTTGGATGACATGATAACATTGTTTGTGTGACATGTATGTAGAGTACTAGACAACATTAAATGTGATGTGTTTGGATGACGTGACAGCATTGTTTCTGTGACGTATATGTAGATGCCTAGACAGCGTTAAGTATGAGTGTATGTTCAGATGATGTGACAGTATTGTTTCTCTGACGTGTATGTAGATGCCTAGACAGCTTTAAGTATGAGTGTATGTTCAGATGATGTGACAGTATTGTTTCTGTGACGCGTATGTAGATGCCTAGACAGTTTTAAGTATGAGTGTATGTTCAGATGATATGACAATATTGTTTCTGTGACGCGTATGTAGATGCTTAGACAACTTTAAGTATGAGTGTATGTTCAGATGATGTGACAATATTGTTTCTGTGACGTGTATGTAGATGCTTAGACAGCATTAAGTATGAGTGTATGTTACGAACCCCAAGTGCTAGCTTGTGTTGACCATGTGGGTTCAGCTATACCTTATTTTTTAATGATTTTAGCTATTTTCAAAAAAACTCTAATCATTTAATTGTGCTGGGTTTTTATTGTTAAATGCTGGGCCAGAGTGAACTGCAAATTTAATAAAGTAATCGAACAATATCAGCCTGTTCGGATTAAAACATGTCCTGATCCAATTTTAATAGTTCATAATGTTCATAAAATCCTTGAAGCATTTCTCTTATTGTCTAACAGCTTTGGGTTGCAATCCGGGGATCCCTGGCTCAAACCGCTAGACATAGATTAAAACATTATGTGCATAAATACAACGTTTTACATAATTACCATTATAATCTTAAAATTATGAACGATTTGACGATTTGAAATATACGTAGTACAGTCTTATGAACCGGCAACAATAACCCTTTCTCTATGCAGGTATTAAAGGTGTATAAAAGTTGCATTGATATGTTTGTTTACATAGCCTAGCTATGCAATTAATGTTTTTGCGCTGATGAATCGAAAGTTTTGAAATGTGGTGTTTCCTGTTGCTGTAAATTTAATTTCCGTTCATGGTGTAACGATTATGAAATCTCTTGAGCCATTATTTTATAGGAGTTTCTTACTGTACAAGCCAAAATAGTGGCGCCTGACGGAAAGGAAAACAACGGTAATGGCATACAACAGCAGCACTCTAGCAGCTAAGCATCAACAACAACCGTAGGGATGGTAGTAACAGCATCAGTAGCAGCAGCAGCAACAACAACAACAACAACAACAACAACAACAACATACGTTAGTAACTAAAATTATTTGATATTTGAAATGCATCAACATTAAAACGGATAAAAGCATTTTACTAAAGACATTACATTGCACTAAAGACACGCGTAGATGTGCATAATACCCAATACTGAAATTAGAGCCATTAAATGCAACGGACACGTACGTGTGGCCAAAATTAATAAACAAATTAGTAAAAAATATTGTAGTCTATCACTAGACAAGTCTACAAAAAGAACTAATACTAGCCTACACAGTACACTCACAATTATTGTAGATACAACTAAAATCGTAACACACATATATTAAAAACAATAGAAATAAGAAAAGACAAAATCACGACAAAATGTCCATAATTAATTAATTAATTAAAATGCTTCTGCATTTTTTAAAGAATTTTAGTTGAAAGTTGCAGTAGCCGCTATTTAACTTCGTAGAAGTAAATATTTTGAGTCATATGGAGTGCGGCGTTTGTATTTGTGTACATGATATACTATAATAACCACTGTGGCCTATATAACATTATTGCCCTACATAATTATAGCGTCCTTAGCTGAAGGAAAGGTCGAGAGATATATATCGATGGGGCGGACTTGGTGCGCAAGCCAGTATGAAACACATGTGAAATAGTCAAAGTAAATTAAAGTCAACACTTAACCCAATTAATTGTAACAAGGCAATAGTATTGATTGGTTTCCCTACAATTATAAAGATACAGAGGCAGTCTATAAAGAGGATCCTGGCGTGACGCTGAGAGCTGCAGAATTCGATTCTGAGACTGCGTCCAAAACCTATGCATATTTACGTTCAGGATGGACATTAATTAAGAAAGAACACTCGAAACGGAATTTGTTAATTATTTCATTGCTAAACGATGATACGTCCGAAAAACTTAATAGTATGCAGATTACGGCTGATTTTGTTCTGCAAATTCTTATATGGCAAATGCAGCACATGTGCTTCATCAGATAAACCGTGATAAGTACTGACCACACTCTGTGGACATTATATTTAGCTAAGTTAGTTATTATTTTCAGATAAAATGTTGTCCCAATCCCGACACTTTTAATGCGTGAACCTTAGAATGTTAAAATACAGTTAACGATATTTAGATGTATCTTTGTTTAAAGCGTGAACAGCTTGACTATTGAGGGATATATGGGAGAACAGTCGCAGAACTGTGATTAAAACTGCACATATCGATTATATGTATCGATTATAATGTGAAATAAAGTCATGAACCCAATTTATTGCTCCCCATGCGAGTTTCGGCCACACCTGGCACATTTCAAGGTTGTTCTCGATTTCACAAAAATACGAAAACCGTCACAGAAAACTGGTAGAATTCGTCAACATTAGCGTAAATTTTTTGAAATTTTAATGTGTTGATTTTACTCGAGCAAAAGAAATCTAAACTGTCTAGAAGTTTGCGGGAAAGCGCAGAAAAACATTCCGATCTGGCGGTGCTGTTTGTTATTTCAATTCCGTTTGATAGGCTGCTTTATGTCCAGCAGGTGAGACTGCCGAATAATTACCAAACTCAGTCGGTCATTCAAACAAAATCCTCTCTGATCAAATCTGATGTCTGCGATTTGTGATTCTTTAGAAATATTTTCATTCGGCAAAATTCTGACGTAGTCTAGTGCACTCAAAAATGAAAAACCTCTTAAAGGAAGACAGGATGATTTTTCATATACTACCCCATTTTCAAGTCTGATAAAAAGTATGCATTTTAACACAATTAATACTGCAAAAGCGTTTTTGATAATTAAATAATAGATTAAAAACTTACTTAACGGCGGGCGAGCCCAACTATTGATGACATCACAAACTATCATAATTTTCAACAGCAAAAATATTCCGCGAGCGCGTTGTACGTGTGCGCGAAAGCGAAAATTGAAGTACAGTACTACTGTAAGATATTCAGTGTGTTGTAATAACTAAAACTAGGCAAGTTTTAAGATGAAAATTCGAATTTCAAATTCACCGCTATGGTCACACATGAGCTATCAAACGTGTGTGCTTCGTCACAAACAAACACATCTGAAGTGAGAGGCACAGCACCTGTTTTTGTGCAATGCGTTTCCGAAATGCAGGCGGTAGTGCCCATCTAATTAGCGAATGACGAAATACATGTGACAGCGAAGAACTAGTGGCGCGAACATTGTATTTGTGTGGTAATAATTCTTTCACGTAAGTCATTTTTGAAAAAACAGAATGTTTCATTTCAATATTTTAAAGAGTAGATTTTTTTGACTTACAGTTTAAGATTGGGTCCGATTTTACTTCAAGGTTTCTCTTCATCTTTGTGAGACGATTGCGAGACGTACTTTGTGGCTTGTGCAATAAGATAAATTGATTTATTTCTTATTTTGTTATTTCTTGACACATATACATATATACATATTATACATATATTAAAATAGTAAAAAAGAAAGAAATCAGCACGCAACTTACGCTGATCCTATAAAACAAAAAATGTCGCACATGAATAAAATCTATATAAAAACAATGCAACATTACATCTCGTTAAAAGACTCCCTTTAAAATGTAACAAAATGTGAATTATATATTAATTATTTACAACACATTATATGCAATAATATGATATAGAGAACAAATTAGGCCTGTGATAATCTTATGGCACGCTTTGGATAAAGTTGCTATAAGCAGTAAATTAACGTAGCTACTCGATTGTTAAAAACTGATAAACTAGTAGCATCAACTACATAAGAATCACAAGATTATTCTATTAAAAGGACTTGCAAACTGGGAGAAAAAACTAATTTCAAACATACTAAGTCTTATGAGCAACCAATTATGATATACATGAATAATTAGTTCATAATTCATACTCTTGTTTCAGGGTAAAAGGTGAATTTAATTCATGAACTTGGTGATTTATTGACGACTAGCCTTATCACACTCACGACGAACAATTTTACGTTGTGTTTAAAAATAATTTTTCTAGATAATAACACAGTGGTGTAAGCCCTAAATATTTGCTCTGGCATGACGTATAAGGCATGTGGCGTCATCTACCAATGCTCGAAGAAAAATGAAACTTTTTAAGCTAGTGCACCATTAACTTATATTGACCGAGGCGCCAGACAGATTTGAAAACAAGTAAAATATTATTTCTGCTTTACTAGTTTTAATTTTGGCTTTAAGAGATTAAAACCGGCAATTAGGGTATTGACGAACAACAATCAAATGTGGATTGGAACTCAGTTCATTCATCTTACATTACAAGTTAAGAAAAGACGGCAACAAAATCTATCAAGTCAGGGTTTAAGCTTTATAGTCTCAATTCACTTATCTTGAATCTAGAAAAAAGATGCTTAAAAACAGCCAAGCCTGGATTTGAACTCAGTTCAATCTTATCACAAATTAAGAAAACGGTGGTAAAAAAATGAAGCCAGGATTTGAACTCACTTCGTTCATCTTATAAATAAAGAACTCCCAAGTATGGTTTTGAACTCAGTTCATTCAGCTTATTGTTAAGAAAAGATGATGAAAGCTGCCATGCCTGGATATGAACTCAGTTCTTATGTAAAGAACCGTTCGTAAACATCTTTCAATGGTCCTATCGAAAGTTCCCAAAAAACTGCAAAGTCGGTAGTGGAACTCAATTCTTGTTTTCACTTTAAGTTGATACCTGTATTTATCAATTCCAGGTGGAAACTGCTGGACAACTGTAAGTAAGAACGGTCGGTGTCAGAATCTTGTACAAGCTTCAATCTCACAAGAAGAGTGCTGCACACAATTTGGTGGACAAGTAACAGCCTGGTCTCGTGACAATCTCACATCCGGTAAACTCTTTTTCTACATGGCATTCGGTGGAGGAGCTCCAAACTGCCAGTCTTGCCAAAGTAATGTGATTTTTTAAATCCTTTTTTGCTTCCCCTTTATTGTGATTTGTTTAAAGGACAACAGGATGGTAAAAGTACACATTTTAACATCAATATTACTGCAAAAACCATTTCTGGTAATTAAGTAATTTTGAGATAAAAATTCAAATTTGAAATTAACACTGTGCTTACGCATGAGCTTCTAAACGTGTGCATTACGTCACAAACGAACAACTTCTGAACTGAGAGGTTCACAACCTGTTTTTGTGCAACGCGTTTTCGAAATGCGCAGATGCTACTACCCATTTAGCTAACGACTGGCGGAATGCATGACAGCGAAGAATTAGACGCGCGAACGCAAAATTGCGTTTTAGCGGTAATAATTCTTTCACGTAACTCTTTCTTTAAAAATAGTGTGTTTCCCTTCAATATTTTAAAGAGTACATTGTTTTGAGCTGTAGTTTAAGGTGGTGTCCGATTTTCCTTTAATAAGTGCTAGTCAAAGCGAAAACATGAACATCAGCAACAAAGCACTCATTCAACGTTTTTTGTGCTTTGTGGCTATTTAATTCACAGTATACTAATTATAGCAGAAATCGTCACATCATGAAAAATCTAACATTTTTGGGGCCTATCTGTTTGCGTGACAGTTAATTTGAAAATTTTAAAAGAAACATTGATGATTCAGAGCATATTCGTTTTTACTGATAGTTATTTATTATATATACGATTTCACTTAAAGGACTGTTTATTATTAAAATTTATGCTTGTAACGATCTTTGTCATTGGCCATCAGCAACAATTGGCCACTCCCATCCTAGCAGCTGCAAGCAACATTTTCGTAACTTCGTCACAGAACGCTTAATAAATTGCATTGATTATCATTGAGATTATGATCGCAATGATAATTCGGGTCTCAGGCCTGTATCTTTTGGTAATTTCTGTTACCGTATCTTATTTGTCATTCCGCGGCAGACAAGACCAGATTATCCTATATTCTAATAATGACTTCAGCCTAGGGTCCCTCAAACTTAAAGGGGCCGCTAAAAGATTTTCAAATAAAAATGAATAATTCACATAAATTAAAATAAAATTTCAATTTTAAAAAAGGATGCTCGGGAGTCTGGGGATAAAGGGGCCTTTTATTTGTTTGAAGCCTGCCTTTTATTTGAGATACAGGAGCCTTGTTTCAGGCCCCTTTATGAAGTCTTTTATTGAAATATTCAAGACGGGTGCGGGCGAATTACAGGGTGGCTCCGCCTGAGGAGATCCATAATTTGATTAGCCTAGTCATCATAATGACCAAAATCCGGTTTTGCCGGTAGGTGAAGCTAAAAAATTTGTATGATATCTGTTTCGTTATGAATCTCAGATAAAAACGTCACCTACGGTGTGCTAAATTGCATAAAAAAATCTTATACAGTTAGTATTTATTCAGCAATTCGATATTGATGTTTAGTCACCTTTAGGCTAATAAGGCTGTAGCCTTAGGCTCTAAATTTTGTTAGGCCTTCAGTATCCTGAGACCCATGACCAATTAAAGCGAGATGATGTTGTTTGGTAAACAAGATAACAAATTTATTTAAAATTGAACATGCTAAAGACAAGTACAATTCAGAATTCATGTAAAAACACTTTGTACATTTGTACATAAGCGGGCGTCCAAAAAATGTTCCCAAATTAACGTCCCCAAATGAAGTTGTAATCCTTCATCCTGGGAGAGGCATTGATAAAAGAGACCCACGTTGTTTTGCAGCCCGGTTCTTCCTATTTTCAAAAAGCTATAATTTTTTTCCTAACGTGCCCCGAGGACGTTATGTTCCTCGAATGAGCAAAAACTGACTGTTTTGGAGATTTTTCTCACGCCGTTGTAGAAAAACCATTTTCCTGGCATATGGTTGGGGTCTCGGAGAGAAATTTATGACTCTTTAGAAAGAGGAGAAGTCGAGCGGCTATAAGAAGACGTGGGCCTCTTTTACAATGTGGTACTTGAGGCCGTTTGTTTGTTGCACTTCGTTTGTTGATAGCCTTTGGCCAGTGAAACCCTTACTCCAGCCATGATTGTTTATTACATAAATATTTGGTAAGTAGATTATTTTTTATAGAAACGTGTAAAATGGTGCACTGTCCAGAAAACAAAGTCTGCGTATTGCGAACAACTGGTCCACGTTGCGTGTGCAAATCAAAATGCAGAAAATCAGACAGACGGGGTGCCGTATGTGGCTCCGACGGGCGCACCTACCGTAATTACTGTGTACTAAAGAAACAACGCTGTCGAAAGAGGAGCAAAGCTCACGTCGAAATGGAATATAGGGGAAGGTGCAGAGGTAGGTAACGTGGGGTAAAATTCTGAAAAAACAGCATATTTTCATTTTGGTTTTAGTGTACCAAGTACATAGAAAAAGATACATAGCGAATAGTGTTGAAAATCTACAGACTACATTCAGTCAGAAATGTTGTCAGCCAGTCACATAGTGTCGAAAATAAAGAGAAAGGGGCATGCAAACTATAACAAATGAGTTGTTATTACTTTGTTTACATTACTGAAATTGTTATACTGTGTTCAGCTGATACATAGTATGCAGTAAATAATCTCAAAATGCGAATTTTCTTTCCTTTTTAAGACGGAAATTATTACCTTATATACTTAGAAATATATATGTACTTATGTATACTTATAAATACGTATAAGCAGCAGGTGGCAAGTTACTTATATATATATATATAACACACATGATTTTTATATTAATAGATTGGTTTTCTTTCTTCTACAAAATTTTTTCGTACGTGGTAGCACAAAATTGTACACAATTCTGGATTTTATAGCAAGCTTGTAAATTGCTGAAACATTTTTTGCTAATTTTCTCTGTTTGCGTACTTTGCATTCAAATTAAACTTGTATTAAAAACTAATAAGGCTATCCTTTTCACCACGGCAAATCGGTTTAAAACGTTTTCACTAAAGCGTTTTCTAAACACCTACATACAGCTTGAATATATCAACGCTGGCTCCATCTATTGATAGCAATAATAATTTCTGTTTCAGATCAGTGCAAACGAATCAAATGTTCCAGAGGAAAGTCCTGCCTGCGTGACCAGAACCTGGTCCCGCACTGCGTGGCCTGCAATTTTCATTGCAACGATAACCCGGAAATCGACAAAGCAGTTTGCGGAAGTGACGCAATTACGTATCTCAGCGTCTGTCACGTTCGACTAGTATCGTGTAAACTCGGAAAGTCGATACCGGTCGCGTACACGGGCAGATGTAATGGTAAGAAACTGCTTTTTTCTGTGAGAGAAACAAACGATATTGAATTGAATTACTTGCACGAAGATGATTTAGAAAATAACTCTGGGCTCCAATCATTATATTTCCACAATGACATTTATTTGCCTTCAGTTCAACCTAAAACGTTTACCAATGCAGCCGGTGAGACTTTGAACTAACTGCCACATAGCGCTTACACCTGCAGAATAATGGGAAAGCTACCCATGTGAACTCGTTTAGTTGAATTACAAATAGCGTCCATTTGTTCGTCCGTTCTCTTTTTCTGTAAAAACTCTGTATCTCTAAACGGTGGGGAAACCGAAATTAAGCAGACACATTAGGCTTACCATGTACTTGACCTTCCACATTATGAAAATGAAAAATTCAAAAATCAGACTTGCAGGGTCGACTAGTGATTATGTTCAAATGATCAGCATTTTCTGAACAAATTTTTATTTTATCGAACTAACTATAATTAAGTTGTATCAGTCGGTCTGTTTATGTTGTATTATATTGTAATATTGCAGTGTCCTATAATAAAGCAGCTTGTTGAACCTGGGACCCACCCCTCATAAACTTGTAAAAATACAAGACAGGATTTATTGCATGCATGCAAAAGTTTGCATGCATGCTTGTAAGAATCATTGCACGAAAATGATATTTTTCTGGTAATTTTTTGTCTGTCGTTTCAGATTGGGTAGAACTTTTTGCGGATTTTATTCTTCAAGTTTTATTTGCCTGGAGCACTCGTTTAACTGTTTTTCTGTATTTTATTGTTATCGGCTTATCGGAAGCTTTCATTCAGACGCGGATCCACGCTTAAAGAACGGGGTGCTGCACGTGGTAGTTCCATAATAAAGAAATGTGGATGATGTAGACGGCAATTCTATACTAACAGAATAGGTGCTGCAGGTGGCGGGTCCCATATTCTGGAAGTGAGGGGTACGGCAGATAGGGAATTTATGCTAAATAAGTGAGATGTGACGCAAATGGCGGATCCGTAATAAAAAAGTGAGAGGTGCTGTGAACGGCGAATCTGCACTAGGGGGTTAAGGGATGTTGCAGTTGGAGCAGCCATACTAAGGCAGCAAGGTAATGCAAATGGCTGGTACATAATAAGAAAGTGTAGTTTGCTTTAAATGGCGAATATATACTAACGAAGCAGGGATGTTGCAGATGGCGGATCCATGCTAAGAGAATGGGGGATGCTGCAGCTAGGGCATCCATGTCAAAGGCCAATTTAGACAATCGAGTGTTCTCAGTGCCTCGTTGTGAAAGTGAGTGACACACTTTCCGATAGTCTAAACACGAATGACACACCTCCCCAACGACCTTTTGCCAAACAGATTTGCCCAATCAGAGGCCCGAACTTTTTGCACGTGACTACCGCTTTCCTTGCAAAGCTTTATTTTCCATAAGGAAAGACGGATAGTCTGCTCTAGACTCAAAATATTCATCTGGGACACATGAGATGCAAGAATGACAAGTTGAAGGGTCATTCAGTTACGATGGGGTGTCCGTTCTGATAGTGTAGACTTGCCTTGAGGAAGTGAAAGTGCTGCAGGGCTGCAGACAGATGCGTGGAGCTTAAACAAAACAGTCTCAAAAAAGTATATTGATCTATAATTATTCCTAAACTATTCGAAATGTGAAATCTTAAACCATACTACTCACTATAACACCTGCAGTTAGTATTCCTAGGTATGCATAACTCTATAATGTGCACTTTAAATTCGTTATGTCAGCCGTATATATAATACTCAGTGTAAATTGCAATACAAATAGATTCTACGTTAAGTTTTCTTTGTTGCTGCCCGTGGAAAAATCATCTGAAAATTTATGAGAATCACGTGACAAACCCTGTGTTACTCTCTGAAACAAACTGAGCCTACGATTCGAAACAACTGCTCCAACTGTTTAATGCATAAAAAGCAGAGCGCAATATATTTTTACTGTCAGAGATGCTATATACCCAGTAGCACCAATTATTTACCTCAAGCTTAGCTACTCGTTAGCTACAGAAGGACAGACAGACAAACAAACTTTTTTGAGGCTGAATTGTGATAATATTTGGTATTATGTGTATGAATTCATATTTTTGTCTTAAACGCGTGCACTCACACTTATTTTCCTACAAAAAGTCGATGCAAAAATTGTAGCAGCTTTCTAATGCGCATGCATGGTTCGTTTACATCGAATCATGTTCGTTGTCTAGCGAGGGCCTCGTTGTTCCTATGCGAAGAAGAAATTTGTAAAATTCGCAATTTGTTTGCTTTGCCGACATTTTAATCTTATCAAATTGACAAAATTATACGCTTATGTATGAATCAGACGATTTGTTTAGGTGTGGATTAGAAAATTTTAAACTGGATTTTGTTCTGGAGTTGCTGAGTCTGTAGCTCTACAAATCGGTTAAGTCACTTCATGAGAGGCAATAATTCAGGGTGTGGTACTATTATCGATACTCCGTAAAACCCCAAGTAATGAGTATAGACTGACACACGCACACACGCACGTGCACACACACGCACGCACACACACACACACACATCACATCACATGTGATGATGATGATAACGACGACGACAACGGCGATGACGACGACGACGATCATAATAATGATGATGATGATAATGATGGTCGTGATGCAGATGACGGTGACGACGATAATTACTAAGATTTTGAGGAATCACGACGTGTACGCCAGTCTGATTTTATTTCTATTAGTATAAGACTATAAACTAATATCTCACGTGGTTGAATTTCTTACTTCTTTGTATACATTGTCTACCTGCTATTTGTACATTCACTTATACATGCGTGAACTGATACAATTTTTAACCCTTGCCATGATCCTGTTTGGAATCGAACTAACAATTTCTGTGTTCGGATCGATGTACATAAACCTAAAGCTAATTTAATTGGGTCAATTTATTCTCGTAGACCAACTTAACGGCATGCTCATAAAACTTTTTTTACTGACCTTGTCAGTTGCATGCCTGGAAATCAAGCAAGGCATGGGTAATCCTTTCCTAAATGGATTTATAATGTGGCGAAATCATAAGTCAACAATGACGCAGGTACAACAGACGCCGGTTGACTCATCCGCACGTCTGGCGGGATCAGGGAACATCAAAGAAACTCGTCGCTTCCAGAACTCGTCGGTCCGGATTGCCAGTAGCGGAAAATCGGCGTTTGTCGCGTGAGACGACAGCTGTTGTTCGTACTTCCGTAAATCCCGTCTGGCACAGATTCCTTCTAATTGCTATCTAGGCCGCCGGCCATATTTGTCTAACGAAATTTTGGCGGCGAATCAAATTCTCAATAACCGTAAAAAATTACCAACACTGAAAAAACTCCAGATTTTTCTGGCGACCAGCATGAATTCACATATCTGATGCAAAAAAGCTTGACAATATTTGTGTTTGGCTTAGATTTGAACCCCTGATATAGAGTTTTGCATGCGCGATTTTTGTTTGCGTTTAACTCCCCAGCCTCTTATTGTGGGAGGGAAATAATTATAGGAAGGAACAAATGAATAAATGAACGAATAAACAAATAAAGAATCAATCAATAAATCAATCGGTCGGTCAGTCGGTCGGTCAGTCAGTCAGTCAGTCGGTCGGTCGGTCGGTCGGTCGGTTGGTCAGTCAGTCAATCACTCACTCAATCAGCCAATCAATTAGTTAGTCAATCAACTAAAACTCTGTGATTCAGCGATGAGCTAACCAGCCAAGTAAAACTAAACAACCTAACAATCATCTAATCGACAAATGAATCGATCCGTCAGTAATTCTATAAATCATGTAACTAACAGTTTAACACTAATATCAGCAATCAGCAATCAACTTGGAAAAAGACAAAGAAATATACAACAAACACAAACACTAAACGAAAAAAATGGATCAATGAAGTGACTGCAGAACTAAGCAAGTAAACAAGCAAACAAACAAATAAACAAGTGGAAAACAAGTAATCAATGTTCAGCTAGCTATGCGGACAACAAGCAAGCAACATAGTCAGATTACTAGACAGCTCGATAGACAGACAGTCAGATGGGCAAACAGTGAGACAGACGAATAGTCAAAGAGCAGGGAACTGAACTTTCACTCTGATTGAGATTTACTTAAAATCGTTAATAATTAATTCTAATAGTAATGACATCAACTGATACTAATTTAGTACTGTCATTCTTTTGATGTTGTTCTTTGTTTACTGGCATATTTCACCAGGCACTCGTCATTTCCAACAGTGTCTGTCCAGCGTTTACCAAGACAGAATGATGAAGCTGGTTGGAAAGATAAAGTTGGTATCCCAAGAAACATTATCTGGGTCTATTGCTCTTTGTGGGGAGTGTCCTGATAACATCTTTCACTATTTTGCCCTTATCAATGGTTAAATCTTAGAAATAAAAAATTCTGGTGACAATGACTTCCCTTTGTTAACAGTGTCATTTCGACCTTAGGATGTTGGTCTCAGTGTGAAGTTTAGGTATTAATTAGTGCTAGCATTATTTGCATATCTTGCATTCGGCACTGTTACTTAAAATTAGTTCACTAGAAGAAAATGGTTTTATCAGTTTAAGAATGTTTGTTGCAAAGGCAGCACAATGCCGTGAACATTTCTTATTGTGTCTTATATAATATACAAGGAGAGAGTTGAATAAACTAGGGTTAAATTTAAAATGAATTTGAATTTATTTCACAGTAAAATAGTACATATACGTAATCACAGATATACTGTGATGTCACATTACAAATAACACGAATTCCTGTGAGGAGGAAGGAGCGCCATGCTGCCGGGTCCTCCTCCAAGAAGAGGAGTATCCTTGAATATTAATTCCGCTTGGCACTTTTTCTTTCAGATTCGTTGACTTGCTCTACTGTGAACTGCGGTCCGCATCAAAAATGTTTAATTGATCTTCGCTCAGGACAGCCAAGATGCACGACATGCAGCCGCCATTGCCTAAGTACGGCAGTACGTCGTTTGTGTGGAGTTGACGGACTAACGTACAGTAATTACTGCGATTTACGCCGATCCAGCTGTCGAGATGGAATCTATGTGGATGTGAAACACGCTGGCAAATGCCGAAAAAGAGGTAAGCTTTTAACAATTGAATCCCTTTTTGGAGCTGCTTTGAGAGTAAATAGTTACATTTGTAACTGGATCTTATACGGATTAAGTGTTAAAAGTAACCAAGCCATAAGTGCCATATAATTGAAGATTTGTCCACAGTATGAACAAGCAAGTTGTAACCTGTACCTATCAATCCATCTATACGCTACCTCTTCACAGGTCACATGTTCTGAAGTTTGAAGCAGCACAAAAATAGGAAAATGAAAACTAACAACAAACAAGATGGTTTCTGATTATATTAGCCACTACATTGTTTCTGTAATCCAATTTGGGATGACCACTCAAATGCAAGAAATGTGCAAACTTTGAGTTATGACTTTACAGTTGGTATCCCACAAGGCTTTATGCTGGGTCCTTTGCTTTTTGTTGCTTATATCAAAAATTTTGTTAAAACTAATGGTTTGAAAGCTCCCTATTATAAATGATGATGATGATGATGATGATGATGATGATGATGACGATGATGTGGATGGTGGATAAAAACTTCGTGGTTTTAGTAATGATCAATAATAAGGTTTAACTCCTTCATATTCTACATGTTGAGGTGCAACTCTGTAGCACTATTTATATTCCACAGGAAAGAAGAAACGAAGGAGTAAACAGAGACGTAAGCGAAGAAGAAATATCGTCTAGTAAAACTCAATTTCTGAAAAATCGTACTTGATGCGCCACCTCATATCCCTCATCTGCGTAATTTATTTATTTATTGTAAATAGTTTTAAGAGCTCTTATTGATGCTGCTAACGTGGGTGCAAGATCTTGTGGAATTTGCGGTAGAAAGGTCAGATCCAGTGAGCTATCGACCAAGAATATGGGTTGGCCAAATAAGGTAAACTGACTTACAAGAGGTTAAAGTTAAGTTGCCAGATTGACACGGCAATAAGCCTACTAAGGCGTTTTGATATGGTACGGCTCAGTTTACACAATTATATATATCTGTATGTACAAATATGCCATTGTTAGTATGCTTTATGTACAAATATGTCATTGTTAGTATGCTTTAAATGCTTTTTTGTTGTTTTGTTATGTACATGCTTGTAAATAAAATTGTTTTAATTATTGTGTGAGGCTTACACAAAATATACCCATAGTAAGCCTTTGTGTACATTGGTCGCTCCGCGCATTTGTAATAAATTATAATAACTTAAATTTCGAAATTCAAAGGTTTGGAATTGACTTTTTCTAGATATTCGAGAGAAATTCTTTATCTCAAATCATGTTGTCGTATCATAATGTTGATAAGATTATCTACTGTGCATATAGTTCGTATTAAGCCCAAGCTGCCATATCACTTCAGGTATGACGTAAAATTCTGCATAAGTAAGTTTACATTCTGTTCGCCATGGAATCTACTTTGTGAATGCATTATTTAGAACGCCATTTAGCGTTGCTATAGAATCCGTTTTACCGCAAAAATTTACAATGCGAAGTTAATTTATTGTGACTCAACAATATAAAAATTGACTAGAAACTTATGACACTAACAATGAGAATGAGGACGAGACTAGTGAAAAAGATCTAGCTATACGGTTGCATCGCAATCGAGTAATCCAACAAGACTGTCTAGACAATGTCAGAGGCTGCGCATCTTCTCCTAATAATCCACGTAGCGCATTGCATCATTATACAGCTAAAAGACTTATAGTCTAAGTGCGTTTGCCACATTATACGCTAAGTGGCGTTTACGTAGCATCCGGATGCGTATATGCGGATGTATTTTCCACCTGCGGAACAGCCTGGAATAGATTGTGGAAAAAATCAATGGAAATAGCTGCAGAAAAAGAATAACCCATTCGCAGACTTCATAAACGAGTGCATTGAAAACAATATAAACCGATTTTATCTATCCCCCCCCAAACGTATCCGGATGCTACGTAAACGCCACTTTACACTTACCTTTTAAGCAGGGTTCTAGTTCAAGTTCAAGTTTATTTCACTTCGACAAAACACATATTACATATATCTTAACAAGTATACGATTATCACCAACGACTTTAACCTCTTGGTCTATGAAATTTAGTGATATTTTTAAATCTTGCTCACAATATTTTCCCTTTTTTTTCATTAA
Organism: Tubiluchus corallicola; assembly: GCA_030141605.1. Taxonomy (NCBI): domain Eukaryota; kingdom Metazoa; phylum Priapulida; class Priapulimorpha; order Priapulimorphida; family Tubiluchidae; genus Tubiluchus; species Tubiluchus corallicola. The sequence continues at coordinate 237,498 of JAQGDQ010000099.1, forward strand.
GTGGTTATTTCTTGCCTTCATCTACGTGACCTTTGACCTCTGGTGACTGGTTGTACAACACAACACAAACATATCTTTGAAACTTGGCCCTTGTGCATTCTATTTAGCCACTCAAACCTTTTGAGCTTGAATTTTGCATTAAACCTCTCTGGGCTCTCGATCTAATTAGAGTTCGTAAGTGAAAACGCTAAGAATAGATAGACTTTTTATCGTTAGTTTGCTCCGATTATGTTGAGTAACGTAATTGCATACGTAAATGGTTTTTTTGTAAGGTCTCTCTCTTACGCTCACTGAATTTAAGTCTCCGTTTTCTTTCTTTTTTCATTCTTAATTTCTTTCATTATCCTTTTTTACTTTAGCTTATTTGTAGCTTATTTTCCTTTCGATTGCTGAACTAACTTTCTTTGTTTCTGCCGCTCTCTCACTCTTGTATCTTCTGTTTTCGCAGTTTCGTGGGTTATGTAAATTGTACAGGTCTTGGAATGTTGTCTCTAACGGTTTGTCCAGAATTCATGTAGATTGAGCCAAACGTTATATATAGACTTTAAACCTATAGATTTAAGTTGAAATGCACTGTTTATTCGGCTCGTTCTTTCTCTCTCTCTCTCTCTCTCTCTCTCTCTCTCTCTCTCTCTCTCTCTCTCTCTCTCTCTCTCTCTCTCTCTCTCTCTCTCTCTCTCTGTCTCTCCCTCTCTCTCTCTCTCTCTCTCTCCTCTCTCTCTCTCTCTCTCTCTCTCTCTCTCTCTCTCTCTCTCTCTCTCTCTCTCTCTCTCTCTCTCTCTCTCTCTCTCTCTCTCTCTCTCTCTCTCTCTCTCTCTCTCTCTCTCTCTCTCTCTCTCTCTCTCTGTCTCTCCCTCTGTAATTATCATCCTGGTTTTATTAGGTTACCTTGTCCTTGTGCAAAGACTAGTTTACAACATTTTGAAATTTCAAGAAAGCTTTCATCTATGGCAAGTTTATAGCGATTGTTAACAACACTCATAATGAGACTTCAGCGTTTTATAAAACTATTTTTGCGCAGATGGTATTTTGTCTGGCCTCATTGATCGTCTATAAAATCAGACTGTGCAGCGTGTTCATTGAATCGTATGTTTGAGCAAGGAATTCAGGCGCTCTTGCCCATCTACATTTAAAAATAGTCGAAAAACAAACTAAGATGGTCATCAAACATTGTGTGAATAGTTGGTTTGCTAGCGACGAACTCGAATTGTATGCCAGTCAATATGAAATTATTGTATTTTCCTGTTCGAGAAGTTTTGTCCCGGGGCATAAATGCAATTTTATAAACAATTGCAGTCAGTCTAAGGAGTTTCGATTTTAAATAATCTTGGTTTTGACCGGCAGGCAACGAAAATAAACAATTTAATCGATTCTTGAGGTGCTGCAATGTTCATGGACAATCGATAGGTCTGTCTGGTGTTATGAAAAGCTAGTGAATGTCAGATCTTATTACACTGAGTTTGGTACCTAGAAAAATATTTAATAGCAATTGCGTCACGTTTATCTGGACAAACAACGTTTGCTATGAGTTTGTTCGCGTTTACGTGCTCCTCCCTCTGTTTTGCGCACTCTTCTCCTCCGCCCTCTCTCTCTCTCTCTCTCTCTCTCTGTTTCTCTTTGCACTACTTTCTCTTCCCCTTCTCTCTTTCTCTCCCCCTATCTCTCTCTCTCTCTCTCTCTCTCTCTCTCTCTCTCTCTCTCTCTCTCTCTCTCTCTCTCTCTCTCTCTCTCTGTCTCTGTCTCTGTGTGTGTGTGTGCGTGTGCGTATGCGTGTGCGTGTGCGACGCGCGTGTGTCTTGAACTCTATCAGCAGCTCGTTCTCCACCCAAAGTTACTGCACTAGTATCAAACTGGTCAAATTAACGCCAGCATTTGCTGTTCTACGCCCTGGATCTTTGTCAGGCCTCGTGTTTTCAGCATTTCTACGCCTGTGCACCTTTGCACATAAGACTTTTTCGTTCTAGTTCTGATAGAGCCTAAGGCAAAAGTAGTGGTATTTATATAATGGCAATAAATTTATATGAATACATGCAGTAACTATAAACTCATTGATGCTTCTTTTTGTGATGCTGTCATTGAGATTGTTGCAAAAAAATTCATTGCTTCTCACGCTTTTATATTAGACGTTCCTGATATGAGCCCCATGACTGATTCCAATTATTCGTACCAACACACAGAAGCCTAAAATTTAGCTATGCGCTTCGGATACATGTATGTACTGTTGTTCCCATAATTTCACTTTTTGAAGAAATTCATGGTTACAATGACCACTGCGTTAAACAGAACAGAACTTTATCAGTTTTAGAAAAGCTTTACCGACAAAAACAGGATACGAATTTTTCCTGTATGCGTAAGATTCGGTGGGTAATCTGCTTATTGTTAAACCTGCTATAGGAAAACCCCTGCTTTATAAAAAAATCTTGAATTCTGGATGCGCCTCGCATCTTGCAAGTTTGCTGTCGTGAAATACGCGTTACGATGTATCTGGATTTTACGCGCTATTTTACCTCTAGCTGAACTTTGCGTCCCTCGTTAAGCCTTTTTGCGAAAAGCGTCAACTCTTATAACAGTTATTTAAAGCCTTGGACGTAAGCCAAGTTAATCGAACTATTTAAATGGCTTCCACTAAATAATGAGATCATCTAAAATTTCGCATTACGTTTACTGGAAATTCTCTCTCTCTCTCTCTCTCTCTCTCTCTCTCTCTCTCTCTCTCTCTCTCTCTCTCTCTCTCTCTCTCTCTCTCTCTCTCTCTCTCTCTCTCTCTTTCTCTCTCTCTCTCTCGCTCTTTCTCTCTCTCTCTCCCTTTTTCTCTCTTTCTCTCTCTCACACTCTCTCTCTTCTTTCTCTTTCTCTTCCCCTCTCTCTTTATTTCTCTCTCTGAATCTCTTCTCTCCCTTTATCTTTCTCTCATTCTCTCTCACTCTCCCCTTCCTGCCCAGCTCTTAATTTTCCGTCTCACTTTTCATTATTCTCCTGCTTCTGCCTGAGCAGTCTCGTAATTATACGTTTAATTAAATAAATGAATTTCGTATTGGCAAAAGGCATTTACACTATTGGCATTTACGAGGCATATTAGACATTTACTTGTAGTAACGAAGCTTTTTAAAAGTCTCAATTTAACAATATTTGGTAAAAAATCTCTCAGTAACGAGCGAATTTCTTATCTCTTCTAACTTAAAAATAACAACGCTTTTTACTTTGCGCACTAACTGTCACACCAAATGTATAGTATGGGTTCATGCAGGTCTGGTAGATGTAAGTGCTTTGGGACTTTTTATGCGCAGCTTGTGAAAAAATCTCACCGACTGTCAATAAACTCATAAAAAAATTCGAGTTCGCCAGACGCCTCTAAGAAAGAGAAATTCTTTAATATTTTTTATGAACTCCATAAGTTCATCCGGTCAACTGTTTCTCTATACGAACTGCTAAGCACTTACACTAGTGTACTATATTGAAATGATAACTACTATAAAAATCTAGTGGTAATAGATGATATGGGGCATTTTGTAAGCTCCGCGCGTTATATTTGGAAGTTCAATAAGTTGGAAGTAGTGAATTGTTTATATTTCCTAGAGTTATTAGAAACTTTCTAGGATTCCTCCATTTTTATCTGAATTGCCTATGGTGATGATCATAAGAAATGACATTAACATTTCTTAAAACAACACATAGAAAGTAAGTCTTTATCAGCGCATTATTAAATACTCATTTAAAAAAGGTTTTATGGTATGCCTTCTTGAAGGTACACCAGTTTCTGTAATCATTTTGCTAGATGGCGGCCCCCCTTTGTGAAATCTACGTTGTCAAGAAAGACGAACTTTTTTGCTAACATTACTCTCCTAACCGAACACCCACATTCTGCGTGATGTGTTCTTAGGAACTATTTCGTGGTAATGGGACGTGAACAGGCATTTCAAATTGCCTTATTTTTGTGTCGGGTTTCCTGTGTGTTGCTCACCCTATTCTCGCCTTTCAGTTTCTCACTCTATGATTTGCAAGAGCTAGGATCCACATAATTTGGGTGCATACGTCTGGTTATTATATTTCATCGTTATTCTAGCTTGTCATACTTTTTCTACCTGCTTAACTCCTTACTTACGATATGGAATATTGTTATGTGGTTCTACTGGGTCAATAACGTGAATCCATGTATTCTGGCGTCCGCTTCCGGTTTCACTCGCTGCACTGAGTTCCTCCAGTCAGCGAGATAAAATAACGCCTAACGAGTGACTTGGAAAGAAACATTAATTTAGGGAACTGTTTAATAACTTCTTATTAACACCATTAATAATAAACATAGTTTTATATGGCTTGTGTAATAGGCCATTCTATTCAATACTCTATGACGCTGGAACTAGATTTTTGGCTGGTATTTATGAAAAAAAATTGTACAGTTGTACTTTATTTCTGTTCCAGGCTCTATTAGTTTGGTGTCCTAGGCAAAAATTATTTTGGCGCCCCCTCCTCAACGGTCAACCCCTTCCCCACGATCTCCATGCACCCACCCGCAAAACTAAATTTTTGGTATTGAATTTTTCGTATAAGTAGGTACCATTATACTTAACACCCAAGTATTATGATACACTAATTACCTGTAGTTAATTACCTATTTACAGCTTGTATTGATTTTATTTGAAATTGAATTTATGGCCTCGCCGTGAGTCGCGGGTCTTCATGCGAAGTAACGAAAATTTCTATCATTTCTGCTGCACACTCTTCATGTGGCTTTGCTAGCCTTTCATCAGAAAATGTTTGAAACACTGTCTTCTCTTTTTCACTGGTTTCATCATCTAGTCTGGTTGCAAATTACTCATTAGCGACTTTTTTATTGTTCAAAGTACGTCAGCCTTTTTGTCTTTCGTTTCCTAAATTACGGTTTTCGAGACTTCGATTCTTATAGGTTTGTCTTGATACGAAAATAACGCAAGTACGAGCTCGTTTCATTTAATTAAAGTGTTGTGCACTTAAATAATTGCACATACACTATGTTATTACTTTAGATTTTCTTATGCGAAACTTAAAAATGAAAGCATTAATTTTAGAATTTGGCGCCCTAGGCAACAGCCTAGTTTGCTTAATGGCATAGCCGGCCCTAGTTGGTTCTAATAATACAGCTGTGCCATTAATTAATGCTGCAACGAAGTTTATTTTTGGTCAGTTTTTTACACCAAACTTCAAAGTGGCCCTATGTTCGAATTTTTATTTTAGTATCTTAATCAAATGCTCGACTAAGCTCATCAAAATATGAGTTTACGTGACACCACACATTTTTCCGGTGTCTTCATGTAAATTTATCTAGCCATGTTGAAATACTTGTGCATTCACGTGCTTTCTGGTTACTTGTGCAATGTTGTCGTGTGAAACCATAGAAAGATACGTGGCGTTCGTGTAAACTCGTCATTTTGTGCGACTGGGCAAAATTTTAAGCATTTAAAACGTATCTTTAGTGTAAACTTATAGATTCTTAAACCTCCTGCGCTGGTAAAGATTTTCTTAAATCTAGATTTTGTAGACGTGTATAGACTGCAAATTATGCTGCACAATTATTTTACATCAAACTTTATTACATAATAACACGAAATTATGTAGTTGGGTGCAACTTTTAAGTTGCCAAACTGGTATGCAGTGACCTAGCAGTCTAGACTTTCCACGGTCTAGATTTAATTCATGTTGCTGCTTATTTAAATATTATGATAGCCTGTAAATAACTTTGTAAAAATATCAAGCGACCTTGTAATAATTGTTGTACATACGTGTTACGCCATCTAGCGAGTAATAAAAATATAATCTGCTTCTATGCTAATTTATTTTGTAGCATGTTTTTGTTTTTAATTTTACGTTCTTATTATTTAATATTTGATTGAAATAATATTCATTGGCGTGTTTCATACATTGAACCTGATTCTGACACGCATGTACACTTTAGTGTTACCAAATCAAAGTTTCCTGGTATTAGATTGATAGGCCTATTTATCTAATCAGTGAAAAATAATTCTCATAAGATTAAGACTTGAAAGCTTTCACACATTTAAAAGAACAACATTAAAATGACAGTAAACCACCTGTGTGTATTAGTTCTATAGATTAATAAATGATTACCGACAAATTTACCCTAAATAGATGTGAACACTTTTGCTGCTATTGTGACGGTGTGAATGTGCCTTTACCTGGTACTGCAGTTAGTGTAATTATATAAATGACTAAAGACAATTTAAGAGTAATATAATGAAGACGTGAACATGAATTTTCACAGTTCAAAAGCAGATAAAATCACTAAACAAATCGAAGTTTTCATAATTATATTTATTGCTATTTTACGAAAGTATTTTCTTCTATTTTTATAGTACGATTTGCTCGAAAATCAACAGTAAAACTTCGTGCAGAACAGATGATTAGGTATAAAGCAGAGATATGGGAAGGTTATCTTTTCACGTCTCTGTAATAAACAATAAGAAACGGTAATTTGTGCGAGCATCTCTGAGCTAACTTAGAAACTTTGGTTAAAGTCCCAAAAAATAATGATGTTATCAAAGCATCTTAAAACCATGGATAACATTAACACCTGCTTTACTTAGAATAATGCAAAAAATAACAGAATGTGGTTTTACAAAAAATAATTCATCGATTGTAATTTTTCAATAAAAGTTAAATAGAATGCCATTTTCCATAAAAAAATTATTGAACATGGCCTAGGCATTATCTCAAATTCAAAAGCAGCACAAGACTTCAATTTAATTGTTTCCTAACATCTAAAATTGTGATACAAATTAACAAGAGTGGAAGTCTTATATGCAAATCTGACAAGTATGCAAAATTTATTTAAAGAATTAAACATTAATAGGACTAAGAAGAGAAAACTTCTTACTAGGCAGATTACTAGGCAGAACCAACAGAGAAAATATGTTCAAAAAATAATCTCCAGTTGGATGCCAGGTATAATCTGCTTAACTTTTAAAATGTACTAAACCAGTATACCATATCGTCAAGGCTTCAGTGCGAAACAATGCATATAAGCAACTAGGTTCATGCAATTTTTTAGTGTTTACGTAACTTTATTGTGCGAAATAACAAAACAAAATTTTTAACATAATCAGATGACTAAGTTTCAAATATAACATGCAGCTGCTAACAAATAATATTAAATCAGCGTAATTACAGTTAGACAAATACCGACTTAGCAAAATAAATACGCATTAATTTTTACAAGTTTTTCACCAAACGACATTTCCTATCTATCTAACTAGTGGCCTAAAATGCCAAAAATATTATAGGCAGTATAAAGCTTTAGCTAAACATCTTGCTAACAACATGTACATAATAAAGATTATTAAGCTAACATACAGAGGGAAATATACGTGGCCGTTAAGCTAGCGTGTACACACAATTCAATTTTATGGAAAGTCCTCATTTCATCGGCGGTGTTAAGGAAAGTTAGGATACAAGGTGAAGACAGTTAAAAAAATTCAAGTGAAGAGCAACTTTCAAAAAATTCGAATGGGGAGCGCTAGAGTTATAATCGGACATTCATTTTGTTTTAATTTCAGAAAGGGCTTCATCTGCAGCTTACAAAATGTCAGAACAATAACCAAGAATTTTGGGCACACGGAAGCAATTGTTAACAAAAAATTCTCGTTTGTGGTATGCAAAACATTTAAAGCATGCTAGTCTCACTGACAACAGCTACGTTTTATTTACGTCTGCTTAAAAAGTTTCACTGACAATAACTATGCTGTATTTATATATTGTTAAAAAAGTTTTTGACAATAACTACGTTGTATTTGTATCTGGTTAAAAAAGTTTCTTTGACACTAACTACGTTCTATTTATGTCTGCTTAAAAAGTTTCACTGACAATGACCAAGTTATACTTATATCTGCTTAAAAAGTATTAAAAGAAAGCGGAATGTTTCTGATAATTAGATAGTAACTTAGAAGATTAACAGGCGATGAGCACAGTTAGCGATGACGTCACAACTGAACATGATTTTTAAACGGCAAAAATATTCATGAGCATGTTGCACGTGTTTACAAAAGCGAAAGCTGAAATACGCTGTCTATGATTTTCACCAGCTCTGCAAATTTTAAATTGAAAATTTAAATTTCAAGCTTAGGGCTGTGCCAACATGATATTTCACCATGTTTTTTGCGCAGCGCCTGTTTTTTGTGCATTGAAATTTCCTAGATGCAGGCACTAAAAATGGCAAATTGCATGTTAACAACGAAAAACATTTTTGAAGAAACTACATTGTCCCCTTCAATATTTTATATATTCGATCATTGTGAGCCATAGTTTAACATTGGGCCCGATTTCCTTTATTGTCCAGATAGAGCCTATGTAATAATAATAAATTGCTTTCTTTACACAAACTTGGTTGCAGGTTGTACAAGTTTACCTACTTCAGCAATTTCATCATTGTTACAAATTATATCACAATTAGTATCAACCTAGTTAAAGAACAACCACTATTGCAAGATACACTGTGTAATAAGTCAACTACTATACACTGGGCATCAGGCAGTACTAAGCCATTCCGGTACTACAAGTTTACATTCACCGTAAATACTTCATTGTAAACAGTCTACATTGCATTTCACAGTTTTGCACTTTAGATCACAATAGGGAAGTTAAACGATACAGATTTTGTGATACGATAAGGATATAATCTGTTTTTCACATGATATGATAGAATACGATAAATTATTTCAAACGATAAAAAACGATACTGAACGTTTGGTTAGTTATAGTGCAAAAAGTTTCAGTGTATCCGCAACACCCTGTTTTCTTGCAGGCTGTTTTCGGATTAATGCATAGACACATGTAATTTATGACAAAGTTCCTCTTCTTTGTTTAATCATAAATTAATATAAATATGTGAGCAGTGACAGATAAATACATTATGAGATCTATTACTACATAATACACTATCTATGTGAGTTGCCCTGCTTGAACGTAACTGGAAAAATGCCTCTAAAAATACTGCAAATGGTTTTTATGTATCAGTAAACCGTATGAAGGCCATCACCATTGCAGAAATAAAGAACAAGAAAATTATTCAAATAACCTTATAAATAACTCTTTTTTTCAATTTTTTTGCATAATTCTAGTGCATAAATGAAAAAGCGAAGTGAAAAGATTTTATAAAGGTGAGTGATACGCACTAAATTCGATATGATAATGATATTCCTAGAATAATATCAATACGATAACTGATAATTATCTATACATACCATTATCGTTAACATCCCTACATCACAACAACTAATTTACAACAGAGTCAAAAATTATATCACAATTGTTATATATCTTAATCAAAGAATGTTTTGTGCTATAAAGAGTGTTACAAGGAAACTGCTAGACGTTACTAAACTTGTTAAATTATAACTCCTTTAAAGCCCTTCTATGATTCCTTGTATTCGGTACAAATTTATTACGTAACCAGAATAATATTTTCGCTTGCAAGAAAACTGCAAGCATAAGGTTTTAGGAACTGGTGCTGACATGCCACTGACAGAGCAATGTAAACTGTTTGCTTGACTACTGTTGCATATAATTTGCTTGGAAAACAGATTTCTTTTATATTCGAATTCTGTGTACAAATACAATTATTACATATCTTAATCAGAAGGTATATGTACTATAGAACGCTATGTACTATAAAGACAACGAAACTACTGGACATCACTAAACTTGTTGAATTACAATTCCTTTAATCCCTTCTACAGTACCTTACAGTGGCAGCTCATAGCTAAAATTACTGGGGGTGCTTCTACAGAACATTTTAGCCATTGTTTTAATACTGTGTAAAAAAGAAACAAACATATGTAATTTTAATGTTGTAATTTGTAATTGTAATTTTAAACCAACAAACATATACGAAAATTTATACATAAAATCCTAAAATTGTCACAGTTCAAGAATATGCCGGTACACGGCTTTTAAGCATGTGACAATCAACAACGCACACTGAGTGAGCGTCAGTACTCTTTCTACCTAAAGTGCAGCATCTTATCTCAGACATGTGCGCATGGCTACATGCACAGTTGCACACAGCAGCCAAACACCACATTGCTTGAGCTGTGACAGCACTGTGATGGGCTGTGAAGCAAACAGTACCATCCTCACGTGCGCTGGACAGTACAAGTATAAAGAAAGAACTAAAGAAAAAAGACTTATTATGTTGAATATTATTGATAATAGTGAGTGAAAATAGGGGATGCTGCAGTTCCACAGAACTATACACGAGCCACCACTGGTTCTTTATATGTCCACAAATGATGAGACACGCAAACGACAAAGAGTACATCACTGATTACGACAATCAACACCTACTACCAATTGTATATAAAAAAACAGATCATATATTTTTACAACGATCTCATAGGTTACGTAATTACAATTATCATTATGGCAATAAGTACTAATAACGATATCAAACTTTTCCAAACAAACGCAACCAGCCACCCACTTAGACAGTGAAATGCAATCAAATGTTCAAAACATTTACATCAAATAAAAAAACAACGACAAAATCAAACAATTTCACCAAACCGAGCAGCTTATCACAGTGCAACAGCTATTCACTCGCATTCTCATAACTTCTTATAAATTTATGTACAGACTAATATTTATAAATACACAGTTAAGTTTCAGGAATGTTTTACACAAAATGGATGTTACCTGCCCCACCCATAAGTCTAGATGATCACAGGCAGATATGCGCGGATAGCGGATTTGCTAACACGCGGTTGAGGAATCTGCACTAATTTTGTGGTTTTGCAGATTGTGGATAGCGAATTGTGAGCAGATATGCGGATTGTGGATTTTTAATGCTAAAATCCCGCGGAATTTACATGAAATTACAACATGCAAATGCCACACATATAAGGCAAAATTTTCATTGTTTGCACAAAAAGTTTATCCAGTTTCAGTCATTTTGTCATTTTTTGTTTTGTCACGAAAATTATGGTTTGTAGTGTGGTGTGATGTGGTATGATATGTTGGGGTGATGTACGTACATTGTGCGGTGTGAATTGTTTTTGAGGGTTTACAAGCAAAATTCCTTTGCGGGGTCTGGCTAGTGATTTAATATTGATTAGTGATTACTCGTAGCTCAAAGCAAAACGTTTTTAACAATAGGGCACACATAGCAAGTCCAGTTTTTGCTTACACTTTCGCAGACATTGCGGATGTTCAAATTTCACATAAATCCATGGATTTAGCAGATGCGGATTTTGAGGCTGCATATCAATGAAAAAGTGAGAACCGCGCATCTCTGATCACAGGTGGTCGCACAAATGTCGAGATGCAATAAATATTCTACATATTAACTAATTCAAAAAACTTTTCTTTTTTTATAAATATGCTTGAGCATCTTGATTTTATAAACTATGAGTCTCTTGCATAAAATCACGAGCAGAGAGGAAGGTTTTTCACAAGTTCGTTTCGTGTGTTGGACAGAGGCCAAATCACTTGTTTTTATCAAACAATTTCTCCATCAGTTATTTTTATAGAAAAACACCTTGCCATCTGAGATAGAAACACTGTCATTTTCTGAATTTAGTTCTGTCTTGCAATGTCACAAAAACAATTGCTTCTTTCGCTAAAACACTCATACCAATTTTGATGTTTCTAATTATTTCTTCATAATTTTCAAAAAACTGCCAAGTGGAACAATTTTGCTTTGAGAAAAGGGCTCTGTAGTGGCTAGTTCAGAAGAAAACTGTGATTCCATTAGCTCCTTCCTCATTACCTATAGAATGTTGTTTCCTACCAGTTCTAACAAACAGCCAACGGCTCCCATATATCCCTGCAAAAAACAGGATGAAAATCGTTTTTTTATATAAATCCAAAACAAATTATTTAACATCCGAGTTCTGGAAGGAGTTTATAATTCCCCACGCAATTTAAATATCCTAACCCTAGCCCTAACCTTAATCCAACCTTAACCCTTTCCCTAACACTAACACTAATCCCAACCCTAACCCCAATCCTAACCTTAATTCTAATCTGCTTCATGAACTAATTTTTTGTGTGAGGGCAATTGTAAACTTTAGCTCCGAGTTTTTAAAGAGAATGAGGATAATGATGACGATGATAAGGATGATGCTAATCACAGCAACAGCGGTGATGATTATATTGAAATGAAGTCGAATAATATTAGCTAAATAAAAAAATGGAAATTATGATTTTAATTTCACCTCATGCTCCAAGAAAAGAGCTTGCATTTGCCCCTTCGACCAGTAGTCCATGGCATATGCTAGAAGCTTCATGGCTATTGGATTGATCCGTAGAAAATTGCCAACAAAAACCACCCTGTCTATATTCTGAAAAATTAAAATACATACAGTTCATGTGACTTTCAATTTTTGTATTACAAAACATATTTATAATTAAAACATTATTATAAGATAAGGTAACAGCTTCACATCAAAATTTAGATAAAAACAATCAGAATTTTCTATTACTTCTGGAACTATGCGCTCAAATATACTTAGGGATGCTGTTAAAGGAAGATGGGAAACAGCAGCATCTGAGTAACATGGAAGCCACTAATATGAAGTTGTTGTTGAATGACAAACCATTAATGCGTTCGGGCGAGCTCTCTTTGTTTATTTAGAGAGAAATTTAGTTTTTTGATATAAATCATATGCATTAAAAAAATTTTGATATTTAATGATACTTGTATCGCCAAAAGTAAAAGGCTTGTCTCATCGAGCAGCAAGAAGTCAAACACCATTGCTGATTACTCCACCACCCACTACATTTCGATATTTAATGATATAAAGTTAACCATTTGCTTCACATCAACATACAAAAAAGAGCAAAGTCTAGCTATAAAGCTAAACATTCTCTTTCTAATATAGTAATAATTAACAAAACATGTGTTAAATAGTCCCCATCTACATTTTGTAGGTCCCCTTTTGTTTTTTTTGTGTGTTTCTATCCTTTTGCTTGTGTGCCATGTATTTTAATTCGTGTGAATAAAGAGATTACTATTATTATTATTATTATTATCACTATTATTATTATTAAGATTCTTAAAATTCATATTATTAATTCATATTCATAAGATTCATATTATCATAATTACTATGATTCATAAAAACACAAAATCTAATTGACTTTACCTCATTTAAGGCTGTCATTCGAGCGATTGATCCTATATTGTTGGTTATTGTTACTAAAGTGGCCCGGGCTAAATCATATTTGCTAGCCGATTCGCGCAGTTCCCGTGACATCATGTGCCCAAAACTGAAAAAACATTACTGCAATGTAAAAACTTCTTGATAACAGAATATTTATTAAAATCATTTGCCATACGAGAAGACATGATATAAAACTTTGACAATTTGCACAAATGATTCAAGAAAAAGCAGATCTTAAAGAAAATGCTTTCCCTGAAAACATAAGATATGCACGGTAAACTAATAAACCAACAAGTTTAAATACTGGTTTTATTCATGAGTTTACTGCGTAAAATCTTATGATTACAGTGATGAAATTAAAACATAGTACAACAAAATCAAAATGCTTTCCTAGACTAGTTACTTGGCCAGCTAAAAACTCTGGCCAGGCAATACCTGAGATGAAGTCAAAAACTGCGCTAACTAAAGGAAAACTGGATAATTTTTCATATCCTACCCCATTTTGAAGTAAACATTTAACAACGTAAACGGTAAAAAGTATACATTTAACACCTATAATAATGCCAAAACATTTCTAATAATTAAAAAATAATAATTAAAAACTTGATTAATGACAACTAAGCCAACTTAGTGATGACATCATAACTGAACAGAATTTTTAACAGTACAAACATTCCACGAGTGTGCTGCACATGTTTGTGAAAGCGAAAATTGAAGTACATTCTTGCTGTACGATGTGTGGTGTGACACAAAACCTCAACGCATTTAAAATTCAAATTTCAATACTGTTGTGCTTACGCATGAGCTGTGTTTTAAGCTATGGTTTAAGATTGTGTCTAATTTTCCTTTAAGTTGGTAATTTACAAATGTGCTGCAAATAACGTAATTATTAATTTTCTTATATTTAACAACTGCAGCAATGGTTTATTTTCTACATTAATTAACTGAATGTGTATGTTCACAACGAACATAAAGCAGCAGGCAAAACATGTATATCTCCACCTTCACCTACTATGGAAACATTAATTTTGTTATTTACAAGATATTTCTTCCAAAATAATTTAAAACCGTACCTGCTAGCTACTATATGACCAGGAAGCCCAAATCTCTCGTAGTCACCGCCATATATGTCTTTTACCAATTTGTCTACCTGTCAAAACGTAATTATGATGAATTAGCATTTTTGAGGGAAACAACAAAACAGACAATCAGTTCTCTGATCATTTAAAGTTAAAAGCTAAATATAAGTACATGCCTACAGTGCATGACCAGCTTTAACAATACAATATAGGGTGAGTGTGATGTATAAGAAAACCGATTTATTGCGTAATAAGAAGAATATAATTTATTACATAAAAAGAAAGCTACCTTATCTGATTGCAATAGGATATTATATAATTACATTTTTTTCTTTCATCAAATCAGGTATAGTATTTAATATTTACAACAAGGATAGATAAATTGAATCTTTATAATTAGCAGGAAAAAACTCGAAGCATTTTTAATGTTCACGCAAAATGCGTAAAATTTGGCTTACAAACTACAATGGTTGCCCATTTGACGATTCTACAGTAAAACAACAGCTAGTTTAGTGACTTTTGCAACCAAATTTATAAAATCTTCACTGCAAGTGTAGTTAAAATGGTAGATGAATGAAACTGCCCTGCAAAAGTACGATAAAAACAAAACAAAAATTTGAGCAAGAGCAAAAAATGCAGACAGTCAAATACGTAAATAAAATCAATACCTTTTTACTGTCACCTTGCCTTGCCATTTCAATGGCTTCTTCATAAGTTTCACAACCAGTGAGCAGGCAACATAAACCGAGAAAAGTCCCTCCTCCTAAACTGTAGCAAACATAAAGTTTTATAAGATAAGCATTCATTGAGAAAGAAAGAGCGATCCAAAAATCGGAATGCGTGGCAAGAATATTTTGAAAGTTGAGCTCATATTAGTAAAGAGTTTAAAGCTCACTGGCTTCATCTCCAAGTGTCACCTAAGACTTTGGGGAAATCAATTTTAGCCCCAACCTGATTTTACTGGACATACAATAGTGATGCTAGAAGTATTATCAGATTTAATGCAAGACATTTGAGTGTGTTGTTAAATGTAAATACTTTAGATATTTTTCATTTTAAGAAACTGAACTTATACGTTTTCATATAGTGTCATACTGGTAATTTAACGCAAAAAAATGTGGACTATGCTAATATGTTCGAGGAATGTTTAAACGGGATTGAAGGCATATATGACGTAGGCCTAAATAGCGAACACAAGAAAATAATCATAAGCTACCTAGCCACTATTAAATGTTTAGTACAAGCAGATACATCACGACGACAACACAATATAAAAATAAATTTACAAGAGAATTTCAAAGTGGACAAAACACAAAGAGTTAAAATGAAAAGCTCCAAATCACTTAAATGCTCCTTCCACCTTTTCAACTTAACAAATAGAGCTTACAGTTGCAGCTTACAGAAAACTACAACTCTATAGCGAACTTTTACCTTGCTCAAGTAAAAGCAAAAGTTTGGGGACTGCGCCACGATAAAAAAATTTTGCCAACAGTCATATAGAATATAAATGTATAAACAGAAGTCATTATATTTTCTCAAAATTAAAATGGTTGCATTTAGTAGTCAGTGCGTGGGAATCAAAATTTTCAAGTTTTACAGAGTACAGCTCAACACGAACACTTCGTACGTGCAGACAACGTAAGATTGGGAATTTGCCTAAAATCATGACAATGATAATTTGTTTGCAAAGCGCATAAATAGACAGTTATTGTCATCAAATGCGCTATAAAACGGGTCAACAATAAGAATGACGGCAATAAAATATATGCATATGATAAAAATTCACAAAGCAACTAATTAAACGATATAGTAAAAATAGGATTTAAGATTCACACTAATTAAATGATATAGTGGAAGTTTATTCCATTCACATGGAGCTGCACTGGCAAATGCACGGCCACCAAACCGAACGCTTATTCTAAATGTATGTGAGAATTTCTCATTTTGTCCTGCGAGTGCTAAATAGGAACATTATTTAAAATAAGCTTGCCAATATAAAAATCCAACAGCTTGGCTCATACCAGTTCCTTAATTAGAAAATTTTCAAATTGCTCTTTTGAAGTTAAAAAGATGCTGTTTAAGCACTATTGTTCTAATCTTTGCTGTAGTAGTGTTTGAAATAAATGCAGCGCTGGTACATTAATCTCTATCCGCATAGCTTATAATAATGAAATAAGAAAACTTTTAAATTAAGATATGATTGTAGTGCATTTGGCATGCGCACGAATCTCTGACTATCAGTTTGTTCATTTGCGTGGAAAATCTACATAGTTTTAGCAATAGGTTGCTGTTCTCAAATAACAGGTATGTTGTTAATCTTGTAAATTCTGATGTACCAAATAAATCGAAGAGTTTCAAATTGTGGAATGGACTTTTATCTCCAAATTTTCAGTTCACATAAGTTTTTTATGGCTGTTTTAGTGAATTTGTAATTATTTTTATTATGTCAATTTATTTAGTTTTATCTGTAATTATGTAAACATTTGTATATGGGACACTTTCCCAAAATAAAAAGATAATAATAATAACAATAATAATAGTAATAACAGTATTACTACTACTACTACTACTACTACTACTACTACTACTACTACTACTACTACTACTATTACTAATAATAATAATAATAATAATAATAATAATAATAATAATAATAATAATAATAATAATAATAATAATAATAATAATAATAATAATAATAATAATAATAATAATAATAATAATAATAATAATAATAATAATAATAATAGTACCTTGTTCCACTAACACGTTTAAAGTCATTTTGTGAGTACACAGCCAGTATGCTGACACCGGAGCCGATATTAACAACGAGGTACGGATACGGATCAGAGAAGTCAAACGGCTGCTTCTTGCATAGATGTTCATCCTCGGGATTCGACCAGAAATAGCACTCCTCCTTAGGATGGATTTTATCGACAAAGTGAATTCCGTGAATCAAAGAGTTAAGCTCGTCGACTTTGTTCAGTGCTAATTGTACTTCCTGTAAAAAGGAAACACAAAATGCTGTAATGCAATTAATGACATACAGTAAACCATCAAAAAAAGACGGGAGCATTTTAATTTAATTTTTTTGTGCCAAAAGTCTAATTACTGAAAGCATAATTATATTCACACAAATCTTAATGGTACGAGGCGATGTGCCTTTTGAAAATATTTAATTCCTACCACTTGAAGTGTTAATTTCCTGTGAAAATAACTGCTGTTCTGTAAATTTGTGCATGAAAAAGCGCAATCAGTTTATCTGGTGATTAGACATTATTTGACATGTTGTTGACCAAGGGTTGTTTACCAGTCATTACGAATGCCACTGGGTGTGCTTACGTAACAGCGGAGGCGGAGCAGTAGACCAATATGCTTGACAGCAATTTCTTTTGAGAATATAACTTACCAACCAGAATGACAGATTAAGCGAAATCACTAATGGAAAACAAGATACAGGCCACAGAAAAAAATGCAAGTGAAAAATCACAAGCACTAAAAATATAAAACAGCGACAAGAACATCAGATATCATATTGTTCTTTAGTGCCACACGCCGGTATTTTAGTGCCATGCTATTGGTGATATTTTTCGTATTATATGTGCTTCTGTGTTTGTAGCTTTTCTGTACTGTGTAATTCCATCCTTAATTAACGATTGTGGTATAGCTCATCTCTTTTTTTCATTCTTTGTACACAGAATTGTGTGCTTGCAAACCAAAATCGTGCAAAAGTCGGCATAGTTAAAACTACATTACGATACTTCAAAGGCGAATGCATCAAAAATTGGGTCAATTATCAGTTTTTTTTATTTTTTACACAAACAAATGCTAAATATATTGGACTTTTATGTTCTAGCATCAAAATATCAAGAAATTGGTTAGAAAATACTAAAATTTAATTTTATAACCCCATACTTACTTCTCTGACTAAAATTGCATTTGTCAAAAACTTATTTATATTTTCAAACTCTGATAGTGACTTATGGAAGCAGTCATTTTGCTTGAGGATTTTTCTGTTGCCAAACCCAGACCTTCATTTGGAAGACCCAGCTGCAGGATTTAAATGTAACTTCAATGTGCTCTTGCAAAATCCATAGCAGCCGCCCATTCATACGATTGCTAAGTGTTTTTGTAGACGTGTGACAAAAAATAGTGGCAAACTTTAACAGCGATTTTCTCAACATTTTGTTTATTCAATGCCCTGCCTGAACTTCAACTTCAACATGGATTTTCTCATGTTAGAAATAACGCAGAGCACTGAACTTGGTATCAAAATGATCCTCATAAAATAGTTTCAGGTTATTAACTAAAAAAGCTTAACTGCAGACTTAATTGTTTTTGTAATTTATGTTTATTTCTGGCTTACATTTCGAAAGTCTGCTTCAAATTTGTAAGCACCACCTCCAGTAGCACAGATAGTATCCGCCAAAGTGCTGAATTTCTTTTCCTTAGCTAAATCAATAAACTGCTTCATTTCACTGGTTGGAAATCTGATAAAGTGAATGTTTCCGGTCCGACCTCCGAGGTGAACATCTTTTATCTCTAAATGAACATCTCGGATCCCAGTTTTTCCGTATGCAACATTACTGAAATGTAATGAAAATGTATTAAGTTGTGAAAAAACAGACCGAATGATGAAGCTTTCCTAGTTGATCAAAATCACACTGATTTACAAAACCAATTGCCCAGTGAGTAGTAGCAATGCCTTGAAGTATATTAAGCGGCACTGAGAAAATTATATTTCTGTAAACTTGATTGTACAGTTACTGTCCAACTCTAAATTTGGTGTAGCCTAAAAACTTTTTCGCCTCTACAAATCCAATCATTCATCACTCTAGTTCTATGTACGTACAGGACAATAATTTCAGTTGATTAGTTTCTGCGCTACAGATCAGAAGTTACCACTTAAAAAGAGGCTTCCACAGCGGGGCTTCACCCTCATATAAAGTTAGGCAGTGCATTTTACTTAAACAATTAAAAAGCCTGTCATGGATGTTGCTTCAAAACTAATGTACAGAACTAATGAACATCATAAATCATTGCCACATCAACTCATGAGGTAAAAGAGTTACCATGTAAATACTTAATAATACGAACAAAAATAACGTATGAGCAGACATTTGACACAATATCTTATGGTGCATTTAGATGCAGAGACTTCTCTCGCAACTTCTCTGTGAGAGTAAAGTTGCAATATGTGAACAGTTTGGTAACTTGTTGTGTAACTTCTTTCTGAGAGTAAAGTTGCAACGTGCAAACGGTTTGTCAACTTGTTGTGCAACTTGTCTCGCAACTATTTGCAGCTGTGAAAAAATTGGCAACTTCTCTTGTTGCGAGAGGAGTCTGAACGTGCTATTAGTAAACTGTTATGCACTGTTTACAGTAAACTGATAATGTAAAGTCCATCAGTAAAACACGAAGCAAACATGTACACATCAATGTAATGAACAGTCATATTACCGTGCGGCTAGTCATTAGCCAACAAGAGTCACAAAGGTAAAAATGGAAATAATGGGTCTCAAAGAACACATACTCTGTACTTCCACCTTTACCCCTCTTCTCTAACACCAAGTTCACTTTGGATGTTTTCTCTACTCTTAAAAGCATTCAAGGCCAGATAAGATGTCCTAAAAACTGTGCAACTAGCAGTAAAGAATCACTGTTTCACTGTTGTGAATAGAATGCATAGAAAAAATTCTTCTTTATGGTGAATTTATAGTAAAGTCATGTTAGCTTTGCTACTTACCCAACTAATATTCTCCTTTGTCTGTTGTTATTTTAAATATTATTAGTTTTCTAAAAAGATGAAATCTGTAAAATTTTTACAAGATTGACCTTCTTGTAAAGGCATATTACCTTCAACGTTTCAACTTTGAACCTTACAAGATTTCAACTTTTACCTTTTTACGTTGCCAAAAATAATTTGCCAACACATTGTGCTATTTGTTTCTCTTAATCTTTGCACAAGATGCACAGTAAATGCACATGCTGTTTTTACTCAAATAAATGAATAAAAAAATTAAAACTCACCCAGTCAAATACCGGCGTATGACCTTCAATGTTTCCACTTCTAGTTCTTGTTCATCAGGCGTGATGTCGGTCGGCTCAAAATACACAAGCTTCGCTAAAGTTCCGCCAATGTCCATACCAAACCAAGGTACATCTGGAAACGATATACCGTTGTTACATTTAAGCAACTTGTCTAGCGTAAAACGCATTGTGCTGGTCTCTTATTTGATATAAACCACAAAAAAAGCAAGCAAGTGGTTACAATTTTCGCCTTTTTTCTTATGGTTCTCTCTGTGACATTGTCGTTTTACTTATTCCGCATTGTTCCTTTAAACGCCCTTTTTGTTTTTTTCCACTTTTGCAGTTTTAGATATGTTGTCTCTGGTATTTTGTTTGTAAAACACAAGATCCAAATGCGTAAACAATAAATTGAAACACAATATTATTAACTGTCCCAGTTTCTTGACACCGATTTTACCCCAAACTGTATCTAATAATAATAAGTTTGGAGAAAGGACGCGACACTGATTTTACTCCAAACTGTATCTAATAATAATAAGTTTAGAGAAAGGACGCGTTCACCTTGACCAAAATATGCAAGAAAATCGATACTATACTGCTGTTTAAATACACTGCCAATGTACACGACAAGTGTGCACGCTGGTACTTCGTGACTGGTATAACATCGTGTACTTGTACTCACACATTAAACAAAACAGCTATCAATGAGTAAACAAGTCTACTTGCTTTACTGGAATAAGAAAGAACCTGATTTGTAGTGATTAACCCAGACAGTGGAGCAGTACGCTTGACCTCATTGCAGTAAGACAGTGTAGATAAAGGGTTAACGTGGTACAGACATTGACAATACCAGTTCATAACAATAATATCAATAATAAAGTACAAGCTCAAACAATAAAAATCGTGTACTAGGTCACAATAACCTAGCTGAACATTAAAATATAAAATGTACATTTTTTAAACAGCGTGCAAACCCAAAACTTATAAGTACTGAAAAACAGAACTTTTGCAATTTCACTGTCAAATAAGTCTTCTTAAATAACGCTGGCAGACACTATGAAAAAAAGAAACCAATTTTCTTAGTATTTAGAACCATAACTGTAAAAAAAGCCAGCAGGTAGCAGCACGTTCCCATCTTATCGAATGTGACTGACACACCTACACGGTGAAAAATCTGAATGGGGCCTTCTGGAAATAAAATTGTTAGTGAAAAGAGCACCTGTTATAATAACAAATGTTTACTGAAACATGCTTTGTACACCTTAAAAAACATTTAAAGCAACTTTAAACCAATAGCCATAATGATGAGGTGCAGCAAAATAGGAATATTGGCAATTGGCACAATTATTTATGTTTTTGCACAAAGCCCCACACATTTTTAAAATAGCACCATTTGCATAAAGATTCTTCCAAGAAGTTGACTATTAAATTGACAAAAAAGGACTGAAAGGCCCCACTCCTGTTTTCCTAAGGAATAATACACATACCCTGTCACACACTCACACACAATGCTTGCTTACAAATAAAAATCATGAATAACGTTATGCAGAAATTAGGAAAAATTTTGATAATAACATTTACACAAGTTTTCTCTAAAACATTTTTATACAGAACAGCTAAAAAGTTAAGAAGTAGAACAGAAAAAAGTGAAAGTAAAGAACTGGATTTGAGCTACCACTCCAATGCCACTAGAGTAGTTGCAGCTACTGCAAATTAAAGTTGGATTGAATTAAATTGTTTGGTCGGAAAATGGTTGCCAATAATTTGTTCGCATTGCTAGTTTTGGTTATTGTTTTATTATCGATTTAATTATCGCGAGCACACTAGTTTATTAGAGCTATACAATATTTTCCTGGAATACAAAAGAGTCGTTGCTTATTTAGGTAAAGCTTACTGTATTAACTCCACTTAACTCCATTTTACTTAAAGTGTGCTTTACTCCATTTAACACATTACAAGTTAATTTCTTCTGCTACACTTATAGCCTGCAACGCATTGTAAATTGGTAATTCTATAACTTGTATTTTGTAGTGCTGTGCTAAATGGATGAATAAATGAATCAAATATCTAACGATGTGCACTTACGTGGTCTGTTGCATCTTCTTCCCGAACACTGTCTTTTCACGCAAGGTACACCAGAATTCATTGCCATGACAACCAAACAGCGAAGCAAGTGCAGGACTTCTAAGAATGATGTAGTAACAAAACATTCACTATATTTCACTGCAATAGAGTTCTGCTGTCATTCTTCAGCAAGTCACTGAAATGAAAGATAGGTATAAATAACAGAACATTTTTACATGTTTTACAACTATACGCAAAGATTGCTAAACGAGCCACCTAAGCTAATTGCTACTTTTTAATTTTTTATGAGAAATGACTATGAGTATCCAAATGATGCATAAAGTTTCACAATCTCTTGCTAGTTACTGTTCTATAACTCGGCTGTATTATGACTTCTGTTCAGTGTATACGGCACAGTCCACAATCGTAATTAGCTATTATTATGCCATTTAATATCACAAGTTTATTTATCATCCTTACAACCAAAAGACTATACAGCACAGCATAAAATTACGAAATTTTTAAAAGAATAAGTCAAGGCAGAACATACAAAGACAAGCACTATCACACTCTTACAAGATACACGAACAAAAGAAATCAAAATGAGTCTAAACTTGCATTTAAACTTGAATACTGGCTGTAACTGAATTGAATTATGTATGAAATAAATGTGCATCCAGCATACAGGTGCTATATAAGTGATTTACAATGCATAGAGTAGGGCAAACCCATACCATTTCAGTTCAGCTATGCACTTCAACTTGAATAGATAACCAGAATCATTATTACTCATTAAAATACCAGTTCGTAGTTATTATAATGTTATTAAAAAAATCAATAAAATGGATGAAAGTCTTGTTATTACACGATAATGTTCGAAAAAATATTTTACCAGTTATTTCCTGTATTGTTCTCAATACTTATGTTTTACGTTATATACTGGGAGGATATTATAATATCACAGTTTGTGGGCAACATATTGAGAAGACGTATTATCTAATAATAATGCTGAATCTGCATATCACATATTTTACGACAAATTTGTAAACATAAATAACACCGATATCAAAACCGTAACTGGTAGAGCTAAAGTAACTATCAAAAAACCATGGGTCACCACAGCTTTAATAACTAGCATTAAAGATAAAAATAGAACGTATTATCAGGATTTAACCAATAAAGTTATAAAGCAAGAGTATACATCATAAAAAAATCAACTTATTAAATTACTGAAAATGTCAAAAGCAGATTATTATCAAAGCAATCTATCAATGTATTAATCAGACATGAGAAAAACCTGGACTGTTTTAAAATAACTGAAGAATAAGATAAAGGAACAAGCCCCAATTACTCTTAAACTAAATAACCGTTTCATTTATGAAAATAAATATTTTACTGTAGTAACATTGAACACTGATAAAATAAATACCAGTCCAGATGTCTACTTACAAGGAACCTACACCAATTCCTTCTTCTTTTATCCAATGACTAAAGAGGATTTTATTAAAATAAATCCTTAAGTTCAAATAAAAGTGCTGGTTTAGACAATACATCACTCAGGATCAGGATTGATGTTATTGGACATATTGCTACACCCTTAGCTCATATAATCAATACTTCACTTTAAACTGGAGCAGTTCCTACAACTCAAACACGCTATAGTAATCCCATTTTTTAAAGCCAACATACCACTTTCAGTAAGTAATTACAAAATTTTTTCCCAAAACCTTAGAAAAATTTGTTCATCAACAACTAACTTCATAATTAATAAAGCATGACATTTTAAATAAATCTCAATTTGGATTTCATAAAGCCTTTCTCTACAGAACTGGCACTAATAACGATGGTAAATAACACTATTGGAAGTTTCTAAAATAACACCTTTTCTGTTTGCATGTTTTGTGATTTAGCCAAGGCATTTGATACAGTGCATGATGGCATTATAATACGCAAACTCGAATTTATGGAATTAGAGACCTGACAAAAGTGTGGTTTCTAAACTACCTAACTATGAGGACTCAAGTAGTAATATACAATGTCTGAAGTTGCATATTTAAAGTATTGAGTTCCACAAGGGTCATTCTAGGTCCAATACTATTCTTAGTGTAAATCAATGATATCAAGTATTCATTTTCCAAAGGAAAAGCATTGCAATTTGCAGATGATATCAGCATTTTATTTACTTTCACAAACACAGAAAATATCAATACATTAATAAATAATGAAATACATAAAATTGTTATCTGGTTTAAAGCAAAAAGCTATCATTAAATGCTGATAAAATTAAATATATAGTTTTTAAATCCGTTGGGAAAAAATTGACGCAACATATAATCCTTGATTACCAAGCTATTCAAGAAATAACATAAATTAAATTGCTAGGCATGATTTTACATGAAAGTCTAAATTGGCAACCACCACAAACAAGATAAAATTAAAAATAGCAAAAAATATTGGTATTATGTTCCGTATTAGAAAAAGTATAACCAATAAAAATTTAATAATGCTGTACAATACATTAATAACTAATACTTCCATCCTACACTACTGTAATATCCTCTGGGGTTCAACTTACTCAACAAAACTGCAATTGCTTAAAACTCTGCAACGAAAAAATTCTTACGTCTGATTAATTATCCGTCTAAACAAGATGATATTCCCTTAGCTTGTTATCGTATGATCTATTATCATAAATCATTATCATAATAACCTATACCCTTCCTTCTATGCAAATCCAATAAGACAGGTTCAGTCAAATTATAATACAAGATACAATGAATATTATTTACCTTTCTGCAGCACAAATGCTGCAAAGCATTTTATCAGTTATCTGACAAAATCAGTTATCACTTTATCAGACCAAACCTGTCAAACGAAGTTCATCAATCTCACAAGATGATAACCACAACTGGCAAATTCAAAGTGCAAATAAAGGAAAAAAATGTATAATTCTTATTCTGATTAACTACCTCTTGAGGCCGCTTCCCTTCTTCTGCAGTGGTCACATATAGTACAGACTAGGTTAATTTTCTAAAGGAAATGTTTTCAAAGCATCATTGTTATGCTAATATTACCATCCTTTTACCACCTCATTCACTTTTCATTGTATTAATCCCTACATTCTCGCTTCTCCCCACTCATAATTCCACTTCAGGGTAGACTTACAAGATTATGCTTTGGACAACACTGCATCACAAGATGTTATATGTATCTATACTAGTTGTATCTTGTATTTAGTAATGTATCTTGCTTGTGATGGGAATAAAACTACTGTACTATAATAAATTACATACCACCTATGTTAACGTCATTGTGTACCTTCACTTTTTATGTAGTTTTACCTGTAATTCGTAATGTATCTCTTTGTTCTTTTATGGGCATAACAAAATAAGTTACAGCATATAAGCACAAATTTTAGATCACTTTGCCTAATTCTTCTGTGGTTCCCAAACTGACACTCCCAGTCATGTCAACAATTATTTTAGTGGCGGACAAAAAAGTCAAACAAAATTTTATTAAATTACGGCGTACTTCATCAATATGTGGCTGAAGCATGACCGTCTAAAGTACTATACAGGAAGGATTCATACTAAACAGTTGATTACTGCCCACAATCAAGACTCTCAACGGGCTAGTCTTCTTCATGGACGAAAACAAAAACTGGCAAATGGTCTTGGAATGATCATTATGAGCCTATTTAATAACTGAATTTCAATTATTTAGCATTTAAACTACTCTACACAAACAAAGCAAAGCAAATTAAGAAAGATAATTAATTAGCATTCTGACAAAGACAGTGATAAGAATTCAAGTTTAAATGATAAATCTCTAAATGCTCCTTGGGCTTATTTAATATTGAATTTCAATTTCAAATGCTATAGGCTCCCAAATGGCTCCCTTGATAATAGTAGGCATATTTATAATAGCATTAGGGATGCAGCCTCATCTTCCTCTTTTTGTGTTATTCTTGGAGATTTTAATCTTCCAAATGTAGGTTGGATTAACAATATAGGCTGTAGTGAAATGGATGAATTGTTTCTAAATACTTCGGAGGGCAATCTTCTTGAATAATGCGTTATTTCACCAACATGGAATAATAACATTTTAGATTTAGTAATAACAAATAATTGTCATAGTATAAATAATCTTGTGGTTCCTGAATGTTTTTCTACAAGTGATCATAATTGCATACATTTTGAACTGTTACACAATTACATAAATAGAAACTAATGTTCCCGTATTGTGAAATTGTATAGTAAGATGAATTCTGTAGGTGTTAATCAAGCTTTTTTTCTTGGTTGCCTGGGAAACAGTGTTTAATAGTAGTGATATTGATATGTGCTGGAATTCATTTCTTTGTATATATAACAATGTTGTAAATAGATATGTACTTACATTGTGTATTGGTGCTGGGTCAAAGGTTAAACCTGTCTGGCAAATGTACACCAATTGTAGGCCAAGCGGCTAGACAGAACGCTACAGCATGGAAAAGATTTACTCATTTTCACTCACATGCACATAAGATGTTGTTTAAAACTTCAAAACATCTCAAAAACGTTAACAGAGTCTAGGAAAGTTTATGAGAAGAACTTTGTACGGAGTGCAAGAAATAATCCAAAGGAGTTCTTCAGTTACATGAAACAATTTACTAAGCCAAAGAATTTCAAAGATACATTGTTAGGACCAGATAATAAATTTTACTTAATGACTCTGATAAGGCTAATGCGTTGAATGACTTTTTTGCTTCAGTATTTGTTAAAGAGTCTTCAGATTTAATTCCTCAGTGTGTCGGTCCTTCTCCTAGTAGCGTAATCAATGGCGTCAACTTTTCAATACAGACAGTATATGATCAGCTACTAAAAATTGATGAGACAAAAGCAAAAGGTCCTGATGAAGTTCATCCCACCATTTTGAAGAACTGTGCAGAAACACTGGCAAAACCATTTTTCCTATTGTTCAGGAAGTCTATAGATTGTGCTTGTCTGCCTCAGGACTGGCGTGATGCTAAAGTACTCACTAATCATCGCCTCGTATCATTAACTAGCACTGCTGTTAAGACATTAGAATGTTTAATTCAACAGCCACTTATGGACTTCTGCATGGAAGAAAATCTTATTAACTCTAGAAACCATGGTTTTCAGAAAAGAAAGTCATGCAGTACCAACCTCGTGGAAGTTCTTAATGACTGGACATCAGTATGTGATAATTTGGTGAAGGGCGTGGATGTGATTTATCTGGACTTCAGCAAAGCATTTGACACTGTTGCACACAAGCGACTATTAGCTAAATTGTATTACTCAGGCATCAGAGGCAAATTGCTCAAGTGGTTTGAAGCATTTTTGTCAAATCGTAGACAACGAGTAGTAATCAACTGAACATCTTCTAGGTTTCTAGCAGCGTTCCACAAGAATCTATACCGGGTCCCGTTTTATTCCTACTCTTTGCCAATGATTTGCCAGATTCAGTTGCTTCAGAAATTAATATGTTTGCTGATGACACAAATGTCTATTATCGAGTTCTGACAATAGAAAATTCGGTACATTTACAAGAAGATTTATTTCATCTGGAAGCCTGGACAGATAAATGGTTATTACAGTTTAATGCATAAGTGTGTAGTGTTGCAGCTTAAAGCTCAAGTTTCATCACATTATTATTTGGCTGGCAGTGAGTTAACACACGTTTCAGAACATAAAGACCTAGGTGTAATTATACCTAATGATCTGAAGCCTGCTGTACATATCATCAACATTTGCAAGAAGGCAAATCAGATGATTGGATTGATTAAAAGATGTTCTGTTAACCGGGATTCTAAGCAGGTGTTAACTCTCTAAAAAGCTTATGTGCGACCATTATTAATGCAGTATGGTCACCATCGTTACAATTCAACATCAAGAGATTGCAGAAAGTTCAAGATGGGTGTCTGTGATTACGTTATGCAGCTGATTTGCGTCTTGAGATTTGTTCACTCCAACAGAGAAGAGAAACAGCTGATCTGTATGAAGTATTCAAGGACATAAATGGAGACAACCGCGTTAGCTGTGATACACTATTTAAGGCTACAATTCTGCTGTCCACTCGCAGTCATTTTAAGAAACTGTATAGAATGTATACGTAAGGCCAGAAATAAGGTAACATCGACAGCGAGAACAGCAAACGGAACCTCTGCTACAAATCCAAAAGTAATCCCAAAGCTTTTTGGGCCTACATAAACTCCAATATGATCAAAAAGGAGGGAGTGCAACCACTAAAAAGATCAGATGGAAGTATAGCAACTACGGAACAAGAAAGGGCTAATGAATTACAGAAAACTTTTCCTCTGTTTTTACACATGAAGATGTAACTAACATTCCTCAGTTGCCACCAATTACAGAACACATGCTTGATGTGCTTTATATAACAGAAATGGAATTACGTACTAAAATCAAATGCATGAAGGGAAACACTGCTTTGGGACCAGATGGCATATATGCTAGTGTTATAAAGAAGAACGAAGATTATCTAATTTATCCTATGCTATATATTATGAACCTAAGTTTGGCAACCGGTATTTTACCAACAAGCTGGAAGTGTCTGCTATCTTTAAAAAGCGGATCGGGAACTTGCAAAAAATTATAGACCTATAAGCCTGATTTCGGTTGTTTGCAAACTGAAGGAAGGAATATTAAGGGGCAGGATTTATGACCATCTTACAAATTCAATTTAATCAGCAATAAGCAGCACAGGTTCAGATCAGCAAGATCATGCATAACCAATGTTCTGCAAGCACTACAAGAATGGGTAGAAACCCTTGATAATAACGGCGAAGCCGATGTAATTTACTATAATTTCCTCAAAGCATTTGATAGAGTTCTCCATTTAAGACTACTTAGTAAACTAAAAGCATACAGCATTTAAGGACATTTATTAACATGGATTGGAAATTTTCTTTGTGGGAGGAAACAATGCGTTATAGTCAATGGTCCACAATCAAACTGGACGGATGTCATCGGTGGTATACCTCAGGGCAAGGTTTTAGGACCTATGTCATTCATGATCTACATCAATGATTTACCTGATGTCTTTACCTGTGGTACCAGCTTATTAGCAGATGATACAAAAATATATGATAAGGCTTATTGTCTCAATGACCATGAGCACTTGCAAAACAATATTGACTAAGCAGATAAATGGTGTCACAAATGGCAAATGCATTTTAATAGCCATTTGCCTATTAACCCTTGGAAGACCAGATGTTTCAGATCGTAACTACGTAATGGCACAAGGACCTAGCAATGTAGAAATAGCAAATGTCACTGAGCAAAAAGACTTGGGCATCATTGTTTGATAACATGCTTAAATTTCAAAGCCACATTCATCATACTGTCAATAAAGCTCACAGAGGGCTTAAGCTTATTAAGCGAAACTCCACTTATTTAGATGGGCCCATGATGATCCAATTGTACAAGTCAATGGTTAGACCAAATTTGGATTATGGCGATGTAATTTGGAATCCAGCAAGGCAAGATGTGATAAGAAAAATTGAATCTGTTCAACGTCGAGCTACTACTAGACTGGTACCAGTAGTTTCCGGATTGCGCTACTCTACGAGAGTAGGCTAGGGCTAACTACTTTAAAATATAGGCAGGACTTTATCCAAACATTCCACATCTTAAAAGTTTTGGTCACATTGATGCTAGCAAAATGTTTCCATCTCAGACTTATCATGGTACTAGAGGCCATCGGTACAAAATCAAGAAGACAGCAGCCTCCAATAGATGGAACAGAAAACGAGAGATTTCTTTTAAGACATAAATATAAAATTCAAAAAAGATTGGACAGGTTTATAAGCTATTTATCAGCTTAACCTCTATCCTGCGATGGTAACAGTAACGCCGGTATAAACCTTATGCAAGAACTAATTGTAAAAGTTCATTTTTTTCACACCGTGTAGTGAACAAGTGGAGCAGTTTGCCAGAATGAGTGGTTAGTGCACCGAATTTAAACCTTTTTAAGGAGAAATGGAGAGCTTCACGATAGTCATGCTTTAAGAAGCCAAAATTATTAGGAAAGAATTTATTTAGCATTTTAAACTACTCTACACAAACAAAGCAAAGCAGTTAAGAAATGTAATGAATTAGCATTCTGTACAAGACGGCGATAAGAATTTAAGTTTAAAAGATAAATTTCTAAAGCACTAAAATTAAATTTAATTAAATGTACACACCATAACATGTGCTTCGTCGAGCAGCTTTTCCGGAAGTTTGAGTTACCTTGTCTATTCGTAGCACAAAGTTTTTAATGATAATCCATAAAGGTAAATAAGCAAACAAACACGTTTAAATACCAATAACAGTTATCATTTCTGCTATTTTTTAAAGACAATGTTTTGTTGAGTTACGTTTTTAGACACAACCAGAACGCAAAACACTATTTTTGACGACATTTGTCACGGCTGGTTCCCACGAAAGATGGCGATTTACTTGCCGGATCGTGCTTTTCTGCAAAAAATGTTGCATGACTAATTTCTGCGAATTTAATAATTATAGATTGCTAAAATATTTAACCAATGTCTACACCCCGATTTTTGTGTTACTGTCGAAGTGCTTCTTGGCTGAAGTGTAAGTTTTTTGTCATTATATGCATGTCTAGGCCTACTAAGTTCTAGTTCTACCCCGCTGCCTAGATAACCAAATGACACTATTGACAGTAATGTTTTTAAAAGAGAGTTTCCGCTACAATAGCAGAACGGGTTTTCGCGATTGTGGGAGCGAAACTGACTGTGACGCCATGTTACGTACTCTGAGTCTCAATGTCATGAAAAGCAGGCACGACCGCCCTATAAACGAAGTGTAACACGTGGTTCTGGGGTTCTACAGTGTTAGATAATTTACTATTAGAATCCTGGAGTCGGGCTAAGGCTTTGTTGTTTCATACGGGGGAACGTGGAACCCGAGCCTAGGAGTCTTAATGAGCCAGTAATATTCGATGGTAGATAGAATACCAAACCAACTATTAAGCTGCATATAACAAAATTTAATTGATTACTACTTTAACGGGTATTAACCAGGAGAAAAGAAATAGTTAACAATAACAATCAATCACAGTACAGCAAATATATTCTCTAGTCTAATAATAGAGAAGGGAGGTGTTAGTGGGGGTAGCATGTGCAAATGATGACGCACTCTCGATGACGGCAATCCAACGATGACCATATACAAAGGGAATTATGCTAGCTAGCAAACGCTGAGCAAAAGTACAAAAGTCTTGGCTTACCAGACACCATGAACATTGTGTGAAACGGCAGCTGCTAACCTATGGGGTAACATCCATGGATTTACCAACTATGGTTTGCTCCACCAACAACGGACTGTCCACCATAAACTTTAGCGTGACTTCAGGTTTGAACGAATCCTCGGACAATGACGGTAACGGTAACCACCTCATCAAACCAAAACAACGTACTCGACATAGACCCGTCAGCACTGTAAACAATGGCTGTTGACAGAAGAAATAGTGACGTCTACTGCACTATAACATCGACGATGCTAATCGACATTTCTGACTGTCTTTTCACAGACATGCGAAGATCAGACGATTGTCATTTTACGTGACTTAGGCCTTTCAATAACGGCCGACTGACTGCCAGGTTGCACGTCTCAGGCTATAGCTGTAAAGTATGTATCATGTACACTTCATACCTGTACGGGTTTCACACATTTGAAATAAGCCGCGAGTATCGCAGGTATTGCAGAACACAACCACCAGACGAGGGGGGTGTTAGTAGGACTCCTACACTGCTACACTAACCAGGCTAACAATACAATACTACTATAGTGACTACTATAATGTAATCAAATTACACTAGCAAGAGCTACAGCTATCACTATAAAGAACTTGTCTGTGAAATGAAAAGGTGACAAACAAGTAAACAAAAATATCGTAAATAATAGATGGTTTGACACACTGACGTCATCCTACCGTCGCGATTATTGTAGCCTAGAAGAATCATTTGTACTGCAGAGCGCGTTTTACAATCATAACATAACGTCATAAGCTGATTAGTTTACACTACACATGTAAGCTGATTGTAGATTCTTCTGTAGTCACTGTCGACAGTTTCTGCCAGATGTGACACGAAGCTTCAGTTTAGAATATTGACCAGCCGAGTGGACATTAACGGTACGATTAGGAAAACTGGAGCAAATTGTATAATCTGGCTTTGGAGTCAGGTTGGGGGGCTGGTGCAGGGAATTGCAGTGTACTTTACCTGATGAGGCTTTCAAAGGCATTTTTGTATAATCGACTAAATCTGATCACTGGTAGGGGTAACAATGAGCAGATTTGCTGACTAGCGAAAATAATTGCCATTTTCATTGTTAGTTGACCAACTAACCAACTTATTTACAAAACTATTGTTTTTCAGACTGGCAACATCAACCTGCGCTTCCTAAACACTTGTACTCTGCCACTGCAGGTAGCAACAATTTCGCACTGGTGAGATTTTACCAGGCAGACCGTAGGTAGGAACCAGTAATGTTAGAACCATCAAATTTTGCTTTAAACAGTTCTTTATTGTTTCTCTAATCAGCTATTGCTGGGTGCCAAGTACGGGTTCAGAGTAATCAAATATTTGTATATACACTAATGTTTGGTATGTACACTAGTGTTGGTGACTGTGCTTTCTAAGGCCCTGCACTGACATGAATGACATCTGACTTTGCACATCACAAATTTGCATACTTAATCGTATTTTATGTTGCACTTGGCAAACAAAATATCTCTTATATGATGTAATGTCTCTACTATACACTTAATTACAGTTATTAACATCGAAGCAATTCTCAAATTATTTGTTCTTGTTTTAGTGTGAGATTATTTTTAACTTATAGCATTGTTACATGTATCACTAATTTGCTACAAAATTTTGTACTGGCATTGAAGTAGATATCTGTAATGTTTATGTTAAATGTTGAATGAATTTAACCTCTTCACTGCTACACAGCTGGTGGCATAGCAGAATTCTTTTATGGAAAGCAAAAGTCGCTGCCGCCACAAATATTACTACAGATTACAAATTATTGCAACTTTTGCTATACCACCATCAGTTTTACTGTTACAACTATCACTGTTACCACCATTGCTGTTGACGTCTGCCATTATTTCCACTGCTGCTGCCACCACTGCTGTCTACTACCACCATCAGACATACCACCTCTTTCAGCAGCACCGTCTTCATCATGTAATTTTTATAGTCTTGTGTGATATAACTCAAAGCATCTTGCAAAAACACATTAGAAAACAAAAGACACAAGACAGCAGACTGCTGTGCACACTCAGTAATAACAGCAGTCGCTTTTGCAAGTTTTGCCCACATTTTTTGCTGTATGCACTTTATGGCTTATGTATCAACAGACAGCAGCACCACTGCTTATTTTCAGTTGCCTGATTAATGATGCGTGCCTGGCATATGCAGGTATTATTGTTAGTGGCATACCTGTCAGTAAATTGGCATATTAAACATGACGGTACAATCTCGTCATACAGAATAGCATTTTCATCATTGCTGTAATGGTAGTAATGGTTTTATTTTACACCCATTTTGTTTTTTTGCTTTTTATTACACTATCTTTTATTGTGTAGGTCACATTCGTCTGATTTCAATGGTAAACATTGTTGGTTTGATAAGCACCTCGGTACCTATTTTCTACCTGCAAACTATAGAATACCTCGCCGTACCATCCACTGTACGCCAGTTTGCTGCGACCAGGAATCGAAAGTCGAAAAAACGGTGAAAGCCTTGAAGGAGAAAAAAGAAGAAAAAGAGAAAAAGTCGAAGACGAGTGAGGCAGAAGCTGCCGCCACTGTCACTCCCACAGCTCAAAAAGATGAAACTGTGATCACTGAAGAAAAACCCACTCTTTGGCAAAGGGTTAAACATGAAGTGTTACACTATTACCACGGTTTTCGCTTATTGTTTATTGATGTGAAGATTTCTGCTAGGTTGCTATGGCACGTTTTGAACGGTCATTCGCTCACTCGTCGGGAGAGGAAACAGGTAAGTGATTAGCACCATAATTAAGGATACCTTTTCACTTGTGAAGAAGTATTTATTTAATAGTGAAGTCTTCTTGTGCTTAATTAACACTCTCTGTAATTGTCTCAGCACTATACATTCGTAAACATTCTTAATTTCGTAAACATTTAACTAAGTCTTGTACAGTAAGTCCTCACTTAACGACGCTATTGCGTTTAAGCAAAATGCGGCATTAAGCAAAACGTCGTTAAACGAAGCCAAGACTTCCATAGAAAGTAATTTAAAAAAATTGAGATACATTCCAGAGGCAAAAATCATTACTGCTTAAGTAATATTAATTAAGCGTTTTATGAGTCATACTCATGTTTCTACTGATTAATTTCTTTCTGCCTACTTGTAATCACCTATATATCTTACTTACCTAGCTAGCCGTTTCTCTTTCGCTGATCGTTGATATTTAAGTCTAAGCAGGGGTTAAACAATAAACACCGCAACAGAGTCAAAGCCAAGCCCTGAGGCGACCTTGGAAATTCCTTGACATAAATTTTTTTCCCAGGTCTGGCTTGATACAAACGGCTAGCACTTAGTGGTCAGTCGGCCGCTAAAACTTCTATGTTACTAGTGCATTTTTAGAACAGAATAATGCAATATTAGGTACAAACATTGTTGATAAAATAAAAATAGGCTTTGAGGAAAGTAAAAAAAATCATTGAAATGAAACGGTCCGTCGTTAACTGAAAAAAAGGTGTCAAATGTTCAGCATCGTTAAAACGAAACGTCCCTAAACAGGGAGTCGCTAAGCGAGGACTTACTGTAATTGTGTCCCGAGGCCTTATGATTCCGATATTTATCAAAGATGCCATTAAATAGTAAGTGTCTTCAGAAATATTTTTAGATGTGTAACACTGGTGAAGCCTTTAATCCAATAATTACATTTACAAAAGTGGAACATCTTCTTCAGTCTTTTATGCACCCATATCTTCTTTTAGCCAGTAATAATTTGTTGACATAGTTTTTTGATATAAAGTTATTAAATGCGTAGCATTTGCATGGTTGATCAACATTTGAGTTTATTTACTAACTTAAATTAGAAAACAACATTCAACACCTGTGCACATATTACACTACCTGGAAAGTGTGCGCATTATTGATGTTGGTTTTAGTTAGTTGAATTAGTGGTAAACAACATCATGTTATATTCATGAATGAGAATTAGTTGCACACGACGTGATATTAATGTTTAAGTATGTCAGAAGCTAAATATGTAGGAAATCTGAGAAAGACATTTATTATTTTGCAGCAGGAAAAAATAAACAAGACCACATTTATAAACATAAACATCTTTTTTGGTCATAAATACTACGCATGATATACATGAAATTTATCGTTTTAGCTTTGCACAGATTGATAAAAAGCAATTAGCGCAACAAATTTGCAACTACACATTAAATTCAACTGTACATATGAATCTAAATGGCACAATTGAAGCAAAACTTTAAAAAGGAAAAAATTGAAAAGTGTTTAAAGCGATTTGTTTTTGAAAAAAGTACATTTAATCTTACTTTGTGTGGGAAAAACTTAAATTCTTCATGTAGAGGATGAAAGCTGTCTGCCATAATTTTCTTTAACATCTTCAGTGACATTTATATTTCGTCAGTGGTAATATTTGCTTGTATTTCAACTGCTTGTTTCTCTTTTACAGTTCACGCGCACAGTCTCAGATATTTTTCGTCTAGTCCCATTTCTTGTTTTTATTGTCGTACCATTTATGGAATTCCTGCTGCCCGTTGCTTTAAAGCTGTTCCCTAATATGTTGCCGAGTACGTTTCAAGTTGCTTCTAAACAGGTACGTTGTGCTTATTACCGAAATAATATATTTTGTAGCCGGATAAAATGATCATTGTGCGTGCATTCACTCTTGCACACAGCAGCAGAAATCCATCTTTGAGATAGGTAGAAAAAATCTAAAGATATATGGGCCTGCAGTCGGTATTTTTTTAATTTGACTAACAACTTTCATTCCTTGCTTAAGGTATAATTTTGAATTTTGTTAGGTGCATTACGGATGTTATTAGCACTTTTGGTACAGTAGGTATAGTATCCCACCAGCATTGACATTGTGCATTGAAGAGAAAGAACAAACATTATAAATTAGTTGCAGAGATGTTACCGAAATGTTCATTTAGTTTCGGTTTGTAATTGCACTTTCGGTTGAGTTTCGTTTTCGTTGAAAATTATTAAGTTTCATAGCCAAATTTTTCTGTGATTTTCTGCAGCATTTTTCGAGGTTTTAGTAGTATTTGTCCAGCTTACCCTTTTTCTCCTACATGTTAAAATTGCTGAAAAATTTTAGTTAAAATAGTTCAAATAAAGCATAAATATCGTTTATTCAACTTTTTGTACCATTTGTAGCATGCTTTTTATGACAATGCGGTCTCCAGGCACAATCAACTGAAATATTAAGCGTAATTTGAAGAAAATTAAGTTCAATTTTATAATTTATGAAATATGGGCAACAAAATATTTATTTGTCAGTTTTTTGAAGTTTTGTGATTTTCAACCATAAACATTGTTCTACATTTTTGGTTAGGATTTTTTGCCTAGCTACTTTATCAAGCTTGTATCAGAACAAATAAAAGCAAACAAACAAAAACAAAGCATTTTACTTCTTTCAGAATTTTTTTCGGTTTTGTGAGTTTTGAGAGTAGTTAGTTTTGCAGAAATGATTTCAGTTAAGTTTCATTTCGGTATCTGTTTCCTATGTTACATAAATTTCGGTTTCGGTTTGTAAATTTTGTTTTCGTAACATCCCTGGTTAGTTGTACAATGAACAATGTTAAACTAAGTGATATGGTGGACAATGTTCACCATTTGTGCTTAACCGGGTTGTAAGCATTTTTTTCTACTGCAGCACGAGAAACAAAAGAGGCAACTGAAAGTGAAGATCGAGATGGCAAAGTTTTTACAGGAGACCATAGAGACGATGGCAGTAGAGAAGAAGAAATCTTCAACTGAAAAAGGCGAGAGCATGGCAAAGGAGTTCGCCAGTTTTATGAACAAGGTATCCTTGAATTTGCAACACCCATTGCAGCGTGTAATGTATAGATAAATATATTGCATGATAAAGTTCTCTTCTTTGTTTAATCATAAAATAATATTAATATGTGATCAGCTGTGACAAATATTATGCATAGATCTATTATTACATAATATATTTGTTTATGTGGGCTTTACTGCCTGCACATAACTGAGAAATGCCTCTAAAAATACTGCATTTGTCATATGTATGTCACTAGACCGATTTTTTTCAATTTTTTTCCATAATTCTAGTGTATAAATGAAAAAGCAATGTATTAAGTGAAGTCTTAATATTAAGTATAGGTTTCTTCACTAAGCAGTGCTGTTTTTCAGATCCGCATGCACGGCTTGTTCACACCCACAGAAGAGATTCGTAAATTTTCTAAACTGTTTGAAAACGAAATCACATTAGACAATCTCAACTGGGAGCAGTTAGCAGCCCTGTGCCGACTGCTGGAACTAAAACCAGTAGGAACTACAAATTTTCTACGCTTTCAATTGAACATGAAACTGCGATCGTTACACGCAGATGATAAGGTAAATGCTTGCATTGCTTACTGGATAATCCAGTTTCTCTGGAGTCTAGAGAATGCTTATCAGTTCAGCTTGACAAATGAAAAACCTTGGACCTAGTATAAAAACCTGTTGGGAAGCCTTAGTGTGACGCCATGTCTATAGGTTACGTACTCTGAGTCTCAATGTCTTGAAAAGCAGGCACGACCGCCCTATAAACGAGGTGTAACACGTGGTTCTGGGGTTCTATAGTGTTAGATAATTTACTATTAGAATCCTGGAGTCGGGCTAAGGCATTGTTGTTTCATACGGGGGCACGCGGAACCCGAGCCTAGGAGTCTTAATGAGCTAGTAATATTCGATGGTAGATAGAATACCAAACCAACTATTAAGCTGTATATAACAAAATTTAATTGATTACTACTTTAACCCGGAGAAAAGAAATAGTTAACAATAACAATTAATCACAGTACAGCAAATATATTCTCTAGTCTAATAATAGAGAAGGGAGGTGTTAGTGGGGGTAGCACGTGCAAATGATGACGCACTCTCGATGACGGCAATCCAACGATGACCATATAGAAACGGAATTATGCTAGCTAGCAAACGCTGAGCAAAAGTACAAAAGTCTTGTCTTACCAGACACTCCATGAACATTGTGTGAAACTGCAGCTGCTAACCTGTGGGGTAACATCCATGGATTTACCAACTATGGTTTGCTCCACCAACAATGGACTGTCCACCATGAACTTTAGCGCAGGTTTTCACGACTCCTCGGATAATGACGGTAACGGTAGCCACCTCATCAAAACCAAAACAACGTACTCAACATAGACCCGTCAGCACTGTAAGCAATGACTGTTGACAAAAGAAATAGTGACGTCTACTGCACTATAACATCGACGATGCTAATCGACATTTTTGACTGTCTTTTCACAGACATGTGAAAATCAGACGATGGTCATTTTACGTGACCTAGGCCTTTCAACAACGGCCGACTGACTGCCAGGTTGCACGTCTCAGACTATAGCTGTAACGTATGTATCATGTACACTTCATACCTTTACGGGTTTCACACATTTGAAATAAGCCGCGAGTATTGCAGGTATTGCAGAACACAACCACATGACGAGGGGGGTGTTAGTAGGACTCCTACACTACTACACTAATTACGCTAACAATACAATACTACTATAGTGACTACTATAATGTAAGCAAATTACACTAGCAAGTGCTACCGCTATCACTATAAAGAACTTGACTGTGAAATGAAAAGGTGACAAACAAGTAAACAAAAATATCGTAAATAATAGATGGTTTGTCACAGATCCCCCCACAACGGAAAAAGTGTGGACGAATGTTTAAAGAACAGAATACCACTTTTAAAATTATTGAACAGTCAATTTTAACTACCAACCATTACAATGGTGAAAATTAGCAAGTAACGACTGTTACTAACTGAATACAAAGTTTTACTAAATAATACAGTCACACAAAAATGGCATATCAAAACTTAAATGGATCTTCAACACACTTGTAAAAGAACATTTTACACAAACTAAAGCACACTGGATATTTGATTTAAAATAATGAAAAGAATACAACATTTGAAGAATACTATCATTCACATTCAGAGATGTTGTCACACATGATTGCATAAAATAAAATGCTTTAAACAACAAGGTCATTTAGGAAGAAATCACATTCCTATCTTATTTTCATCTAAGGCAACTTGAACTTACTGCCTACTCAGCGCGTCTGCACAATAATTTGTTTTTCCTTTGATATGCACTACAGTGAAAGTGTATTCTTGTAGCAGTAAATTCCATCTGGCTATTCGCCTATTGGCATTTTTCATCTGCTTTAAGTAAGCTAATGATTGTGCATCTGTGCGAATCACAAACTGCCTACCTACAAGATAGTACGACGATTTCTCAATAGAGAAAATTATAGCCAAAAGTTCTTTTTCTACTGTTGAGTAGTTACATTCATATTTGGTTAGCTTCCTACTCAAATAAGTGATTGGAACCTCTTGTCTATCATCAGACATTTGTGTAAGTTGGCCGCCTATTCCTGTTGCACTAGCATCAGTTGTCAAGAAAAAAGTCTTATCAAAATCTGGTGCATGTAACACTGTATTTGAGTTTAATGCATCTTTGAGTGTAGTAAAGCTCTGCTCACACTCTGCATTCCATAGTACAATGTTTGGTTTGTCTTTTTCTGTCAAAGTATGTAATGGTGTTGCTATTGCAGAAAAATTAGGAATAAAACGCCTATAGAAACCTACGAAACCCAAAAATGACCTGACCTGTTTTTTAGTTTCTGGTCTTTTATAGTTCTGAATAGCAAGGATTTTCTCTGGCTGAGGTTTCAAAAGATTTCTGCCAACAACATAGCCTAAGAAATGAGTTTCTTGGAGTGCGAAATTACACTTGAGTGGTTTGATTGTCAAACCTGCATTAGACAGACAAGTAAGAACTAGCTCGATATGATAGAGATGATCTTGCCAAGAACGACTGAAAATGATAACATCGTCTATGTAACCAGAAGCAAAACCAATTACTGGTTCTAAAACACGATCTACCAGACATTGAGCTGTTGCTGCAGAATTACACAACCCAAAGGGCATAACTTGAAACTCATGTTTACCAAACTCTGTTACAAATGCCGTGATTGGCCTCGAATTTTCCTCAAGATTAACCTGCCAGTAATATTTTGTCATGTCCAAGCAAGTAATGAACATTGCTCCATGCAATTGATCAACTGTTTCATCCATCCTGGGGATAGGATAAGGATCAAAAACTGTAATTGAATTAATTTTCCTAAAATCAATACAAAATCGAATCGATTGATCACGTTTGATCACAATGACTGCAGGACTTGAAAAAGGACTATCTGACTTGACTATTACACCCAGCCTTTCCATGTCCATGATTTCTTGCCTCACACTTTCCTTTTGCGCCTGAGGAATTCTGTATGGCTTCTGCACAACAGGATTGTCAGTAGTTAACTGTATTTTATGTTCTACGACGTTTGTCCTACCAGGAATGTCAGAAAAGGTTGGTGTAAACTTCTCCAGAGTAGTTCGTAATTCATTCTTCTGCTTATCTGTTAAGTAATCAGGGATTACTACATCTTCCACAGTTTGTGCAGGTGTAATAGAGGTAGGTGCAAAACAGTGGTCTTCCATTTGTGACCGTTGCATTGGTGACACACTTTCATGCTCAGGATCTAATTCCAATTCATCTTGACCAGTAAATACGTCAAGTGTGGGAATTGTTTGCGTATAAAGGGCTTTTCTTTCTTCACGCGGTATCCAAGCTTTGAGCAAATTAATATGGAATTGCTTGACCTGTCTGCTTTTACCTCCAATGATAACGGAGTACACATGTTCTGAGATTTTATCAGCAATCTCATACGGGCCTTTCCAGGTTCGTTCCATCTTTTTACGAGATGTAGGCAATAAGACTAATACCTTCTGTCCTACTTCAAGATTTCGGTACCTAGCTTTCTGGTCATACCAGTCTTTTTGTCCGATTTTAGCTTTTCTCAAAGCTTCGTGTGCCTCCTGAGTTACCGTTTCTAATTTATCAATGATATTGGCAACATAATCATCAATGTCTTGGGGACTAGTAGGTTTATCACAACCCCAACG
The DNA here is from genome assembly GCA_030141605.1 of Tubiluchus corallicola. Taxonomy (NCBI): domain Eukaryota; kingdom Metazoa; phylum Priapulida; class Priapulimorpha; order Priapulimorphida; family Tubiluchidae; genus Tubiluchus; species Tubiluchus corallicola. The sequence continues at coordinate 279,078 of JAQGDQ010000099.1, forward strand.
TTTCCGAAGAAGAGCCATTGGACCAGTTACTTGGTGTCCATAAACCAACTCAAATGGGCTGTACCGCAGGGATTCTTGTGGTACCTCACGGTAAGCAAACAAAACAAATGGGATCAGATCATCCCATTCCATGGTTTTGTCACTCAGGGTAAGCTTTTTAATGGATCTTTTTAGACTTCCATTGAATCGCTCACATAAGCCTTGAGATTGAGGATTATATGGAGTAGATGTAATCCCTTTGATGTGGAAAGCTTGTTCTAGTTGCCTTATGAGATTAGAACAAAATTGGGTGCCTTGGTCTGACTGGATTGACTCTGGGCATCCATGTCTACTAATAAATTGGAGTAAGCACTTGGCTATAGTCTCTGACTCAGTATTTTTGATAGGGAAAGCATCAGGGTATCTGGTACCTTGATCCACAATTACCAGTGCCCACTTATTGCCACTCTTGGTTCTAGCCAGTGGACCAATAAGGTCAATTTGGAGGGACTGAAAAGCTTTTTCCACTACTGGAAGAGGTTTGAGCTTGGCTCTGTCTCCTTTCATGACTCTTGCTGTCTTTTGACATATTGGGCAGGATTGTATATACTTTTTAATGGCAGTGTGTATTCCTGGCCAAGTATATTCGAACAATATCCTATCCCTTGTTTTCTTGACACCTAGATGCGCTCCAGCCTTTGAATCATGGGCTAGTTGTAGGACTTGCTGCCTTCTACACTGAGGAACAACAAGCAACTGATCAACTGTTTTCCCCATTTTTCGTTTATTAGCCCGATAAAGTATGCCTTGCTTTAGAAAATATCCTTTGCCATCTTGCACCGCAGTGTCTTCACTCACCACATGATCAAAAAGATTTTTTATGGTTACATCATTTTGCTGTTCTTCTATCAGCTGGTGTCGAGACACTATGGCAAACATGTAGTTTTCCTCTGGTGATGCATACTGCTTAATTTCGGAAGAAAATTCAGTTTCTGACTTTACACTACTGGTTTCTTTGTTTAGTTGCTCTCTAAGCTCAACTGTTTGCGCTCGTGTCATAACCAATGACTTTTCTTTCTGATTTCTTTGAAAACTGTTATTTAGTGCTCGACTTTTATAATCAGTCAAGGCATTACTACTTGGTTTCTGTACATCTTTGCCAAATTTAACAAAAGAAGGTACATGAGAAGTCTCATCCATACTACTAACATTCATATGATGTTTCTCAGGAGCAACTTGTGCAGGTTGAGAAGTACTCTTTACATAATCAAATGGTTGTATGGATGTCAGGTAATTATTACCTAAACAAAAGTCGCAAGGGAGTCCTTTAATAACTGCTACCAGGAGCCAACCATTCAGTTTCTGACTACAAACAGGGACCCTAGCTAGAGGAATTCGACGAAGGTCGCCATGACAACAGCGGATTCCAACAGTTTCTCCAAGATACTGTTCATTTTTTACAAATTCAGGACGTATAAGGCTATCGTCTGAGCCAGTATCCCGTAAGCCTACTGCTATTCGACTGTTGATCATAACCTCAAACTCGTGATTTTCTTGTAATGCTCCATCTTGAGTATTTGAAAGTGTGAAATTTGGAGTAATGGTTCCCTCACTTTCGTTTTCACTATAGCATTGTTTCTTAAAATCACCTCTAGGTTTTTGCTTCTTGTTTGAGTCATTTTGAAAAGCTTGTGTGGACTCTTGCTTTTTCACTGGGCAGTCGAGCTTCACATGCCCTGTTTTCCCACAATGGTAACATTTAGGGCGAGCATTGCCCTGTGATTCATGATCCGAATCATTGTTTTTAGCATTGCCACGTGTCCTTTTAGATGATTCATTTTTCTGCAAAACTGCTGCATCATTAAATGAGCTCCAATAGTTGTCTGCTTGCTCCGCTATTTGTAAGTATGACATGTGAGGTAGCCTACGAAGATAAGAAACCATGTCTTCTGGGAGCTTAGACAATGCTTGTTCAAGAAAGAAGAGATCTCCAATTTGCTCTTTGGATTCTGCATTCGCTGCTTTAAGCCATTGCATGCCCGCTTTACGCACTCTGTTAAAGTAACTTCTGTGCGTTTCCTTTTTCAGTTTAAATATGTTTCTGAATGCCGTGCGATATGCATCCTTCGACAATTTGTATGCATTCAAAATTTGCACCTTAACAACATCATAATTGAATATTTGAGACTGATTAACATCTTGCAAAGCTAAGGCAGCACGACCCGACAGAACTCTAGCCAAGTTAGGAACATACTGCGAAATTGGGACTTTGTTGACTCGCATACAGATTTCGAATTGATCTAAAAACGACAAAATGTCTTCTGTTTTTTCATCAAAATTTCTGAATTTGATTATTGTGCTTTTGTCTTGTGTAGCATTTACTGTTGTTTGCAAATTGTTTACTAAATTAGACGTCGTCTGCATTTGTAACTTCAGTTTTTCCAGCTCAATTTTTTGTGTTTCTAAAATCAGCTGTTGGTGTTTAATTTTTAGTTCCTGTTCTGATAATTTAATATCAGGCTACCGCTGCCACCACTTGTGACGCCATGTCTATAGGTTACGTACTCTGAGTCTCAATGTCTTGAAAAGCAGGCACGACCGCCCTATAAACGAGGTGTAACACGTGGTTCTGGGGTTCTATAGTGTTAGATAATTTACTATTAGAATCCTGGAGTCGGGCTAAGGCATTGTTGTTTCATACGGGGGCACGCGGAACCCGAGCCTAGGAGTCTTAATGAGCTAGTAATATTCGATGGTAGATAGAATATCAAACCAACTATTAAGCTGTATATAACAAAATTTAATTGATTACTACTTTAACCCGGAGAAAAGAAATAGTTAACAATAACAATTAATCACAGTACAGCAAATATATTCTCTAGACTAATAATAGAGAAGGGAGGTGTTAGTGGGGGTAGCACGTGCAAATGATGACGCACTCTCGATGACGGCAATCCAACGATGACCATATAGAAACGGAATTATGCTAGCTAGCAAACGCTGAGCAAAAGTACAAAAGTCTTGTCTTACCAGACACTCCATGAACATTGTGTGAAACTGCAGCTGCTAACCTGTGGGGTAACATCCATGGATTTACCAACTATGGTTTGCTCCACCAACAATGGACTGTCCACCATGAACTTTAGCGCAGGTTTTCACGACTCCTCGGATAATGACGGTAACGGTAGCCACCTCATCAAAACCAAAACAACGTACTCAACATAGACCCGTCAGCACTGTAAGCAATGACTGTTGACAAAAGAAATAGTGACGTCTACTGCACTATAACATCGACGATGCTAATCGACATTTTTGACTGTCTTTTCACAGACATGTGAAAATCAGACGATGGTCATTTTACGTGACCTAGGCCTTTCAACAACGGCCGACTGACTGCCAGGTTGCACGTCTCAGACTATAGCTGTAACGTATGTATCATGTACACTTCATACCTTTACGGGTTTCACACATTTGAAATAAGCCGCGAGTATTGCAGGTATTGCAGAACACAACCACATGACGAGGGGGGTGTTAGTAGGACTCCTACACTACTACACTAATTACGCTAACAATACAATACTACTATAGTGACTACTATAATGTAAGCAAATTACACTAGCAAGTGCTACCGCTATCACTATAAAGAACTTGACTGTGAAATGAAAAGGTGACAAACAAGTAAACAAAAATATCGTAAATAATAGATGGTTTGTCACACTTAGTAGTGATATGGAGCCAATCAAGGTTTTCTTAAGAATGGTGAACGTGATTCTTTTTTATTTTATTTTTAGTAGTAAGTGTTTTTTTTATAAAACTTGTGCTTTCATGATTTTTATCCCATACAACTGAACTTCCATGACACCTTATTTTCAATTGGCTAAAACTATAGAGTCGCTGCTTTAATTTATTATACCTTTTACTGTGTGAATAGAAAGTAACATGCTGCTGCTCACGATTTTTTAGATGACTTTCAGTGCCAACCTGCCAGCTATGGTAAGTTCCCTGGCAATGTCTTCCCACTATGCTGATAGCTAATTTCTGGTTTTTGCAAGTGGTATTAAGAGATCTTACTTCGAGGCTCTGAAAATGAAATTGCCCTAACAAAGTGGTTAACTCTAAAACAACATGATTTTTAAACTATTTTATTTGACGGCCTCTGTGTATAATTTCTGCACAATTCTGTGTTTCTTGTATAACCTTGTTATATAATCTCTGTGATGTAATAGTAGTGTGGTCATGTTTTGGCAGAGTGAGGTTAAGTAAGGGTTTCCATGACTTGTTGTGGAACAACGATCAACAGTCCAACACTCGCTAACATATTCCCTCGACTGTGTTTTGTCGCAAATCATTCGTGCAAAATTCTAAACAATTTCACGCAACTTTCGCCACATTTTTGTGAATTTCTGGTTTTTTTCCCCAATCAATGTTGCACGAAATTCGCATGACACATTTGCACATGTTTGGTGACCTGTGTTGCTTGCTCGACAAGTATAATGTAACCATTTTGAGGAATAAATGCTTTGCAGAATTTTCGAGGTTCTCCAAATTGTGCAAATTTTGAAATTGTTGAACGAACATCATGAATAACTGGCGACATATCTGTGCAGATTTGACACATGTTCAGGCAACTTTACGACAGTTTGACAAAGCTTTACAACTTCAGTGATAAACTTTTAACATTTTAAAAAATTTTTGCCAAACCCAGCGACATTTTGGCAACAATGGCAAAACACCCGCAAATGTTTTACGAGATTTGGAAAACTTTTGCAGCATAGTTGCCGATTGTCATGAAACCCTGGCTTTAAGGAGGCAAGGCCTAATTGCAACTATATAGAGTTGAATGTAGTTACTTTTTACGTGTTTATTATGGAATATCCAAATTAAATTTCGCTCAGTAACACAGGGGTGAAATTAGTGGATAGACATAGACATAAACATCTTTATTGGTCATATATACTACACGTGAGATACATGAAATTTGTCGTTTCAGCTTTGCACGGGTCGGTAAAAAGAATTAGCTCAACAAATTCACAACTGTAAATATAAATTCAACTGTACATATAAATCTAAATGATACAATTGAAAAAAAGCTTATAAAAGAAAAAAATTGAAAAAGTGTTTAGAGTTTAGCTACTGTTGAATGCTTTAATTGAAGTGGGAACAAAATAAAATTTAAAGCGATTTGTTCTTGAAAATTGCACATTTAATCTTACTTTGTGTGGGAGAATCGTAAATTCTTCATGTAGAGGATGAACGTCGTCTGCCGTAATTTTCTTTAACATCAGAACAGTATGGTCAGGAATCAGATGTTCATGATTCTTACCAGCGAGCTTTACGCATTTTCTTCTTGGTCTTTCCAAATCAATTTTACGTTAGTTAGCAAGTATATGAAAAAAGGCCATATGCCCCGAATCTCTAGATACACAATATTTCTTCATCATTCAGCTTTACTGCAAATAGCTAATTCAAAAATGGCAAACATCTGTGTGGCCTTTGGGCATAATAAAACTTTCAATGCCTTCAGCAGAAAATAGTAGCAAAATGATTCATATAATGGTTTATATAGATGGTCTTTTAAAACAATTTTTATTTAGATGATTCAAAAGGAGGGCATAGATCATCTGAGTGTCTCAGAGTTACAGCAAGCCTGCAGAGCTCGTGGCATGCGTGCTCTCGGTACGTCTAAGGAGAGATTAAAAGCACAGCTGCAGCAGTGGCTAGACCTCCATCTGCACGAGGAGATACCAATCTCCTTACTGCTCCTCTCGCGAGCCATGTACCTGCCGGAGACTTATTCGGCTGATGATCAATTGAAGGCAGCTTTGTCAGCTTTACCTGAAAGCATGGTACGTATGCTGAGAGTCAACTCTTCTCGTGTAGAAATCTAGATGGGAGGGCATAGTGACACTTCAGAGGAACATCTGTTTAAGCAAAATGTTTCAACATTTGATCGCATGTCAAATGTCTAATCATTTTATAACTAATCAAATATCTATTAACACCTGTTTTTTATATTAATTATGCTTAAGTTGGGTCTGTTTAATTTAGTTTTTATCACCCCCTTTTGAGCACAGCTTGCATGTTTTTGATAATTGGGGGACTTTAAAGAAAAACAAAAAATAGATTTCCTAGAAGCCATAATTTGGCACTATGGGGCCGTGTGGACAGGGAAAGCTCTGGACAAAAATTATCCTCATTTCCGCAATAGTTTTTTGGCATTATTTTGATGTCATCTTGATATCATTTGATATAAAAACCTTTGATATTCTTCACAGCTTGACTTCCTAGACAAAAATTATCCTCATTTCCGCAATAGTTTTTTGGCATTATTTTCATATCATCTTGATATCATTTGATGTAAAAACTGTGATATTATTCACAGCTCAACTTCCTAGATGAAAATCGGCCTGATTTCCATAATAGTTTTTTGAAATTATTTTCGTATCATCTTGATATCATTTGATATAAAAAACTTGAACAGTCAATACAGCTCGACTTCCTAGACAAGAATTATCGTCGTTTCCGCAATAGGTTTTTGGCATTATTTTGATGCTGTTTTAGTGCCATTTGATACAAAGAACTTGAATATTCTTTATAGCTTGCATAGCTTGGTACCATAGAATTTGCCAACTTAAGTATGGAGGACAAATTAGATCTTAAGGAAAGGTTAAACAATAATTATTATAAAGTAATATGGTGTAATATATTTCATGTTATGTATGTGTTTTTGTGTAGGTGCTGATACTTTTGCTGGCCAGTAAGTTGAAGTACAAATCATCATTACAGTTTTCATGGTGTTGAACAGCAAAAAGCATTGTAACTTTTGCATTTTGTATTTTTTTAATTAGACGGACGAAGCCAAGTTGCAAATTGCTGAAGTTGAAGGTGATATTGATAACAAAGCTAAAGTTGATCTGATCAAGCAACAAGAAGAAGCAATCAGGAAGGAGAAAGCAGAGGAAACGCGGATAAAAGAGGAACAGGTGTGGTTGCATGATAAAGATAATGATAATTTATTTATAGAGCGAAAAAAGTCAAAAACGAGTTGCACTATAATGCACAAATATACCTGAAAGCTCAGTTTTGAAATTAACGATTGCAATAATACCTTAAGTGAATAAACACAGTAATACAAACATACAGAACAAGCGCAAAAGTACCTAAAAATTCACTAAGCGCATTAATTAAACGTTATAGGAAAAATAGGTTTTAACACTAGTTTTAAAATAGTTAAAATGAGTAGTTGATTGCAAGCTAAAAGGAAATTTTTTCCTTCCACATAATTTTATTTATTTAATAAATAAAGGAAGTTCATTTATAATACTAATAACACAGTTCTTATATTTTAACACCTGGAGAACTTGTCTTATAATTTCGTAAACACCTGCCTAATGCATGTTCCAAGTTTACTTCGTTACTATGTGCAGAGAACCAATCAGAACATTATTTTATCTATCTTACAGCTGGTTTTAGAGCTAACTGATGTTTTCTTAAAGAACTTGATGTAAATGTTATGTGAAAGTTCTGCTAATGTTTTGCATATTAACGCATTACCTGCTGAGCCACTATCCTAGTGTTTTTTCTCCATTACCAGTATGAGATGACTCATAGCTGGCATAACGCACCATAAATGCTTGCTTGCACTTAAAATCCTGTAGTATTAGGCCATCTCATGCCAATACTTATGTGACTGCTCAGCCAAGTGCCAAAGAAATTTTCTTGTGTTTTGATGGATTGCCAAGTTTTTTTATGCATGTTGCAGAGTCATTTAATCAGCTACGATTATTCTCATAGTAGCAGTGAGTGAAGCACCACCTATTACGGCTATTATATGTCCATGAAATTGAATATAATTTTTGCAAATTATAATGCTGATTCAGCTGCACTCTACAGTGAATTTTTTCTGAAAATAATGGTGCGAATTACAAAAGTTTAAAACAATAATGGTTATTATATAGATTTTTTATTAAAATTAGATGATAATTAAGGCAAAGCTATAATTGCTTGTACTGATCATTATAGGCGGTGAAACTGAAAGCCGAAGAGGAAGCAAAGAAGGCATTGGAAGTAGAGGCTGTTACTACTCCAGTTGAAGCAGTAACACCTGGTGAGGATCTGAAAGATGAAGTGGCAACAGCTTCTGCAGCTAAAGCACGGGAAGAATTCCTGGATAAAGCTCCACTTATAAAAACAGTGGAAGTCGAAGGTCAGAATTTTTAATCTCGTATTTTTCTTCTTAGTGTGAGTAGCATATTTTAAGTTTATTTAAAAACTTAGGATTCTTACGCTCATTTTTAGTATCATTAACTGACATTATGCATCTATAAAATGATATTACTCTGCAAATAATAAATGTGCTCTTACAGTTTTGTACTTTCATAATTGAGATGGGATAATCATTTTTTTCCACGACTGACTCTCACCCAGGGTTGCCGTTTTGTATGATGCTCATTGTTTTAGAGGTTAAAAATATTGAATTTTATGCCAAATGGGTGTATTAACAGTCGAGTAGTGTTGCCGCTCGTACCATAATTATTATAACAAACATGTTCATGATACAAAAAAGAAACTATACAATAATCGATAATTGTACGATAATTTAGTAATGCGAAACGAAAAAACAAAGCGTGAAAAAATGTACATTGAAAAAATTTAAAAGATTATTGCCAACCAGTGGGAGATAAACAACCTTTGATTTCAACCGATTTTAATTACTCCATGGTTCAGCTTTAAACATTAACAAAGCTTTTAAAAAAAATTTCCTCCCACCTTACTAACATCTTTTGAGCTCATGAGGTAAGACAGAAACAAATTGTGGCCGGCCCAATTAACGCTAACCAGCCAATCAGTGTCGGAAGCAGGTGCATTCCACAATACTGTGCCATCTGGTACATTCTCATAAAAAAATCACTTGGTTGATGGTTTGTGAGATGTATGTTTAATTGCTGGTTTTGCATTTCGTTCAAATTGTTGCATATTATGGATTAGTATTATGACTAATGTGAACATTGGTTTTCTAAATATAAGTATGTGCTTATTTGTGTGGGTGTGCACGTGCGTGCATGCATGAGTGCATGAATGTCTACATGTGTGCGTGTGTTTGTGTGTGCATGCTCACAAATAAAGCTAATATTAGAGTTTGATCATAAACGACTGTCTATTTATTTGCAAGATTCTGTTTTAGTAACACATCACAAGAAGTTTCCGTAACTGCTTAAAGACAAGAAAAGGGATACCTGAAATAGATTTCAGAAAAGTCGCTTTTATATTACTTTACATCAATTTTATGTGTATATTGTGCTCTCGTTGAAAGGATTTTTTGTTTGTTTTCATTTTAAATCTCACGCAAAACTGTACCGACCGTGCCATTACATGACATTTACGCAAACGTAAATCAGGGGAAGAAAAGGAAATGTTAAACTATGTCCCGAAAAATCGTTTTCTTTTTAAATTTTTGCTCGAGCTCTTTGTGTACTGTATTTAAAAATATGATTTTTTAACAGAATTAGTCGAAGCTGCCATTGAAAAACCAGACGAAAAGGAGACAGAATTTACAACGAAAGATATAGAGACTATTGAAAAAGTTTTGGATTCCATCGAAGGGAGTGAACTAGAATCAGTAAAAGACGATTTAGAGGAGCTGAAACAAAGTTCCAAGGAGTACAAAGAGGTACCCCACCCAATGTTTTATTACATCAACAAAGTCGTGAAGTCATTTTCATGTTTTGTTTAACAACTGCTATATTTGATATTTTGGTATTTATTTATTTATTTTAGCTATAACAAATTAACACAATAATAAAAAAGATACAACACCATACATTGGCCAAGGAGACCTGCACAAGGTGTAAAGACCAATGCATAACGTACAGGCCACCCAAAGTAAAGTGACCCATTGCAGAGTTACATAATAAATATAGATAACAATGATAACAATTAACTACTAAAGACTTGGTTCACAGTAGCACTCCGTATTATTATCATCCGTGCTGATCGACTTTCAGTATGATACTGCATAGGGAGTGGACTGTGTGGCAATAAATGATAATAGATTAGTATCACAATGAGTCTTAATAAAAGAATAAAGTGATTAGTCGTGTGAGCTAGTGAGGTGAAGCAAACCTCTAAATGTATATGTTTTCTGTCCTTACAATCACCAAATATGTAATGGTAAAATTGCATTAATTTTTTATCTACATCGTTTAGCTTTGTTGGTGTAGAATTTCTAATTGTAAACGTAAGAATTTTATGCACATAACATGGAGAACTGGGGCAAGTAGTGAATTGTGGCATTAAACAGCTTAAAAAGAAAAAACTCGTCCTCTTCATCTGCAGCAACTTTTTGCATGATGCAATGAAAAAACCTTCGGCTATTTTAATTTATATAGTGATACAGCATGCACTTTAAATGAGAAGAGTTCCCATACTACATGTAAAGGTTATTACTAATTATTAATTTCTACTTACTTTACTAGGATTTGGAAGATCTAAAAGAGCTGGCAGAGGAAGAACATCTGGAGGTGGAAGAAACAAAAGCATCTCGGAGATTGGGCAGAAAGATTGACGTGTTGGTTAGCCATATTGATTCTCACATTGCTGATTTGGAAAAGGTAGTTTGTTTAAGTCCATCTTCCTGTCTGTCTGCATGAACATCATTGCTACTGCTAGTTCACTGAATTTTTGAGCTTGTATTGTTTGCTTCATTGTTACAGTCAGTCATTGTGCCTTGGTCGCATAATTCACTGTGTTTATTTCTGTCAGTAAAAATTCTCTCTGTCTTATTATGTTCTATAGGTAAAATTTGCTGTCTTACAAAAAGGTTTGTTATCATTTGTACTCTTAAAGTCAAACTAAACCCTCACTGTAATATAAGCTTTTACATCTTAAAATCCTTCTCTCATTACAAACATTCAATTTATTTTATTATAAACTTACTGTAAAACTTTTTTCTTTTGATTTTTTTATCACTTCGTTGTTAGCGGTATTAAATTTGAAGAACTACCATTTTTTGCACGAATTGAATAATGTAGTGAGTGCAGTCACAAGGTCACCAAAGATTGGTAAAAAAACAGCGGTAACCAAAAACGCTTTTTGTATCTCGTACGTCATTTTCGCTCACTCACACCAATGTGGCTTTAAGGCAATGCACGCATTTGAAATTCGCCAGGGAAAGAGAAGTTATTTAATCTATGCCTCTTTTATTTAATAATGGCTATGTATTACTTCTATACTGATTGTAATGCGTTAGGAAAAATTTGGTGTCTGTTAGGATTATGTAGGCCTTTAATTTCAAGATTACTAAATGTGTTTGGTAACAATTTTCTTTATCAACAGGAAAAGGAGAAGCTGCAGCAGTCGATCGCTGACACTCACGAGAAATTAGAAGAACCAACTGATGACCTAGAGGTAGACACTGCAAAGGAGCAAATCAAATCGAAAAAGTAAGAAAAATATTGGTTTGGTTACAGTTGTCATTAAGTCCATGTACAAAATGTGACTTGTGTACTAAAGTTTGCTGCTCTTGCTAATTACTAATGCCTAAACTGTCAATTAATGTGAAGTGGTGCTGCCACTGGCATAGTGGTATGTAGTTTTAACTGCTGTGTTTGCCTGTCCTGCATGCAGATTTCTTGAGTTCTGCCTGCCCAGTGTCTACAACAATTCAAATTTTTTTATTTAGTTTTATTAAAATATTTTACTGTCTTTAATAGCACTTTTTCGCATAAATGTTTTAGAAACTGTTGCAAAGCAATGAGATTGTAAGTAATAATGGTAGGCCTATTTTACATGTTTGTTAAGGGACGGGAAGAGATTAAAAACAATATTTTCTTGAGAATACAATTTTTATAGATGTTTGTTCACTTACAACCCTAACCTTATATCCTATTCTCTAATCCACTTGGGCAAAGTGAGGAATCACATCTCTCTATCCCCTTGTTCAATCTAGACCCTTCAAGCAGTGAAACAGAGGAGTTACCTTCCACACACGACGTGTCACCCAAGTGTCTCCCTGGTTATACAGTTTGTCACTGACAAAATTTATAGAGCATGCACTATAAGTTAGTAAACACCATCAAGTCTTTTTCTCTAACATACCATGTGACCCAAAAAAACTTTAAAGAGTTGGTGGAATCTGTAATAAGATTATACATTCAGAACTAAAAGAGGGCTAGATAGAGTTTTCAAACTTTCGTAGAATTTCAAAGTACAGCAGTAGTCGATTGTTATCTATTAATCATTTGTAAAAATAATGGCTAAAATGGAGAAACCTCATCAGTTACTATACACTTTTTAGCACGTAATGTTGCATTCTTATTTTGTTCTCAAATTGTTTTCTTAGTAGCAAAGTCACTGCAGGCAAGACTTTTTCATTAAATTTTGTCGTTTTGTTCTCAAATTGTTTTCTTAGTAGCAAAGTCACTGCAGGCAAGACTTTTTCATTAAATTTTGTCGTTTTGTTCTAGGAAGCGGATCATATCGATCGAGCAACTCGTAAGTAACATAAAGCAGGTTCAGTCTGCTGCTGATGAAGCTAAGCTGCAACTCATGGCTGAAAGTCTTGATGTCGATCACGATGGGAACGTTGAAATTGAGCATGTTCTAAAGGTAATTAATAAAAATCTTGTATTTATTTTTGTTGTTAAAAGTTCTGTCCATGTTACTATGTACTAGGGGTAAATTTTGCTGTAAATTCCATAAAAAAACTGGTTAATTATTTATATTATTTTCTATGTAATTAGTTTTTGATGGAATAAATTCACATTTATTGAATTTTGGAAACCAAATATCATAGAACAGAGATGTGAAAAAGTCCAGACATCCAATGGTCCTAAGCTTCTAAGGCATTTAGTTCAAATCCCAGTCCCAGACATTATTTTCTCTTTTTTTCAGTTCAACTTTTTTCGCGATGCCTTTTCAATAAATTTGGTTTTAAAAATTCCATAACTGTGAGTTTGTTCGATCATTAGCAAGTTGTTTTTCTGTACATTCTTACAAAAGCAGTGCATGTTACCTTAAAGTATTCCTTGTAGTTGGCAGACCTCGTTGGCAGTGAGGACGCAACCCTGACGGCAAAACAAATTGCTGAGATGAGTGAGACGATCAAGAAAGAGGAGCAGGAAGAAAAAGAAAAGTCTGAGAAGACACAAGCAGAGGAGGTGCAATCAAGTTAAATGAGGAGTTGCTGCCATTTTGGCAGTTGGTTGTGATAGTAATGAATTTATTTATATCATTTATTTAAATGCAATTTCATTACACGCTGTGGTGAATGCATGGGAATGGTGTGTTCACACTAATACCATTGTGAATATAGCTTGATATAGTATAAAATGGAACAGTAGGATTATGTATGTAAGTATAAATAACGCTCAATGATAAATGGTAGCGGTGCTACGCATTAATAAAGAGAATTAGCATTAATAAAGAGAATTTGCCTCTCAATGCTATTGTTAAAGCAAGACAGAGAGGAGCCTGAGACAGAAATCTGACCTTTTACGTTTTTAAAAGAGAAAACTTCAATGAAGCGATTCCGAATATTTCTTGCAAGTGTACCTGCAAGTTGGCAAAGAATTTCACATTGTGTGCAGCTTTTATTAGTGATGTCTGTCTGCTTGTAATGTAAGTTTATTAGTTTTGTTGTCTGCTTCGTTGGGCATTTGGTAGCTCTTTCAAAGGGCAATTCTAGAGGTAAATATACTTTCCATTATTTAAATACTTACTTATTCATATGAAAGATGGTGCCAGGAAAGCAGTGAATTAACAATGCAATTAGCTGATTAATTTGTTAAAAATCATGGATCTTTTACTTCAAATTTCTCATTTTCTTGTTTTCATATTGAATTTGATTTTATATCAATGAGGTGTTGTCCAAGAATTCACGTTCCTTTTAAAATTTTCATAAAAATTATTGTGGAAACAGAAATTAGGTACTGTTCTTACCGATCACATAAACTACCATATGGTGAGCCTATAGGAGATACATTGATCATTGTAATAAATTTAAAGAGCTTCTGTTGGTTTATTAAATTTCGTAAAACTTAATGACACTTCAATACCATAGTTCAATTTCCTCAAGGTCCACTCTTTTGCAGAAAAGTTGCATGAACGTTACCTAAAAATGTGTGCTTCCCTCGTGTGATATAATTAAGCTAAAGTGTAATAATGGAGAATGGTACAGAAGTTTGATTCACTGTGTATTGTGATTATGTAGTCAAATGCTATTTTCTTTTTGCAACGCCTTTGAAACTTTGAATCATGTTGTGTCGTTCTGGTGGCTGGTAAAGTGATTCTAGTGATGTAATGGTATAGCTTACCTAGTTCAATCTAACTGGTCATCTGAGCAGTGGCATAGCTAATAGGTGCGCAAGAGGATCAACCACTCCACCAGGCACATTTTCAAAATTGGCGCCTTCAACAACCTACCTTATCGCTTTATTTGACCAATTTGCCTCTTGTGTTTTTGAAATGAGCGTGCATTTTCGCAACTCATTTGTCGAGGTTGATTGATTGAACCAAGGATCAAATTGTCCCAAATCTAATTATTGTAATATATTCTTGTCGCATGTTGATACTGCCTGTTGCGGCATAAACAAATGTAATTGCTTCATGTGTCACGTTGCGTTTTTATGTGCTTGCTCCCCATAACTTTTGAACCTGGCTACGCATGCCCTTGCATCTAAGATAGGTTTACGAGTACATATAAGTACATAAATGACCAAGTTGTGTGCAATAAGAAGATTTTTTTTGTTTTATGGTATTTGAAGTTAAATAGCACATTAGGTTAATAACAATAACTGCTTCTGCACTTGGTAGTTTGATTAATCAGACCTTTCTGTGTAGTGACACCTAGTTGCATCATTATAGAGTTGTGCATGCACCAATATGCTTTATTTAAGTGCACTTCATTAGTGGTCAGTCCTGCTGACCGTCACTGTATTGATCTAGAATAGGCGCAATTTATTATAAAATTTCTGCTTTTGGGCATTAGTTTATTTTTTACTCATTTTGCAGGTATTAAATCAATTTTTTTAAACTATTATCCCAAGACAAAGTAATGCTTACGTTGTTTATTAATGGATGGCGCCACGTGTTTATGCTACTTGTAGAATCTTTCAGTAAGCAAAATAAAAAGAGTATGTGTAGTGTAACCATCTGCATAAATTATAAGTAAACTATTAGAATGACTGAGAATACTATCTTGAAGTGCTGTATTTAGCCTTGGAATGTAGGTTTCTTGCCAATACTATCTAAAGTCTTGAGTAAAGAGAAGTATATTAAATCAAGTAGTTAGGCAGTTTGTTGTAGTTCTTGTGAACTACATATAACACCATTATAGCAAACATGGTTTGTTGCGTACACATCGGTAATGCGAACTTACAAAAAAGAACGAACTTTCATCAGTCATTTAATGAGTATAACAGCTTTGAATACAGTGTACTCTAAAAGCACTTTACATCATGTACGCAGTCACACATTTTTATACACTTATTATTAATACAAGTTTGCATGTCCATCAAGTAGTCATACACAGGATTTATTAGATGCGTATGATTTAAGAGAATCTCGGTTATAGAGTACTTTTTTCTGGGTCCCTAGCAGATTTTGCTATAATGATGTTATACTGTAGCTAATACGTTCTTTAGCATTGTTTTCGTGATATTGCCGTGTTGTTGCACCGCCAGTCGATGGAGACAATGATGTAAACAAAATTACTTTTCACTTGCAGTTCGAATTAACGACTCAATTAGAGAAAGACTAAGTGGATTGTAGTTTATTTTAATTACTGTCGTGTATGTAGGAAATAGATGTAAAATTAGTTTAATATATATAAATGAGTGATATGTAATTGTATATGCTGCTATAAAGTTGTTTAGATATTAGTCTTTAGCATGTACCAGCGAAATAGATTGCAAAGATATACTTTGGTTTGCAGTTTTAGTTTGTGATCTTGTAGTACCTGCAGACTTCCTTTTGTGCAATTTAATGCTTTCATGATTTTTTTTGTTTAGCATCAAACTTGTCATATTACATTTTAAAAAATATATTTCAATTTATGGTGGCAGGGACTGGTAAACAGGTTTTGATGCTTTTTCAATTCATATTTTTTCTACATCTCTCTCTCTTTCCTTCTTTCTCACCATCTCTCTCGTTGTCTCATTTTTAAATTCATCTGTACGAAAACTGCGCCTTTTTTATCTATAACATAATAAACAACCTTGCTGTTAAACATAGAATTATGAAATAGGAAATAGGAACTTTGTGATTTAGTGCTATAAAAAGTCAGGAAACTTCACAGGAAACAAAATAGGGCTGTATGAAAGAGAGATTGCATGTTTTGCATAAAGAACATTGTGAATGCTATAAAAGCTGCTTTACTTTTGGATTAAGCTTTACTTTAATGAATTACATGTAAAATAGTGTTGCTTAGGAAGTTACAAATGACATCATTAGCGTGCAGTTTTCCTGAAACACAAATTTGATTTTGCTTATATAACTGAATCTGGATCAGAATAATAAACAAAACATTTCACAATAGCAATTTGTTGCTTGGTTTGATTTCTTGTATGTCATGGACAGATACAGAGGTTTTTAAGTCAACTCCCACTGCTGAGTGTAGTCAAAAACATAATGATAATGCCATATAAGTGGCTCTGATTGATATGTATTATTAGCATGCGATGTCGGGCCTACTGCCCTTTGCTGAGTTGGACTGATGTCTTATATGGTAGGGAACGCGATCTTTAATTCTGGTTCTGGTTTAATTTAAGGTTCTGGGTTCAAATCCTACTCACAATATGGCAACTCCTTCCTGCTTCTTCAGTTAATTAGCCATTAGGTCGGTTGATGTGAAAAACGATGTTTTTCTTTTGTGCACTGAACTTGAATTTAACATGGTAAATTGAAACGAGCAACCTTTGGGTAACGTTAATACAGTTTTATTTTAAATTCACAAAATAGATTTGTCACAGGCCATTCCAGCAATAATAATAAAAATAAAATAAAATAACGTATTTTTAACATCACCACTCAACAATACCTATACAAGATTTATTTCGTGAATACACGAATTAGTTAACAGTATCCACACCACGTACCATTAGAACATTTATAATGTACAGAATATTTGTTTAATTACTAACAGGAACAAGTTTCATTCGACATCTATAAACCAAACAGTTTCAATTCATCACAATTAAGCGGGTAACCGTTTCTCCATTAACCAACAAGCAAATTCACTGGCCTCTGAAGATCACACTGTGGCCCTTGACTGCCCCATTTAGTCAACATCAGTGGATGGCCAATGAACCAAACAGTTAGGCGGGATCACTAACAGGTTTATACTCTATATAAATGCACTCAGCATATAACCCGATCACCAATAAAATGACAAAACAAATCTTAAAAACAAACTTTACTCAGAAGTACTTTCTACATTTCATTTCCTTTGAACATCAAAAGCAGTGGATACAATTAGGTGGGCTCAGTAATAGAGATACATGTACTCAATAATGAAACGTGAAAACAGATTTCACTATAAAAAAGAGATGATTACACGAATAAGAACTCAATCTGCAGTCCAGTTGGTATTTGCACAGATTGAAGTTCAACTATAGTTAGTTAACTTTCACCAAAACTACAAAGTACAAACGATTTTTGCTGACTGAAGCAGAGAGACAAATTGCTAATCAGCAAGAATTTTTGTTGCATTGACAAAATTTCAACTGTCCATCTGGTTTTAACTGGAAGAGCCACAGCCACTCAGCTTGAACTAAACAAGCAAGTCTCATAAATATTCTTTGAGGAATAATCTCCCATATGTGAAATGTCTATAACAAATATATTTCCAATCTTTCTCTGCATATTGTGCACTATAAAAAGTGTTGTCAAACATGCCTTTCAACTTTACAATAAATTTTCACATTGTAAACATGCCAAGCTTGACAAAAATTAGAAACCACATACTACATCAGTTGGTATGGCAACTCTTAATTTCACTGCTGGTTTTTACTAGACTTGATGATGCTAAAGGGAGATGCTCAAACTGCCGAAATATGGAATGTTAATATTAATCATATTGTGCATTTTTTAAGCCGCATTCAGATCAGACCATAACACGATCGATCATCAACGAAGACTAGCTTAGTTTACCCAGTTCTGCTTTCTTGAAGATTTCCGCCGCTGTGAAGATGCAAGAGTCGATTATTCCTGCCACGGTGAAAGTGCCGCCAACTATTGCGCAGACCTGAAAACAATCATTTTCATAACAACAGAATAAGTAAATGTAATGTTACAAAACAGTAACACAGAATGTGTAAGCTACTTGCACAAAAAAAACAAACGAACCGCAGAGTAAGAAATGGTTTTATCATTGGCATTATTTTTAAAAATGCTGAAGCAAGAACGTTGTATCAACATTCTTAAAAAAAGAGCAGATTGATCTGTTACGGGCCCAGGTGATGCTGGTCCTGATTTAGTTGCTTCATTGGATGCCATACAGCTTCACTGTGGTTGTGCGATAAAGGCTTAGTGTGATTGTAGTACAAGAGCGTTGTATATTAATATTACACGGTCTAAATTTAATATTCTCTAAAATTAACGACAATTTCGCTTTAAATTATTTAGCCTTTTCATATACGGTAACATCAAGTTGCATGCACATTATTTGTCCTGAATTATATTGTCCTTAACACACGGCTTTAGTTGTACTACTGACCCACTACAATGTTTAAATGTAATACATATCTTGTAAACACAGGTATTTTATTACAGAATTTGGCAACCTGAGCATCCGTTTTGTTATTGCCTTTCACTGGTCAATCTGCAGTTGTTTTGCTATTAGCGAATAAGTATAAAGTGAAACTCTAAGTATAAAGTTTAAATCTAATACAAATCTTACAAGTACAGGTATTTTATCACTTAATTTGGCAAACTGAGGATCTATCTTGTTATTAATATAGGTTGCAGTTGTTTGGCTATTAGCAAATAAGTATAAAAAGGCCCCATAAAAGAAGTGCAGGAGGACACTGTTAAAATTCAGCAAAATCTTCCATTGGAAATTCTTAACCTTTGCTCCACAAAAGTTCCCAAAATATGTTAAAATGCAGAACGGACACCCAACGTGAAAATCTCCCTTTTTTACATTTCATCATATCGCACATCAGAAAACGCTCAAAGGCAGGGTCTACTTGAGTTGATACTGCGCCATAACTGGAGCCTGACTCATTATCAAGGATATACCTATAACATGAGCCACTGAACCAGCAGAGGTATTTGAGCATGTTCAGATGTATATACATCATCCGCTAAGAGGTAAGCAGTCAAGGTTTAAGAGTGATATTATTTAGAGTCGGCATCGAACCCATATCAGTCATACAAACCACGGATGCCGTATCTACTCAGCCACAACCTCTTTTTGATGTCCCTGCTTAAAAAAGTAGCACAGTAATGAATTTCCTTTGTTACCAGGGGCCAGTTGAATAACTACAATTCGTGAACGATTTTATGTGGCTGCCTGATGAGCAAAGAAAGTAAATTGACAAGATTCTTTGAAAAAGCAGGTTTCCAATAAACATACTATTTCTCATCAAGCAACGAAAATTCTTTTATTTAGCACGGTTAAGGAATTCAAATTGGAAAAAACTATTACCGTGGTTAGGAAACTGTAAAATGGTTGTCGTTTTTCTGTGTATTTTACAGTGATGGGATTCAAATCATAACGGAACCAAATGGCTGGCATCATTACATGTCCATGACCATAAGCCAAAAATTGCTGCAAAACATAAACAATTCATGCCTATGTAATATGAGCAAAATATAATTATAATTGTAAATAAAAGTTCTGGCAAACAAGCACAAAAATACTGCAGTAAGGTCTTTTTATATATAAGATTATTCAATATTTTTTATATTAAATCGAATGCTTTTATACAACTTGACAGAAGTACATTTAACATATTATAAGCGACAAACACCAATACATAAACATTGATAGAAATATCCCAAAATAAGAGCTTTTTACAATTTTTTATCAAGCTCGACATTTAGATAGCTGCGCTGTCTAGTACCGATCACCAGGAAATCCTGTTGCATCATGTACTGATAACTACCCAACACACTGATACAAATGTCCGATAATAAAAGAATTTTTTGTAATTTTTATTAACATTCCAGCTATTTTTAGAAGCTATTATTAGGCAGTCCTATCGTATTATAGTTACTAAACCTACACACTGATATAAATATCCTATAATAAAGGACTTTTTTTATATTTTTTATTGAACACTACAAATTATCTTGTTGTGTATGAATACACTTACCCGATAAGCAAACGAATACTGATATGAGTATTTCTTTCTGCCGCCAATATTTTCATATATTGCCGGAACTATTCTCATGACATATTCGTGTGATGCTAGTGCTATGATAAAAAAACAATTACAAAAATGTTTTAGAGAATTGCAAAATGATAAAAAACACAAACAGCTACACGGAAGATTTAATAGGAAATGAAGAAGCACCTGAATATTACCACTGTTCTGCTATTCAGCAGGCAGACGTTCAGAGCCAAAATTTTGTTATATTTTGGCAGAATCTAAGCAGACTCTTGCCATGACATTTTGTAAGATCCAGAGAATCAAGACTAAATTACATAGCTCAAGTACAATGAATTATAATTACAGAGATAGCAAAGATTCAATGTCAATTAAAGTGATTTATTATACGAATTTATAACTATCAGTACTGATATCTTTTTCAAAATGAGATCTAACATTCCTGATTCAGTCGCCAAGCAATTTAGAATTTTGGTTATTATTCGCTTTGTAAGTCAAATGCCTGTTTCAACTCTTTCAAATATTAATCACTAAACAACCAACTTACATCTATAATCAGCTAAATTTCAATCGTAATATGACCTCTCAGATCACTAGACAGCTAAATTTACTTTTTATTCCTGCTGCAAAATCAAATTCTGGTGCAAGACGGTTTATAGTCAGGGGAAGCAAACATGACAATCAATATGCGACCATCAAAACCGAATTAAATAAAATTACAAAATTTTAAATATTTAAAAAGAAACTCAGGGAATTACTTATAAATAGTTGTTAGTTACAATGTGTTCTATTTTCTTTTAACTGTAATCAAGTTTTATAACTATTTTTTATGTAATATTAATTAGGATGTTTATTTTAGTTTTTTTTACTTTTACGTACTGTAAACTGTACAAAGAAAAACCTCATTCATGGGGACTGCACGTGTAATGTAAAAATAAATAATTAAAAAACTCTGCTTCCCAAATGTTTAAACAGGTCTTAATAACTCTTCTTCCTTCAGGCTTTGATAATATCATGTAATGTTAGAGAGAAGTTCTTTACACAAAACAGAACAAATTTTACTGATAACTTGGCAAATCGGCCAGTTCCAAACCTTACACTGTCTGCCAGGAGTTTGCATTCTTGCTGGCTAGAATAAGCATAGAATCCTACCATTTTTATGTACAACTCTGAATGTGCAATATGCCAAAGACACATCAGAAGTGACTAAGTAAACTCGCAAAAGCAAAATGGCAGGGTACGTGCTAATGTAAGGCAAAAGTGAAAAAGTCAGATTAGTGTCAGTATTCCTTTTTTTTTAACGTTAAAACCTGCTAGAATTGCAGTAATGGGCAATGGAGTAAATGTTTAGGCGAATGGATTAAGAGATTCCATATTGAAATTCTGGCCCAGACATTATTTTTTAACACTTTCATGTAAGATGTTGAGTTAACAAATCACTTTCACTCATTGTTGAACTTACGTACCTTGAGCTTCTCTTTTATCTGTGCTACCAAGAGGATTAAAATCTCCAGGCACATGTGTCTCCTGAAATAAAAATAAATATACAATTGAAAACATTGCAACAACAGACCTTTTGGAATAATGGTTGTGAAACCAATATTTCAATGTCACGACAACAAGGCTTCTGCGCGTTTCTCAACTGTCTACTGCAGTTATGATAGACTTGAAAAAACCAAAGACTCTGCTATTTGAACAGTAATCATCATCCTAGATTAGGTTCCCAATTGAGTGACAGAGTTGCAGTTACGACAACATGATTCAAAAATGGTGGACCGTGTAGAAAATGTTTCATAAAACGAAATATGGCAAAGGGCTTGATGGACCGTCAAGATGGTAATCTTCATGTGCAAGAGTAACTTGAATAAAACACATCAACTTAACAAGAAATGGTTGCATTGTTGATTTTCACAACTATGCACAGAAAAACATTCAACTTTGATGGGCAGCGAACATGCTAGTGTGAATGGCAAAAAACTGTTCACTGTCCGAGAGTTGGCAAGAGTTGAGTTACTGTCTAGCATGAATGCTTCTATGTTTTACTGTCAGCAGCTCTTGACACTTCTCACAGTTGGCAAGGCTTGTCTCTATTCACTGACTAGTTTCACTCTCTATTCACTCTCTCTCTTCAGTTCTACATTGTTTGCACATTGTTACAAGATCGGTCGCAAAAATTTGATCGCGCTTACTGTCCAAAAGTAACCCATAGCAGCTATTGCTCTGTAGTCTGAAACCACTTGCAAGTTTGTTAGTTTTCTCTAATCACTAACTCTCTAATCACAACGCATTGTTAGGTTTACCCACTACCAGACGATCTGGAGCGTTTCACAACTTGGCATGCATAAATGACAGTAAAATCTGCATAAATTTTACAGCAGTGCTAATCTACTTCATAACAGCCAATCAGAATGACAGAAAGGAAGAGGAGAGACAAAGACATTGATAATTGAAAAAACACAATTAAAAACATTATCTAGGATACCATAGTTAATTGTTGACCACTTACAAAGGCAAAGAATTATGACATTTTACTAATTTAAACAAGAGACTCTGCTTTACACAAACTAATTTGTCATATAATAAATATAACTTACATATATGCTATCACCAAAAGTTAGTTCATGTATAAAATGGCTCATATCAGGTTTCTCTGGCTGACTGCTGGCAGCGTGTGTAGAAACATGGAAATTACCAGGGACCTAATGTAATAAACAAGCATCCTTAAATGTTTCACATATAGTAGTCCAGCATGATTAGTATGGCTGTATTTTCCTCTTAGCTGCAAGAGCGTAGAAAATTCATGCTTCAGTCACACTTCCGTCTTAAAACAGAAAGTGAGAATACAATCATGCCACGACCTGTACTCCTGTTGCAGCAGGAAGCAACTACTGTACATGTATAATCAGTGTACAGCGAAAGATAAAGAATGCATTTTTCTCCCTGACTTCATCATGGGCAAAGTAGCCCTAGTGAAGGACTATGAAAATGCAGTCAAGCAAGAAAACATTGTTTTAAGCTATTGTCTCCCCACCTTTAAAAAAATGACTGCTTTGCAAAATTGCTCAGTATTCGTCCAACAGTAGGAGCAGACTACGATTCGCAATAAATAAATTTGTTTTCTTGTTTACTATAAATTCTAGGCAAAAGTAACTGATATTTCCATTATAAGTTACAGCAAAACAGGAACTAGCTGGAGTTACAAATTACTTCAAAAAGTTTATAACTCATTACAGCTACAGTTCCACAATTTTGCAGCTGTTATGCGTTGCAATTGTGAAAAGCATTTTAAATTTAAAAAAATCGTAATCCGTAGTCCTAGCATAAAAATCTTCTATTTCTTCAGAAACAAACTGCAATACCTTGTTGATCAAGAAATTTGAAAAGAAATTGCAACCAATGTTTATTCCATCAGAAATCGGATTCTTAAATGTATTTTCGATGAACCCAACTTCGTGCCTCCCGCCTTCATCCTGAATGTCTAAGCCAACCACTGTAAGAATAAAAATTACCACAATTATTGGATACATCGGAACACCAAACTTGTAGGCGAATAACACAAGTTTTGCAATACCTGCACATATTAATACCCAGTAAATAGATGTGTCATAACTATATGGAAACCATTCCAGGGAATTGTGTCAGTCAAAAGATATTAAAACCAGATACATACAATTGCACATGCACATCAGACATTAATATTTAACCATCATATGCTGATACCTTTTCACACACTCACACACAGACACACGCACAAGCACGCACGCACACAAAAACACACGCACAAGCACGCACGCACACAAAAACACACACACACATTCACTATACAGCTGACAAGATGAAAGTATACCGCTCACTCTACTTAACATTATTGACTACTGAGTCAATTGTAATGAAGAAAAATAGTATGATATCATTTTTGCTGGTAGTCACAACTTTGCTGCTATATTGATAGCCAATAATGCGATATGGCTAAAGAAGTGAATGTAGGAGGAAAGTATACGAAAAAAACTGTTGCATCACATTTTCTTAGTTAGTAGTCAGTAGTCGCATTAAAATGTCTTATTTAATTAGGACTAGCAGTTAGTCTCTGTAGCCTGGTATATTCAAAATATCAAAATAAAAATTTATATCAAGAAATATAAAACTTATTCATTTTCTTTACATTGTTGCACAATATGATAATAATCTAATACTGTCCAAAAAACAGTAAAAAAACATAAAGGAAATGAATAAAATAAACAAACTTTACGCGGTTTTTATTTTTGATATTTTAGACTAGAGAGCTAGCTGCTGTTGCTAATGAATATATCTTGTGTTTGTAATATAAATGCCGCGCTTATTAAGCATCATTTACAAATATAAATTACAAAAAATTTTGATCGTGAATTTGAGCTCACGTGTGAAAGAGTTCAAGACTGTTCATAGACATGTACACAAGTTGGTGCAATTATTCTCCGAGTTACCCTCTTCACAGAAAACAATAAATTGATACGATGCTTTACCAGCAATGGTGTAAAACAAAGTATTCCATCATGTCTTGCTTAGTATTGTATTTGATACAGTTAATATATGAACAGAAGCTAAGATGGTAGAGACTTGAGTCATTAGCTTGTACTTGAGTCACTCGAGCAGGTTTTTCTTAGAACCTGGACTCGTATTTCAGAAATGTGTCTTTTACTAAGAAGAAATGGAACAACATTCACAACAGAGACTGCCAAATATACCTTGTGAAGAAAGCTAGGCAATGGTTTACAGTGAAGGCTTAAATTTGGTGTAAATGATTTGCTGTAGTAAAGGTTTTGTAAAAGTGTCTCTGTTTCTGATGAAAAGTAAGTATCTATCATATTCTTAAACAATTCATTTGTCCGCATAGTGTACAACAACAACAATAATAATAATAATATTTGCAATCTACATTTTTCTTTATTAGTTCAGAAGAATGGTTTAACCACTAAGCAGTGGACTGACACGAACTTAAGACTTTTTAGGTACCCTTTTTACCCTCTGCATATGGAAGGTCGTGCAGCAAATACATAAATATTTTAGTACGCAGGTGAGAACAGGTGCTGGCAGGTTCAAAGCAAAATAGTATATGAGGCACTTTTGCACCACAGCACAGTTAAGCAAGGGTTGACTGCAATTAACTGTCACAGTACTTTTTCATTTCATCCACACAAAAGAAGTATAATGAATTCAATACCGTCACAACTGCACCGAGGGAGTGAGATGTTGATCCGGACTTTAATTTGTGCATCTGCATTTGTGTTGTCAACAAACAATTCACTGTGGCTGAAAAAATAACAATTATGATATATTATGTAGCAAAATGCATATAAATTCATGTGATAACTTTGATGCAAATTACACAAATTATTAAAAAAATGTATTGTGATTCAATGTCACTATTGCCAAACACAGCAGACATAAACAATTCCTGAGCTACAATTTTTTAACAGAGATGCTGAAAATTACGCCGATGGAAACGTGTATAGTCAAAATGAACCAGCATCATGGATATATATATGAATCATTAATATTTAGCACAAGCTTGACAGCCCACTGATAAAAACTGTGAGAAATAATTCAAGCTACAGCTGTAGAATGTACTGTAGTTTAACTCCACAGTGTTAAAACAACAAAGAGTTTACCTCCGTGGTCACAGTCAGTGCAGTGAGCACAGCATTACCAGAGGAGCAGACTTGACCTTGACACAGGCACCTGCTGTTAGCAGCCAGCCAAAGGGGTCGAAAGCTCAATGTGTTTGTAATAATATATGTAGTAGCAAATTACGTTTTTGCTTGTAAGTTTCTGAAATGGCTTGCGGAAAATGTGGACTATAAAATGCAGCAGCATATTTTAAATCAAAAGCATGAACTGTTTTGCATTTCTGGTGGCTTACAATGCAAGCAATACAAAAGTATAAACAGAAATCAAACAGTTTGCTGAATTATTTTAGCATTCAGCAATCTTAAGATAGTTTGATAAATCTAATACACATATATATATTAGATTAAGCAACAACTTAATCTAGTTTTTATATTAAAGCCTGTAAACTTTAACTCAGCGTGTATCATGAGGTTAGCATCATGATATGTATCGTACCATGTTTTAGGTGTATCGTTACAGCCTTAATGGAAAAGGTACACAGTCTTTTTGGAAGCTACTACCTAATCAAGCTTTCCTTTGTGTACAACGATAGCATGCAGTGATGTAGCACTTTCAGTAGAAAAATAAACACAAAATTATTGCAAAACAAAACCGTTTTGTGTTTTCCACGTTCTACTAGGATTTTGCAGCACAAAGTTTTCTGGTCTGTAAGCAGTAGCAAATATCAGAGAATGATAGAGGTACACTTACACATCTGTTGAAAGAAAAGACCACAATTCAGAGACAAATAAAATTGCTATAAAAAGAACACAAGTTATGGAGATTCCAGCTCCTGTTAACGTTGGCTGTGTCAAATCCTTGGGGATTTTGCGATAAATATCCAACCTAAAAAGGAATAAAAGGTTATAATTTTAGAATGCATCTGAAATGCATTCAGAATATTACGGTCTTTACGTAATAGAACTTTACGGTCATTTAAAGTTATAGTGCCATTGTATAAAGCATTGGTTCGGCCAAAGCTTGAATATACAGGGGCTGCCTAGTCACCGCAGTACATCACCGTAATTAACCAGCTTCAGCAGATTCAGAATCGCTGCCTTCGAATTATGACTGATGGACAAGCGGAAGACATTACCCCACTGTATAAGAGATGCAAAACTATATATCTTATTCGTTTTTTTCAAAATTCTGAATGAGCTGACAATCTTGAGTAAAGATGACTTCTTCCTCCTGGCTCATCGCCACTATGATCTACGTGGGCATTCGGTGAAACTGTTCCAGGGTTTCTATAGCAGGTCATTTTTTCACTGAAAGAGTTATTCCCTGCTGGAATGCCTTGGCAGATGAACTGATTAGTGCCCCAAATGTTTGTATTTTCAAAAGCAAATTGAGGGCTCAACGTCAAAGTTAAGTGGGCAGCTGAGTTATTGAGTTTGAAAGGTCAATACTGATACTTTTATATGATAACAAGCTAAATTGCAGTGATGCTCATAATGATTTTCAGCTTCTGCAACAATCTTAAGTTGAATTTCAACTTTTGAATCTCAGTAAATAAATAGAAAGTAAATAATTTATTTGCCTCTAATATTTACAAAAAAAAATAAAAGTAAAGGTTAAATAAAACAGAAAAGAGAAGGGGTGGTGAAAAGACCAATGGTTATCAGGTCAGCCACCTCTATGCATAACTAAAAAAAATTAAGTGCGACCTGACAAGTAGATGTAGACAACTAAATAATAATCAAATAATAATATCAGTTGTAATAATAATAATCAGTAAGGCAGTTGTGCAACCACTAGTTGTCTGTCCTAGTTCACTACTACTGCCACCAGATTTAAGGTATCGTAACTACAGACTCCTCCACTGAAGTCAATGCATGTTATATTAACACGTGGCAAAACTGGTTGGAACAGCTACAAGTTTATTGATCCACTGACAACAAAATAACTTCAGAAAGACAATCCACTGACTAAAAAATAAGCCACATATGACATGTACAAGTGATAGCAAATCAGCGTCACCTCTTAACGTCAAAGCCCATTTCAAAAAGTCTATTTCATTATAATAAATTAACTAAAAAAATTATCAAGGAGCGTTAATCACTAACAACACTTCTTCGTTCCGTCTCAGTTACTACCCGGTGCAGCTACTGTAAAGTGCTGACCTCTAAGAGCAAAAAATAAAACTAAAACGGAAACTTCGGACCAATCCCAGGTTTCCTAGCGAATATTTTTAAAACTGTTTCTGATTGGCCGATTCCGTCATGTGTCTGAATGTTAACTTTATACGTTTGTGATTTCCTTAGATCCAGGTAAAATTTTATATTATCTTTCAGGTTATTTCATATTTATAATATATTTTTACGTTTGTCATTGTTTTCGTAAGCAGACTAAATCTTTAATGATGTTAATTAAAGGGTAACTGTGCGTGTTTAACAGAAAGTAATTTGTTGGGTTCGTTTGTGTATCTCAAACTAACCTGGCAAAATGGCGTCTTTATACACCTGTAGGCTAATTATTTTTTGGGCATGCTATAATGCACGTTGCTCTTGCCTAGGCTGTGTAGATAAATTCATAAGCTTAACGAGATTTAATGTTTTGTTATGTTTGTGTAACCATTTATGCCCTCTACTACTGGCACTAGCAAAACTAACGGCTTGTAACTATTGAATGTTTTAATATTGATGCTAGCCTATAATTGGCAGTGAACGCGCCACTTCCATTGCACTTTTATGTTCTTCACGGCTTTTACATTACTTGAGAGACGATTTCATAAGCTAATCACATGATGATTACAGAAATGTTTCCGTGCGTCATTAGTTCTAACAGGCGCTATTACACTTTCGCACCGCCTAGCTTTTCCTGGCCTATTGGTTCTTTTCACGCCTGCAGGCCAGAAAGCAGACCAACAGGCGTAATATACACCATATTTCCATAATATTATTGCTTATTACGCTTTATAATTCCAGATTAAAATCATACATTACTTACCGCCGGCATTACGCAAAAAGCTCCACGTGCATAACTGTGTTTACACCACTAATGCGCAATCGCTCTCGCGCAGTGACGATGTGGCCCTTAACATGTATTTTTAGTTTCTTCGCATAATTTATGATTATTAGGGTTGCAGCCACGGGAGTTTGTATCGTATCGCGGGAAATTATTTTAGACCACTGCAGTTATTTATCATTAATTTTATTTATTAGTATTAGTATTATTACTATTAGATTATAAAAAAGTAAAGGTTTTTTCTTTATTTCGTAAATGCGGTGAAGATGAAAGTGTGTCACGTGCTTTTAAGCTAGGCCCTGATAATGCATAAACTAGTACGAAATTCGTCACGTGACTACACACACAAACAAGATGGCGATACGCCCCGTATAGGTGTAGAACTGTGAATACAGCGTAATTATTGGTAATTATACCTATATATATGATTAAATTATAATTAGATTAGCGGAAACATTCACTGATGTCGTAAGAATAATAGAATGATGACGTACGAGCCTAAAAACGAGTAATAACCTGGAAAAAGCTAGGCGGTGCGAAAGTGTAATAGCGCCGTTCTAACACTAGGACAAAGAAGTTTATCAGACTGTCCCAAAAGCAGACGAAAAGGTCTAGAAAAAATAAGTTGACTGCATTATAGTATGATCATTCAATCTAGAGAAGACGTGGCTGATAAATCGATATTATGTGCTTGTTAAGTAAAGACAGAATCACAGAAGAATCTCTTCTGATTACAGTTTGCTTTATCAATCATGAAACTTTAAGTCATTAGACACAATCACGCCTAGGTCTTTAAAGCTGGAAATTTCACAGACTATTTTATCATTAATTGCATAATTATAACTAACATGACATCTCATATGTAACAGTGCACACTGAACATTTTAAACACATTTTTAAACATGCATTTTATTTTTAAATTTTAATAACTCAGCAGAGGCCTCAGTTTGCATCAATTGCAACATACGTTCATGATTTAAGGCCGAACCTTATGATATGGGACAACTGCGATAGGCATATGCTACAAATCGACCTCAGCAATGTTGAAAGATGGTGAGAAGAAGAATTATTAGAGCTCAAAAAGCAAGATCCATCTTTTGCATATCTGTCCTAAATGTCAAACTTCTTGTTATCTTAAAAATGGGTCCATTGAAGCAAGAGCCATCTTTTGCGTATCCGTACTGAGCGTCAAATTCCGTATTATCTTAAAAATGGACCTGTTGAAAATAAAAGATCTTGGCATCGTAGTAACAAACTACTTTTCAACAAATGCCTACATAAACAATATCATTCCACAAGCAGGTCAACATTTCTGTATGATTGAAAGCTGAGATACTAAGTGGATCTTCTGGTAATGTTTTCTGGACAGTATGGTAGAACTTTATGAGTAACAGACAAGTTCCGTTCTCACATTGAGCTAGCGTGATAAGAACACTTTTGCAAATTGAAAAAAGCTTTTAACTGATGATAGTTCAATACAAAACTGTCGTGTCTGTTCAAGTTCACAGACATTGGCTTTTTGAGTTGATTTAATAACTTTGGGCATGTTATTATAACTTAGGCTACTGTAGCATGTCATCTGTGCTTGGTCGCATTCTGCAGCATGTAGTTATTCGGAACATAAAGTTTTATGGTATATGACATGGTTTCTAAGATGCAGGATGACTTGAAAAAGAGGCTGATTGCCTTTTGGGCATTTTAGCTCAGGGCATTTACAGAGTTGAGCAGAGCTGTCCAGATGATGATCAAGCTGAATTTAAATTAATAACAGCTCATCATCGTCATCTCTGGATGATGTAACTGCCACAAAGAACAAGCAGTAGCGTTCTGTGATCAGTCCTCAAGCCTTTTGTTGTATCTGCAGATAATCTTAATAATAAAAATTGAGAATTTTGGTTGAGGATGTATGTACTGGACCATCAGGAATGATGTTTGATTGCACTGACATCTTGATCAAGGTCACTGCATCTTGCAACTTTTAATTTAAAGCTCCGGATGTATTAAACAGAAAGTTCAAGTGATTGGAGTGCTCAGTTTATGACGCCTCAAAGCTGATAGATCTCGTTAAATGTCGGTCGTGCTTTATTATACTTTGAAGATCATTTATTGTTAACAAAAAGTTAGCCCAGTCATCATATGTTCACTGCTTTTTGAGATTTGTGAAACTGATTTTGCTCACCAGTTACATAAGAGCTAAAACTGAGAATTAAGAGCCACACGAGCAAGACTTTTTGAATGTGGTCATACTGCATTAGTCTGCATGGAAGTTTTGCGAATAAAAACGTTTATTGTAATTAGTCTTATTACTGTGACACCGGTACAGTATCACAGTTTAACGTCTGCAAAACTGCAAAGTTCATCTTCGATCAAGTTAGTGTTATAATTATGGAGAATCTTATAGAGAATCTTTTGATCTAACTGTTGTGGGAAGGAAGTCTTACAAAAAGTGCTCCTTGTTCGAATCCAGACTGCATCATCCTGTTTGTTTTTTTTTTGCAAATTATTTTCTATATTTTACTAACTTGAAGTGACAGTGGTAATATAAACCCGACATGCAAAATTTCTCGTCTTTTCATTAAAATTGAAACTAAGGATTTTTCTATACTATAATTTTTTAAAGAAAAGTTTTCAGGCTGTATACAATGCCACACATTCAAAATTAATGAAAGTTATGAATTGAATATTAATTTATGGAGCAGTCTCTGTTTCACTTACTTAAAAACCATTAAATGTTGTTTCATTCTAATTCAAAGAAGAAACTACCTGAACATTCTAGGAATAAAATGCCAAAGAAAATATCAAATCAGGATATATGTAAGCAAGCAAGCAATTTATTGTCATTATAGCATAATACATACAATTAAATTTATGTGGTTTTTGTGTATAATAAAGTCAAAGCAAAAGAATGGATAGTAGAGACAAAAAGGGGAAGATAAAGATGAATAGGACATGATATACAACTACTAGACAACAGCCCTTTAAAATTAGCTTTCAGAAAAGCATGCAAGAGAGAAAAGAAACCACGGGGAAGACAGCTGCTGCTTATTTTGTCCAAAAAGATTTTACCATTAGACATTGAAAATACAGAGATAGGTGAAGCTGCGGCGGATAGGGCAGCTTGAATTAAAGTGATTGCATTTCACGTCAGAAGGGCGTATGACTCCAGAAATGGAAATGAATTGAGAAATCTTTGCCTTGGCAAAAGGTTTTAGCCATCCTTGTTTTGTTCTGTAACGTTTTAGAATCTACTCTACATTTGCTGCCTCCCTAATTAGTTTTGAATTTAAAATTAGCACTTGAAGTGCATGTACGTCACACAATCACAATCAAGCCTGTACATCAAAAAGACAGTGAAATTTATGCATTGTTTCAAATTTTTATTTCAATGAAAAATAAGACCGCAAATTGTTTCCAGTTTGCTAATATTTGAAAGCAATCAAATTATATAAGTATATGTTATGTATAATGTATTTGGCATGCATTTCTTCAATAGTGAAATACAACATTGATATGCAGTGAATGCTTGAATTCTTAGTTCATGGGTGGTTAAGCAGTATGGCAATTCATTCTAAAAGGTTCACAATGATTGCAAAAAATGCATAATAAATGTGACTAACCAGCTCCTTATGTAATTTTAAAGCTGATATTTACTATTTTGTTGGATAAATTGGAATGTTAAAGGAAAGGATAAGTTACCTAGTATGATGGGTTTATTTTACCGTTATCACATAGAAGAATAAAGCTAAATTAAATTTGTGCTACTATTTTCGGGCATGGTTGTAGACAGCATTCACTTGTAATTATGGTGTAGTTGGTGAAATTTATGATTTTTCACAAGTGTATTGTGGTTTCCGTAAATGCGCGTTGCTTGAATGACAAGAAAAGGGGTACCTGAAATAGGCTTAAGAAAAACCACCTTAAAGATTATATTACTTTATAGCAACTTTATGTGTATATCGTATTCGCATTGAAAGCATTTTTTGTTTTTGTTTTAAATCTCCTGCATAACTGTTCCAACTGCACCATTACATAATGTCATATATGCACAACGTAAATCAGGGGACGAAAACGAAATGTTAAACGAAATGTCCCTAAAAACTTTCCATGCAAAGTAATATTACTTAGCATTTCACTTACCTGCTGGAAAGACTTATGTTACTAGAAAAGAAAATTATTAATTATTCAAAATGTTTTTACCAATTGGTAAAGTGCCATTGACTTTCCTTCCGGGTGCACCACTCACTAACCAAAAAACGTGTTTTTAATCTCATTGACAAGGTACATTTAAAATTTAACTTAGTTAGTGACGTGTGCCCTACGAATGCTCTGATTATTATTTCAAGATGAATTTTTTAACTAAGGAAAATCTTAAGTTGCTTTATAGCGTCAATAACATCACTAATGTGTTTTTTGGTGAGTGAGTGCCGCGCAGTGCCGTTTTATCAGATGGCGCGAATATTTTATATTAAGAATTTTCTTTTCTAAAATTGTACATTTATAAGTCGTTCAAACAGCTAAGCGTAACACAAAGTATAATTGGGTTAGAAGTTTTTTGGGACATACTTTAAAATAGCATTTGCATTCCTTTTAATAATAAACTTAGTAAGTCATTTTTGTGATTTAAGTAGGCATATCTGACAGTGCTTCGTGGATCTATGATCACGTTGACAGTTCTATAAACAACTTATCCAGCTAGTATTATTTGAACAAGCTTCCTGTTATAGATTCACTTCCCGTTAGTTTACCTTTGGGAATTCTCTTACCCTAAGGCTTACAAAATAACCTGTCTTTTTATTTGTGGTTTGTCCCACCCGCCACAGACGACCCCGTCTTTAATACATGCGCTTATTTTACTAGTCCTGTTGGTAATTAACAGTCGCTGAACTACTGTAGTCATAATTAGTCAAACAACGGGCACTTATAAGCGCCAAAATGTAACCTCTACCTAACAATTGCGCCATTATTTGCAAACCCGATGCAATTGTTGTGGAGTGGAACGTTGTCGTATGTTTAGAATTTTAAATTTTATGACTCTGCCGAGTTGACTGTGCGCGAATATTATGCCCAGTGGGCAATTTTTGGCTTTTGTTTGGACTAAATGGCATGTGTTGAGGAGTTCAGTACACCACATGGAAGTTTAACAGACACACACACTGTCTTGCCCTGTGGAAAAGTTAGCAATTTAAAGTTCAGTACTCTTGACTTGAGCACCGAACTTGGAGCTGGTGGCAGCCAGGAGCAAATTGTCTGTGTTTAGTGGTTTATGTTGTGCTCAAGTTTGTTTTTGCACACAGGGCAAATTTAACAACAACAACCGTGCGTCTAATCTAGGAGTTCTGAGCTTCTGTCCTTGATGTATGTCAACACTTGGATTGGTTTCGGCATTTCTTAACGGTGCAGCAACGTTTCCCAGAGCAATACTAGCGTCTGAAACCACTTGAAAATGACTGCAGTGTAAAAACGAATATCAGCTTATTATCTGCTGCCATTTCATTTAGACTTTTGCTGCTGTTGTTGTTTTTTTTTTCGTTTAAACTGAACAGTTTTTTGGTGATGTTGTTGTTAATTAACCTGATCTGATAGTCTGTGTTTCTCACTAGTGAAATAATGGCTGTTCAGCAGCTTCTTAAGTGACTTCAGTGTGTGAATAATCATCCATCAAGAATGGCCTCGATCTGTTGCAGTTGTGCATGATCGATAACTCGATTATTTTGTATTGCCATTGTTGTCGAACTTCTGCACTAGTTGCAGTTTGTGAATGTTGTCATCGTTGGTCATTACCACTTGATTTTGACAAAATGGATTTACTTTGTTTGGATCTAACACCTGAAACCAGGGCTTCATGGTTTAAACCATCTAGGCCTAGTATCGTGCAAGCATTTCTAACTGTGAGTTTTAACTTTGTGCTAACTATAAAAACTAATAATTATTACTCCGTTTTCCCAAACAAACAAAACTTGTCTCTTATGTTTTCAATTACAATGCTTTACAGGATTGTATTTGTGTTCAAGTAACATAGAAACTAGAAAACTAATTTAACCGGCCTTTCACTTGAAAAACAAAACTGCTATTATTTTTGTTTCGTATTTGTTCTTTTTGCCACCATTCTCTCCATTATGCCATTTAAGTGTTATTTGCTGTATTCTGCAAATTGACTAAGTAGCCTGAAGATATTGATGCATTCTGTGTCCATTTTTGCTTGTGTGGCTTGTTCATTACTTGCAAATAGGTCATCTAGACTATTTGTGCTGTCCATTCGATTATGACTCTAAATTGATTCTGTAGTTTGTGTGCCATACTGGGTATCTCACAAAAAGCCCCGGGTCATATTAGTAAAACTATTACATGTTATTAGTAACTGAAACTGTAACTTGCTGCTTACTGTACATATATATATATATATTTATTTATAGAGGTTTTTTGCTAATAGATTGGCTTTCTGAACTTTGAGTGAAAATTTATTTTGCTTGTTAATGCTGGTTGTAATTGTATAATGATTTTTTATCTCAGTTCAGGTAATGGTTTGTTGAAGTTAGATGTATATATGGTCAAACCTTGTTATAACGTGCGCCCCTTTTATAATGCCAACCTCTCTTACCGCCCAAATTTTTAGCCAAACAAAATGTCTATGTTTGCATTGACATATGTGTATGCACCTCGTTATAATCCCAAACTCATTTTTTGCGAACCCAAAATAGGCGGTTTGACTGTATATTGACTTTAATAATGCAACTCATTAAGTTTTATTGGCCAAGCTCTGTCAGATAAAACTGAGAGATTGCATTGTTTATGCAGCCTATTTATGTAGGCCTATACAATTAGGTTGTACATCTTGTTTTGTTTGCAATTTTGTTAGCACTTTTGTTTACTGTTTGAGATTACAGATTTTTCACAAACTAGGCACATTTAAGAATTGTATTTTTTATGATTTGAGAAATTCTTTTAAAATTTTATAATTGTATACATGAATGGTAGCCTTATGTACGGTTCCATAATCTGTTGCTGCATGTATAGCATAATTATAATTAAGCTTAACTTCCCGGCAACATATTTTTAACTAGCTACATTTTGCAAAATTATGATCACCTGAAGACCCAAAAGCTAATTAAAGCTATGTACGGCACAGGTGACATTTAATGAGCCCGTGTTTGTCATAATTATAATGAACAACTGACAACTGAAAACAGGAGTGTTGCTATTAGTAGACAATTTTGGTTATATATTTCTGTAAAGCATTTGATAGAAAATGCCTGATGAAATCAGAATGAATTAAAATTTATAGGTGTGCAATAGTTTATTTTGCTAGACAGAATGTGTTTAGCAAACAAAAATGGAGGTTGTTAAATAGACAAAGCTACAATTTCATTTTTTCCTCGTTTTAGATGGAGTCTGGACAGTTTCTGTTCAGCGACATTTCACAGCGCTACGGTCTGCCGCCTGATCTGTCTGATGCCTCAGTCCGTCAGAAGATTGGGGACATCCGTGAGCATCTTAAGAAAGAGATAAGAAAAGAGTACAAGATAAAAGAAGGTGCGGAAAATCTGAGGAAGGTTACGACCGACAAGAAACGCCTTGCTGACATAAGTGCCATCGTCCGCAAGGCCAACAATAAACTGTCGGCATTGCAAGATGACTTGCAAGAGTTGGATTCGCTTATCGTTGTGACGAATGATGCCAAAACCACGGGTAAGTACAGCTTTGAGTTGCATGTGACATATCTGTGTGCCCAGGTGTTGAGGTGTGGTGTATTTTGTTTGCTGTCCGGTTTCTCTGCAAAATTGATCTACAATTTAATGTTTGTGTCTATTGAAGGTGCATTACCTGTTCTGACAGAACTGCTTGTAATCATATGTTTTACACATTTAGAGTATTAATAAAATTGACGTGAAATTAATACAGCGCGTGAAATAGAATAATTTGAAACTTGTTCGTTAAATTGTCTAATATATTATCTTACTGTTGTGTGCTTATTTTTCTCAAAGTAAGTCAGTCATTTCTAACAGCTTGTGAACAAATTAATTTAGGTGTTCAAATAAAACAAATGACATTAGGTGCAGCTGCGTAAGGTGACCTCCTGGTTGGCTTTTATTTTTCCACTTGTCATACTTAAAGTACCTGCCATCGATGTTCTCGACGTTATCGTGAGCGTAAACTTTAATATCATTGGCTTTGTTACTGTGAAGACAATATTGACTTGCCTGGAATGAGTGGTCTTCTTTGAGCTTTAAGATTACGCGATGGATTTCATTCTTCAAAGCACCAGAACCGATAACCTTAATTTCTAGGCTGGTTTCTATTCTTTTCAATTTCTGTATTGATTGTCTTCGATTTTCATTCTGAACAAGTATTTGTTCAGATTTTCATCAAATTTTAAATAAACGATGCTAAATTTTTAAGCAAACAGCAACAAAAAGTCTTTGCTAGAAGCATAGACTCACTGTTTTGCCTTTGAGCAACGAAAAATGATGTTAGTGAATTCTCAGATTCAGTGTTGTCAGCTACCATGTTGAATTCCTCAACTTGCAAGTTGCCTAAAGGTTTCACCAATCCAAAAGCTCTCTTATGACTCTTACAAAAATCGTTCTTCACTTTCGGCAGTTGATTTACGTTTATTATGTTTGCGTTGACATATTTGTTTGTTTTCATTTTCAAGTTCTTGACACTGCACTGGCGAGGCTGTCCTGAATTAGAAATGTAAATATGATCTGTTCAGCATTCAGTGGATGGTGGTGCTCTCAATCTTCATCCGAGGATGATGGTGCTCTCATTCTTCGTCCGAGGATGGTGGTGCTTTCATTCTTTGTCCGAAGATGGTGGTGCTCTCATTTGTTTCCGATGGCGGTGTTGCTCTCATTTGTTGTCATTGGATGCCTTTATACGTACAAGACATTTCTCAATTATTTCTTCTACCAAATTGGCTGTTACTGGACTTTCATTGGTCAGTGTTTTTCCATACAAAAAGGCTTGCAGCAGCAAATGCCAGAAAAGCAAGAAAAAAATCCACAAATCATTATGATCGTTTGTTGCCAGCTAATTTGACTTAAAGTGTTGATACATTAAGTGTCCCCTTACTGTCACGGGTACAGCTGGCACAGGTGCTACAAGGAGGAAACCTCAGGCTTGCTTTGTCATGTTGAACTAGTAGCTCAACTAGCAGAACACGAGAGTACTAATCCCAGGTCTGAGGTTCAAATCTCGACTAGCTCACAATTTTTCAGCAAACAATTAAACCGCCAGAAACATCAGTAAAAAGTTGGACTGGAAGAAAATTTGCAAAAGTTCTGGTTTATGTACGGAATGGAATAAATATAAAAATTACAGGACATGTTAGCTTACTCTCAGTGATTAATGTAATAAAATTAGTCTCTTAAGCTCCCTCCACCTCTTCAGAACTATGATAAGGCTTTCTAGAAGAGTCGCGTAGATCTAAGTCTCTGACCAGGCAAATAGGCGTCTGTGTGCTCTCTCTGTAGTCTAAGTTTCAAATGCATTTCCTTATTAAATCAGACCTAACGCCTAATTTTGGCTACTCGCACTCTTTATATAGATCAATACAATTCATGCTATTCTAGGTAAGGTGCTCTTTTATACAAAACTCCGTTTCTGGGAGATACGCTTGTTATAAAACCTGTTATGCAATACTGAGCTGGCAGACTTGTGTAAAGTGAGGATTAGAGTTAATTAAAGCTTGCCTAGCTAGCATCTGCGCTTGAAGTGTGCCAGTTAAGAAGCAGAGCTAACTACCCGTGACGTGATATTGATTGCCGGCGTAGAATCGTTGCCATTAACGACTTCTCAATGCAAAACTCATCCGTCCTGGGTAATCTGGAGATGTTCGTTTTTCTGCTTTCTTGATATTAAACATTAATACAAGTAGAAATTTGTGATGCTTTGTAACTCACTGGAATCTTAAAAATTGTTATTTTTAAGCTGCAGCTTTAAATTGTAAAAAAGATACTCAAATTTTAGAATTGCTTTTGAGTTGTCAGTTTTTTTGAGTCGCAGCTGGATAAGTTAGATATAGCTTGTGAAAAAACAGCTACATTTTGAAATTGATATTCTAAACTAGTCTATCTTTTAAATATTCTTAGGGCGCATTCAGACTAGCGAAATTTCTGTTGCAAGTTTTGTCTCTGACGGCGAACTCCCAAGTATGAACTGCTTTGCGAGTTACTGTCGGCAAGAAATTGCAAACTCTCTGACACTAATTGAACTTTCTAGCGAGTGAGTTGGCGAGAAAACTCGCTAGTCTGAACGTACCGTTAGAAATAGTTTTCTAAGTGAGCTGCTTGTATCTAAACCTTTTCTTCGTCTTCTGATTGGTATTGGACAGTGTAAGAACACTGGTAATTGTTGCCTTCTCTCGACCTTTTCATTTAAAGCGAAACCGGACCCAATTTTAAACTGTACGTCAAAACAATCTACTCTTTAGAATATTGAAAGGAAACATACTGTTTTTTCAAAAACGACTTACGTGAAAGAATTGACACATAATGTCACACATTGAAAGAAACAATGTCAGTTATTTTCGTTGACTGCCCAATCAGCGTGCAAGTTATTTCACACACCTGCAGAGCTTAATTAACGCAGGTACATTCGGGACATTTGGTTACAGCTCCGCCTAACACTGTCGTGAAAAATGCTCAACTTTTCACTAGTTAGCGGGAGAAATATTGGCCTGGTTCTAG
The DNA here is from genome assembly GCA_030141605.1 of Tubiluchus corallicola. Taxonomy (NCBI): domain Eukaryota; kingdom Metazoa; phylum Priapulida; class Priapulimorpha; order Priapulimorphida; family Tubiluchidae; genus Tubiluchus; species Tubiluchus corallicola. Next base: position 318,688 of record JAQGDQ010000099.1, read on the forward strand.
ATTTTATTATTGTCAATTGAAATTCCTAGTGAATTAGTTGAAATATATAGTGCAGTTTCGTTTATAGGAAGAAATGCACAACGCTTACGTCTATGAGTTGCCGATTAAACCATTTTGCAGTCAAGAAAATACGCAGTTTAGTTTAGTTTATGGCTTTGCAAGTTAGATAAAAACAACTATTTGATTAATTTTAAATGAGGACAAAACAAAATGTTTTCTTTTCTGGCCAGTTTTTATAAATCTCAGTGAGATCTTCACAGTCAAAATGAATTCAAATGTGCTCAAAACTTATATTATACATCAATGTAGTAGTAGCTATTTTACGCTATTTTTCTGGTTATAATCATGGTTAAAAGATGCCATTTGGGACTTACGTTAACTCGGGCATTCAATGTAAGGGTCGTCTATGGAATGGAACAATCAAATTTATTCCATTTCCTTAGCCTAACAAACGTAAAAATACAAAAACTGAATAATGGATGATGTTCGTATGTTCAGGTAAGAGAGACTTAATACTTTTGTTGCACATTTATTGTAAAGCAAGGCTAACTGGCTTAGTTTCTTTATTATACTTATGTCTCTGTGTTTTGTAGTGCTTTGAAACTTCGTCTCTACATTGTGTTTAAATTGAAAAGTCATTTTTTTAGCTACTTGAAGTGTTAATTCGTTTAAAAATAGCTGCTGCTCTGCACATTTGTGTTTATGAAAAAGTGCAATCAGTTTGTCTGCTGATCAGACATTAGTTGTGACTGTCACGCTGTTTAGTTTAGTTTAGTTTACTTTAGTTTAGTTTAGACAGTTGTTGTTCAGCGTGAGCTGTTGTCCCGAATGTTGCTGAGCGAGCTTACGTTACAGCGAAGGCGGAGCGATAGACCAATATGTTTGACGTCAAGTATTACCAAACAAACACAAGTTTGCGTTCGCGCTGCTAGTTCTTCGCCGTTACATGCATTTCGCCATTCACTGGTTAGACGGGCACTAGAAACAGGTGCTGTACCTCTCAGTTCAAATGTGTTAATTTGTGACGAACGGTAAATTTGAATTTTTATCTTCAAACTTGTCTACTTTAATACAACACACTGAATATCTTACAGTAGCATTGTACTTCAATTTTCGCTTTCGCAAACACGTGCATTACGCTCGTGGAATATTTTTGCTGTTGGAAATATGTTAGTTTGTGATGTCATCAATAGTTGGACTCGCCCGCCATTAATTAAGTTTTTAATCTATTATTTAATTATCACAAACACTTTTGCAGTATCAATTGTGTTAAAATGTATGCTTTTTATCGGATTGAAAATGGGGTTGTATATGAAAAATCATCCTGTCTTCCTTTAAGTATGTTCTCTGCTTTCTCTAAGGTTGTTTTGTGCTTCTACTAGTAAAATCGGGCAGTTATAAGAGAGAAAAGCATTAATTATTTCAACTTCACTAGAACTTGTTCTAGACTCGAACCCATGACTTGCGCATTGGCTTTAAATACTGTGTTTATAGAGTCCTCGCTCTCGTTTTTACTTTCTCAATGTTCTTTCGCAAACGCATTTTTATAAAACCTTCCTAGGCGCTAGAAGTTAGTCTGAACTTTTGAATTTTTTATCTACCTTTATGCTAAAGATGTTTGGTTGTACACAGTTATACAATTGCTACTAATTTCGCACAAATTCGAGCAACTAAAGCAGATCATTTCCATGTCTGCCTTGACAGCCCTGTAATTACCTAAGTGGCCCCGTTTTCGTGCCGATTTTAACTTCGAGTTTTGCAAGACACCAGCTAGGTGACAAGCAGCAAACGACGATCTGGTAATGGTTAACTGCCTGTCAGAGCAACTTAGGAGGTAAAATAGTTTTATGACACACGGGTCGCAGATAATAATTACCTTGTGCTAGGAATTCCTGTGTCGACAGAAGCGCTATCTAGAGGCCATTCGCCACTACCTAGAGGTCATTGTCACTTCAATTTAACTGCGTCTGTTACCCGATGAGAAGTTATTGTGTAGCCAGTCCGAAGTTTGATTTGAAAATGTTTTCCTTTCTCGTTCTAATTTGATCGGAGATTTATTTGCTGAGCAAATAAGTGAAAACTGTTGTGCACTGGTGGGGTAATATGCCACAGTTTAGAAAAAATTTCCATGAATACACCGTCAGTGTTTTTCCAAGGTTTCACCGGAAGTACAGTAGTTGCAATAATACGCTCTCTCGTCAGTGACTTTCAGTTTTGTCATTGCATTCGCAATTACGTAGGTCTACATTGTAATCATGAAAAAGAGCTGATTATTTCATCCAGCACCAGATTGTTGGCTTTTGTTAAATAACCTCGCAGCAAGGTGCAAATTATATTTATAAGCTAATTACGGTGCAGTATTGATAGATTTAACTGCAGTAATTCAATTTAACCTAATTTTATTCAGTTTCGGGTAGCATAGTTTAGGTAGTACATTTCTGGATAATAATAGCTTAGGATCTACTGACTGATCTCTATATGTCTAGAGAATTATATTTATGCGTGTGTGTGTTTTATTTTATTTTTATTTATTATAACTTTTTGTGTGTTTTAGTGAGATGTTCGTATGATATCAGTTTGTAATGCATACACATATATAATATAATTTTTGATAATACAATAAAGTGATAAATCAAATTAAAATCTAATCATATGAGATTTTAATATCTATAAAAATCCAAGGACATATGCAAATTATGTAACTATGCAGTGTGCATGTTATATAGAAAATCCAGAACACTTTTAAGTTAGTAGCATTGAGTCCACTACCGACCAAATCAGTGTGCATGTTATATCTATAGAAAACCCAGATCAGTTTTTAAGTCAGTTGAATAGCAGTCCTCTACCGACCAAATACTTCCCATTTAAAACTTAGAGGTTCAGAATACTTTGTTGTTTTTTCCAGTAAACAGGTCTCTTAGCGTGCGCTTAGCTTCGTATGAATAAGCCTATTGTTCTGTGTAACCTCTGACACAGCTCACGTATTTTGTGTGTTTGTGGGTCAAAATTTGGAGCTGTTATTGACTGCAGCTGCATCCAGCACTCATTAGTGACTGCACTGTACACCGCAAACAGCGTTGTGCCGCAATTAATTTAATCTTGCTGTTGATACCCGTAACATAAAGGCATTGTTAGCATTTTGCGTATTAGTTGGAGATTTGATTATGCCTGTTTTGTGTCAGCATTGTTACATTGTTATTTAAGAAGTCATTGTAAATCCGCTTGTGTTTGGTTAAGAGTGACCTGTGCGTGTGCTCTTTGGTGTATTACCTGTAATGACGGATTAAGGAAAGGCATAAAAACTCTGAAGAAGTTGAGGTTTATTTGTGATTTGGCAAAGCAGGAATGTGGATTCTACTTTATGAGTATGGTGAGAGCATCCTATTATGGTGCTTTGTAGTTACCAAAAACATTGTGAAGAGTTCCAGTGTATTGCATTGCTAGACTGCTAGTGTCTCCCTTATTGTTGATTATTTATAACCTTATCTAATGTCTGCCAACGCAACAATGTTGTGTTGCCTGCCAAAAGTGAAGCAGTTGTTGGTGAAATCGGACCGGAAGTCTGCCTTGAAGAGGCAACAGCTTGCTTGCTCCCGGGGTTTTCACCACTGTCGTCACTGCGGTTTCCGGTTTGACGATGGAAAGCTGTACGGAGACTGTAGGGAACCCCTTGTGGTTCTGACTCCGCAGAAGGTCAGCGAGTTCACTAATCATTCAGTGGATTTCGTCATGACAGATGGCAGTGTTGCCTCATCGTTACTACCAAAACCTGAGGATGTCAGAATTTTTCCAGAAAAGAAACCTCGTCCACTTGGAAGGTACCCAAGGGCATTGATCGCTCGGTCTACACCACTTCTGAGCAAGATCAACGAACGTGACATTGAAGAGTCTGTTGAGGACACTGCGATATTTCATGGAAATGAAACTACTCTACATGGTTGTGCGCTGTCAAACAAATGTGTGAAGCTCTCTTATATTTTAGACGAGAACGGCAACAGATACGACTTGCCGCCGAAGCAGCAGGATTTTCAGATGAAGCTTGATTCTGCAGGAAATGGTAGGTAACAAATTGTCAAAAGAAGAATAAAAATATCTAAATAACGACACATGTGAATTATAATTGGGATACTTATCGCTGAACCTGCTGTTCCTTTTTTCTCTTACTCTCCCTGTCTTTAGAACGGCACTGATGAAGTCATAGTAAAATAGTGCACTAGCCTGTTCTACGGCACACACGCCAGAACAATTTGAATCTGGGAAATTATTTTATTATATATGGCTTTGCTCTGTTCCACTTTACTCTACCTTGTCTTACTCTTCTCTCCGGTTCTGTTCTCCTTTTTTTTGTTCGCTAACATATTTACTGTGATTTCGTATGTATTTGTTCTTTTGGTCAACTGTATTTCTTCCGATCCATATTTACATCATTAAGTAATATGGATTTTACCTCTTTTCTTCCAAACCATACTAACGCACTTCCGTTTGTTGTAGTTGCACATATGTATTCGTGCAGTATTCGTTAGTTACGTCTACATCATTATAAGGTAGTACAAGTTTACCCCATCCCACAAGATTACTGTACAATACTCCCCAGCCCTCAGTGGAAATAACCGTTGACAGCCGCTCAGGAGCTCGAATGATGCTGAAGAGCCTGATATCAAAGACATCTAGAAATCTGCAAGTGATTGATTGAACAGCAAATTTCATTAATTACTCTGTGAATTCCCGATCCAATCTGACATTTGTTTAAACTTTGAGGGACTTTGGCAGCGCTGATGCTTGGAAAAACCAATTTCGTATTTGTGTGTCACGTAGCGTTTTATAATTCTTTTGATTTGTGTTACTTGGTTTTATTTTTTAAAATTAAGATTTTTATTTTGTGATCTATGCCCTGTTCTTACCGTGACTTCCTCTTACCACGCATGTACATTGTGATTTTTGACCTAGACTGAATGTAAAGCTCAAACTTTCTGATTAAAATATTTTTTCAACGATTTACTTTAGCTGATACAATATGATGGAGTTAAAGTCGAACAAAGCAATTTTATTACCATTCTTATTATCTTATATTATCTTTATCAAGAGTAACAACACTTATAATGGGGCACATCATGCAGCATCCTGCCATATGTAAGTACAACAAGAACAAAAACAGCTGCTGAAATCAAAAAGAAAACTTTGCAAATTATGTCATTTTATTATTTAGTCAGATTATGATTGTTATGTATTTTATACTACATAAACGTGACTACACGTATAACAAGGTCCACAACAAACAGTTCACACTTGAAAATGCCTCCAGCATTATGCAAGAAAAATTATAAATCACATTTATCCAATATCACGCATCCAGTGTGCGGCAAAAATCATCCAGCAGACCCAAGATGCTGCATGTTCTATTTTTGCTCGATGAGCAATATCTATAGCTAGTGTCTGTTTTTATTTATAGTAATTACGTCTGAAAAAGTTTAGATGAGGACAACAGCACAGTCTACAATAGACATATTCATACATCTATAATTATAATCCTGTAAATATTATTATTATTATTATTATTATTACTAGTTATTATATTCAATTATTTGATTGTTTAATGCAATATTGCAGATTATATGATCAAAATTATTTTTAATTCGTTTAAGCAGTAGCCTAGCACATATGTGAAACGACTGATCACCAGAAACGTGAATGTGCTTGTGTCATGTGCCGTTCTTGAATTTTCTCAAGTAATCTATCAAAAGTTTTTTTCACAAGCAAATGAGTGTAATTATAAAAATTCTCCTTGTCAGCTAAGACTACAGTTTGGCCATCACGCCATTGCACGATCTCACTTTGCTGATTGTTATATTTCAGATTTTTTAGTCTCAGAATATATGCAATTAAAACATCTAAAATTTCCTCATTCACTTGTATTCTTTCCATTTTTTGTAGCTGTTTACTTATGTACAGCTCAGGAGGCAAATGTTGTGTGATGCTGGGTGATGGTTCAAGTGTATCAAAGGCTTAAATTTAACTCATTTTGGCACATTTTGGATTGTTTCATTAGTTATCTGCTCATCTAAATACTGCAGACATAAATTAATTGCATTTCCATTTTTTGCAACATACATCATTTACATACTTCTTAGTACTAAGATAAATAAGTTAAGAGTTTAACCAGAAAATGCAGTAAACATTGGTAAACAAGATATTCTTTGGGAATTTTACTTACCTGTGCATTTATTATGCAGTAGGGAAGTACGAAAACAGTAATTAAAGTACAAAATATGCAAAAGCTGTCACTGTAATAATAAAAGTGGAAGGAATGACTATAATATATGCATGCTTCACCAAAAAAAAACGAACATTCAAAATATTTTAAGAGAAGGCATTATGTATTTACTGTATTTCTTTCTAGTGATCATGTATTCTCTTAAACTTATCACTATTTGTGGCTAAGAGATTAAGAATGATTTACAACAATATCGGCAATGTCTTTTAATAGATGTATTATTTCATTTGAAAGTGAGAACTAAGGCTGTGTTTGGTAGTGTTGGTTTTTGCTATTTAAATTCTGGTTTTCAAATAATATTGTTTGCTTTGCTTTGAGACAGGACTCGTATTTTGGAGCTAATGAATACGTTACGTCAAACCTTGCAACGCAAGTGTTATGAAATTAGAATCAAAATTTTTATCTTTCATGAGGACCAGTCCCATCCTTTTCTTAGTCCCAGTCATCAGTTTTCTGACCTGCAAAATGCTCAAAATACTCGTTTGGTGTGGAGCGATCACTTGAGTGTTTGGTTGAACTTTCTCGCTCAGTGTATCTCACCCATACCCCGTTGTCTGCTGTTTCGTTTTATCATAATTACATAGATTCTTGCCATTTTTTGACGAGTTCGACAGCTACTTGAGTTTTCTACTTGGCCTACTATTCACAGTTTAACGATAAAGCTCCAAAGAAAGGCGAATACTTGTTCTTTTACCTGGTTTGTACCTCTGGCCCTAGATTTGGGTTAACATGTGTGCCTAATGCTGCAACAGCTATATAATGGAATGCAGTGAGAAGTTAATGTGGCCTTTTTGTTGCCTTGTTTTCATAGGATTCTACTAGTTTAGCATTTATGTATATTGACGTTGCTTCTTATTTTTTGAACCTGGGGCCTGATTCACTTTCTTCTTCATAAGAAACTTCTTAAAAAATTTTTGTTTTCGTAAAGTTATAATCACATTTAATAATCTTATTAACGAAACTTTAGTGAATTCTATCTTAAATTTAAGAATGTTCTTATGGACGACCTTACGAATAAAACAGTTCGTAGGAAGCTTTGTGAATCAGCCCCCCCCCCCCCCCCGTGAGTATATTTGTTGCTGGCTTGTCCCATTTATTATAAAGTGAACGTAACATGTGTAAATGAAACTTAGTATTTGTATTATTTATAAATCTGAAATGACTTGAAATAAGTTAATACATAAATAATTTTGAAATTAGCCTTTGTCTACTGGTTTTATAGTTCACTTGTAAAGGAACACCAGAAGCAAAAATGAAACAGTAAATAGAGAAATTTCCACGAAAGTCATTTAAAGTGTTTGAAATAAGCCGTGAAACTTGTTTTATAGGTATTTACAATCGTTTGTTTGTGGGGGGATGTTTATGACCTTTTTTGTATGTTGTTAAGAAAGTTGTGCATATCTCTTGACTTTGGTATTTGCTGTCATCAGTCTAGTGAAGATGGGTGACAAAAAATAAGATGGCTACGGATTTGTTAAAGTTGTCTAAAAGTCTTACACATTTTTGAATATTTTCTGCAGTAATATTTCTGTATTTTCTGAACCACTTTTGAATCAACTATAGCTTTAGTTCAATTAGTAGGTTGCTGGTTCTTTATAGAATTTGTGTGGTATATTAAATTGCAACTAAATATTATTTATAGAGCTTTGTGTGATGTAAAAGTTAAGGAAAAAGAACAGTTTTATGTAACAAAATAATTGTAATATCACAAACACAGTACAAAAGGTATTTTCATTATAGATATAAATATCATTTGGTGTAACATACATAGAGTTTGGATTTTGATTTTGAATTGTGAAGTCACATTTAATGTTCAGTAGTCTTATGCTTAAGTGCTTTGCTAGATGGAAAATGACTAAAATATCTCTCCGGTTCGATGGCCCGTCTTACAGGATTATTTTTGGTAATGAGTTTCTGTCCTGCCATGATAATTTAACATTTGTAGGCCATGATGGTAAGTTGTTAACTGCTGAAACTTCATACCCTAAAGGCCCCAAGTTTATTATCCCAAGAAAACAATGCAGTCTTTAAGTTTAATAACTGATGGTAGCCAGGCAAAACTGAATTCAAAATATTTCAAGTATGCGAATCATTTAAGCAAAGTAAACAGTACTATAGGTACTAATACAATGTCTGTTTTTTAAACATTCGTGAATTATTCATATTCAGTGCATGGTGAATATTACGACATGTTGTTTGGAATATGTTATTCTCACCCTTACTAACCAGGTAGCTTTTATTAGTACAAACACACAGGGCTTTTGTGTGCAAATGTTGTGGACCCCCATAAAGTACCAACTACTCAAGTGTGATGTTTAATGGAATTGCATTTGTGATTTACTTAGAAATTCACAGTCGTTATTAAGCGATTCCCACTGGGTTGATTTATTGATTACTTGTGCCTGGACAGACTGTAGCGATGGTAATTAAATTGCATTAAATTATGTTTGAACAATTTTGTGGTGTCTATGTCATTAATATGCTTTAACAATAATAAATGGTTAGTCAAAGACTTTGTAGACGTGGCGTCAGAAAATTTCGATTCGTGATACTACTACAGCATGTGTTGTTGTTGATGTTGGTGTTGCTGCTGCTGCTGTAGTCATTGTTGTTGTTGTTATTATGATATTGTCATGTATGATTGATAAGAAGCATTTAAATCGCGTAACTTCAAAAATGACAGTGGCAGTTGTTTTAGGAAGCTGATGACTTTACAGACCCACTACTGTTATACACAGTACAGCTATACAGACCAGGATGTTTATTGACTTTCTTGGCTGTTTTTAAAGTGACAGAAAGCCATCTGTGAATCGTAAAAAACTTTGTGGCGTGGTAATGTTTTTATTTCAACTTGAACCAACTGCGTTACACCAACCTACTACTCTTTTTTAACCGCATTCGCGCTGCATTCGTCAGTTTCTATTAATGTCAGCCATAGCGTTATGGAAGCAACTACAGGCCTGGATGCGCAAATTATGAAAGTGCGCCAACGCAATTTATACCAGCAGTCGGCGTAGTAAAAATAAACAGTTGGGGCAGTTAATTCGCCTTAATAATGTGAAACGCATAAACAAAACTTCTAGACTTCTTCAATTGTTGTTTTTCTTTTACTTTTTGCTAATAATTAGAAGCTAGGGTGGGTCATTTTAGGAGGGTGGGTGTAGTCACTGAACGTGATTATTAGACAAACATTGTTTTATACAACAGTAATTGTGGGGTAGCGTGCAACATGTGTGAGATTATATGATTAAAGACAAAGAGAACCATTGTTGTGTCTAGTCTAGTCACTAGTCAGTTACAGTATACATGCAGTATTGCAGTGTGTACAAGTGTTATTGTTATGACTCACAAGTCTTAATATAGTTCTCCTAGTTGCGCCAAGTCATGTTAAATCTGTACCTCTGGCTCACACTTGATGAAAACCAAACCAGGTCTGTATGTGTGAAAAACTGATAGTGGTGATAAGATATTTTTCTGAGACGATTATCTCTTTTGGAACCACCCGTTCTTACTCATTTCCCTGCCTGTTTTTGAAACCACCCACTCTTACTCATTTCCCTGACTCCTGCAGTCCCATTTCTATCTTATTGGTTAATGTTGTCTGTCAGTCTGTGTGTGCTTGACACTTCAGTGAGCTGTTCTTATACAGCTGTTCAGTGTTCACATATCATAGTGATTTCTCTCACCGACACCATGGTGAAGGGATGCATAAGTCATCCAGTGGGAAGTTTCCTGTGAATTAGAAATTACTTTTGCGACATGCTAGCTTATTTTTACATACTAGTGAAACCTTGGAGTTGTGTGTTTGGAGTTGGGGTTGTGCATTGTGTATTAGCTGTTATGGGTTATACTTCATAAAACCATTGTCTTAGGGAACTGGACATATTAAAAATGTGTAGGTCTTGGTAACATAACTTTGTTTTTCGTCAGCTCACATAATTTCACTACATTGTGTTGTCAGGAGACGTCCGATGCTTCAAGTTTTAATAAATCTGAATAGGCTAAGTTTTGAACATTCTTAAACTTTTTCATTCTTTTATTTCATTGAAGAAGACGAAGGTTTGAGTCTTAGAATGAATTGCTGTTTGTTATTCCTGAAGTGCCATCTCTTAAAAGGATGTTGACTTAATACAAATTTCATTTGGAAAAATGGTGTTTTGTATCGTGACACGTGAGAGAAAACATTTTTAATGCATCAGAAATGATAATTTACATAAAATAGCATTTGCTTCAGGTTCTGTGGACAATGAGGGAAGAACAGGATCTCCCGATGGCAACCAGACTCAACCTGGGGACCCCCAGGAGAATCCACGACTTTATGCTCTGCAGAAGCAGCTTAACATTGAACTCAAGGTAAGTTGATTACTTCTCACAGTTCTCATTATTAAAGTCAAACTAAACCCTTTTTATAAACTTATTGCGAAACTTGTTTTTTTACTTTTATCACTTCGCTCTTAGCAGTATTAAATTTAAACAACCACCATTTTTCGCTGCGCGAGATGAAAATGACGTTATGGGTACAGTCACGAGGTCACCAAAGATCGGTAAACAAACATCAATAACCAAAGACACTTTCCCTACTTCGTAGGTCATTTTCGCTTACTCGCGCCAAAGACGCGAAACATGTTGATCTTTATGGCAATGCACACTTTCACATTTCACCAGAAAAAGAATCATTTAATTTATGCATTCAATAGATGAGTGGTTATAAAAAGGGTAGTTAATTTTAAAAAATTAAGATACTCTGCAGTTAGTATATTCCCTGTATATCACGCTGCCTTCCACAAATCATGCTGATGTAATGATAATTATGATTTTAATTTGCACAAAAACCTCTAAAAATAATGAAATAATGCACCTGCTTTTTTAATTCGATTTTAAGATTATCACTACAGTTAGAAGCTGCTCTTTTGTAGTAAACTTAGGTCTGTTTATGAACACTTTTGCACTTAGCTAATCACAGCATCGTTGGAATACAGTGCTAACTCATTGCCTAAGCAGCATTGGAATTACTTTTTGAGTCATTTTTCTTTGCCATCATTAGCTACTGTTTTAGTAACAGTGACATCATTGTTGGCATGTTTTGGTTGGTTGCTTTAAAACGTTGTTAAACTACACATTGGACACAAATCGTCAGTAAGTTGTTTAGCGCCGTGCTTAGTTTATCTAATCTATGTGCTTAGTTTACTTACAGTTACATGTCCTGATGTAGTGAAAATTGAATGCAATCAAGTACATAACGTCAGTAGTGTAGCAAGTGGTTGCTGCGCTCTCCCTTTTTAATGTTTTGATCATTTGTTTCATGGGTGAAACCACAAATTGTGCACGTTTTTGTGTCGTTGGGCCCGATTTTTCTTTTTCGACAGGATGGGATAAAAATAAAAAGGTTTTTTCTAAGAATCACCCTGAGTTTGATTTGTAGTGCTGCACTAGAATAACTTTTCTATGCATAAGCTGCTCATAACACGACAATCCTTAAACATTCAGCTCCAGCATTAAAACATGCAGATTATGAAAGATACAGAACACTTCAGGTTTTCACAATGATACAACCCGCGTTTAAAGAAACACCATTGTCTCTCCCAAAATTATAGATTTTCTGGGCCACACGACACCCTACACGCAGATAAATAACAACATTAGCTTTTTTTTCTAAGCTATATGGTAATATGGTATATACTATTACTAATTACTAATGTATATATTACTTAATTACTATATATATATATATATATATATATATATATATATATATATATATATATATAGTAATTAAGGCAACTACCATGATCTCTGACTAGGCAATTTTTTGTTAAATGTTTTGTTAATGTTGGATTAGTAATTAATAATTAACAGTCATTGAACTCTTGAGGAATTTTGCCCCCTCTCACCCTTGCACCCAGGGGCGATTGCTTCCTGTAGCGTTGCTACATCTCTGCATAATGTATTTTGTCGACTAATGACTGCAATACAAATTTGCACAAAAGTTTTTGATTTGTGTATTGTCTAGTAACAACTGCAATAAAAATTCGCACAAAGGTTTTTGATTTGTATATTGTCTAGTGATGACTGCAATACAAATTCGCACAGAGGTTTTTGATTTGTACATTGTCTAGTGATGACTGCAATACAAGTTTGCACAAAGGTTTTTGATATGTGCATTGTCTAGTGATGACTGCAATGCAAATTCACACAAAGGTTTTTGATTTCGTCAGTCATGCCAAACTTTTTTAAAAGAGATGTAACTAACGCTCAATTATAATTTAAGTGTGACGAAGGGATTACAAAAAATGACTAATGAAAAAAGAACTTTGTAATGTTTAAAAGACTTTTTAACTAGGATTACTGGCCTTTAGGAAACAGACTAAGACTCGACAGTGGCCCAACTTTTAATGCTTTAGCAGTCAGCATGTTATTGTTCATAAAATGCTTTCAAACTACCACATCGTTCAACGAGATATTCTTTTATTTATGTTTTGTACTCAGTTCTGTTATATTTTATTACCAGGTCAAAGCCGGTGCCGAGAACATGCTGCAGATGTACAACAGTTCTAAAGACAAGAAGATGTTGCTAGAGGCCCAACAGATGTTGGCGGACAGCAAGAGCAAGATAGAGTATATACGAATGCAGATACTTAAGTTACAACAGGAGGACACACTCGCACAAGGAGATAATGAATCAGGTGTGGTAGTTATTTCATGTCTGGAATATTTTTTGTTCTTTTTAACTGCTGATGTGGCATGTTTTGTGTATGGCAACACCTGAAAGTGAGAAAAGTATGGTTGCACTTTGGTGCATGGATTTAGTGTGGATCACTTGAATGTGCTACGTTCAAAAGTATTGTAAGTGCCAAAGTGGTGTACTGCATGTAAACTGTAGTATCAGCTACTTCTAAAAGATGTTACATTTTACTTCGAATGAAGTATTTTGCACTTTAAAGTAGACGTAAGGGGCACGTACTTGTCTATGTAAAATTGTTCGATTTCGTACAAATATATTACGTAGCTAGATTTCAAGGTAAACAGTTTGTGTCATAACAGACAGTTCCTTTGGGAGCAATCTTAATAAATTTGACTTGACTTTTGGTAATTGGTTTGTTAATTGTGATACCAAGTTTGCATTGCATTGAAACTGAACATATTTAAGTTTATCATACAGATTTGTGAATCGGAACGGCAGTGGTGCTGGCAAGCCACTAGCGTAGCAGTGATCAGTTTTTTGCTGGATTAACTGCTGGATTACCTGTCTTGAGGGCAGGTTTCTTTTGTTTTAGAGTTCTGCCTGCCCAATGTCTACAAGGACTTAATGGGCATATGATGACGACGATGATGATGGTGGTGGTGGTGGTGGTGGTGATGATGATGAGGATGATGATGATGATACAGGCTTGTGATATAATAATCATGTGAACATGTGTAATATTTATTAGGTAAGGCAGAGGTAATGACTCCGCTTGATCTACGAATAGAGGAGCTCCGCCATCATTTAAAAATAGAAGCCGCTGTTGCCGAAGGTGCAAAGAACGTTTTGCGACTTTTGCATGGTAACAGGACCCAGGACAGGCGAGCAATGCAAGAGGTAAGAATATTAAAGCACAAGAAAACCCTTTATTTACAATAAGCTAAAAAATCATCTTGAAATTCTGGCCTTCACAGTTATAATCTAATTTATGATATCGTCTTGAAATTTTGCATCGCCTACATGCTGCCTCATTGCCACAGAGCTTGTTTTTAGCAGCAGCGCTGCATAAAACTTGAAAATTAAAACTCCCTCGATGACCGTTAGGCGCAGCTATTTTGATGGTAGATCTTGGCGAATGGTGACAACTTTAGATAACATTCTGTAAAGTGTGGAAAAATAATCAGAACATTTCTAGGGCACACTTCACTAACTAAACAAAAGTTTAGAGGAAAACCAGGTGATTGATTAGACTTAATCTTATTTTGATTTAATGTCCAAAGCATACATTTTCTTGCCTATAAAAGTTAGCAATTGCTTCTTATATTTTAATAATTAGCTTGGAAAGTTAATAATCGGCAACCGAGCACAGCTATCTCTTACCTCACAAACTAACCATAATTTGTTCAGTGGTAGGCGTCTTCCTTACGCATCAAGCAGTTTGTGTAAGTGAATATTGCTATATTATGCTGATGTGATGTCATGAAGATGTGTTCTACGTCACAGATGAACACTGCAGTTCATGATCATGCTTATCATGGTACCGCACCTATTTGTCGACCACGCGAATGTGACAAAATGGTGCCATTGGCAGTCTTAATGGATTCGCTAAAATTTGCAGATTCTGTGTTTTTGCCAGTGCCACTGTCATTTGTAACAGCCTAATTTTCATTTTACTTTCGCAAACATGCAAAACACTTACAGAATGTTTTTGCCATTTGAAAGATTCATCATGCAGATACAACATCTGGCCACGAATTAAGTTTCTAAGCTGTTATTGTATTATGAGAAACATTCTTGTGTAATGTAATTATTATAAGTAACAATATGTGCATGTGTATGTGCGTGAGTGCGTGCTTGTTAGATTATGGTCAAAATAAGGTACAGCCTGAAAAATCTTTTTTACTTTTGCATGTGTTTAGCATGGTACAGGAACAGATAGAAAGCTACTTTATTCTGAATTGGTTAATATGTTGATACTTGTGTTTAGGCTCAACATCGACTAACGGAATCTGATCAGAAACAGCATCTACTACGACATTCGCTAGAACGACTGATCCATGAGCTGCCGAAAAACTGCGAGAAGGCGCTGAACCTTCGCAAAGAGATACAGGTAACGAGCCCGACCACGTACCACGTGAAACGTCCCAGCATCACCACGGCCCAGCAGCAACAGTACTCATCGTTGACAAAACCGATGGCTTTAACCGGAAGTTTAGAAGTTAGGTAAGCATACTCTGGGCACTTTCTGAACAGCAAGTTTTCTGGAAATGATTCGTGTATGTGGAAGTGGAGGATTCTTTTATGGGTGGACAATAGCTTGAAAATTCTGATATAATTTATGCTGAGTTAGCAAATTTTCAAAACGAGATCTAACTGTAAGTGTGAATTTCGATACTGAGCATAGCTCTGTTTATCAAAGTAGACAGTATCATCTGTTTATCAAAGTTAGTATCATTGTATAATAATTACTCCACATTTTGACTCTTTCTGCCAGATTTGTTTTCAGAATTTATAAATAATTGTTTTCGTCATTATAGTCTGTCATTAATTGATAAAGTGTATTGTGTTTTGCTATACAATAA
Source organism: Tubiluchus corallicola (assembly GCA_030141605.1). Classification (NCBI taxonomy): domain Eukaryota; kingdom Metazoa; phylum Priapulida; class Priapulimorpha; order Priapulimorphida; family Tubiluchidae; genus Tubiluchus; species Tubiluchus corallicola. The sequence goes on from JAQGDQ010000099.1 coordinate 334,223, forward strand.
AAATGGTGTCTTTGGCAGATTAATTTAGAGTTTGCCCTGACTTATACATCATGTGATAGAAACTTTTACATCTTTTATGTGTTGATAAAAATATTTTGTATGAGAATATTTTGTACGAGAATTTTCTGTTATGCATTTCTGTAACCCTTGCTTCAATGTTTTGTCTATTTGTTAATAAGGGGCAGTTTGACAAGTTTGCTGTGCCATCTGTTCTCAAATTTGTTATACTACCTCTGCGATGCTCTTGCCCTTAATTGAGCATTGCGTAATTCAATGTTTTATTTTACATGAAGAATGTTATGTGGTTTATCTTGTGAAACTGTTGTAATCTAAACACACATGATACACGTGGGATAGAAGCAAAATTTCTTTTAAAATTTCAATTTTGGTTCGAATGATGATTGAATAATGACACTGTTGGCTACATGGTTTCCAAAACGTGTGGCCTACTAATGAATTATCTAACTTCAATACAGCTAAAATTTCATCTGAAAAACAAAATTGTAATTTAAATATAAATGTTTTCTGTGGAAATTAGAGCACATGATAACTTATGTGTATTATATTACAATCGGCATTTGGACGAAAATTTAAATGTTTGGAAGGAACTTACAATTCCCCACACAATTTAAATACCCTAACTCTAACCGTAATCCTAAGCCTAATCCGAATCCACTTCACTAATAATTTCTTGTGTGTGTGGAATTATAAACCTTAGCCAAATTTTTAAATAATTTCTTGCTCCTATCCCACTTGCATCATCTGTGTGTTCATATTATTCATTCATTGGTAAATTCATTGGAACAAGAGCCTTATTGTAAATGTACAAAAAATTATGTTGAACGTATTTCAGGTTGATGGGATGCCAAGATCTATTAGATGAGGTTCCCGGACGTTCGCGGCGAGATTCCGCCTCCAGTCCCACGGAAAACATCCGGGGAGTTTTCGGAGGCAGCAAAAAATTTCACAATCGCAGCTCTAGTAAGACGTTTCACATTAAAGATGACATATCAAGTGAGCATTTTTGCTATTTTTCTAATTGGTAGTGGCAAAAAGTAACTAGAACTAGGTAGTTGACTAACAAATGTGCTGAACTTGATAAATGATTCTTCTGGACAATAGGTTATTATTTACTGTACACAGTGAAAAGGCTGACTTTATAATGTGAAAATGTTATGCCGTAAAGGAGTTATGCAGCTTGCAAGAAACCTCTGAGAATGCTTCAGATTTCTGTACTTGACAATTTTTGTGTGACATGCATGCAAAATACGTGAATGGCATATGATTTGAAAATAGAAAAATTTTTGTTTCTAATTTATGTTAGACCCATTTTGCCTGAAAGGCTTTTCACAAAATCTGAAAAGCTGCATATTTAAAGACTCGAGAGGCCCCTGTTTCTGCTTTTATCATTTAATATTTCAAATGATTAACCCATTGAATAATCAGTATCTTTTGGCTGGTATCTTGCACTGTCTGGAACTCGTTCTTCGATGGAATACCAATGGTTTGGCTGGTGCTGCCACCTTCTTGAGCTATTTAAGCTAGATGAATAAGCATCTATGGTATTAAACTTTCATGTGCCCTAATTGCTATAGTAAATATTTTATATTAAATTACACTTTTGTTTTTCAGATGAAATTTTAGCTGTATTAAAGTTAGATAATTCATTAGTAGGCCAGACGTCTTGGAAACCTTGTAGCCAACAATGTTGGGATCAAAGATTTAGTATTAGTCTTGATCGGGTAAGAATATTCTGTGCATTAACGTCTTAAAAAAATTGTCTGACTTAACAAGTTGAACCACATAAAATGTCATAGACATTATGCTGGCTTTTGAATTATAAATTATGCACAAAAAATGAATTTTTTATATCAAATATTTCTTACAACCAAAAAAGCCTTTTCAGCAATACATACTGGAAAAAATGTCATTGGTTTTCAATTTAGAAAGTAATTTGTAATTTACTTTCATGTGTTTTCATTTCGTATCGTCAAACTGAGCAAACGTTAATGTTATCAAAGATTATCAAAGCTTTGTCATATTGACAAATATATGCCTTTTCTTCCATTTTCATTGCACTATCTTCATTCAATATCATATCCCTCTTTTCAAGTTTCATTTCCATTTATTTAAATTAGATTTTTTTCCATTAACTTACTAACTTACTACTTAAGTACATGCTCATTAAAAAATTAATCGTGAATTTGTAGTACTTGTATGTCTTCTCTACAGGTCTATTAATTCGTTACATTTTGCCTTCCTTGTAAACACATAATTAGTGAATAATTTCTGCACTGTAGGCTGTACCTATAAAACTGGATGTTTGTTTGTTATAGCCTTTCACCGACGATGACTGCAGGCAGCAGCCAAAATGCTTTGGGACATATTTTTTTAACGTTTCATATCTTAAAGTTTTAATGAAAATTGTTTTCTTTTAATAATGTTGTGAGTGCAAATTTAACTTCAATTGCTGAAAGGGTTTGTACGTTGTAGGACAAGGTGTACTTTTTCCATTAATAGTTTGTCTTTTATATTTTTGTCTTATTATATTTTTGTCTTTTTTCATTTTCATTCACATTAACTAAAAATTTTTTCTTTATTTTCAGTCACGTGAGTTAGAGATAGACATCTATTGGCATGACTGGAGATCTCTATGCGCCGTAAAGTTTTTGCGTTTGGAAGATTTCATGGACAACAAACAGCATGGTATGGCTGTACAACTTGAACCTCAGGGGACGCTATTTGCTGAGGTAAATCTTTCCAATCTAGATCAAAAATTAAAATTGAAATTTGAGCTTGTACGGATAGGGCATGCTGTTAACAGCAGTGCTATGGAATCGTGTTAATTTTGTTTCAAAATTGTGTACTTGAGGATTTGCATAGTCATTTTAGTTCTGGGTTTTCTCCGTTTATTAGACTCGCGCTTTATAGAATCAGTCGTTTATTGACTCATTTGGCACGGGCCACTTCTATTCATCTATGTATAAAAAGCATCATCTACGCATAATCGACTCAATATTTTTTATTCATGTACTTAAAATAAGGCATTTGTGTGTGGTCAAAGAGCTTTTACTACATTTATGTCATATTTAGGTTGCTTTCATGCACTGTAATATAGGTAAAAGACAATCAAGTTAAGCACTGTTGTTGTAAGCAAGTTTGTTTATCAAGCTTGTCTGGCGTTTTACTTGAAACATGCTTGGCAGTTTCCTTTTGAAGCGCTTGCTGCTTTTCACAAAGCGCTTAATCAGTCCTATGTTGCTGTTATGCCACCGATACAACAGCAGCAATCTGCTAGTATTCTTTGTGATTTTACAAGTATAAACATCATAGAGCAACTAAGAGTATAGAGTAAATTTTGAAAAATAGAGCATAAGTGTGCCTACTAAAGCGAAGAGTGATGACTCGTACGTCTATACTGCACCCGTCGATTAATAGATTCAGTTGGTTAATTGGGTCAAAACACTTCCTTCCCAACGTGAGTCTATTAAGCAGCATCTACTGTAATGCATTTTTTACTATTCCCGGACTAAGCAGTTTCTATTTGTTAACAACATATTTTTTCTATTCGCTCTGTAATTTTTTTTTCAGATACATTTTCTTAACCCAGTGATTTCTAGGAAACCAAAACTACAAAGACAGAAGAAGTTATTCAAACATAAAGGCAAGGTTTTTGACTTTATTTAAATTCTAACCCTTTGAAGCAAGATGTTTTGATTCGGTTTTAGTTATATCTGCTGTACAGTTGATTCAGTTGCACAGTTAAATGTGTTTTCATACATAAACTAACTACAACACTAATCAGTGCAATAAAATGGCAATTTAAGGCTGCAAGCATAAGTAGTAATAAACCTTTTCACAATTCCAGTGATTGATGATGATCGAGAAAATGTCGAAGGTTAAGTGAACCTAACAATATTATTTGAGCCAAACAACGCATTTGTTTACACTTGACAACGCCTCGATGCCCATACTGTTTTTGGTGTTAATTTTCACTTCAGTTATTTCCTTTTATGTGGATTGGTGCTGCTATTTTCCTAGCTGTTTTCTGATAAAACTATACTCAATAAATCCATTAGTTTAAAATTATACACGTGTAGTATAATAATAACAATAACTACGTATTTCACCTGTATGTAAGTTACGTGAATAAGGTCTTGTGACAGTTGTACTTAAATTAGATCCACTTTATTCACTTAACCTTTGACCTACAGCAATTGCACATGCGCATAGCGAAACTGTGAAAAGTCTTGTTATGTACAAATGCTCATAATTGTTCTAACTTACTTTTTCTTATATTGCACATGTAGTGCTCTAGCAAGTCTCTCTCCGCATTATATTTAACAAACATAGTTTAGAATGATAAAATAATGTTTCCTAAAAATATGTCAAGCTTTCCTTTTGACGAATTTTGAGTAATTTGCTGCTGCAGTAAAGCAGAGATCAAGTTTCAAGTCCCAACAGATTAAAATTTCTTTACTGTTCTAATTTGTTAACTTATTTCTTTTTAGGAAAGAATTTTTTGAGGCCAGGCCAAATGAATATAAATGTTGCCACTTGGGGGCGATTGATGAAACGACAGCGACCTGAATCACGAGAGTCGAGTCTGCCTCCTGGTATGCTGGTGTTTTTTTTTAATACATTTTCATGTCAAATTCCAATTAGGAACATTAGAAGCTCATAATTTTTGATTTTCCTCACCTTAGAAACTATGAGATGTGCAACATAGTCTTCTTCACATCTTTCTGATAGCAACAGAAATTTAGAATTATGAAATGTTCTTCGCTTAAATTAACAAGAACTTTGTGTATTAGAATTTTTCTAGAACTACGCTGCTCTTTCATATCGAAGTAATCAAATACAATTTCTATTAAAGACGGGGCAGACTTTTTGCATAAATTGTAATTGACGTTATATACTGCAGGTTCATTCTTTTACAGAATCGATTTTGGCTTCTTACTTTCCAGTGAAACTAAATGAACAAAGCCATTTAGTGCAGATATTGTCCCTGTGATTGAAACTTTTCAATCAGCTGTGGTCATCCAGTTTTCCAGCTTGATAGTCAGTTGAGAATTCCAAATCAAACTTTACTGTGATTGTTTGTTATGTGAAAAAGGATACAGGAATGTAATTTATTTTTCGTGGAGTTTAGACTAAACAAAATAGATCACAGCGATATTTACACATAATAATGCAAGGTAGTGACTGGTAGCATGGTGGCATAAATCTTCTTGTTTGTAAGGATTCTGCAGTTTGTTTGTTGACTATCATTTACTCCTTTATATGTAAACAAGAAATTAAGATAACTGTTACTTTCTGCAAATAAATTTGCAAAGTCTGCTACTGAATTTAATTGAAATCCTAGATGGACTTGCACAGAACTGTGATTGAAAAATGATAGTATCCTTAGCTGTTTTTCCTTATACAGTAGGTAGTCGCCGTTTTTTACACTCCCGGTTAATAAACTCAGTCACTTAATTGACTCAAAAACACCTGGAACGGGCCACTCCTATTCAAATGTATGTAAAAACTGTCGATAATTGACTCAAATAACACTGCATAATTGACTTAATATTTTTGCTTCACGCACTTAGAATAAGATACTTGTGCACACCCAAAGAGCTTTTGCTGCATTTATGTCATCTTTACATTGATTTTGTAGACTATAATATACGTAAAAACAGTCATGCTAAGTACAGCTTTGTTTGTAAGCTGGTACAGTACGTTTATCGTATGCGCTAATATGTTAGTGAAGCGGTTTTGCTTTTAATCTGTCACCTGCTTGTCTACTACAATTGACATCGTTGTTTCTGGAAGCTAAACATTTAATCACTTGCTTAATGGTTTGCTTTTGAAGCTCCTGCTGCTTTTTACAATGTCATTTGCCAACTGCAGCTCAAGCAGCTAGGTGACTAAGTGTTTTGTGTGAATATGTGCAGCATACAGTAACATATTTTATCGCTATGAGAGTTGCATAAACCAACTTCTTTATGAAGAAGGGAAGCAACCGACCTTGCACAATTTTTTGTAATTTTTAATTGTAATAATCAGATTTTTGCAATTTTTTTCTTTTTTTATTAAGTCACATATAAATTATGCTTTTTAAATAAATTGCACATAGGTATTTTTGATGTTAATTCGTTTCTAAAATTCATTTAAAGCCTTTGCAATGCATACTAAGGTGAAGAGTGATGACTCATACTTGTATAGTAGTAATATACTAAACCCTTCGGCTAATTGACTGATTCGGTTAATTGTGTCAAAACACTTCAGACCAAAGTGAGTGTATTAAGTGGCGGCTACTGTAGTTATTCCTTCCTTAGCTTAGTGTACCGATGTATAGAATTACAGATACACATGTATAAAATAAGGATTGCTTCAGGTTTCTCACTAATTCGACTTTCTGATTGACCTATGTTCATCTTGTGGTGAACTCTTACTCTGTATTTGAGAGTTTTTTGAGTCTACAGTTACTTTTAAATCGCTCTTGTGAGAATTTTAGTGACACCAAACTTGATGTCGTATGTCTGCTTCAGCAACTATGTGCCTATTTGCTACATTCTTTTCTACATACAGTCAAACCTCTTTATAACGCCCCCTTTTATATTGCCAAACTCGCTATAACGCCAACTTTTTTGCAGTCCCAAAGTAGGTGGTATAAGAGGCTTGACTGTACACCCATGCGGCGGTTTTACACCTATGCTTTAAAGTCAGCATGACAGCAGAAGAAAATGGCACAAAACTTCAAATTTAGATTCAAATAAACCATCAATTCCCAATTATCAACTACCAAGTAAGAGTTTACAACGAGATGAGCGTCATTGTCGATTAGCTGAAAAGAAAATTGAAAACCGTATTATTGGAAGACTCTTCAAACACTGTATTTCTTATAAACCTTTTTGTATCTGCAACTTGTGTGGTAAAAAGTGTTATTGACTTATGTTGATAATAATTGAACACCTATTCATGATCAGTAACAGAAATCAGAATGCCCTAAGATAAGATAAGATAAGATAAGATAAGATAAGATAAGATAAGATAAGATGCGATAAGATAAGATAAGATAAGATAAGATAAGATAAGATAAGATAAGATAAGATACGGTACGATACGATACGATACGATACGATACGATACGATACGATACGATACGATACGATAAGATAAGATAAGATAAGATAAGATAAGATAAGATAAGATAAGATAAGATAAGATAAGATAAGATAAGATAAGATAAGATAAGATAAAGATAAGATAAGATATTTATTCAGGATAAGCAGATATTGATAGAGCAGAGCTCGTTTACAACAAAGTCCTGATTGGTGGTTTTAAATTTAAAATTAAGAAAAATAAATACATGTGTAAGGATGCAAATATAAAAATTTCGAAACAATACAATACAAGAATTGTCAATTAAAACATAAATAAAATAAGCAGGCACACAAAAAAGAAGGCTTAGATTACCATCGCAAAAAACATAAAATAAGCATACAAAGCAAAAAACCTTTGACATGTTAAAAAGGCGAAATAAAAATACAAAACCTGTTATGCCCATGGCGAGTCTCAGAAGAGCACTATCTTATTTTCAACCTACTTGTGACATTTACAGAGATGTTTTTGTCCTTGAAAATTGATAAAAAACTGCAAGCGAATTTAAATTTTGGTATTTCTTTTACTTTTTTTAGCTGACCGAAGTGTTCCCGTGCACAAGATAAATTTCGACGAACCTCTTAGCCCAACAAGCCCTCTTGAGTCATCTGATCTGTCTCGTGTGGAAAAAATCAAATATGAGTCATGCAAAGAAGAGCGTGAGGGGGAGGTGGGAATGGATCTGGGTGAGGAGAGTCAACCGCCGCCTCCTTTGCCAGAAAGCTTGCCCCCACCATTGCCAACCTCGCAGCCTCCAGCGGAAGATTTTGGATCCGTACAGGTGTGTAGGCTGTTTGTTAAAGGAGATGTTACTGCACAATGAGTGTGTTGAATCTGTGAAGTTAAAAGTATTTTCATAATTAGAAATGAAATCCTTTTGACTAATTCAAAACACTTTTTATGTAATGCAAATGCTTAAACTTAACCTGAGTAATTTCAGTAGTTTTCCAAGCCCTATGCATTTAGTTTGACAAGTTTAAAATTGTGTTATTAAAATGATGTCAGTGCACAATAACGAAACTAAATCAGTTTATAAATCAGAAGTTAAATTGTAATGTAGTAAAAACAGCAAAACATTACTAAAATCTGATTCACCAGAATAAATGTCGAAAACTTTCGTTGTTTGCGACTTAACCTACAAGGCTATAAGGGCCACCACTGTTTTCCTTAGAGTTCCTTAAAGTTGTTGTACAAATCTATTTCTTTTAAATGTAAAAGTTAGGAACCTAAGAATTAGCACTTTATGTTGTTAGAATTTGCAGTGAAAGCAACTATAGCATAAACATTTAAAGTTGCACGTAGGATATAAAAAATTAATTTTTATTTTCCTAGCATCGAGCTAGGCACCATTACATTAGCTTACCTCCACACTATGTTTTTAAAAAAGTAAAATTTACTATTCTTACTAAACTTACAAAAGTAAACTTACTATTACAAAGTACTTATCCAGTTCATAAAACACTCGTTATAGAATGCACCATTTTTTATTTTTGCAGGAAAACTTAAAAACGTTGGGCTTTTTTGACATGTCTGAACTTACACTTTTTAATAGACAGCAGTAATAATATGTGTGGTGTGTGCATTTTATGTGCACTATTTTCTTCTGTAAAACAGGTGTTTGTATTTACTACACAATGCAGTGTGGCATTGTGTGATAAGGTAACTGGCTTCTTTCAAGTTGTTTCTTTTACAGGATGCACTGGCTTCCTTTGATTTTCTTCTGGAAGATTTGGTACTTAGTTTTTTTTGCTTCTGTGTTGTGCTTTTGCATGACGAGTGACGTAAATTGGTGTAATTATAAATATATTATGCAGTAGTTTTGTTTGTTGGAATCCCACTTTAACACAGTGGTCTCTCTTATTGGGGCATTATTAATGCAGTAGTTCTACTTGCTGATGATTTTTTGTATGTTAGATGTTACCGTAGTCATTTTCCCTATCACAAATTCACAATGTAAGTAGAAAATTTTTGGAGTTGCTACCTCAATTGGTGATGCCTTGTGAGCCCTTGTGAATAAGAGACGTGGGTTAAATCTTGTTACAGATTAGATAAATATTTCAAATATGTTACTACTTTTTTCCAAGGCTACCATCTTGTTTACCTGTTTATCTAAATCTGTGGCAGGTCTGACGAAAACTTGCCAGTCATAATTGTGAGCGACTCCTTCCTTAAGTCTTGCTACAGATTAGATAAATATTTCACTACTGTTTTCCAAGATTACCATCTTGTTTACGTGTTTATCCAAATCTGAGGCAGATCTGACCAAACTTGCCAATGATAATTGTGGATGCCTCCTTGTTTATGTTCTCCAGAATTTTCCTGTTTGTAAAGTAACTGAAATTGGTATCTATCTGTCTATCTCTTATTATCACAGTGAGTGACATTTTTCAGAATCCTTCCTTAGATCTGATTTTCACTTAAAAAATTTCAGTAATGCATGCATTCGGAACGAAAGACTTAGCTTGAGCTGTTGCTGTGTATTATCCATTTCTATGATGATCTCAATATATTTTTCCCATAAGTGTGTAAACTGTGTTCATTTGAAAGTTTGCTGCCTCTTAAATGGTATGTGCTATGGCTGGTTTGTTAATTTTATATCATCGCTTAAATTTATCATGCCACATCCCAGCTTTTGTTTATTCAATGTTGTATCATTTCAGATTACATTGTGCTGTGCATGAAACACATGTTGTTTTTCCAATTGGCCATATTGTCTCAGTTTTTAGACTTTTCAAGATTTTGGTATACATTCGCATCAGCACATCTTTTTGCTAGCGTGTTTTCACTTGCAAAAATCTACGAATTGTTTCTCGTTGTGGTGTTTGTAATGGAGTTTGTAACTGCACCTGTCCAACGTCCGATTCTGATCGAGGTCAACGATCCCAAAATAGCCTAGACTTTTTGATTGAAGATATTAAAAAGATGCTAATGCTTAGGCAATTGATATAGTACTTTGAAGTTTAGGTAATTAACAAATTAAACCGAATATTGTGAATATATCTAACCATTTAAATTAGTATAACTCACTTTTAGAGATGGTTTAGCACCATAATTAGCAAAGAAGCCTTTATGCTTAACACATTGCATTCTGCATTTGCATTGTGTGTCCTTGTGGAGCACATTATAATGAAACAATTGACGTTCTCTTGAAGTCTTGTCTATATAGATTTGGAACATAAATGTTAACAGCAATTGAAATTTATCGAGCTAGGCAAGCTTCGCTCAAATTTAAGTGATTTTTCAGTTTTTTCTAATCTTATAATTTTGTAATGGGTGACATTGTTTGTCAATGCCTAGGTTATAACAGAGGCGTAAATGAAAAATGGTATGTGTGAATTTTGCAAACAGTGTGGAATTTTTGTAATAATTTGCCTCTATTATACGCAAATAAGCCTTTTCACACTTCCAGCGATTGCTAATGATCGTGAAAAAGTCAAAGATTAAGTATACCAGACAGTACATTTGTACACACTTGACAATGCCTCGCAGCTCATGCTATTATAATAGTAATAGTTTTAACAGCTAGATAGAACCTTACCTAAAACATCTGAAGTTACTGAACTGTTGCGGCAGACGGTTTTGCTGTACCCATACGTCACCTAACGGTTGTAGTTAACACGGGTTGCTGGGACTCAGACTTTGATCTACAGCAACTATGCGTACGCATAGTGAAACTGTAAAAAGGCTTATTAATTTGATGCAAATTGATCGCTGTTTATTCAAGTTTTGCATTTAATTTCTTTGATTTGTTTATTTGGAATTAATTAGTTTATTTTTTACAGGATGCATTATCAGCATTTGATTTTCTCCCTCAGGAGAAGGAGGAATCCCGGACGACAAAGGTCTTGGAAGATGACGAATTGTCGTCTGTTTACGATACGGTCCCTACGCAAAAACCGCGCCCACCGCTGCCACCCAAACCTCCCCGACAGCTAACCATTGTAACTGCGGTGTCTCAACAAGAACCAGAGTAAGTGTCCATCTCTTATGCTGGTTCTTTTTCATTAATTATTTTTATGTGTTCTTGCTTTTAAGTGCTCGATGTTCTTTCTTTTATCTTTGCATTGCATTTGAAAGTTCCTACAAAGTGGTTTTACTTTTAAATGTTCATTGAGAACACGCCACCAGTGCCACAATCATTGCTGGTGTCGATCTACTGTATTCAAGTTGTAGTTTGTGTATTAATGTCTATTTTTACTTTTTGTTTCAGCTTTTCTTCTGGACTTAGCATGGAAAACTTTAGGTGTATTAGTGTGTTAGGGCGTGGTCACTTTGGTAAGGTAAGCAGATGAACCCTTTACATTACTTTTTTGTACAGAACTTGAATTACTTAAATATTTAAAATTCAATAATTAATTTTTGTTTTTAGTATGACATGATGCTTCTTTTGTCAGTTTATTAATTTAGCAAGTTTCTTATCACCGTATCTGTAAGATTTTATATTTTCGGAACCTAAACAAATTTAACACTCGCCGTTGTGGCACAATTAAACTTTGACCTACAGCAACAGCAACTCACAACGAAACTGTGAAAAGGCCCATTCACACTGCAATCTTGTGTTTTTACTGATGAAATCTTTAATCTGGTGTATTTCATAGAGTTTAAGGGAAGAAAACTTAGCTACTGATGATGACCTAAAATTTTATAAACTTTTTAAATGCTGTGTTCATTTAATACATACATTTTGCTTTTTAATGGAAGACCACTAATTTGGCACTTTAATAGTTTATACTAACCTAGGCCCGGCAAAACATTTTGTGTACAAATCCATTTATAATAAATAATGTGCGAACATCCTACATAGTCTTCATTTATTTACCTAACGCAAAGCCAGAAGCTTTGATGTACAGCCAAAGTTATAGGCAGAGTACAATGGAGTGATGTCAGAATACTGCAAACGTCACCATAGCTTCTAAGTGAGAATCGCCCAAAATGGAACCTCCATTCAAGTTGTCGCCTCTCCTTTTGGTGGAGGCGTCCTAAAATTTGACCCACATTGTCGTGTAGCCTGTTCCTCCTCTTTCCATTGAGCTGGAAAGAAAACAATACTAGATTGAGAGGTTTTGTTTGATATATATATCCAGATACCACCGAATTAATTTTATGGATGTTTTGCCATTATCAATTAGCTAGTTAGTGGCTAATGAAATGCACATTATTTCTTTTGTTGCAGTTTGCTGACTAATTATTGATATTATTTGTTTGCAGGTTTTACTAGCCGAATACAAGAACACACGTGAAATGTTCGCCATCAAAGCTTTAAAGAAAGGTGACATTATCTCCCGTGAGGAAGTTGAATCACTCATGTCTGAGAAACGCATATTTGAAGTTGCCAATGCCGTACGCCACCCGTTCTTGATCAATCTCTTTGCCTGTTTCCAAACAAGGGTGAGTATCTCAACTTTTGAACTTTTGATCGTCTGTCTATTTAGCTAATTGACTGTTGATTGGTTAACTGCCTGATTAATTTGTTTATTTGTTAATTAACTATTACTGTGGTTGACTGTTAGCTAATTGATTGGTTATCTGTAGAGCTCAAGGCCTCGCCGTTTCAGCTGAACTCCAATCGGTTTATTTTTACAGCCGACATAGCCGATAAGAAACCCAGCTTTAGTCGCGCCAGCCACTCACTGATGAGAGTCAAGTTAACCGACATTTTTGCCGGCTATGTAGACTTTCGGTCTTGCGATAATCACGTGACACTGTAAATCACTGGTTGAAATGTGGCAAACGCATTCCAGATTCACAGTCAGATTGTGAGTGTGCTGGCAGAGATACTAAATATCAGAAATTTTTGAACGAAAAAGTTGGTCAATTCAAAATTAAATGCACAAATAGGCAACATTTGTCACACGTATGGGATCATTTAGTGTTCAAGATAAGCCTTAATTTTGTGTAAATACTGTTTGTAAATCCACTGGCACAAAAGTTACGTGGCCTGCTATAACTGTAAAATAGTGTTATTTGATCGAGTACTCCTGTGGTTTTTATAAACGTAAATTTAATTGGAATGTTTAATGTAATTAAGAGGTATTATTGCTTTATACTATAGATTGTTATAAAATTATAAGATTAAGGCTGGCCATAAAAAAATTTGTTTCTGTCTTACTTCATGAGCTCAAAAGATGTCAGTAGGGAGGGAGGGAATTTTTTTTCAAATCTTTGTGAATGTTTAAAGCTGAATCGCTGAAACGCGGAATATTTAAAATCAGTTGAAATCAGAGTTGTTTATTTCCCACTGGTTAGCAATAATGTTTTGAATTTTTTCAATGCACATTTTTTCACGCTTTGCTTTTTAAGTTTCGCATTACTAAATTATCGTACAATTATCGATTATTGTATAGTCTCTTTTTTGTATCATGAATGTGTTTGTCTGTATGCGGCAAGACTACTCGGCCATTAATACACCGATTTGGAGGAAAATTCCGTACTTTTTAGCCTCCAATACAATGAGCATCATACAAAATAACAACTCTGGCCAAGAGTTAGCCATGGAAAAACATGGCCGGGTCCTGCGTTCCCCAAAAGAACGATGTTATAATAATTATTGCGTTTTACATTTTAAATTAAAAAATGCACTTTTATATGACTGCGCTAAGTAAGTATATGAACTTACAAAAAAATTATAAAATTCCCAGCCAGGTGCACGATAAAAAATATTACCCGGGTGATTAGACAGATTCAGAGTTGTTTTATTGTCAGCCTAATATAATATTTATTATAACATTTTCAATGAGATTCATTATTTATATAGGACCACGTGTGCTTTGTGATGGAGTATGCCGTTGGTGGTGATCTTATGATGCACATTCATGCTGATGTCTTTACGGAGGAGAGGGCTTGTTTCTACGCAGCTTGCGTCGTTCTTGGCTTGCATTATCTACATGAACACAAGATTGTATATAGGTTAGGTTCTTCGTGATATTTCTATTAATCGTCTCTTCGTGTGCTTTACAGTAATCAAAGTCTGTAAAACTATAATCCTTTAAGACAAACTTGCAAGTTTTGTGGAGATTTTGCACCTTTTTTAATGTACAGTTTTTTTAATTACATTTTCTTTGCAGGGATCTCAAGCTAGACAATCTTTTGCTGGATGCCGATGGCTTCGTTAAGATTGCTGATTTTGGCTTGTGTAAAGAAGGCATCGGTTTTGGTGACAGGACTGGTACTTTCTGCGGCACCCCTGAATTCTTGGCTCCGGAAGTGCTGACAGAAACGTCCTACACAAGAGCTGTTGACTGGTGGGGTCTGGGTGTGCTAATTTTTGAAATGTTGGTGGGGGAGGTAAGTTTGCATGCACGTCAATCTTATAGGCATTTGCATTTTAAAATGAAGTCGAATTTAAATTTTTGCTAAATTTGTTCACATAAGCATCTTACTGAAAGTCTGTGCACCTTTATCTTGTTGACAACTTGGTCTTATGTTTCTCGTGTTTGTCTTTTAGTCACCGTTTCCTGGCGATGATGAAGAAGAAGTTTTCGATAGCATTGTGAATGACGAAGTGCGTTATCCTCGATTTCTCTCTACCGAAGCCATAGCCATCATGCGAAGAGTAAGTTTTTTGACTTTTAATTATTAATATAACTCGTGAGATCTTATTATGGTATTCTAAATTGTGAACTTTAAATGCAACATAATGTAATATTTTCTGACAGCTTACTAATGCTCTAAAGCTATTCATGTAAAAGACCTACCTCTTATCGTTTTAGTTGTTACGGCGCAACCCAGAGCGTCGCCTTGGCTCGAGTGAAAGGGATGCGGAGGACATTAAGAAACAACCATTTTTTAGGGTGAGTTACTATGATTGCCCTGAGTACAGTGGCATAGCTAATAGGAGAGCAAGGGAAGCAACTGCTCTGCCAAGCAAATGTCTAAAAAATTGCACCATTTCAACAAAATTTTTAATTGCACAGCCTTTGAAGAATTTTCTGGAGTCTACTTTAACTTTATTTGACTAACCTGCCTCCAGTGTTTTTGAAATGAGCGTGCATTTATGGAATTCATTTGTCAAGATTGACTAATTGAACCAAGGCTCAAATTCTTCCAGATTTAATTATTATAATATATTCTTGTCACACGCTGAAATTGTCCATTGTGGCATAAACAATTAAACATAATTGCTAGCTATGCAAGGGGCTATGACCTGAGTGCAGATAACTTTAGGTTTGTTTCCAGTGAACTACAAAAGATATTGACAGTCAAAATATCTTGATATTGCTTACTTTTGGACTGTAAAAAAATTGACATTTAGTGAATTTGGCATTTTAACGAGGTGCATTAATACCTACATGTCTACACAAACGAAGACATTATGTTTTGCCAAAAATATGATCGATGAACGAGGTTGGCATTATAAAGGGCTGGGGAGTGTTATAACGAGGCTGTACAATATACATACTTGTATACAGGACTCCATTATGACCTGTTAGTGCCCCCTCTCAGATAGGGCCACCATCTAACTCACCCGCACACGTCTTGAATGTTTTTACTCGTGATATATTTTAGCGACATTTACATAGCTTGAAGTAAACTTATTCTAAATTCTTTAAATGTACTAGAATAGCTATCATTTGTTTGTCAATAAAATATTCTTTAAGAAATACCACTATTTTACGATTTATTGCAAACCAAATTAGCATATATTTCAACACATCCGTAGTAAAAAACAGATTTTTTTACCTAATGGTTGAGGGGCCCCTGGCCTATAGGATAATCTGGCCCTGCTTATAAATTATTTTCCAATCTGTGTAAAAATGTTCGAAATTGTATGTGCAAGTGTTAATGTGAAATAATGAGTGACTTGGTGTGTGTAACTTCTGCAGTTAAATTGTTGAAATCAAGCTCGTTTTTGTATCTTATTTTTCGGTGTAGAAGCGGTGATGGTGAATATAATGACAGCTGTATTTTTTCTAGCTCTAAAAGTTAGTTTGGTCTTGTCTGTTAATGCCGCCTAAAACTTGCATGCCATTAAAGTCAACAGTCACATTGCTGTTGTTATTTTAAATATACAGATCAAGTTTTTTTTGTAACTGTTTTTACAAAATTTGTATTTTGAAAATTATCTTGTAATTTTAGCACACAGACTGGGATCGATTATTACGCAGAGAGGTTACCCCTCCATTTAAGCCTACCGTGGTAATTATTGCTCTTTTTTTATTGTTTGATCATAGTGAATATAGTTTATTTCATCACTCCTGGCATTGATGGGACTAGAATATTGTAGAATATGAAGCAACATAAGCTTTATTTTGTTTTTACGCATATAATGAGAACATAATCCTACAAAACTTATTATGGCAATTGTGTGGGTGAAGTTTTTGTGTAAAGTGTAACTCTTTTGGCTTAGAAATTGATTAGTCATTACGCATTATTTACATGCAATTTTAGCGTCATCCAGAAGATGTGAGTAATTTCGATGAAGAGTTTACATCAGAAAAAGCCATCCTGAGCCCCACTAAGGACAGACAACATCTAGGTCCAGCTGAACAAGCATTGTTTGCTAGCTTCGATTACATGGCTGACTGGTGTTAAAAACATGATATAGTCTTAAATCTATTTTTCTTTTGTATAAACTTAAGATAAAGTTTTGATATGTAAATTTAAGTGAAATAGATGGGCAACAATGCACATAGCAAATGCACACTATGGTAATAGCTGACAGATTGTTGAGCGTCTATTTTGATGTTTTACCATTTATTAATAAAATTTTCTTATTTTTGAATAAATTATAAAAATTTTCCTGTCCAGCAAAACTGCGTGCTAAAAAGATCATACTAGACAACTAGGCCTTTTAATTGAGAGACGTCTATATTTTCTACATGGTGTGTTAACAGTGCCTGACTTTCTAAGATGACTAGATTGTTTTGTGATTATCACGCAAACTAACGGTTAAATATTACAGGAATAAACCTTTTCACAATTTTGTTGTGTGTATGCGCAGTTGCTGTAGGTCAAAGGTTAAGTGAACCCAACTACAACTGTCACGTGACGTGTGTAAAGCAAAGCCGTCTGGCGCATCAGTCCAGTGACTTCAGTTGTTTTATCGGGACTTTGCTTAATTATGCATTACTGTATGCGTAGGATGATTTACTACCAGGATCGTGCTTGGGAACAAGAAAAAAATGAACTATTTAAGGTTCTAATTAGCTATTAAAACTGTTACCATTACAATAGCATGGGCTACGAGGCGTTGTCAAGTGTACACAAATGCACTATCTGTTACACTTAACATTTGACCTTTTCAAGATCGTCGTCAATTGCTGGAACTGTAAAAAGGCTTACTGATTTTTGCTGCATTATGCTTTTTTGTGTATTACAGTCTAAGATGAAACTATAGATGTGTTTGGTGTGCTGCATTGCATGTGGCCCCATCTACTAAAAAAATGTTGTCCTTACTGTGAAAACTGTTTAGGGTTCACTGTTCCTAAAAAAGCATATTTTTACCAATTTAAAAACAGTTTTTCTGTGCGAAATAAGAAAATTTGTAAATGTTCCGTGCATATTGTACAAAACCAGGATTTGTATTCTACGAGGATGCGTGCCTTATACTTAGTGTTGTTATTATTGTTGTAAATATTTATATTAAATAGTTATGTCAGTTTAATTTTGGTGCCAGCCAATTGGTGAAAATATGATTGTTTACATATTTGGTTCGACATTTTGGACAGAAATTTTGGTCTGCACGTTATGCATCAGTTTCTTGCTACTTTGCATGTATAAAATAAACTGTTACGAGTCTGCTGGATATTTTTTGTGTATATTATGATGTCTATATTATATATTCTAGGTAATTATTTTAGCATACAATAGAGTTAAATGAATTTATTAGTCATATAATTATTATACTGCACTGCTATTTTGCATATCAGTAACAAATGTAAGGTATTTTTGTGTATTATTCATAATTGTTATGGCTTTGCTTGATAAAACAGTTATGTCAATTAGCATGCTATGTCAGACAACCCAAAGTGCTGCAGTATTGAACGTAGAGTATGTTTAATAAACACGTAATTAAAAAACGTTTTTTAATTTTTATTTTCATAATACATTTTTGTTAAAAGAAAATGGCAGCATACATGTAGCACTTATACTGGCCTAAAAGTACAATGCAGTAATTTACTGTACATTTACAATCACAGTTATAAATCAAATATATGTGCAATGAAAATTTTTGTCATTAAACAGAAAAATTTGAACGGGGAAAGGCTACAGTAAAGAAAGAAAAAAATAGCTTACATAAAATGATTAAAGTTGCAGTTTGCTAGTCTGGTGTTGAAACCGACGATGTTTGGTGCATTTTACCACGTCATAATCAAGATCATTCCCGATAGCGACTACCACGCGAACGAATATTTGTATACACCTAATCTAGAATACTGTTTGAACAATTTGTAATTGTAACCATGTAAATTTTGGGCAGGAGCATAACAAAATAACGACGTAGCTACCAATTTATGACATTTTATAAACCATCTTATGATAAAAAATTATTAATCTGACAGAGTGGTTAATCTGACTTAATAAGAGCAGATATTTACATTGCTAGACACTGTTGGCCTCGAACGCTCTATGAACCGCCTAAATGACAAAAGTTGAGGTCAGACTGGCTGATGCCAAAGCAATCACAAATATCTAAGCTTTAGCAGCCAATCCAACGTACCACAACATTTATATTGGACCGGATCTGACATACAGGCAGCGACAAGCAAACTATGAAAAGAGGGTTCAGGAGCACAAAGATAATAGCAGACTCGCAATCTCTGCCACAAACAATCCTAAATCTATGGATACTGCTACCCAAATAGCGGTAACTACACCCTGTCTTACAATCGTACCGTCTACCAGTACCCCTCTAACTACTAATTCCAGAATACAAATTCGTAAGACTTCATCATTGCCATATACCAGTGCTAACTCTTCCATAGCTAGTTCCTCCTCACCTAAAACCTCATGTGCAGCTGTGGTCGGTTCAGAGGATGTAACTGCAAATTGCCAGAATCCAAACTTTTACAGACCTGGGCAAGCACACCCAGTCAACCTATAGTTTTTGTAAATAAAGTTGTAAACAAGAGCCTTGATCACTATCACTCTACTGCACCTTCTCAGCCTAACTCCAGTATTATTTTTTTTCCTTTGCAATGCCTGGAGTCTTGCTAACAAAATACAGGATTTAGAAAGTTATATTTACTCACCGGATCCCGACGTCATATGTATAACTGAAACTTGGGGACGATGCAACATAAATAATAGCATTTTCAAATTTCGTTATAAAGCATCTGTGCAACGACCCTAGCCAGTAGCCCTACATCGAGACGTGTTTCCATTAAATGAAGCGACGCGACAAAAATAGGACTCTCTGGACTTTCAAGGTGTGTTCGTTCGGTCTGAAAGGTTCAACCTAGGTCTATACTCCCAAACCCCGAGATGTTATGACGATTTGACGTATAGTGGACCCCCAACTGTGTGTATTAAGATTGGTACTACCCGAGATATTACCCAGCACGCTACAAATAATTAAGTCTGCCATTAATACCACTAATTGAGGGAGTACGGTGCGTTGTGTCTGTCGATGGAAATAATCGCCCACATTCTCTCCGTTTCTGTGATGTATAAAGCTACTGACGCAGGCAAACACTTGTTCATTCACTTATATTGACTATTGATTATTAAATTAAGTATTATTTAGTATGTGATTCATCCTAATATATCCATTTCTGGTAAACCAGGTTTCGTTATTATAGGTGCAATTATGATTGAATATGTTAAATAATCGTCCTGCCACACGTTCCAATCCCGACTCGAAGTAAGATTTCTATTCACGTACTAGTATTACTAAACTGTTAAACATTTAGACTTGCCGCTTTTCCCGTGATCTTATTTCAACAGTTGGTCCTGATAAAGTATTTCTGTAGCCTCAACATGCAACACAGACGCAATAAAACCGAAACACTAAACAACTGAGTTAAAATATAAAAGCTCCCGACTAAATAACTTTAACGACGAAATAGTGTTTACATTGACAGAATTTCAAAGAGTGACATGATTTGAACTGATATAACTTACACGAATAGAACAGATTGTGAAACAGATTATTTTAACAACCTGGGCGCTTAAAAAGTGATTGTTTTGACATAGTAAGTTGATTTTACTAAAGTTAAACATTTTAAGCCAAAGATGAGGTGAACTAGGTCACCTGACACAATTTCATAATGTTAACAAGTGCAAGGAAGTACAAGGACGGTCACTTACCGAACCATTCTCTCTCACCACCACCTATTCCTGTCTCTACTCTAATTGTCTACCAAGCAAAAACACAGAGAGCTTCCACAATAAATATTCCCAGTAATGTTGTTTTCACCCAACTTGCGTCTCTCTCTGTCTCTGTCTCTGTCTCTCTCTGTCTCTGTCTCTCTCTGTCTCTGTCTCTCTCTGTCTCTCTCTCTCTCTCTCTCTCTCTCTCTCTCTCTCTCTCTCTCTCTCTCTCTCTCTCTCTCTCTCTCTCTCTCTCTCTCTCTCTCTCTCTCTCTCTCTCTCTCTCTCTCTCTCTCTCTCTCTCTCTCTCTCTCTCTCTCTCTCTCTCTCTCTCTCTCTCGATTTTCCCGCACCTGCATGACGTATATGTATATCCTCAGCCCCACCTCTATGCCAAACACGACGCTCACATGACCACCACCAACAAGCCAAACTTGGCAAAATAAAGGTAGGGTGGTCCCGCAGTCTGACCACACCCAGGTCATTACACAGCCCCCCTCTTGTTAACCAACCTCCTGGTTGTCAGAGGGATCCAGGAAGGAGCATCCCTTGCATTTTTCTCAAGTTTTAATCCACTGAGTACAGGTAAGTGACCCGCTAGATAAAATGACAAAATTTTCCCCATAAACATTATATTACATCATAAACTTCATACATCATAAACATCATATTCCCCATAAACTTACATCAGAGGTGACTGTTTAAATTAGTATTCTTGTAAAATATGCATTCTGTCTGTTTAGAGACATTGGTAGTTGCCTTCTAGAGTCCTCACCCTGGAATGACTGTGTGATGCTAGGAATGGCAGAGCCAATGACCCACTGTAGTCCTCCTGAAAATTCATGCAAACATGCAACTCATGCAACAAGCCAAGTAATTTGAATTTCGTGGCATCTGTACTCTCATCCCAGCTGCAACAGTCAAGCCATCGACAAACAATTCCCTTCAGCAGCTATAACAAAAGAAAAAACTTCAGAGCTGGGATTACAGCATTTTGGACTCCATCGACTCTCTTCTCGTAGATGACTGATCAAGATGTTCAAGATTCTCGTGAGCACACCGATATCAACCATGAAACTTTCTTCACTTGCACCAGAGGTCACTCTCTCAGACTTTACAAACACGGAGCTAATAGTCTAACACCGAGCGATACAAGCACAGCTTTTCTAATGCCAAAACTGATCAAGGGAATTCCCTACAAGTCATGGGACTACAAAATATCGACGGTTTCAAAAATGCACTAGACAAATATTTGTGCACTAAACGTCTCCTATGTTAATATCTTTGAGGTATGACTGGAGACAGAGCATGTTTTTTTGTAAATATCTATCCACGAAGAGCACATTGAATTGGCTGTTATTTATGTGAAGATAACTGTTCTGTTGCACGACAAACATCACAACGTGCTCACCGTTATGGTAATCACTTATGTAAAGCAAAAGCTGTACAATTATCATTAGATCTGTCACTGCTTATAGCTTTACCATGGGTCTCACGATTTTAACTCATTTCTTATGGCCTCATGGTACACCTTTGCTTTCTCAAGAAAAATGCAAAGATCACGCTCAGTAAATTTTGTTACTACTGAATAATACTAAAAAATACAAAAGTTTTCTGTGAACCAGAATGGAATGCCGCCACATTCAAGCAACCTCTTAAAAAAGTTAATTTTATTTTGAAAAGAATGGTGATCAAATACTAAATTTGACAAACATGACATTATACTGCTGTTCTGAATTTCATGTTTCTACAAATTCGTTTCATATTGAACTACACCAATTTAACTTTGAAAAAAAAACTTTAGTGTTGTTATGATCATAAACCTAGTTTTATATAAATTTTGTGATTTATAATCTCTATTATTTTAGACATCTCCAAGTTTTCTTAAACTTTTTTGGAAAACTACCAAATGTATTCCAAATGGCTATTTCGTTTTATCCTACTGATAAACCAGCTCCAGTGTGGATATTTTAACAGCTAGTGGCATCCTTATTTTTATTATAGTACACTCTTTGACATGGGGTAGTAATGCATAATACAATGAAATTAACACTGCTGTGCTTGTGATCATCGAATTCCATTACTTATTATTTCGCATACTTGCACCATTTGGAAAAATTAAAAGTCGAAGGACACTTACACACGCACACACACACGCACTCACTCACACACACACAATTATATATATATATATATATATATATATATATCACCATTATATTATAGTATACATGTAGCTGCTTCTAATTACTACTGTTACCTTAATATAAATATCATTATAATTTACTGTTATTCAAATATATATATATATATATATATGTAGAGGTAATTACGACTACACAAACTGACTAATTAATTATAATTGTCAAAATTTTCAAACACGTTCGATGTTTTGATAATTTGTTATTAGGTTAAATTGCAGTAAGTTTAGGTATTAATATACAGCAATAATAATACTGTATTAGTATACAGCATAAATGTCCTCGTGAAGTCGATTATTAATTTATTATTAACTACAAAGTTTGAATAATTTCCCTAGATGTCTTACTTTAATGATCCTAGTAGGTATAATGTAGGATTACCATTGCAATAACAGCTGCTCCTTACTATCGCACCACTAAATAAGTACTTTTATCTTCTTTTTATTATCAGTTATCTATCGCCCAAAATGTACATATTAGAGGCACGTAGGCTAATATTAAATTTTATAATAGGTCTAATTGTAATTGCGACAAAAATAATTATAACAGATATAATAAAATTAATCATAAAAATAATAACGAAAAATATTAATAATTTTACATGAACACTTTTACTTTGTATTAAGTGACCAAAAAAGTCTAAAGTAATATAGCAATTACTAGACAATGATTACAATAATTTTTTAAATGATTTTTCATGAGAGTTTATCACGGGGGGGGGGGGGAGTTTTTGATTTATATAGCTCTTAACAGTCGGGCAAGGATTCGAAATCATTTTGGGCGTCTAAAGACTTCCCATGCTGCTCCTCAGCTGCGCCATTATTTTTGGGAATCTTGTTGCTCAGGGAGTTTCTGTTGAAACCGACTCGTGTGTAATAAATTATCTTTTGCGGATTTCACATTGGATTTCACGTTTTTGATGGTAAGCATGTTAGCTTACGTAGGTTTTATTTAAAATATTTTATAATTTGAAAATGTTACTGTAAACGTAACAGATAATGACAGGGCCTGAGTCTTGAGCAATATACTACTGAAAAGTTTAACGACACACTAGAACCTCGGGGTGCCCATGGTTAATATAAATGCTGAGAAAAACAACTCGCTAGTTTGTGATGGTATTAGAGGTCATGACTAAAGGTGAAACAGCGGCGTCAAACATAATGTGGGTGCAGGTTAAAAACATTGCCAGATTTACAGACAGGTTAAGTAGGGTGGTACCCTCATGATAGAGACAGCTGAGGAATCTAGTGCACTGAAGTGATCTTTAAAAGTGATATCTGGTGGAAGTTTGTTCTACAAGCGTGTTGCTCTGGGGCAGAAGGAGTATAACTGTAAGTATATAAACAAATAAGTAAGCCTGAGAGCCTAAGTCCAAAGTCTTCTCTAACTTTAATTATAGGTTGGTGCTGGGGTTTTAATCCTTTGATGTCATAGTGTGCAGCACAAAAACTTGATTGTTATGAAATTTGGAAAATTGCACCGAACTTTCTAAATCTTGCCTCACTAAGAGACAACATTACATGGTTATTCCTTATACTATATAGGCGTATAACACTTTGTGGCAGAAAAGTGTATTTGATTTAGGTGGAATTTTTTATTTAATGGTTCGGTAGGATGTTGTAAGTGGGAGAGCGGTGCTGGTTGAAAACTTGCTGTTACAGTCAGTATCAGAAGTGGTTAGTAATTGTTTCTGTCTGTGGTTCCAGCTTTGCTATGAAAAGAAATGCTATGTATTAAGATAAGATATATGACTAGACTTTATTTTGCATGCAACACGACAAACAAATATACAAAGACAAATCATTCATTCACGATTCAAATCATTCATAATCATAAATCAGAAGCATTAAGCCATGGCATTAGTAAAAACTTCAGAATATTTACTCCAAACTACATCAGATTGCAAAAAGTTAAAGTACTAGTCGACTACATTTATATCTAGAATGCAAAAAGTACTAACTCAACAAATATCAATGCTAACATAGCTAGGATCATAGTCTGCTAGTGTGCCAATAGGCGACTCAAACTGGTTAGAAACAAGTTAGTGCAACTGCAACCAAAATAAATCAATACACAAATGACGACAATGCGTAATGAGACACTAATGAAAACTGACAGCAGTATATCAACAGAGCCTGAGCACGACAATAAGAATACTTCTGTTTCCGTCTAATCGCCAAGGTAATATTTTTTCATTGCACACCCGGCTGAAAATTTTATAATTTTTTTTGTACATTCATATACTTACTTAATGCAGTCAGCATATTTTTTAAATTTAAAATGTAAAACGGAATAGTTATTATAACATCATCCTTTCAGGGAACGCAGAATGCAGCCATGTTTTTCATCACTAACTCTCAGCCAAAATTGCCATTTTGTATGATGCTCATTATATTGGAGGCTAAAAAGTATTGATTTTTCTGCGGAATCTATATATTAATGGCCGAGTTGTGTTGCCACTTATACCTTTATACCATAATTATCAGAACATGTACGTTCATTGATGCACAATAATCGATAATTATACGATAATTTAGTAATGCGAACCTAAAAAACAAAGCATGAAAAAATGAGCACTGAAAAAATTTAAAACATTACTGCTGAGCAGTGGAAAATAAACAAACTTTGATTTTAACTGATTTTAAATATTACACGATTCAGCTTTAAACATTCACAAAGTTTTAACGAAGATTTCCAGAAAAAAATATTTTTCTTCCCTCGCTACTGACAACTTTTGAGCTCATGAGGTAAGACAGAAACAAATTATTTTTTGTGGCCGGCCTGATTCCAATTCAGTCAACTGATTAAGAACTAGAAGACAACAACAATAATTAAATTCGCAAGGAAGCACCCACTCTGCTTATGCGTGGCGCGGCCGACTCAACCCCCTGCAGGGAAGTGTTTAAAAGACTGGGAAGTTTTTAGACTCTCTGCATATTGCGACGTCCTTATTTAGCAACACTGCTTTACGTTATACATCAAAACTCAAAACTCAAATGTTTTGTCCTCAAGACTTAGGACAAAACATACCATGCTAACTTAACTTAGGAATGCACATATGAATAATAAGCAGTAGGAACTATAAATATACTGTTTTTATAATTGCCAATATTCAAATACTAAATTATTAAAACTTACATATTATATCCTTGCAATACATTCCCATATTTATCGCCTAATACACACTTGCTTGGGAACCACACATTCATAATTAGCAAGTAGAATATTGTGTGCAATGCCCCTAAGCATTTGTAGACTAAACAACTGTTACAAGAACCAGCTTTCAGGCTAAAAATTCTTTAAATTTGGGTGGTCAGTATTGAAGTTAATATGGTGGAGTAAAATGTAATGCTGTTTTCTTTCTTAAAGTGCTCTTGCTGTAATTAACATCGTTATGAGTTTTATTATTTCATTTTTAATAGGAGCTGAAAACGTCGCATATAAGAGAAAAGTGGATGTCTTTATAGCACACATATAAACTGTTGACAACTTGGCTACAGCAGGTAAAGATATTTTTCTTATTTACGAATAAACATACGAATGTGTGCCTTGCTTCACTTACTTGTAATTAGTGAGTTTGTTCTTGTCAAAGGCATTTGTTCTTCATTCTGCTTGTGTCATTGTTTTTGGCTACCCCGGAAAAATTTTAATGAAATATATGGAAGTACACTTTTGCGTTATTATGTCTACTCTCGCATTCTTGATATTTTCACTTATCCACATCCACATCTATGTTTATCGACAAAATGTTCATGCAGATGCTTCAGTCAACACAATAGGAGCTGTTTATCATAATGGAAAATTTTCTCAGAAAAACTGAAAAAGAGTTCACGGTGACTCTGACACTGATGAAACTGGGCATTGTAATGGTGTCCGCTTATTTAAACATTCATTGCTATCTGTAAAAGAACAAAGGTCTCTTTAATTATCCCATCAAAATCAAAATCGTTTTGGTCAGCATCTTCAGGTGACAATATATCTACTAGCTTGAAATTAGATAAAGCAATATGCTGGACAATGTTGTATAACAACACATCTCTTTCATTAGAATAAAGCACACATTCAGACAAAAAAATGTTCTGTAGAATCCAATAAACTGTGCTCAGAGAAAAATGCATTCCTATACAACCTGAATTAGGCCTATACACTTATACTCATCTCAGTTTGCTGGACAAAAGTTGGGAAACGTCAGTCCGAATTTGTCGGTTGTTCGTATTTACCGATTCTAAGCTATTACAGAAGGCGCTGTGTATTAGACTCACGGCAATGTAGAATCAATCGCCTAATTGTCTTAAAAATGTCTAGTACGAGCCGCTCCTGACATATAGGCTACACACGTGGCGTTAAATGCTGCTTGATTGCATTGATGTAATGATGTAAACAAAGTGACGGCCTACCAACTAGTGGTCAGCTCGCGAAACAACAGACTGTGTCCGTATTCCATAGTATGCAGGACTTTTAATAGTCTAGATTTTGTCCTATTTTTCTGATATCCATATAAGAGAGGACCGGTAAACCGAGATACGAGTGTAGTTTCACCGGTTATTTTGTACATACGGATGAGTTTACATGGCTTTACAAGTTCTCCAAATTTTTGCGTGATTTCAAATAGCGGAAAGTTTCTGTCATATCAAAATGTACCTTTTAAATTTAAAACATAAAAGGTAATTATAAGATCATCGTTTTCTCGAGGGCACCACCATGGCATTCACACACATTATCAGCCTTTCGCTAATCAGCTATTACTTACTAAGTGGCGCGTGTGTTGAGCTGGCGATCTGCATCAACATGAATTTATTGCAAAATAAACAGACAAAGCACGCATGAAATCGGATCGAGAAAATTGATACATTAAAGATGTTTGCCCCAATGCTCAACAGTACTGGTTTTTTGTCTATTGAATATTTGTCTATTGTCTATTTTTTGTCTATTGTCTATTAATATTTAATATGTTGGATTCAATAATATAATGGGCTTCCTTCTAAAAAATGACTAAGATGTTGCACATTACTCTATTTAAAACGCTGACTGTGGCTGTGATCACTAGCATAATATGTGATGTACAGATTCAGTTTGATACTTGTAGTATGTAATATTAACTGCAACCGTGTACTAGTATTCTGCCTATGCTTTTATTAATATTTCTTCACACTTTCTTCACTTTTCGCATTTCAAATGATTAATGTGTAGATGCCAAGTACTAATAATGTGGAGTTCTGAGCGGTTGCCATGTTGATCTAGGCGTTGTTTGGCACTTAGCGATTGCTTATTTTGAAAGTATCACAAGTCTTTTTTTGTTTGTTGTATATGTTATTCAAATAAAAATGTTCTTAATTTGTCAGCTGTTCAAATTTTATAAGCTTTCAAGTGCAAAGCACAGGGTAGAAAATTTTAGACTTTATACGCTTTGCTCGCTCTTTAGCGATTTCAAGGCTGATCACTCATAGCTTTAGATGTGTTGTGAGTTTTTTCTAGAGCATAAATGTTGTGGAGTACACACATTCTGAGTTGAAGCAAATATAAATATATTACATTTATTGATGAAATAAACAATCAGTTACCAACGTGATAGAAACGGAAGAAATTTAAGAAAGCAGAATTAAATTTAGACATGTCATAATCACAAGTACCTGTATGGTCTCGTGGTCATGATGCTGGTTATGTAATCCAAAGGTTCCTGTTGGTTTGAATCCATGCCAAGTTATGACTTTCCTCAATTTTTTCTTTTCGGTCAAGTTAAGGTTTAAGAATTCCAGAATTGTGGATTGGTTTTATCTTTAAACCAATTTTACCAATTTTATACTCCAAACTGTGTAGTACTTGTTTTACTGATGCTCCCATAATTTGTGTTCAGAATGATTTAAAGTTTTTGGATCTCTGCTGGGTGGGCTTACAATGCTCCATTGCTCCCCCAGACTCCCTAGCTGCTTCTAGACTTCTGATTTCAGTTCCTGCAGTCCAATACTGCTATTGGGCTGTTGTATCGTAGATGAAGTGGCAATAGTATAATTTGCCTAGTTGCAGATTTACAGATTTTAGCTTTTCGTTTAAATACCTAGCTACCATAGACCTAAGTTCATTTAGTGTTGTGTCTGAGCCTGAGGCATTGATTAAATCCCTGTCAATCTCCATATATTATAATAGCCATAAGTGGTTGCCCAATGCTCATATGTTGAAAGGGTTTAATTTGCCACTTCTGCTATTGTTGCATACATTCTTTGGCTTTGCCTGGCCGATATTTTAGGTTAGTGCATTTTCCTAACAAGGAATTTAAAAGTTGTGTAAATACTGTATAGAGTTCAGTGAGTGGGTGTATATTTGCTTTTTAGAGGTGACTACCAGGTTGAAAGCCTAGCAGTGCTGGATGCTTGACTGTCTGGTTGAATGCCTAGCAGACTGCTGGATGCTTATCTGAATAGTATGTGAAAGCTTATCTCCTACAGTGACTGAATAGTTTTCAGCAATTTTGAAGTTATTTTAGTTTTTAATTAACTGCACAGTCGTTATACTTGGAGTTGGGCAATGCGTGAAAGCCTGTGTAATTTTGAAAAAAATTGCCAGTTTTGTAATTTTAAAATCACTCTCATTTTGAGATAGACTCACTTCTGGGGCTTTGTTGTTGATCTTGCTAATCCATTGATCTACCTTTTGTAATGTTAATCTGGAATCAGTTAGTATCTTTAAAGTACCAAGAATAACCGCGTCTAATGTTTTAACTTGGCATCTTCAAGTTCAGTTGATATATCGTTATCGGCTGGTAAAGTAAAGCCAATACAAGGTTGTATTTTCTCAAACTTCTTAAATGCAGTAGTCTCTGTGATAACCAATTAATTCTATATTATAAAACTATAGTTAGGCCTGTGGTAGAATTACGCCTGTCAGGCTTTCCGTAACAAACTTACAGTGAAAACTCTAAGAGTATAGAAAAGGTGCAGTCTTGCACTCCATTGATCATTAATCGTAACGTAGCTTATGAGGAAGCCCTCGACTACTATAAATTAGAAACTCTATCTGAGATATAGAAAGCTGTAAAAATATTTTTTGGTGTTCAAAGAGATTCTCACAGAGACCACTGTGTTTCTTTTCTTTTACTGTTTCACAAACTAAACTATTTGCTTCTATCTTGACAAGCTAAACGGTTCAACACTAGAAACACCAAGTCTAAATTGTGTCTAATCAAAATTGAATGGTATAACTGGAATCGTTATATTCCCTACTGTCCATTCAACTGTCATTGAGCATTGAGTTTTCCTCTTTTATTCTTTTAATTACTGCATGATTATGTACATTTTGCTCAGATCACTGCTCGCATCCTGTTTAGTAAATTCTAAACTGCATGTTCACAATTTTAAATGTTTTTTCTAACTAATTTGACATGAATGTGTTACCAATTTTAGATGGTGTGTATTTTGCGGAAGTTTTTATCAATCTTGTTTTATTTATGTATTAGCTAATCTTGTTTTTTGGAATTTTGTCAAGTACGTTAAACTAAAATGCTACATTTCGAGGTTATTCTATAAATCTGTGACAAAAATAGTTTTCCTTTTTGAATGTTGCTTAATACTCAACTTATACTGAGTATTAAGGTTGGAAACTGATTTTGGAAACTCATTATATTTGGACCTAATTTTGTCTTTTTATATGCTGCAGTTTAATTGGAAAAGTGCCAATGCTTAAAAAAACGCCCTAAGCTTAGTGATCATATTAATAGGATAAATAAGTTTTCCAAATTACATAACGCCATGCATTATTTAGCCATTTGTAGCTTTTAAATTATGTATAAGTTGTCCACAAGGGTAAGACTTGGATTAATATAAATGTAAATTGAAAACTTTCATGGAAAATGTAGTAATACTGTAGAACCTGGGGCATCAATAATTGTAAAACAAATTATACCAGTTGAATGTGGAATTCTTTGCGAACTTTAAGCGAGTGGACTAACCCTTCAACTAAAACCTTGGCAAAAACCAACCATGTTGTAGCTGAACTATATTATCAACTAACACCAATTTAGTGGGCTGGAGTTAAGAGCTTGTAGGACCAAATCATCTTGAGAAAACCCATCCTGCCTGTCATTGAGCTTGAGAACTGAATCTGTACCATTAAAGGAAAACAGGATGATTTTTCATCCTGCCTCATTTTGAAGTACAGTAAAAAGTATACATTAACAACTATGATAATGCTAAAGTGTTAAGCCCAGTGTTAATAATGCGAGCCCAGCTAGTGATGACATCACAACTGAACTTAATTTTCAACAGTGCAAACATTGCACAAGAGTGTTGTACGTGTTTTCAAAAGCGAAAATTGTGGAACAATCACTGTGATATACAAATACTTGGCAAATTTTAAGTTTGAAATTCAGATTTCAATTTTATTGCTGTACTCACCCATGAGCTCTTGAACGTATGTACTACACTTTTATGTATCACAAATTAACACTTCTGAACTGAGAAGAATAGCTCTTGTTTTTTTTTTGTGCTGTGCATTTCCGAGATACAGACGTTAGTGCCTATCTGACTAGCAATTGGTGAAATGCATGTAAAGAAACAGTAATTTTGATTTCTGTGGTAATAATTCTTCCACCCTAAGTAATATTAAAAAAAAGCATGTTCGTTTTCAATAATTTATAGGGTAGATTGTTTTGAGCTATAGTTTAAGGTTGGACCTGGTTTTCCTTTAAACATAAAACTAATGACTTCTTCATTGTTTAATGTGCCAGGCGGTATAGAAAACTCGCTACTTCTTAACGTGTTGCAATTATTGGAAAAATATTTTTATTCTTCTCTACCCACTCGCGCAGTACTAACTTATTTCAACGCTATTTTTTCACAGCTATGAAAAGATGTGATAAGATGTAATGATAATAACAGAAGCAAAACAGTTTTTAAACTAATTAGGATTAGATGACAATTACTCTTAAAACTTGGCTCTTTAGAGCCGCCCAAGAAAATTTAAAAGTTAAAAGTAAATTTGTTTACAATGGCCTACTACATCCATACAATGCCTAAAGCCAAAGGAGAATACAGTGAGGTTCAAATACTTAAACTTTCTAAACTGAGAATTAGATTCTACATTTGACAAAGATTAATGGAATTACGTGCACTCCTTAGAAAGTTATTTCCTGATTAGTATCAGTGAGAAATTTTCTTTTCGACTGCAGCGGAGAACTTTAGTAAGTTGTAACTTTAATTTTAAAATCACTTTCATTTTGAGGCAAACTCACTTCTGGAGTTTTGCTGTTGATTTTATTAATGCATTGTTCTACCTGTTACTGTGCTGACCTGGAGTCAAGTACTTTGAATAACTATGTCGAATGATTTAACCTGTGATCTTCATGTTCAGATGACATGTCGTAAAGGTTTTCCCTTTTTATAATGCAAGTGAAGAGCAACTTGTACACAATTTATCCTCCTTGCATCAAAACAATAATACCAATTAATGTGTTCAGTTTAGACACTAAGTCTTTAATGTTTCTTCCTTTAAATGATAGTCCCTTGTTAAACTATGACCAAAATATTACACTTTTTGAAGTAGTTCAAAAGTTCATGAAGTATACTGGTAGATTTAAGTAACCAAGCTTACTTGTATTTTTTTAGATCGTACAGTCACATTTTGTTGTGCATGTGTAAAATTTATTTTGTATCTTGCCTGATTTCTTTATATCAGCTTTGCTTGTTGACCAAAGGCCACATTACATGTGAAAATAATACATAAAAATGTATTTATAAAAAAACTTAAAATTTAGTACGCCAACTTTATTTTACGATACTAGGATTAAATTTCTCTGACTCAGTAGATACGCACTGTACGCATTTGCTCAGCCGCTAAAGAGAGTTTTCAGATTACGATAAATTCTGCTGTTTGCTCATCATTTCTCTAAGTGGGCTTAAGCAAATACCCCAAGGGGAAATTACTTATATTCAGTTTGGTTCTAAGATGAATGTTTGAGCATGAATGGGGAAGTTCAGTTAGGGCAAAGACTGATAAAAAACGTTTTAAGGTATATTTGTCGCTGAGTTGTAAGATTGTGTGCATACTTGAGAGATAAGATGCATGGTTGAGCTGTTTTTGTTGTTTGCAAACGTACTTAATGCTTATTTTGCGTGATTTCATTGATTTATTATCCGTAGTAACGTACATTGTGGGAGTTGACTTCAAAAGGATAGAGCTGCTGTCTATAAAATCTGTGTACTTTTTGGCAAATCTTTATCAGAATTTTTTTTAGAATTATTTAGAATTATTAGAAGTTTATGAAGAAGCTTACCAATTTGAGAAATGAGTTATTCATATATTTACAGAAAGAAATTAAAGAATCTTTTGTGTACTAAAGTTTTTGAGGATTGCTTATATTTTACAAAACTGGGCATTTGATGACCTTAGGAGATTAAATATTAAATAACGTTTGGAAAGCTTTGTGATACCTTTCGGCACTAGGTAGTTGCTCTTAAGTAAGCAGGAACCCAGGGAAGCAGTAATAGGGCCTACTTAATACGGTTGGTTGTGGCAGGAGCAGAATCTTTATTATCGAGTATCGGTTCATTTTCGAGGCTGGTCCTCAAAGATGAGATGCTAAACTGCCAGATGTATTGACTGTTGAGGTACACATGTTACACATTCTCCCAAAAGTTGACACGCCATTAAAAACCAGGGGCTGATTTCACAAAGCTGTCACTAGATTAAATATGACGTTATTACATTCACTAAACTATTAATAACGATGTTGTTAATATATATCTATATATATATATATATATAGCTATATATCTATATCTATCTATCTATCTATCTATCTATCTATCTATCTATCTATCTATCTATCTATCTATCTATCTATCTATCTATGTATCTATCTGTATATATATATATATATATATATATATATATATATATATGTATATGTATGTATGTGTGTGTGTGTGTCTTTATTTACCATAAAATAATGGTAGCATACATCATTCAGTGTTTGCTTGTAATGATTGCACTACATTGCTAATAGGTATTTGCAATTGCAGTAGGAGTGTGCATAAAAACAGAAGCAATAAAATAAAAAATAAAATTATAAGCTATAGTAAAATGCACGTATCTAAAAACGAGTACACTTTTACAAATACAGTTATACAAGCAACTCGAGTACAAAACAATATATACATACTAACGTTGACGTAAGCACAAAACACATATCATACAGTACGGTTAAACATTCGAACAGTACAATTAGGTATTAATCTCAAATTTGTATTAGAATCATTTTATTTATTGCCATTTGATTTTCTGATGCTGTTGAAATGCTGTATGGCACTGCATTGCATATTTCTGAAGTTTTCCTCTTCACCAGTTGCTAACTTGCAACTTCGGATTCCAAAAATTGATCTTTGGTATTTTCGAAAGTGTTAGCCATAAAAAGGTTGTTGTAATGAGTAACAGTAAAAGCACATTACTGCTTAGATTCTATACTGTAACTGCACTGCCAGATACTTTTAGCGCAGGTTCTAAGAAGCTATGGTTCTTCCAGTGAACTTCTGGAAGTTAATGTAACTTATGGCGTGGTTTTAGCACCTAGAGCCATCTTTTGAGAAAAATGTTATTTAGTGAAAGTTGTGGTTTTGTTTCTGTACGCTGCAGTACACCTGTTAATAGCTTGGTATCTCTAGTGCGGATTTGTTTTCTTTTTCCAGTTGTCACTGTTTCCTAACGTAGAATGCTTGGTTCTTTTCAGTTATTGAATTAGCTGTTTAACAAATTATGTGGTTATAGAAAAATCGAAAAGGATGAGTAATATAGACACTGTTTGTGAAGTTGTGGTAGTCTCGTTTGTTGATCCGCATTAGCTTTTATAGGCAAACGATTTTTTGTTTATTTATTGCCTGCCTAAAACCAGCAGCCAGACAGATAAATGTCGATAATAATTTGCAGTTTATAAAACAATGGCGCTATTGTGAGCAGTAGCATATAATTCCACAGTTTCAACCAATTATAGGGGCAGAGTTCTGCACAAACTGTGATTAAGTGCCGAGGCGAGTGTTTGCAAAGCAAACGCATATTAATTGAATTTTGTTATATTATCCCGTACGTCGCCATACCAAGTCACCGTCTGTAATATTAACTAACAGGCTTGCAAGGCTTGGAATAATATTGGTTAATCTACAGTATAACGTCAGCATATCAGATGGACATAGCTATATAGTTTATAGGGTGCGCCTGCGCACTTAATGGAGCGAAGTTATTTGTACATCTGCTTTCGAATTTGTAAATAAGCTTAGACATCCGTCTTTATTTTGCTTCTACAAATATTTTGCTTGTTTTTATTAGTTTTTATAATAAACAATTTTAGTCGGTCATTATTGTTCCTATGTGAACTAATGTTTTATGTACCGCGAAATCGACTTTAAATAATTAAACTACTTATGACTATGAATTTGTTTCCACGCATCGAAAAATACAACATCAAACATATCAATAAATTTAAAATAAAATAATTTGAGTAGTGCGAGGTGAGTGTACGGTCATACGGTCATTAACTTAAATGAAAAATTATTATAATTATGCATGCTTCTGTAAACAAGGATGATGTAATAATAGCAATGGTATAAGAGCAATAAAACTGTGAAAGTTGAGAAAGGAAAACATGTAATTACGATTTTGAATGAGCCATAAAGAGTGGAAAATTTTAAGTAGTTACGAATTTGAATTATCTGTTTAGCTGTCAGCGCAACAACATGCAGTAATAAAATAACTACATGTTTGTATGATAATGTATACTGGCAATTGCACGTAATAGTACCATAATGATCCTTTAAATGACTTACTTAGGAACTATACACCCGACATTTAAAAGTATTCTTTATGTTTTCATGGATGTTTGAGCTGTGAGCTTTGTACGTTGAAAACGCACTTGATTTCTGTCATTTGACGGTTTTAACATTTTTTCTATGATTGTAACACCGTGCGTTCTACACATTAAGCCAATGTTTAGTCACGTGATCGTGATGTCACCATATTACCTGTATTATACCGTAACACCAGGAACTAGTAAAAATCATTCTGCTTAATGTAATATCATTTATCTGTATTAACTTGAACATTTTATGGTTTAGTTCAATTTTCTGCCACCTGATAGCGCTGTTCGTCTTGAGTTGTTGAGCATCCTTCATCTCCGAGGTCTCTGTGTGCTCAAAAAAGACAATTTTGTAACTAGAACGTTTTAGAGTTTGCTACCCAGCTGATTATTGCACCCGTGGGCATTAAAACCACTGATTTTCCCCAGCAATACCACTGATGTTGTACAGCTGATCAGCATACCCATGGGCATTGCGGTGATGTTGTTTACAAACAGTACCAGATCCGGGTTTGATTCTGCACGTTGCCAGCTTGCCCAGTTTATTTGCCAGAGAAAAAACCCGAAGCTGCAGAACATCTGTCCGCGGTAGTGCCACCTGGCGGAGGCGGTGTTCAGTTACGCGACGAGGAGGTGGTTGAACCGACTACATGTGGCAACCACCCCAATCAACATGTGCGCTGAGAAAACAGCACTAATAATGCATAACAAGCACTTAAACAAATTGTGTAGAAAAACCGAAAAACAGTTTGCTGTTCGGCGAAAATAACATCGTAGGTCTGAATGGAAAAGCTGTTGCTTAATCAGACTTGATCCTTTTAAGGGTAGGGGCGCTGACAAAGGAGAGGCGGCTCAAACGGGGAGGGATTGTGCTCCTATCCTATGGCTGTACTCAGCACACGCTGCTAACAAGTGGCTGTTTCATTTTAAAGAGCAGATTTTTCGGTTTTTTTCGTGTAAATTCAGTCAAATGCAGACCCAGTATTAGCAATCCAAATTTAAAAAAAGGACCAATCACATGGCATATTGGGTTTATTTTACTGTTGTCACTTAAACTTAGAAGCTTAGAAAAATATAACGAAAAAATTTGCCAAAAAGAACTGCCTATAAAGCATAATCTTAATATCATATTACTTCTGCTTAGAAATTTTCAGGTGCGGTGGTAACTGCCATTTACTTGAAAGTGATGATGTAACTGGACTTTGTGATTTTTCGCAGGGTTTGTTGTGAAGAAAATCCCAATTTAGACTCAGAAGACTAGTTTGCAGATCTCTCAGAGCAAAAATATTGTATTTGTAGGCGTGTAATCTATAAAAAGAAATGCCATTGGGACTGTTGGTAGTAAACATCTTGGAAGTAAATTTTGTCCTGTCCATGCACGACTGTGGCGTGGTTTTTTGATGCTGTTGTTATGGGGATTTTCGTTTGTAATGTTTGCGTCATCCTGTTCATTGATAATATGGCTTTCAGGTCTTTCAACAAGTTTCGTATTGTTGCTCATAATCCTCTGGGTGTGTTTTCTTGCACTTTTCAAAATGTCACTGTCTGACATAAAATTTATTATGCGATATGTTACTAATTATTGTAGAAAAGGCTTCACATTGCACTAGAACAAGGTGTTAGATGTTTTTCTTACAACTTTACTCTTTTTTGATAATTTGGAGGTAAAAAATTTTATTGCCATGGTTTTTTTATCACAGGAAGCCAAGTTTGATGACAGTAAACTTCTCAGGAATAGAATAAAATAGAAATAGAATAAAAGTTTGTTTTTTTACATGGATGTACATCAAAATTGCATGTAATACAATATTTCCATGATGGTCCATGCATTGTTTGCACATTAAATAGATAATTTCAAACAAATTAAATTAAACAAAAATTACACATTCTAGATGACGTTAAACTAAATGAGCATGTAATTAAAAGCTTAGGAATTAAGGATTGGGAATTCTAAATTGCTAATAAGTGTCAGAAAATAAGGCTAATAAGAGTTATAAAATTAAAATTCACAAAATTCATAAATAAAAAATTGAGAAGTTAAAAACCCTTTAAAAATTATTTACTAAATACAAGAAAACTAGATTGATAAATCGACATTTTAAATTAAAAGTACTAAGAACTAAAAGTTTAAGTTATTATAAAAGTCACACCCGATTAAGAAAAGTTAAAAATCATAAACTTATCTACCAAGTTGTCATTCGCTTCCTGTTATAACTGCCATTAGTCAACAAGTTTTTGAAAATAATGAGGGATATTTAAAATATCCTATTTTATGATTTCACTAGTAATGATAATATTTCAAATGATGTTTCATCATAATTATATTTCGTTGATTTAGTCTGTTAGGGTATTTAATAGATTTCGTAAGCTCATAGAGTTCACAGCTCACTACTAGTGTATGAACGAAGCCAGAACTAAGCAGGCAAACAAATCAGCTGTGAGCCTTTGTGTACAACGTTCACATGGTTTAATTCCATGTGTTTGGAAACTTCTCTGTCCGATTTCATATCAATTCCACTAAAAGTGCGTCAACCCCATCGCTTCACCAATAATCAATGCGTATGAATGGGCGTATTGAGAAGAAGCTTGGACAGTAAATTACAAGTCTTGCACTGGGGAAGTTTGCTGGAGTTAATTATTGGCTAGTTTTATCAAAAACATCGCACCAAGAAGGACTGAACGAATAAAATGTGAGTGTATTGCCATATGTTTGGATAAACAGGATAATCACATTGCCTTTGTAGCGGTTGTTTGTGTTATGGGGAAAATTGTAACTTTTACATGCCTTTTGTAAATGTAGACTAACAGAAAAGAGGTAAATTCTAGGCAGAAACAGGTAGTACTTGATACAAGGTTAGGGACTTGGGCAGTTTTTGTTCCTGCATCTGACATAGTATCACTGTATTGGCTTACACAGCCTTCACAACATAGTCATACTATAGTCTAGCTACCATATCTAGTACTTCTAGATGTCATATTTTATTTTATGCTTTATTGCCAACACTGTCCGGTCTGTCCTGAAAAATTTCTGGTTAGTTCGACTTGCCTTTTGATAGTCTTGGAACAACAAACTACTGCCAAATGCAGTGTTTTGTAAAATTGGACTACTGACCACCAGAAATAAGGGTACAAATGTGTATGTAAACTGTACACCTGACCTCTGCGAACACAAATTTTTCAAAGCAGCTAATCTATAATGCTCATGTATTATAAAAATATGTTCGTTTATTGTTTTTATTGTTCTCCATTTCTCGTTTTTGATTGACAATCAACACGATTTTTACATTGAAAATTCTCTGTTATTTTGTAATTTCTCAAATCGCTTTGCAGAAACTGTTGGGAAACACTTCTGTGACAGAAATTACTTGTCGACGATTGTCGCGAAATGTTGAAAAATTACAGATTATTCACTGCACTGTGACATACAGGTTATGTACTGTGATGTAGTCCAGGGACGTGGATTCGGTCAGAGGGAAGAAGAAGAAATATTGGTTTTATTATTTGAAGTTTACTGTAAATAGCAGCAGGATATCAAGAATTTCTTTTAAAAACCGAGGTGTTAGTATCCCAATTTTTTGCGATTGCTGTCAGTTTTGAGGCGAATAAAATTGGATGTCGTATGAAGTGCCAGCGCACTGTGTGGTAGATTTGCGAACGTGTGCCAGTCTGCCCATACATCTCTTACCACAACAAGACAAGGGAAACAGTCGAGTGTTTACCAAAGTTAAGCAACGTTAGACTTAACTTATAAGTGGATATGTGACCACTAAACGCACCACTTCCGTGTGATTTCATCAGTTTCCGACCATTTTTCTCTTTGAGAAAGAATATGTCTCTGCTGGTTCATTGACTCTGCTGGATTATTGATTTTGTGATAATTTGCTAATTTCCAGTTACGTCACAAGTAACACGTTAAAGTGCTCTGTTTCTGAGTACTGGATTTCATTTCGCAATATACTGTTTGTGCTTAACAGTAACAGTGACAAAATTAACAAATACCTAATTAGCAATGCAGTGTGGATGCAACCTTAGTGCAACCAACCCAGCAGGGTTGTTAATGTTCCTTAATTTTAGGAACTAATTCCAGTTTCAAATTCCTCCCTGACGAAAAGGAACTAATCCAAATTCCTAGTTCCTATGACTTTACAGAAATTGAGCAGTCCTAATTCCAAGTTTTTTTTGCAGCAAAAGAACTTAGTTCGCTTCACGTTCACCACCCTTTTGTACAGAATAATCTGGGTAAACAAAAATAGCTGACACCTCTTAATTGTTTCCGAAAAATTACTATTTAGTGGGGCACCTAACACACAATAAAGCAGAAGCCAAAAAATATAAAAATTCGCAGAAGTCGGTACTTGGAAAGGGAATTAATTTTACCCTCAAAATTTATTAGCCCTATTATTTTAGTGTAAAGTAGCTTGATTCCATGTTTTCCTTTACAGAAAAAGCCAGTAGCGTTTTGATCTCGACAACAGCTGTTAGCCGGTTGACTCTAAAGAGGTCATCAACTGACGCTGTTTTAATTAATAGCCCATGTTTCACTAATTCTTCTTCCCATGTTACCAGCTATCCCGTTGATAGATCTTCCGCCCCGTGAAACCTTGCAAGTATCGAGTAGGACAGCCAGCGTATGCTGATCAACTCTGTTTAGGTCAGCTACGTCAACGTGACGTCAGAGTTGACCTCGTCAGCCTGGAAACGACTTATGCGTCGCTCCTTCGATTAATGGGGGTGTGGTATTGTGTCAAGGATAATGTGGTGCTGTCATTTAAATTT
Source organism: Tubiluchus corallicola (assembly GCA_030141605.1). Classification (NCBI taxonomy): domain Eukaryota; kingdom Metazoa; phylum Priapulida; class Priapulimorpha; order Priapulimorphida; family Tubiluchidae; genus Tubiluchus; species Tubiluchus corallicola. The sequence continues at coordinate 374,435 of JAQGDQ010000099.1, forward strand.
GCTGTTAGCAAAGAGTAAATGTATATTTTCGCGCTTTTAGTGAGTTTAGTTTTTTTAATAACAAAGATATGATGGATAACAGATATGAAGCTACAGTTTCCACACTAGAAATTGTCATTTGTGTGGCAAATTCATACAAAGAATAAGCCTGGGAAGACCGCTAAGCACATTTTTTGTTGCTTCTACAAGGTCGTTTTTCTAACAATGACTCAGACAAATGTCTTTGTCCACAGAGTACTCACTATGTTATTGAAGGTCACAAAACAATGTAATTTTTTTCAAATTGATTGTTTGAAATATTTTTTCTCCAGTGTAGTTGTCCAATTATGATGCATTGAGCAACAGATCGATTTCCTCTACATTTTTGTTACTGAATAAAATCATTTAGTCAGCATTTACCTGTACAATATACAGCCATACAGGTTCGTACATATACTACTTATAGTATTACCTCTGGCATACGTACGTGTTAACGTAACGCTGAAAATCTGTAGCACATTTTGACCTATGCCAAAACAATTTTATTCTTGTAGCTTATTTTGCCAGACCTGCTTTTATGCAAAATTTTCTGCAGTCGTCATGATAACCCTTACGAAATTTTGGAAATGGACATCAGTAAGTGTATTTGCTTGGTGTCTCTGGCACAATCGTTTCTCGACTGTGCTTGCACTGTAACAGTTGGCCATTTCACTCACCGTTGCTTGTTTTCTTTCTTTTGCAGCATCTTTTCATTTCTTAATTTGCTTTGCACGCTTTTTTGCAAGAACCTAATCTAATTTGTTATAATTCATTGCTAACCGTGTTTACTGTTTTATATTTCAGAAATTTGTTGAAAATTTAGAGGTGATATTCCAAGGACAAAACTCGTCTACGTTGTTTATATTTTGACAAAATTTCTGCTTATTATTTACACAACTAACAGGTAATTTTTTATTTTGGCTGTTTAAATTGGTTGGAATTTGATTTCTATATAATAATAGCACGTTGGCACGTTAATTCAAACACTACTGATTCGTTATTTTGGGTTTTAGCCCTCTTTGTTGAGTTTTATTAAATTAGCAGTTAAACTTATTTTTAGCCTGTTATCTGGAGCACCCCTCCTACCCCTTTTCATAATAATTCTATTTTCTCAGCTAAATGAAAGCAGCGTGTTTTCCTAGCTGAGCGTGTAATGTGTTTTTAATTTGACTTTTGACTTTCCTTTAACGTTCGACCCGTTTTTGCGTGCAGAGGAGAAACCCGTCGTTGCTTTGCGCATGCGCCGACCGAAAAGCCCTGTTACCGTTGTCGCACGATAGCGTAGCCAGTTGCAAACTTCTGGTTATCACTGTTAGGGCTTGTTCGCATTTACGCGGTAGCTGCTTGAGGCGATTTGCATTCTAAGGACTTGAATGGATGGTAGATTGCAGCAGCTATGAAAATGATGTGTTCTTTATAAATGCTATTGTTAATTGTTTATTGTAGATGCTGACTAAGCGTGCCTTTCAATTTTTTTCACTCGAGCATAACCTACTACCTGTTGCTCCTGTCACGTGCTCAGTAATTTGAATTCCCCTTACATCATTATACATGCTAAAATAAGTTTTCCACAAAATATGCACCTGATTTATGTAAAGGCTCTAATTTCTGACCTTCTAAACAAAAATAGGAGTGCAGAGCTCTTTGTAGCTGATAAAAAGTCTAATGATTTTTTTATTTGTTTCGCTAATAAAAATTTAAAGATTCTCTCACATTATTTCACACATGAATTTACAGTGTAAAACATTAGTATTTCAGTAAATTACTATTTTCAGTATTGTTCGTGTTTTATCAGTTCTCCTGGACAGCGAATAATATTTGAAGACATTTCTCATTCTATTGTTTTTGCTTTTGTTGAAATTTTTCTAAAACAGATTATAAACTTCTTGAAAATTTCAGTCACTATCTCTTCAAGGTAAATTTCAATTTGCCTTTTCAAGTTTCCATAAATCTGTGATGCAGCAGAATTGCATTTTGCCATTAATTCAAAGCATCAAAGGCCAAATCTGAGATTTAAGTAAAGATGTGTCGGAGATTTCTGTTATAAATTTTAATGTTGTCAGTCCTTAAGTTTCGGACAAGTTTGTAGCAGAAAAATCAAATTAAATAACTTTTGCTGGTAAGTCTCTAACATTTTAGAACTGTATATTCATGCAAAGTTAATTTTAGTTCTCGGTTGGGTGGGCGAGTTGTTTAATTTTCGGACTGTAACTACACAGTCTTGAGTTCGATACTAGTGGCTGCTAACGGCAGGACCTATACCCTACATTTTATTCGTTACTTGTGTGTTGCGTCTTTACCTGTACTGTAAGTGGCTAAATAGCCGTTAGTGCTTATGTTGTCCGTTAAATGAGCGATGGTAATCTTGGCTTTGTCTTTAGTGTTTTTTAGTAATAATCTGTATAGATGATATTCCTGATGTCATCAATTGAAACTTCACCATTTTACATGAAAAATACTTGAGCTGGGCAAACTCTTCTTCCCTATTAAAACCCCTTTTTTATTCTGATAATGGTGGAATACGTTTGCCTTTTTAATTACTTAATTATTTTTTTAATTTTTAATGAACGAGTGGCCACATAATTTAGTAACCGCAAGGTTTATTTGCCAGACTTTGCATCCTGGCGTGATTAGATGGCGTAACCATGGCATCGCGGGGTTCGGAAGAAGCTGCTGCTGTCGTTCATTCATGCTTCTTTCATGCATCCGGTGGTAACCAGCCACTGCAGCCTATTTGTGGATGTGTAGGGTTACATGGTCCGTGCATACTGACGTGAAGGCTTCTCTCTCTCTCTCTCTCAGTATCTTGCTGGCTGGTTGTGCTATAAAAACCATTTCGTGCTTGTTGTGCATGCTAAACAGTTTCACTTTGCTACAAGCTAAGACTTTTGCTTTAAGGAGTGGACAGAAACGCAAATACGTTATTGCGCCACTAGACTTGGGGTGATAACACAGCGTTCTGTGAATGACATGTTACTGTGTTAATGTATAATCGGCGTGTGGGAGGCTTGGATTACGTAACGCCGCCTAGTGCGCATGCGCGCGACTTCGAGTGGGTGTCTGCACTCTGGCAAGACGGTGGCTTCGAATCAAAACGCTGTGCATCTTTTAGTGGGGAAGCTTATTAATGATTTAGTTGTTGACAGTGAGTGATCTGAACTGAAACCACTGAGAAACGTGTCAAGCGTGTCAAACAATTGGTGATGTAGAACTTGTTTGAGTTATACTGGTGCCAGTATGGTTGGCAATAGTGTTAGTTATTTATAAGGAGAAACATCATATTAAGTTTGCATGACTGATATTCAAACGTGTATAGTTAGTGCAGACTTCACTTCTAGTCAGTTCTGGTGCAGAACAGTGCCCGGACTAGGACCTGTTCTGCGTTACAATGATGAAACTGTTCCCTTTCTTGCGTTATGCGTCTCTGCACAATGAGGAATACTCTGAGGTGACGCTTCCGGCGCAGAACCCCGACAGTGGGAGCATACGAAAGGCGCACACGGTCCCGAGTCTCGCGCAGACGCTGCGACCAAAGGTGTCGCACCTCGAGGGATGTGTGGACAAGAGGGACAGGGAACGGCGCGCGAGTTTTGACGAACGTTACACGTCTTCTTTTCCTACGACAGGTGGCAGAGCAGCGGAACAGCGGCGACAGAACGTTGTTGCAGTGCCTGCGGTGGCGCCGCCTGTCAGGCCAAGAAGGAAGACAATGGACTGGTGTAGAAACGGCAGCTATATTTCCAAACCCACAAGAGGATGGCTTCACTCTGATGAGCAATTAATAGAGGGTGGAGTTTGCTATGGTGTCCGGGTAAGTGCAGTATTGTTAATAACAATTTTTAATTCTAGCTTAGGCACATATAGACAGACAAACCAGCAGACAGTGTAACACAAGATGAAGAGCATAAAGTCAAAGTTTGCAGTTGCATTCTTGTGAAGCCATTCTGATGGTATAGTTAGCATAGTGATTCCTGTGCATTTTTTGATACATGTGTTACCATGCAGTCCTGCCAGAAAATAAATGCACATGAAGCAGCATTGTAATAGATGGCATTGTATAAACTAGTATCTGTTTCTGCATGAGTCAAAACTTAACTGAAGATATTGTTGAGGTCTTTTTAGCAAAGTGATTCCTGGACACTGTTATCAGGTCTGGGATCTGTGTACAGTGGTGCGTGCACATGTCTAGTAATTTCTGCTGAAACTTGAATGCTTACCTAAGTTGTTTTTAGATGGTGCTAGTGGTAAATAGAAACTCGAAGTTCATATTAAAATAAAATTACCAGTAAAGCCACTTAAACTGTATTAATTAGAAAACCTGCCTTCTGTTTTGAAATTCTCATTTTGGCACTACATGTCTGAAATTATACAATTTTAATAAGATCACTCACAATAGTACCATGATAAATTTACACTTAATACCAGGTTTGTAATATCAAACTTAGGTTTGGGCAGTGGACATTTTTTGACCTGTTCTGTAACTATTCACAAATATTTTCAAAAGACTGATTCATGCCAAAACCACTCTTGGTTTGTTCTCTTTCTAATCTTGACCCAGATTTTGTCGTTGACAACTTTAGATTAGCAAATGGTCAAAATAACTGAGAGACTACTAACAAAGTGCACGCTTTTAACTAGAATTTTTATAGTCTGTACATAAAATGTTTCTGAATGGCATGCTTCTAAATGTTTCTAAACTCTTTAACCAAATGTTACTAAATCTTTTAATGTTGGATTATTGATACATACATAACATCTTAGTTCATTATTAGTTCTTTAGTACTGGTCACACGTGGTTTCATCTTTATTCATCTAGGACTGGACACAAATGGCCTTGGAAGGTCATTAGTCCTGTGGTTTAACATGCACCACATAAAATGAAAAAAGATGTGGATCATAAAATTACGATCAGTTTCTGGTATCTGATTAATAGAATTGTCTGTTATTTCTTGTTGGGATTTGAGTTTCACTGGGTACCATTGGGTATTTATAGCAGTTCTTCTATATTCCAATATCCTAAAGTCAACCGTCATTTAAAGTAAAGTCATTTAATATCAATGTAATAAAAGTAGAAAACAAAATATTGTAAGAAACCAGCTGAAGAGGCAAAAGATATTCAAATATGGAAACAAGCTTATCAAAATGTCTTCGGTAAAGAAACTCTTTAATCCCGATAGTTAAAGTGTTAAATTCTGAGAATTGCCCATACAAACATCCCTTTAGTGATATTGTTTCCTTTTGATTTTTTCCTACTTGATTACATTACAAATGTGTGCACACACTTCTACACAACAATGTTAGTCTGTCATATATAAACTATGCTACTATTAAGTCTATTTTAGACTTTGGCTCGTATGTGTAATGATGTGATTTCAGTACTTAGTGTACTACTTGTGCTTATTAGACAAACATTTCCGCTATTAACTTTATAGCTTGTCTGTAAATTACTCAAACATAACATTTTATTGTATCTCTATATAGTATGACTATTGACTGCATCAACATACATGTATGAGACAGTTTAGGAGTACAGCTGTCTCGATTCTATTTATGTATGTAAGATTTCCTCCCACCGGATTATAATCTTCACTGCAGACTACTATATTATCTTCACAACATCAGCATATTACTAAACCAGTGATGAGATGTGCATGCTGCCATAAGTTCATAACATTGTTAAAGGATTATTAATTTTCCTGGACATTCTTCTATGTTTCAGTTTTGTATTTAATTTTTTTCCTGTCCCTAAGGCATTTCCTTATTTCTGCTAAACATTATACCAGATCCGGGGTATTCACGATTTAGAATATATTCAACATTTTTTAATTTACTTTACTTCCTCAATCTAATGATGGATAGCAGCTAGTAAAAAGAAACAGTTCAGACATTCCAAAAAATGAGGCAAGGACCAGAGAGAGAAAAGAGGAAGAGTGAAGGGAGCTGTGCTGCCTCTAAAATTTGGTAAAACGCGTTGTCGTTTGACTTTGTTATAGTACTTTGTTTGTGGTGAGGTAGTGATCAATGAGTCTTTCGCTGCTTCTATTCACATATATTATTGAAATTGAATTGAGTTGAATTGGGTAATATACTTGACAATATCGTGTGGGTTTAAATTAATGCCTTCTATGTGAGATTAATTTTATTTTAATACTTTTTACATTGGTGGTATTGGGTTAACGGAAGATATGTTTTGTTGTAATGCGTAATGTAAGTGTTTCTTCGCATTTTATTGTTAGCAAATTGTGACCCTACAGCGCTTAGGTAGACCACAGTTTAGAGATTAAAGGCAGCATTGCAGTAAGAAGCAGGCGCTTACGTGATTCTTCTTTATATTAATAAGTGACAAATGTTCTATGCACACATCACACAAAGTGTTAATAGCACCTCTATAGCAATCTGAGAAATTATTATTGAATTAATTGGTGTTTTTTAGACTTTATCATACACTCCATCTACATGTGATGAATGCAGATATGACGGGGAAGCCTATCGACTCTTAATAACTTTTTTGGATATACGGTTCAGTGCTATGCTTGATCAAACTTGCGCTTTAGATGCAGCATGTGTTTCTAAACTGCAGTTTAGGCTTAATCATTGTATTCTTCCATAATATTTTCTAGATCTGCTCAGTTTGGTTGTGAAACTGTCCAATTTCGGTTAAGCGACCCAGGTCTTTAGTGCCGGATGGCTTGTTGGGGGTAGAATAAAGGTTACCAAAAAGTCGAGCAAGAAGTGCTGTTGGCCTCTGTGAAATTGACTTCACTTCTGAAAGTAGTCTCAGAAAAGCTTTCTAATACTAATAGTTATCCGACACTAAAAGGTTTCAGGGGGATCAATGAATGCAACTCAAAGGTTTCCCGTGACGTCACGGCGCATGCGCCGTAGCAGTTTGGGTCAAGTGGTGCGTTTTGGACATGAATTGCAGCTGTCATTGACAATTTTGCGTCTGCTTGTTATGAATGGACGTGATTGATGTTTTCTTAAGCCATCCACCCCCACATCCTCTCGTTCTGTAGCAACTAGGACTATCTGCTTCCTCATGTGGGTTACGCGAGGGCGCCACAAGCGAGGGTGTCCAAATCCAGCTGTGTCGAACCTAGTTCCAAAAGATTTTTTGTCTTCCTGTTCCTTTAAAGTGGAGGTAGACTAGTTCCTCTAAAGTAGTTAAACTATGTTTAAACATAGTTTTATTGTAATAACAACAGAGATTATCATATGGTTTGAACAGACAGTTTTTGCAACTGTTTGACGTTCTTGCAAATCATAGTTTTTACATTCTCTCAATGGTTCTATTAAATACTGTTCAACGTTAGAGAACAAGTTAGAGTGATTCTATTCTTGTTGTATTGTGCGCACTCAGAGTACTTATAACACGCAGAAAGAAGTTAATGTGCAGTAATGCGACAAAATCATTTTATTTGCTGCTTTCCTTACGCCGTTGCGTTTACGTTTTTACAAACTACTTTATTAACTAATCGTTTAACTACTTTTGCCGTTTGGAGTGAATTTCTGAAATTGCTTAAGTTATGTTGAAGGTAGACACAGGGAGGTTTTCGAGAATTCCACGAGAGAGAACGCGTGAGTGTGGACTTGGTATTCAAGACGAAAACCTTGTGCTTTTCGTATGCCCCCTATCTGCTAGTAAAGTGTATTCGCCAACATTACACCCGAATTAACTTTTGATGCAGAGCTTAGGCTATTCCACATGAAATCGGTTTGCTTTTGCTACGAAATTCATGAAGTGTTAAAAGTGTTCGAAAGTTCCTAACATTATAATCTTGGCTCTTTTAGTTATTTTTGCCTTTTTTCTCAACTCGAGTCGAAATATTGCATTATTTATTTTCGCATGTATTATTAAGTAAAACTGTTCATTGTCTGTCTACAGCGAATGTAATAGTTGCACAAGTACGTTATATATCATGTTATTTAGTACGCTTCGCATACTTTGATAAACTTACATGTGTTTTATGCTTACGAAATTTCTCTTACAGAATAAAACTTCACATGAACTGTATTATTTACAAAAAAAATATGGCCAGTAAACAATATATGTAACTAGTAGACATGTTCTAAACCTGTAAAGTGTGATAAATAGAGTTTTGTAAAGTATACTGTAATGAATTACGGGCTGGAAACTGCAAGCTCCGTGGAGAACTGCTTTATTGTTCGTGTCAAGTTTTAATTTCTGTAATTCAATTAGAAGATTAAGATGGATACGGACATACGGCAAGCTCTTCTTGCTTGAACTTTGTCTTGGGTTTGTGTTTATAGAAGTGTGAACTGTGCTTTATAATGTAAATAAAACGATATCTCTTTCCTAACCGGGAAGTTACGCAATTGGGAGCCACAGGCAGTGCTGCGAAGTCTTTAGCAGAGTTGACTTTGTATGAATTTGGGTCAGTAACAGAGGACCTCCCTTGTTTGGGTCGTTTTGTGTTCATGCTTAATGCCGATGAATGAACTTTCCACGAGATATAGCAACAAAGTATAATGCTTGAAAAAGTTTGCTGAGAAGTAAATTCAGGAGAAGTGTGCATAAACTTTACATTTGTGAAACTCTAAGCCCTGACTTATTGTTTTTCAAAAGAGCTAACTCACGATTGAACGCTCAAACGAATGATGATTGACTGACTGACTGACTGCCTCCGTGACTGCCTGCCTGCCTGACTGACTGGCTTACTGGCTGACTGACTGACTGACTGACTAATGGACTGAATGAATGAATGAATAAATTAGTCACTAAAATGCCAAAGTTTATTCTTTCGCTATCATGTTTGCTTCACGAATGTCACTTTGCTATTGGTATAAAACGTAAAGGCTTTATCTCACTATATGTGCACACGAGAAAACATCAGTGACGCTGTTGATCATTGTTCTTTCGTTCCAGTTAGCTTAGTTAGAGTTTCACAAATGTATAACTTATGCAGACTTATTCGTGAATTTACCTTTCAATGGATTTTTCCAGTATATACTCTATATTTTCTGGAAAGTTTTGGTAGCGTCCAGATTTGAAGAACATTACTGTGACGGCATTTTACCCATAAATTACTATTTATTTTCCTCTTTTTGCACACGTTTTGTACCTTTTTACTCGAACAAACCGTCTCAGCGTGAAACCGACTAAGTACGAGCGTCATTCTGTAAATAGACACTACTCGTAAGTCATAATTAAGATTTCATCTTTTTTCCGACTCACGTCGTGCGTAACTTCTTGCCGCCACATCAAACCGCTCAGCTGTCGGCAGTGACAGCTTCTGTTCAGAGAAGCCATTTGGCAGTTTGCCAACTCTGGCAAAAAAGCTTTCCGATTGCAAAAAATGTGCGAATCCGGCGAACATCTGGCGTGCTGTGTTACAGTTACACTGCTAATCATTGCCTGTTAAACTCTACCTACGCTCAGTGTTTTTGAACGTGATTTTGACTGCTCTAATTGTCGTTATGATCGTCGAAGATGTTACCATCGTCATTGCCATCAGCAGCAGCACAGGAACTAAAGTAGCAAAAGTATGTGAACTTTACCACATTGTTTTTATCAACTCTTGCTGTCTTCTTCATTATTTGCAGCAACAGCAACAACAACAACAAAACGATAACACCACTATATATAACATGTGTACTTATATGTCTTATGCTATGGCAAAATACTCAAGGGCAACTTTCGTGACGCTTACCCATCCATTTTCTAGCCAGATTTGACATTGCTTAACTTCAGTCGCTAAACAATATCGTGACTACTCAGCTTGAGTATGGTTTAAAAGCAGGTTACATGTGACTTATTTGCTGAGGAAACAGATTACATGATCAGCAAAGTGGATACCAAAGTGGTTAATGGAAAGTACGCGGCTGTTAATATGTTGGGTTTATTTTATTGCTGTCACTTAAACTTAGAAAATGTAACAAAAAACCGTCTATAAAACATGAAGTTAATTTATACTTACCGCTGTAAAGACATTTCTAGACGCCGTAGTAGCCGCCATTCCCTTGAAAATTATGACGTAAATTTGCATGAATATTAGGTAAGCTGCAGAAGTTTGAATTAGTTTAAGCAGTGCGCGCTTGTGGAGAGCCACGATTTGCTTAAGAAAAGTCACGAAGTCCACCTTTCGATAATAATTTTCAAGTGTAATGTATACAGCGATAGTATGAATTAACTTCATGCTTTATAGTCATTTCTTTGCAATTTATTTGTTGTATTTTTCTAAGTTTAACAGATAACGATAAAATAAACCCAACATACTAAGTGACTTGCCCTTTTCCTTTAGATCAAACTTTTTCTGGGCTCTTTATTGCCTGCAAATCATTTAATTTTTTTCTGAATCAGCGCTTTTTCGTCTAGTTAATTATACAGGTGTCGCGCGCCGAGCTAACGAGCCGTGCAACGCAATCAATATCCAGCGAGCGATCAACCACAACCGAGATGAATGAAGCCACGCTGTCACGTGACTCGCCCACGCGCCGTTTCATTCACATTTCTGGCTTCTATCGATCACCCCTGAGAGTGGAGTAGAGAGGCACAATGCGCTCTCCTTTTTCTGAATGGACTAGGAGTAGTTGGTTTTTGCTTGTTATAGATTAAGGTTTATCAGATCAAAGTACATTTGTTAAAAGTGCAATAAATAAACAAACAAACACATAAACAAACAAATAAAAAACAAACACATTAAGTATTTAATAAACAGTGCAAATCGAGCTTGCCATACATTGTGAAGTATATATGACAGAAATAGATAGAAAACAAAGATGTTTGAATTCTGATGCTAGCAGAATATCTACCTATAAACTCATTAATTCAAGCTTCATCAGTCGCCCACTTTACTGGAATCGCATGACATTAACAGAATCTGCTAAAATCTGAATATGAAATTAACAGAATCTACCCAGACAATGTAGAACCTGTTGTTGCCCAATGACTGGTGAGGTACAAGACAAGAAACATGTAGTCCGTGTGTGTCCTATAACCGTTCACCTTAGATTCTGACATCGACACGTCATCGCTGGCTAGAGTATTTGCACATAATGACGCTTCTAAACAAGCGGAATGTGCACAAATGTTTGTTGTTATTTCCTTGAATGCCTATGTATAGTTAGACATAAAAACTATTTTGCATTACTGTTGTGTAACTTGCATTTCATTGTGCTAGAAGTTTTTTTAACATGTGCCCTATTTGTATTTACGTGACGTCACTGACGTAGCAGTAAGGAACATGCCTTGTTATGGACTAACTGTTTACATCTACCATGTAATTTGTAATCTTATTATGGTTTTGTTGGTCAATAAATTACGTACATACATACATACGTATAGTGTGACACGCTTCCAACCAATGTAAGCGGTATGTGCTATTAAAATTTCCTTCATTTGAACCGGAAGAAGTTCACGTCCAAGCGCTCTGCCCATGTTTTTTATTTTGAATGAAACAAGTGGAAGAAGTAAAAGAAATCAAGTGATGACGCAACAAGTATGTAAAAAACAACTAACCAGTTAGTCAAATCAATATATAAGCAAACAAAAAGTGATGCCGATACTAGTAACATACGTAGTGAGAATTTTGTTTTCTTTTATTCGCTAGTGACAGCTTATTGTCCACAAACCCCGCATGCACAGCATTAGAGATTCGTTGAGTGGTCACAGTATGTGCTGTGCCGTAGAAATTAAGCAACACAATGTTGGTTAGTGAATGAATGGGTGATTTCCAGGAAAAGTGCCATCTGGCAGTTTCATCTGCTGTAGTGCCTTGAAGGAGGATTTATGTGCATTCAAGTGTGACTAAGAATACTGGTTCAATGTCCAATCTTAGTAGATATTTTATAATGAGATGAGTTTTGGTCCTGCCATACATATGAACATAAGAAGTATACCCTGCCGTTGGGTACTGGCTTTCACGTTGTAGTGTACGGAATTGTAAAAAACTGACGGTGCCTTAGGTGGAATTTGGACAATTAACTAAAATCACTTAAATAGAGAAATCGGGGCTAACACTGCTTAACTTAGCGAACTGGATTTGAGCTTAACCACCAAACGTAAGACTCCATCTTTCCTTTAAAAGCAGAGAGTGATAACACACTGTGTCAAAGAGTCCACTCCAAATGTGTAAAGTGCAGAAGGTACAATCTTGCAAAATGTCACAGTTATTGCAAGATTTTGCGTTATGTTCTTTGCACATATGGGACATCTTTGATAGTGTGTGATTGTTCTCTGTTGTGACATGTTTGTCTCCTTTCATTAAAATTTGGTTTCATAAATTCAGCATAAATTCTATGCTAATTCTCAAATTTACCTCTATAATTACTTCCTGCGCTTATGATATTTGTCTGCTTTGGGACTTGCTGTAAAGGACGGAGGCCATTATTTTTACACAATTATGGTCTCCTTGGATATTTTACGCACTCTACTCTATTATAGCATTAAAAAAGAAAACAAGCTGCTTCCCAAACCAATACGACAAAGATTGACAGGAATTTTCAAGCTCAGTTTCCGTCTTTCATTTTTAAACTCGAGAAAATCTTAAAATCTTCAGTCGAACTGCGTTGTAGCCGCTACTTGAACTGCTAATACCATCAAGGAAACGTAAAACTATACCGTTATGGTCTTCATATAATCAGCTTCTATGTATTAAACGTCCTACGCACACAGAAAGCCAGAGACGTGTGGGTGGGGAATATTATAGGGAGCGGTTTATGTTGAACATTGATCGTGTGCATGAGCAGTTTATGCTGTGGACTTTTATTCGAACTTTGGCGGATTGCGTGTACGCGTTATCACCGTCTGGTACGCCTATAACAACAATTGTTTTCTGCAATTAACGCTTGCGCTAGCAAAAGGCTCGTTAGCATAATACCTCGCATTCTATATAGGGCTGGATTATCCATATCTCTCCCGCACTCGCCTTGAATATTTTTTGCTCGTGATATATTTTATCGATATTTACATAGCTTCACGTAATTGCAAGTTGTTTAAATTAACTAGAATTGCTATCTTTTATTTGTCAATAAACATATTCTTTAAGTTACCACTGTTTACTATTTATTGTAAACCAAATTAGTACGTATTTCAACACAACCGTAGTGAAAAAACAGATTTTATACCAAATGCTACCAAAGCTTGAGAGGTCCTAGGCTACAGACTATACTAGCCTATAGGTAAGGTAAGGATAATCCGGCCCTGGCCATATATATATATATGCCTTGCATAGGAAGTATGTCCATAAAAAATTACATACTGTAAATGTCCTTTAAACAATTGGACACTTTTAATCTAAGTCTTAATCTATTTAATGTAAGCGTTTATGAATTAGTGTCACATAAGTGATATGAGGTTTGCACTTCTTTCTTCACCACACTTAATTCTGCTGAAAGTCACCGCTGAACTTCATTGTTCACTATGTGTCTCTTTGTAATTTACTTGTTTTTTGTTTGTTTGTTTTTGTTTATTTATTTGACTAACTGGTTATTTGTTTGCTATATAGTTGTTGCGTCATCGCTTGCTTGCATGGTTCATGATTGCTGCCTTGTTGCTTACATAGTGTTTGCTTGCGTAGATGCTTGCTTGCTATCTGAATTGATCCTTAATACTTATATCCTTACGTGTTTATTTGCCGGACTGTTTGTTAAATTGCTTAGTTATTCATTTGTCACACTTTTTTCTTCCTTCATTACTTTTGTTTTTACTTTTTTGCTTCCTTTGTGTTTTGCTTCCCTTCCTTTCTTTTGTAATATTAGTGGTAGTCATAGTAGTAGTAGTGGTAATGGTAGCAGTAGCAGTATCGGCAGCGGCAGTGGTTGTAGTGGTAGTGGTAGTACTGGTAATATTAGTGGTGGTAGTGGTAGTGGTAGTAGTGGCAGTGATAGTAGTAGTGGTAGTGGTAGTACTGGTAATATTAGTGGTAGTGGTAGAAGTAGTGGTAGTAGTAGTCGTCATTGTTGTCGCCATCGCTGCCGCCACCACCACAACAGCAACAACAAAATCTGTATCATAAAATTAATTGCTGCAATTCCAGAATTGATAATTCTCACTGCAGTTGTTTTAAAACTAAACATTACTGAAGACAAATGTAGCCGTCCTCTTCATTTCTTCTCTTCTTTATCTCTCCTCTCCATTTATCTGTTCATGTATTGATTTATTCATTCATTTAATAGTTGGTTCCTTTATTTATAAATTATTCTCGACGTTGTCTCTTCTTTTGTGTTTTCGTTTATTTCTTTGTTAGTCCATTTGCTTGCTTGTATGCTTGTGCGTTCGTTCATTACCGCGTGTCGGGCGTAATACTTTAAGTCAAAACGTTTTATTTTCTGTCATTCACGGACATCGCACCTTGGGTAGATGCTTTGGGTAGCCGCTATAGATATTAGTGCTTTGACGTAACGCTCAACTTAAAAGTGCAGCGACGGCCAAGAGACTACATGTCTGTCATCAACTACTGTTACGTAACATTCTTAACTAGGCGAGGAGCCTGGGGAAGAGGATAGGTATGCTTGGTAACCTTCCCTTCGAGAACGTCTAGAAACGTTCTAGGTTTTTCCTTTGAGTGTTTTAGCTTGATTTGTATTAAGTCACTGAATAATGTCGTTAAACGCAAGTGATTATAGAACCATCAACGTCTGCGAGAAAATGTTAGGTTGTGACAGACCTCAGCGCTTGAATTCACAATTTGCTGCTCCTTCCCCTAGATTTTACACCTTTCTTACTTTATCAATGTGTGACATGTCTCTTGAGTCTAGTTAGGTGAGGTGGTCAGGCAGAGCAGACATTTTGTTAGACAACACAGCCAGAGCTTATTGCCCATATGCACCTTCTTCTAACCACTTAACATTCATCGTTTGTGTTTCTTAACAATTTTTGGTCTAGCGCAGTGGCCTAGCCACTTGCTTTTGGGATTGCTTATATGGCAAGCATTTCTAGGCTGTAACTGGTCTGCACATTTTTACCACTAGGTCACACTTGGTAGATGGTCGGGCTTTTGAAACCTTTGAAGAAGTCATTTTAATGCTTTCTGTTTTTGCAGTTTACACTTTGAACCTTTAGTCAAGCGTCCAAATGAAATCTGCCCCATTAAAAACAGAAAATAGTTTTAGTATTAAATGGCTTCTTTTGCTATAAATCTGAAAAAACATCACGACGTTTACAACAAAGTTGCCCACTTAACAAAATTCTGTCTTCCACCATTACGTGCAAAAAAAGATTAACTTTTGTTTGTGTTAGGTTGACTTTTGGTGGGGCGAAAGAGGAAATGTAAAAAAGTTATAATGTCGTAACTGACATGTTGCCAATGTGTATTTAATATGAAAGTTTACTGAGCAATTGTTATCACATTTTTTGTTTTTCAGTATGTGGGGTGCTTAGAGGTGAAAATGTCAATGAAGAGCCTGGATTTTGAGACTCGGACACAAGTCGCGAAGTAAGTGTACACTTTTAGTAACATTGATAGTTCACTGGGACTGGTGCCGTGTGCCAGTTACGACACTGGGACACAGTGCACATTAACAGCTCACCAAGACTGGTACCTTATGCCAGTTACCGTACTGGGACATAGTGTACATTGATAGGTTTGTTACTGTTTTTGATTCGTGCAATCACTGTTATTTGAACTGATTGTATTTTAACTCATTGATGGTATGTGGTAGGATGTATTTTTATAATTAAATGTGGAGTATTTGAATGTGGTTGTGGTTGTAGAGCATGCCGGAATATTACACTGGTCAAGGTCCTGCAGACAAGGGCTTGAAAGTGACCAAATGATTGTTGTGTGATACTCTCTGTAAGGGGAGTGTCTTGAAATCCTAATCAACGACCATTTATCAATGGTCCAGCAATAATGCAAAAACGAGGTGGAGCATACGAGCTTGAGAAATGTAGGAGTAACCCTTTCTGGTGTGAGGAAGGCTGCTTTTTTTCACTGAAAAGAGTTGCTCAGACATTTTTTTCATTTTATTGCCGCATCTGGGTAATTTTACTGACGAGACATTCTCAATTGTTTCTGTATAAGGCTTTGTGTGTTTGATATATTTGATGATGATGATGATTGAGATGTAAAATTCTAAGTATTAGCTCACTAATGGCTTTGTTTTACTAATCAGAACTGCTTCATCAAATTGCGTTTAGTTGAAGTTATTCTGCTACATTTGTGCTTCATTTCGTTTTGCTAAGTTGAATTGAATTAAAGTGAATGTCTTAAATGGTGGAAAGAGGAAACATTAAGCTAATAAAGCTAATCTGAATCTGAAAGTCAGGTAATCACTGTCTATAGTCAGTCTATATACAACACTGTTTTTATAAGTTAGTCACTCACTCAGTCAATCAGTAGCTAGTAAAAGTAAACAGTGTAGCTAAAAACCAGGAATGTAAATTGCTGTTAACCAAGAGAATTCGAAAAAGTAACAAATTTTCAACTTTTACCATATGAACAATAATTATTCATTCAGACTATTACACAAAACATCTTTCAATAATAAATTATGGTGAAGCCTTTTGGCAAAACGAAGAAGCCGTTGAAGAGGTCAGTGGGGTAACTTCCTGTCAGCCTTTCTGAGCTGCAAAGATGTTGCACACGTGTTGCCGCTGGCAGGAAGTCGTGTGTAAATCATCGTGTTCACGCGCCAAAAATAGTTACTTGCAGAAACCAACGCTTGTCAGTTTCATGGGGCAGACTCATGCGCAGGGATGCGGCGCCACGAAAACCCAGCGCCGTGGCGGAGCTAGGAACAAGCTGTAATTGCCCTGTTTATGAAATCACGCACTGCTTAGTGCTAGTTTCAAGCTAATGTCACTTGTTGTTATATACGGGGGCGGTTCTTGGGTATACCACGCCCTAGTTATGCCCCCTTGGGAAGCCAAGTTGAGACGTCAGGTTGCAATGAAGGCCAAAGCACTTCCTGCATTTGCAGTTCACCTAACAGATTATGGTAACCTTGAATGCCTATCAGGCTCTGAAAGCTATTAAATCAAACCAGCGTTATTTCTTCAGCCAGCCAACGTGTACATAACCCAGTTAGTGTTATAATATGCCCGCTCTGCTTATATCGGCGTTATAGATACTTGAAGAACTGTGCCAGTTCTAAACTTCACTCGCTTGACTTTTTCCACATTGACTTGCAGTTGCTTGCATGCGTCATAGATACGGCAAAAGCTGTATTAATTAGGACTCTCTATGGTGTGGTTAAACTTGATGGTATCAGACATTTTCACTATACTATATTATTCGAGGGTTAGGAAATGATAGCCCCTCCCATACTTTCACAAGTAGATTTAAAAGTATTTTTAATACTTTAATCATTGTAATATTTTTCTTTAACCTGTTTTAAATTCTTTCCACTTCTTAAAAAAAATCAAAGAATGTTTTTGAAAAAATGAGTCATGACATCCACTCCCATTGAGAAACCAACACGAATCGCACCTCTGACCATTTCTAGGGGGCATTTATGGCAGTACTGCGTATTAAAGTAAATGTTCCTTACTCAGATTTAAATGCTATTTCTCATTGTGGTGTCGGTTTTTTATCCAGTTTTCTCAGCTTTCTCTATACAGGGGGGAGGCGGTCATTTCCTGATGCCCATACACGAAGAGATGCAGCAAAAGTTTTGTAATTTTGCTACATATTAGATACAGACAGAGCGGCGTTCTTCACTATGATTGTAAAGGACTGTATCAGTTTTCCTTATTTAGAGCGCTAGAAGAACTAATGCAAGTATTAGATAATATCTACTCCACCGTAATGTTAGAAACACCAGAAGAGTTATGTCAGTAGCATGCATTGAATAGTACTCTATTCTAGGTTTTACGGCACAAGAAGCTCTTTTTGAACTAGGCTTTTGATTTTACTATGATGTTATTGTAAGGCATGTAAGAGCTGACGTGTTAGTATTGCTGGACCACTTTTTTGTGATATTGGGCTTTGTGGTTTCCTTTGTAATAGCAATGTCTACACTGTAGACGTTGTAGAAAAATGTAGAAAAATCGTTATTGAAACACACTTATTCATTGTAAGACTTCACTGCTATGCGTCAACACCAATGTCACCGTCTCCCCACGTCCTCATTACCGTCATTACAGGATTTTGAAGGAATCAAGCTGATTTTTTTCAGGGTCAAGCAAAAACTTGACACAAAGTCAGGAAACTTGTATCAATGTGCAGACGACTTGCTTACCGTTGTATTGGTAACGAGTTTCCGGTTCTACTTGGGAGTACATGTTTGATGCTGTGTTATTGTTATTATGTTGGGGTTAGATACTGTTTGCTAGTTTAAGCAGTGTTTGGTAGTGGCTTCATGTTAGTGGTTTCAATCTAGTTGTGGCGTAACAGTAAGCAGCTTGTTGATCAGCGGAAGCGCACACTTCCGGTGTTGACAGTTCCCTTTCCCGCACCCCAGTGAGCGAGGGCGGATTCAGGTTCAGTTGCCTGTTCTACACAATAGTAAGGGCAGAGTCAGACCATTACCCCCACACCCAAATGAACGAGGGGCGGATGCATATCAGTTCCCTTGTAAGTTCTACACCCTAGTAAGCTGAGGCATATCCATACATGGACTTCAGTACAGTGGTTGTGAGGGCAGATCCAAGCCAGTTGTGAGCAAAGACTGGTCTAGACCATATGCACCAGCTAGCCAATTTCTCCTTGTCTCACCTTGGTGTGGGGCGGATCCAAAACATTATCTATAAAGATAGCCTGATAGAATGGGGCGAATCGAGACAGTATTGTTTACTGTCCCACGTGCAGTCATTTTAAAGGTCACCTCAAGGAGATAACACCTATGATCGCTCAGTATTATGAGGTTTACACTTTACATGCTGTTTCTATATGTCATTCGTCTGATTGCTGCTGTTGTTGCTTTTGATTCAGTTTTGATTTATTTGTGTATACTAGTAGTGTTAGTGATTGTTACTAGCATTTGCCAATTTGCCATCCCCTCGTGTGTGTGAATCCACTTTAAGTTTCCCCGTTCTTTTAGCTGCAGCGCACCCGCAGGGAAGACTCTCTTTCCCTGTGTTTATTCATTCTATATAGGACCGAAGGAGGTGCACTTTAAGCACACGAGTATATCATCATCTAGCGCATTTAACATATGATATTAATTAGCGTCACACTCCAGATATTCTGGCGCCTATCCGGTTGATTGCAGCGCGCATCGAGCGTGGGCGGCGGCAATCATGGCGCAAAAACAACACGAGTAATTCTATCTGTTCAGCTATGTATGTTAACTGCGTGTGCTTCAACGGTGATATATGATTTTTATTTGCAAGGTTTGGTTTTATACCATGGTTGGTGGGGGAGTGTTTCCACCCACACTCTTTATATGGGTTCCACCCACCCACACCCTACAACAATCTTTACATGGATCAAGGTGTTGCCAACAGTTGATAGTCGCTGCTTCCACGTGACATTTTTCTCTGCATATTCAGAGATCTGCAAAAAAAAATAATTTTTAATTTACAAATAGCTTCTGTTATTAAAATTAAATCCAATAGACAGAGAAAAAGAAAAATTATGGTTACTGTTTCTCGGTCGATATGATGAACCGAGTGGTTACTGTATGTGTTTAACAATGGAAGTTAACCAATGCTGGATCTGATCAGTGAATGAGTGGGTGTTCGCCGAATTCAGTGCTCGTTCGGAAACAGTTGTCCTATTCAAATTGGTGAAAAATAGTGCCCTTATCAGCAAAACTGGACAAAATTTAATGAACTACATGTCTTGACATATTGTAAGGCATAGCCCTAAAAGCCACCAATGCAGTTTAATCTTATAACATGCTAACGAAATATTGGTACTACTGTTGAATCCATATTAAATATAGAAAGTTTTTTAAGGTGGTTCTAACTCATAAACAACCCTGTAATTAACTCATAGAACAAACCTTTCTTTGAAGCACATTTCATTAGTTTATGAGAAGCCTCAAAGTCTCCAGAATCCTATTGGTCATCAAATTTCTAGTGATTTTTCATCCACTTAACCTGCAGATTCTAGTGCTCAATTTTGTTCCAGTCAAAACTGATGTTCTCAATAAAATTTAAATTGTAGGAAGAAAAAAAAAGAGTTAGCATACCACAAACAGATACTGGGATCATTGATTGTACATATAATGCATCGTTGGCTAGTGTATTGATTGAATTATTTGAATGCTAATATAATTATGTACATCATGTGCACATACACTGCTGCCGATGCCTATGTTATAAAGTTTCATAGATGATACTTAGAAAAGAATGAAGTTCTCTTTTTATTTCATTATTATCACTGTAAATAATATTTATGTTCTTGGATTTATTTCCACTTTTTTGCAGCAACATAAATGATTTTCATGCTGTTGGTTACTTTTTCAGTTCTCAAATATAGCTTAGTGTTAGGAAACTATTTGACATTTTAAGAGAGATAGGATGATTTTTCATATACTATCCCATTTTCAAGTCCGACAAAAAGTATTCATTTTAACTCAGTTAATACTGCAAAAGTGTTTGTGATAATTAAATAATAGATTAAAAACTTAATTAACGGCAGGCGAGCCCAACTATTGATGACATAACAAACTAACATAATTTTCAACAACAATAATTTTCCACGAGCGTGTGACACGTGTTTGCGAAAGCGGAAATTGAAGTGCAGTGCTTCTGTAAGACATTCTACGTGTACTACTAAAACTAGGCAAGTTTTAAGGTAAAAATTCAAATTTCAAATTTACAGCTGTGCTCACACATGAGCTGTCGAATGTGTGTAGTTCCTCACAAACTAACACAATTGAACTGAGAGGTGCAGCACCTGTTTTTTGTGCAATGCATTTCCGAAATACAGGCACTAGTGCCCGTCTACTGACGAATGGTGAAATGCATGTAATGGTGAAGAACTAGTTGCGCGAATGTGAAATTGTGTTTGTGTGGTAATAATTGTTTCACGTAAGTCATTTTTGAAAAAAATGGTATGCTTCCTTTTAATATTTTAAAGAGTAGCTTTTTTAACCTGCAGTTTAAGATTTGGCCCGGTTTTGCTTTAAGGATATTAATGATCAAGGAACATACAATCAAACCACCATGCACAGGTGAGTCAATGAACATAGTTCAGATTTAAAATCTAATGTGTCTACACAGCCACAGCGGCCAAGTTAAACCAAGACCGGGCCCAATCTTAAAATGCAGGTCAAAACAATCTACTCTTTAAAATATTAAAATATAAACAAACAATTTTTTTTCAAAAACGACTTACTTGATAGAATTATTACCAAAGCCATTACAAATTACAAATTATTACCAACCTATTCCATTGAATTATGGAATAGGTTGTCAAGATTATTTTAGATATTTTATGTTATTTTAGCTGTTTCTACATTTTTATTTCTTTGTTTCAGGGAATCAATAACACGAGTTTGCGAAGCCGCTGGTTTGAAGTGTCCCGACAGAAAACGAAAGGTGGGTCAATTTTTTGGACATCATGTATTTTTTTCTGTTTTGCTGAGTAACTATCAAAAATTTGATAGTTAATACTGGGCACTGATTTATTAGCCATATTTAAATAGAGAGTCAATCCCTAATTGTGAGGTTAAAGTGTTAAGCTGTTTGGTTGCCTGTAACAGAGGCAAATAATGTGTAAAAAAATAGCATTTCCTGATCAAAAACGTAATAAAATTGCCTGATTGCTGCACCTTTTTAGTTTAGTTTGACCCTTTTCTTGGCTAGGCTACAATAATTGTTCTAATAACAGACTACATACTGTTTTTTATCAAGTACTTCATGTATACTTGCTATTTATTATCGGTTTTTTGTAATATTCTTTAAATTGTTTTTGCGGGCAAGGACAAAGTTTTCATAATTTTATTAGAATTGTGTTACCACATTTGTGAACCATAAATATGTTTACTGGGCATGGTACCTATATACAGAATAATATTTATCTAAAGAAATTGAAATAAATAATAAGGTATTAATAATGTTCATATATTAATATTAATATATGAACATTTACTATTAACTGAGAAACTTTCTTTATCTACTGTAAGACTGTTTAAACATGATATTGACATTTAAATAAAAATTTTGGACAAGCCTGCAACTGTCATTAGACTTTCAAGTTAGAAACCAGAATTAAAAAAAAGGAAAAGCGACATACAGTTTTGAACCTGGGACCTTCACACTATTTGAATCAGTGTTCTAGTCTCATCATCTTTATCTGATTACAGGTTGAGAAACGTATCAGCAAAATGCTCGGCGATAGGCCGAACATGAGACATGCCGGTTCAAATATCAATTTCACGGTCAGCACTGACAACCTGAGTCTCGTCATCATGGAGTCTGGAGAGGTAGGTAGCAGAAAACAATGTGTTGCCATGGTTAGGGGTATTTGTTGTCAAGATAATGTTTGAACAGGTTATTGTACTATGCTATAAATATAGCTAATAGCTTTTACGAAATTTGATAATGATCATGGTAATCAGGACAGTGTTAGAAAAGAAATGCAAAATAGTTAGAATGCAGCTTAGATTTGAACTAGGGACCTTCAGCTTACATTGCAGATACCTTAAAACACTAGACTACTATAGTCAAGGTAGTAAGTTCATCCCTTGTAGTTTCTAACCAAATTATCTATAATTTTTACACTTATCTATCTGTTACATGTACAATGAAAAATTAATTTGCTTGAACTGTAAAATTAATTATTTTTTTACAGATCATAGCCACGCATCAGATGCAGGGAATCTCATTTGCTTCTGGTGGTGACCCTGTAAGTGTTTTATTTACTTGTTTTTTTAGTTCTTCTTAAAAAGTGTTTGTTTGTGGTTTTTGTTTTGTAGTGGTTCTCCACACACTGAGGTATGTTTTCTATGTATCTTCTTAGCGAAAAGTATTTTGATTGTGCATACATATGTTTCATTGGCTTGTTGTTTGGATGGTTAGTTGGTAGGCTTCTCTGAGATGTAAAAATCCACTGGACTCGATGCAAAATCTTTTGCCTAGCAGAATTCGTAAAGGAAGAGAGTTATTCTAAGTCTGGGGTCTCCAAAATCAGTGATATTGACCCTTGGGGGACTATCCAAGGGGATAGATGGATGCCTGGGGGTCGATAAACACCGGGGCGACAGAGGAACAGACTGAACCTAGAAAAGCATGGTTACTTACACCTAAAACTCACCAATCTCTAACCAAATGTCAATGCCCTTGCTGATGCCCTTCATACACATCCTTCCTATTAATGATGTAAACCCATTAATTTAATAAAAAGTTATGCTGATTATTTTAATGTATTAAAAGGGGAGGAATATTGAAATTTTTTAAAGCTGTGCTTATTTTCAAGAAAGACTATCAATAGATTTGATTTCTAAAATGATTTTCAAAGTGAACATCTGACTTATATATACAGTATACGTTATGTGTCACGTCACATTACAAGTGCCACCTAGGCTAGCAGCAGTTGAATTGTGTCTCACTATTTTAATATCCCTTTGCCTCGCAGCTTTTTATTGACTGTAAAGTGTTACACACTGTCCTTTATTATTTCAAAATTAATATAATTTTTCGTCAGTAGTGAAGAAAATTTGTTAGTGCACAATTACTGAACACAAGTTTTTTTATCACCCTGTATTGCTCTATTCATCGTAATGCCAGCTTTTCTTAGTCGTTTTCTTTTACAGACATTTCACATATAATGCCACTTAATTAAAGTCACGGAAGACACAGATTAAAGTAAACAGTAACGAGACTTACAACCGCGTTACACAGACTGTATTGAAAAAAGTACATAAATTTTATCAGAGCAGGTCCCTTGCTTGAGGATGGTCCCTACCACATGTTAAATAGCTGCAATCTTGGCTTCATAATCTCCGGCTTCAATATTTTTGATGTAACCTTTTCAGTGAAGATATCAAATGATGTCGCTTGCGGTTTTTTTACGCTTATGCTTATTAGCCAGATTCACACGCAAGCGATGTTGACTCACTGCTATTCAAGTGGAGCGGAAATGTACGAATGACACAATTTATTATATTTCAAAATACGATTGAGTTGCTGCTAGTTGTAATTGTAATTCGAGGATCGTAATCATTCGGTCGTGCAATTCGTGATATGCTTGATTATTTTGTTTGTATTAAACATGTACTGGTTACCAGTTAAATTTACATCTTTACTTTTGCTGTTCTTTGACTCCATTTTAATAGTTGTTTTGCAGTTGCACTGTAATACAAAGTAAGGTAAGGTAAGGTATGGTAAGGTAAGGTGAGATAAGGTAAAGTACAGTAAGGTAGGTAAGGTAACGTAAGGTAAAATAAGTTAGATAAGATAAAATTTATTCTGCCTTGCGATATTTGTGCATACCTAATTTAATTTGGCTCAACCACTACTATAAACATATGAAACAGCAACATGTGAATATGAACAAACATAATCAGGAAATGAATGAAACAGTCACTTATCACTTGCGTGTATTAAAACTACACCTGTAACAACAGGGTGATTTTGATTATCTTTCTATATACTTATGTTTGAAAAATTTAACAGGCAGCAAAGCAAAACAGCAACTGGTGGCTATCACAGGGCCCTCGGCAATGCGATACATCAAATGTTCATTTGTATCTAGTCATTTGATTCTCTAGTTTCAATACAGTTCATCGAATTAATCTTGTTATCTTTGTATCCGTTTCATATTAAGTAAAATGAGATGCTCTTGTCTTCCCAAAACTGTTTTAAATGCCATTTCGTTTTAGATTTTAGGTGCTTTTGTGCAAAATCAAGCAATTATGTAAATGTGTATGAAAATAAAAAAATGTTCATTCTGTGTGCAAACATGACATTTTGTTGTTAGGAAAATATGTTTTTGTAGTGCGAACACTAAAATTTTTATTGTAGTATCAGTGTGAATGCAGTGATCTGCAAAAATAATTGTATTCTTGGACCCTAAAGAGAAGAAAAACATCTATTTTTATCATCTACTTAACGGTGTCCTTTATTTAGATTATGACTGTGAATGCCAGGATGTACATATGCATCAGAATTGTTTAAAAGTTAGAAAATATGTAATTCCGTGTACGCTATAAGAGAAAATAACATAAAAAGTAATGTCATAGGACCTTTAATAAACCATTGAGATTTATTTTGCAGCTGAAATTTGTGGACTAGTCGTGATTTGAATTAGTCCCAAGTCTGGGGTTCAAATCCTGACTAGTACAAAATTTTCTGCGGCTCCTTCCTTTCAACTCGTTACCCACAATGTCTAATAATTGTTGTGAAATAAATCGCAATGGTTTATGTACATCCTGACATTCACAGTCATAATCTAATTAATAGCATCTATTTGTACCTAATTTTTATGTATGCCAAATTTCAATGCATCATTGTTTATTAGTGAAATATGATAACATCCGTCACTTAGGATTTGAATTTTTTTAGGAAACTTTAGACTTCGTTGCATATGTTGCAAAGGATGCGTCGGGACGCGCGTGCTACGTCTTAGAATGTGGGGGCGGATTAGCGCAAGATGTCATTACGACGATAGGACAGGCATTCGAGCTGAGATTCAAGGAATATCTGAAAAAAGCACCAAAACCGGTGACCGTACCAAACAGGTATTCATCTCGTGTCGCTTGGAATTGTGGGAATTGCATTTGATTGATCACTCGTTAATTTTCCTGATGAAGAATGGCAGCCATTATGCCAGTTGCTCTAATAAGAATGGCAACCATTATACAGGTTGTTCTGATAATAATAACAGCCATTATATAGGTTGTTCTAATAAAAGTCCATTATATTTAGCGTTTGTTTTTATAAAAAACAGAAACTTGACATTTGACCCAATTTTTAACTTTTAACTCGTGGACGGTTTTGGTTTGCAAGCACTCATTTTATGTGAAATGTGGCATTTTTCCTAATAAGAATAATAATTTTGAAGATTATGTTATAGACTGCACAGATGTCTCTCCAAATACATCCATTCTAGTAATTTATCTGTGAGATTCCCAATACTGCAAAGTTTGCAAGCTTTCCAGTATGTGGTTTCTGTTTTCATTTTTCATAAAATTGTTACTCTCGCTAGGATCGAGGAACCGTTGCCGGAACGGTCAGCTTGGGGTGATGATCCGGAGTACTACAATGACATGCCAGGAAAGGAGCCACCCCCTCACCCACCTCTTCCCACCAGGACCCACCTGCAGTCTCATGTAAGTTGTTCAGAGGAGTATGGAGTTTGTACAGGGTGTTTCAAAAGTTCCTCACTTTTAAAAAATATTAAAACAAGCAATTAGACAATTTAGTTGATTAATCTACAGTTTGTGAGAACTTAGCTTCATAAATCTACTGCAACAATTTTAATTTAAACCTATGCACCATACTTTTTTCTGTACATAGACGTAAAGTGCTTTCATACTCTGCTCTAGAGTCAGCAAAAGTAAAGTAGCAGTTGTAGCAGAAGAATGTAAAGTAGAAGAATTACGTAGTTCAAGTATGATGAATTATAATAATTAAAACAACAAAGATTGAATTTCAATTTAAAATGATTTACTATAAGAATTAATCACTATCAGTTCTGACATCTTTTTTCAGAATAAGACCTAACATTTCCTGATAGAGTCTCCTAGCCATTTAGAATTTTGTTGATTCTTCTGTTTGTCACTGAACCACAACCATCATTTCTTTTATCAAATGGTGTATAACAAGCATTTGAAACAAGAATTGTTTTAAATTTACAAAAAACAGGAAAAATTTTACTGATAACTTACGGGGCATTGGTGTGAATGTTCACACGAATCGATTCGGGGATTTGTATCAAAATTCTGGCCCTGATGAAGTGAATGTCATTGGTTAATTAGCTGCAAAGAAAACTGAAAATCAATTTATAGAGGGACTTTTGACATGCCCAGTATATCCTATGTAAACTCATTTTATCTTGAATAAAAATACAGTTGCCCTTTCCTTAACATAGAAATTCTTTTCTAAGAAGGAATGCATATGGCAGTTAAAGTAGTCATCATAAACTCTAAAAAGTATGCCAATAATGAATTAATGCATGCTTGAGTCAAGGGAAAGGCATCTATGCAATTTTGTTTTTGCCTCTGTGCTGAAAGTGAATACACTACCGAAAGATAGCACCTCTGTACATGTATCTGACTGCATCTGGTTGTCAGTAATTTACAGGTAGTGGTCGACTTGCCTGCCTATGCGATTTTACGACCTTACCGCAACTTAATTAATTAATTATACAAAACCAATTACAACTCTTATTAACTTTAAATCGCTATCTGTTTCGATAAATTAATTGTAGGCACCGCCTACTCGTGCACACATAAGGTCTTCTGTGTAAAGGTGCACCGCTTGAATATACTGGTCTGACTTGCGTCCAGATTGTTTTACGACCAATCCATAGGAACCGATTTTGGTCGCAAGTCGACGATCACCTGTATAAGGTATTTTGTTTGTGTACATGTAAGAAAAGTATTTAAGGTAAAAAGTTTGAATTAATGAAGCTTATTAAATAAAAAAAAATGTTCAAAAATGCTGTATTTAATAAAAAAAATAAAAGTTTATGACTAGTTGTCAAGTTTGTGCCAATTACATAGTAGGATTAGTAAAAATATTGTTCTGTTGTGTGTCTACCGTGCTGGAGATGCCAAAGGTAAATATCTGTCAACATTCACCTTAACGTGTCATTGATCAGGGTGGCGTTATAGAAAATTCTATCTAGAAGCAGTCATGAGAAAAGGCAATTGAGTGTCCTGTAGCATTATACCATACAACTAAGCATACTAAGTTCAGATGTCGCTCTCTAAACTTCCATGTTATTTTTCAGCCGAATTCGGGAAGACTGGAAGCTGATTTGCAGAGAGTACCTCCGCATGAACCGAAAGTGCCGAATGCCCCTAGAAATAACATTGGTAAGTAACTTTATTAGGTGTGAGAGTGAGTGTGATGCTTGTTGTTTTCTGAATTGCTTCTGTTTAATTGGCCAGTTAAGCTTTTGCATTTTCCTGTTGCTTATTCATGTTTGAAGAAGATAAAACTGTAATTCATTTAAATATTATAATTTACTGGTGTCTCATTAAGTAAGAGTACAAATCGGTGGTTTGCAAATGCTGATGTTTTAAGGACTGTTTACAATGTCATTTTGAGCGCTGACACAGTGACAAAAAACAAAGATAATTATCTGTATTTTCTGTGAACGAAGACTATCTTTTAGCCTGTTAAATTTCAGCAGTTTTAGTATGGACTTTTGAAACTAGAAGTTTTTTTAAGCAAGGAGTAGCCCTTAGCTGACAGCTGAATTCATTGCAACTTCATGTAATTTGCAGTTTTCAACCAACCTGCAAATGGATGAAAACTTTCTTTTTGCATTTAAGGAAAACAAGATTAGTTGGTGAAGTAAACTCCAATACTAGAATGCTGCTTTGCAAAATAGCCAAACTAGTTCTGTTTTACTTAGGTTATGGGCAGTTTGGTGTCCTCAGCAAAATGGTTATATCCCAAGTAAAATGGAAAATCTTTCATCTTTGCTGCACATGTTTTGTCTGAAGCTCGAAAATCAGCCGCCACTTTAAACAAATAAGTAGTTTTTGAGTCTTGCAGTAGACCTCTGTCACCAGTCATCATAGTGATACTATTAAAGTTTTTCTCCAGGCAGACAGAAGGGGTTTTTCTTTACAGATGTTTATCGGTTTGAGTTAATTATTATACTTTCAGGTGTTGGAGGAGCAACTGGTTTCACAGGTGACCCAGTCTCGCAAGGTACAACAAATTTTTGAAAATTATTTACGTTAACAATTGTTCTTCAGCATTTAATATATAATCTAAGCCTTTGGGTTGTTAGCGCATTGTTTAAACTGTAATTTGTAAACTGTGACAGTCTTAGTACAACTTAGTATCAAAATTGGCACAGTGTTGCAGTGTTAAAAATATTTAATATATATGAGCATTTTTATTAACTATTACAGAAATGTTTGATCCGGTGATGCCGGCCGAGTCTCCGCCTCCACCACCATCACGGATCGATTCAAGCATACACGAATCATGCCCTCTGGAGGAAGAGGTTTGGTTTCATCGAAATCTAAGCAGGAGACAGGTAAATTTTTCAGCATTGTGGATCATAGCAATATTTGTACATTAGTGTAGAGTATGTTGGTACAATTTTACGATTGCTTTTTAAAATCGATTTTATAGTACTATTTACAATTAGTATAATTTTGTGATTTTAGAATTATTAATTTCATGATGTCAGTGTATGTAACTGTAAGTTATAACAGACTTTTTAATTGTAAAGCACATCGAGATCACTGGATGTGGTGCTGTATACAAATAATAAATTATTATTATTATTACTACAGTGTATACTGTTATTAAATATAGTAAAAGAAGTTTGTTCGTATGTGTGGTTGTTTTTCTTTGTATGATAACTTGCTTCAGTATTAGTCAGTATTGGTAATCACCATAAGAGGAGATGATATTGTTCAACTTTATAAGGGCAGTAGTCAAGTGGGCCTGAGCTCTTTTGATTTCATGGTCACAAGTTCCTGATTTGGCTTATATACCAATCCAGATGCATGGGAAACACAATTCCCACTGTAGTGAATTTTCTAACTTTAGTCGAGTCTAGGTGGGCATGATCTAAATTCTTCGAGTACCGTAGATAGCCCTTTGAATGCCTCACCATGTTAAAATCAAGTATTTGTAAGAAATGTAACAATGTGGACTTGCTGTTTACAGGCTGAAAGGTTAGTGCAAAGAGACGGAGACTATTTGGTACGGGAAAGCTCCCAGTGTCCTGGACAATATGTATTGACTGGCATGCAGCGTGGGCAGGTGAAGCATCTGCTTTTAGTAGACCCCGAGGGTGTGGTAAGTATTAACCATGGCGTAATTGAGCCATTCTATTTTTGGTTTTAGTTTTGTTACTTACTGTTTTGTAAATTGGGTCTACTTAAATTGGCATTCGATTTTTCTAGTAAATAATGTTGGCTTTAATCGTGTTACTCTAAATGCTCTATTTTACGAAGTTGAACTTTCTGGGTTGATGGGGGTTGAAAACGATTGAAAACGATGATTAATTTACATTGGTTTTGAAAGTTATCTGCTGCCTGGAATCAGAACTTGTCTATACATGGCATTTATGTGCCTATTGCTAGTATTAAGTCACTTAATTAAGTATTTTTTGCTATTATTTATTAAACTACGTCAGTAAAGTGTTTTTTCTGTTTCAAAATTAGCTTTGCGGCTTCAGATATTGAAAAGTAAAAAGCGATTGTGGTGGTGATGGTTGCACTTTCGATCGACGAACTACTGGATCAGTGAATGTCAGTAGGACTGAATTTGATACTTAAGATAAAAGATTGTTTCCTCCTGTAAAATTGAGCATGCGTTTGTACTTTGCTTTGTTGTTTCAGGTTCGCACGAAGGACCGAGTGTTTGAGAGCGTTAGTCATTTGATAGACTACCATCGGCAGAACCGAATCCCAATCACGTCAACTGAAAGTTCGCTGCATTTGTACAATGCGGTCATTTCCGATTTGAGCAACCCCTAACAACAGATGTCTCTGATTAGATGTTGAGATCAAAACTTGGAAAGTTGAAGTGTATGAGTGTTTGCGGGTTCATCTCGTGGCAGAGGACATGTCCTCTGCCGCGAGGAAACTTTTTATGATGGTTGTCCGAAGAAACTTTTTTATGATGGTTGTGATTTCTTTTATGTAACTACGTGGAAATAACCGAAGTATGGAAATAATCAACAGCAACGTCTATGTGTTTGCGCCAATCTCATGATTACTGATGAAAGTAACTGGCTATGTTGCGTCTTCTCTTAGTATCAGAGAGTTTTGATATTTGTTGTGACGCACTGTTACTAAGACGAGCTTTATAGATTTTTTGGATTAGCATAGCTTTGTCACGTTACATGTTTTGTTGGAACTCGCGCTGTTATGTTGCACATTGGGACTGCTCAGAAGACCGCTGACAATGAATCTTTGAAACGTATTAATTAATCAAAACTGGTTAGATTCACAATCCTGAAGTTTATCTGCCGTTCAAAAGCATATTTGTGCTAAGCTAATATTATTCGACAAAATTTTTCTTAGATGTGCCTTTTGGAAATTTGTGTTTTTAATCAAGAATTTTGGTTTGCTTTTTATTCATTTAAAGAATTTAGATTTCTTGAAAATTTTTCCGCATTTTGACATCTTGATAAATTTTTACTAAATTTTTAAAGTTGAAAAGATTATTTTTAATACAGTAAAATAACTTCTGTATTGGTACTAAATTAAGTATACATTCATCGTTAGAAAATCATTGCAGTTACATTGAAGTAAAGGTATTTGTTTTAGGGAATTATCCTAGCATTTTTTATGTAAAATTTAGAGAGATATTTGCTTGATTTTTAAGTGAGAAATATTTACATTTGTTCACAATGATCCCATTGTGCTTTTAGACATTGTTGTGCGAGTAAAGACCCTGTAATATGATTTTTGGTAAGCTCTTGTTTGTTATAGTGTGTAGATTCTATGTAGATATTATCAGAGAATAATGTATAAAAGATGTAAGCATATTATGTATTGTTAAATTATTTATACGGTTGTTTATAAGTGGAAGAACGAGTTTTATTTGCGTGCATATCTTAGAATGGTAATGGCTACATATTAGCTGTGTATATTAGCAGCAGTGACTGCAGTTATTTGTGTTTGATTCACCTGAGTTGCAATCAGTACCTGAACACAGTATGCGCAATCATACCTGCCTACTTCTGCCAGAAAATCACAAAAAACTGCAACTTTATGTTGTTTCACGTCAAATTTTCGGCAAGTTTTCTTGTGTCTGCATTTCATGCTTGTACAAGCAGTGCCACTTTGATTTTGCTCAAGAATCTTATCGAAAATCTTGGCATACCTTTACTCTACAGATTTGTTATCAAATTTTATATCAAATACCTTTTGCAGGCTGTGTCCTGTGATCTGTTTAAGCAGTTTGGTAATAAAGTACTAGTACTTATTACCCATTCTTGTAATTTTTTTGTTTATGACATTTGCCAGTATTTACTATTCTTTGCTGTTTGTATGCGTGTAAGTATTTTACAAATTTCAGTTGGAAAATTTGATCATAGAACTGCACCAATTTTTTGCATTGTTGTTGATTGAATTAAAGTTTAGTATTTGAGTTTACTATTAGTCACTTCATATATGGAGCAAATGTTTGAGTAACTGAATACAGCAATTATTGTATTACTATCCAGTACTTGACTCAAGTAATCAACCATGGATCTTTCTGCTTATCAAAATTAGTGTAGATTGCAGATTACCATGTTGTTTTCAAGAATCCATTTCAACATGTTCTATCCGTTGTTATTGCCTTGATTTGAATCTTTCCGATGCTAAAAAAATTTTGTTGGTTCGCTAAAATTCTGAATATTAGTCTGTAATGTTTTCTGTTACCTGCATTTGAAATGATCGTGTAATACTGTTCGCATTATGCTTACCCTATCAGCTGTATGTTTAATTTGATAATTATGTCAAACATGAATGATAAATAAGCGTTGCTTTGTTGTACAATATAATTTACTCTATTTATTCTATCTACTCTACCCGATTGAGCGATTATGCAAACAACACAAATTGTTAACAATAATTGTAAATAAAAGTAATCATTATGCGTGTCGAGTGTGTGTTCGTGATAAATTCTGCAGGTTCAGATAAACAATTCTAGCATAAATTATAATTTCTGTACTCAATCTAGGCTAATCTGGAGACATGCTCGTAAATATTGGGAACTAAAGCATTGTCATTGGTGATAATAAGATTATAATTTTAAGATTTTAAGTCCTGTTCTTTTTTAGTATTCATTGTAGGATGTTTTTAGTCATATGCAGATTTAGTTCAAATAGAGCATAGAACATCATCTAAATTGGTTTTTCAAGAGTGAAAATAATTGCGTGTTGCCAATGCCACCTGTTAGGCGCATTTTCAAACATACACGTTATTACATTGACTGACGCAAAATTTCTGATTTAAATGGTTATGAATTGCAAAGGTATTTTTAAATTGAAAGTTTTTAATTAAAGGACAGACTTTTGTTGACAGTACTGTATGTATATGAAAAACACGTCTAGTTTGAAGTTTCGTATGATGTGATTGTTTGAGACTAACTTTCACATGATGTTTGAAACTAACTTTCAACTGTGTAGCTTTGTTATACTGATGTTGTAGTAAACACTGATTTTTAGCAGCGAGTTACAATTTTAATAGTTTTATTACATTGCCTTTTTATTGATAATACACTGCATTGTTTTTGGTCATTTGCTGCCAAGCATAAATCGAAACTCTCATAGCTAATACAATTACGATATAAAAAATTAATGCTATTCGTGTTTTATTCTTGAGTAATGTGATTAATACCTTTACGCCTGCTTAATTAATTTAATTTTATGTTGATGTTATCATGTTATGCAAGCGTAGCAAAAATAAATTTATCTTCTTACAATTTTTGTGTATATGCTTCGTTAGTTGCAATTTTAATGTGTAGTATGAGAATGAGAAGTCGAAAAATCGTCAGAAACAATGACAGCATTCTAACCCTTAACAGTATTTATTTAATTTTACAAGAAACTTCAATATGTTTCAATATCAAGGAAACTTCAGTCATTACTATAAGAAAATATACAGCAATCATTTATGGTAATTTTTATAATTACATCATCAACAAACACTGTTATTATTACGCAGATTACATATGTAGTAGTAAAGGACCTCACCTATATAATATAATTATAATATATACAATTGTGCCTGCTTAAGTTAATTAGGTAAAACAACATAAGAACATGTTTTCATTACACATAACTTATACTACGTGGAGAGTAGAGTGATATCATTTTTATACTGGAATATCAAGTCTCAACTTGCATTTCATCTTAATCTTAAAATGTAAAAAAATACCATCAATTTTTAAATGTAGAAGGGATTTCAGAGACTGCACTACACAACAACAATGGTAGAAATTGTTTAAAGGAAGACAACTATCTGAAGTGTTGGCTAGTTACAGTTCAGGAAACTTTAACGCAAATGAAATCAAATGCAAATGAAATACCGACGTGCTTTTTAAGACATTTTAACCATCAAGCAATCAAATTTATAAAACAAAATTAATAATTGACTTGTTACCCGAAAAGCACAGAATTTAAAGGTTACAGTTTGCAAATTTTCAATTAAATGAGTGGCCAAACTATGAAAAAATGCAAATCAGAAAAAAGATACTGAAGTGCCCTAAAGCTTACTGAAGTGCCCTAAAGCTAGTGCATGTTGCTTAGAAAACACACACAAGAAAACATTTTTCAAAGCTAATGGCCTACATATCACAAAAGTTATAGTCAAGTGAAAATATGTCAGGCAATTTGTTTCAAACACCGACCTGTAGAATGTCTTTAACTGATGCAAAATAACTTCCTGTTTTGACAAAAAGGTGTTTTAAATGCAGAAAATGTACATATTCGCAATACCACAAGCAGACAAGCTGAAATCATAATTACAGTACTATGAATTAACAAAACATACAGCCTGCATTGACGGTGAAATAACTGATAAATCAATTCTTAAACAGTGCAATAGAGATCACAAAATAACAGATCATAGCAGAACTTTCAGAAAAAAAAATTGCCATGAACAACATCAACAACATGTAGACATCTCTCTTCCAGATCAAGCAAATGTACTAAAAATTCAAAATTTTAGTTCTAAATGTATTAAATATACCACTGACATGCTTTTTAAGACTTTTTAAAATTTAATAATCAAATTTAATTTTTAATAATCAAACTTACAAAACAAAATTAATTATTAATTTGTTGCCTGAGAGGCACACAATTTAAGTCTTATTTTGCAAATTTTCAACAAAACGAAGTGTTAAGCTGTGACAAAAAGTAAAATCAAATCAATATTATAGGGAGTGTTAAAGACTCGTTGAAAAAAGTCTTATGCATTTAGTGTCAGGTTTATATAAATTTTGCATTACTACAGAAACCTAACCATCCAAAGTATGAGTAAGACATAAGAACACAACCACAAAATAAAATTCGAAAATGTACGTAAAAATTACTTTAACTTAAACAAGTGATACTAAAGATAGTATCACGACTACTAACAAGCTTAAATCATGTTATTAATGCAAAGTTACAGATATCATAATAATGAAAATCTTAACGAAAACATTTCATCATAGAATAGTTTTTCCAAAATGTTGACTATAAAAAATGCTTTAGTAGGAGAACAGCTCAAGTGACGTAGTTTTCGTACTTCAATACAAGATCTTAAAAAAACTGTAAAGGCACAGAATCTTTCTCAAGTCAACTACTAATAATAATAAGTGAGAGCTCAATTTAATGAATAAAATGCTCTGCTTGAATATGAAATATTCAATGATGATAAATCATTGGGTGTAAGACCTTCTGCTAACAACGATGTGGCCACGGAAGAAGATTACGTAATATATTTGGTTGCGAATGAGCACTACAATAAACCAGAATGTGCGTAAAGAGGTGCCCATAACACTGAGAATTCCAAAAGGGCAAAATGAAATGAAACAGTAGTCTTAAAGCCAATCCTCCAAAAACTTTTCAAAAATTAATGAATTTACCTGTCTGATCCAAACCACAAAACATGAAAACTGCATGAACGAGTTAGCATGAAAAAGGTAGAACTGAAATATCTGCTGCAAAAGTGGGAACCAAACAAATAAAGTAAGGAAATTGACCCTCTTCAAACAGTACTTACAACAAATCAATGAATGTCTCTACACTGTGTACATTGAACGCCTTTAGAACATTCATTAATAATTAACCGATCCTTACCATACTGACGAACATGCACATCAAAACTAACAGATACACAAATTTGCAATGCAACAGGATACGTCAGTTTTTGGCCACATGACACGTTGCAATTCCTCAACTCCAGAAGCAAATTCACACCAACCATGGCCATTTAAACAGTTTATACAGCCTGTACACATTGCCAATTCTTTTTAGTAAACTGCACATCCTTAGTCAGTTATTAAGCAATTTTAAGCTGCCTTTGATATACACAAAGTAACAAAGTCAGTACAATTGGTCAAGGGTGAACCATTTCATGTGAAATTTTTTGCTGTGAACGCAGTACTTTATGCAACCCTATCCTTTTAACATACAACAAATTTAAAGTGAAAAAGTAGATTTCGAGCCTTGAAGTATTTACAAAAAAACATGCCGATAAAATTATTCACTCACAAAATTATAATATAATTATGTATGTAATAATTTACCAAACACCTATGATGACAATGTATAAAGATCCAATGAAACATAATAATTACATAAGTTGGATAAAGTTTCTGTGTTGGTGTAAACGCTGCCAGTAAAATCCAATTTTAAATCATCAAGCATCTGTTTGTGTTCAATTCACAAATGCCTAATATTATGTAATCATGCAGCACCCCCTAGTGTTATTTAGTAAAAGCTGCAAATACGGCCCACATCACATCATTAGCTTGTGGTTTCATGCACTCCACTTCCGGATCAAGATCCAGCAGCTCGCGGACTCGCTTCATTGCTACTTCGTAATCTTCGTCGGACAGTGGAGCGAAGGCGTTTTCCAGCACGTCGGCAGAGTGCGCAAGTAGGACGAGCGATAACACGCGCTTGTCCATTCTGTGTGCGTCATTTACCCATTTACCTAGGACTGCTTCCTGTACCTACAACACAAAAAGCCAAAAAAATTTTGACATGAACTTATAAAGCTCACTCCTGTCAGTGGTGTAATTGACAATAGTAGTTTGCCTAGCATCCAGAAAACGTTATGCGTTATCCACTTGCAGAATAGCTGAGTATAAAAAATCAATAGTAAATAGCTGCAGAAAAAATAATGCATAATGCAGGTTTGATAGATGGGTGCACTGAATATAATATAAACTGATTTTATCTATTCCGCATCCACATAACAGATACGCATTCTGGATGCTAGGTAAACGCCACTTAAATCTGCAAAATATAGACAACAGTTCAAAACACGAACAAGTATATGACAATTGCATTTGCGAAGCTACAGGAGTCCCATGACTGAAATAAAAATTTATCCTTATTTTACAGAAACACTTTCCTGTCTACCATTGCCTATACATCACAATTATGAGGTTATGATGACTGTTTAGTTCTGTGACTGCTTTACGACACACTAAAGCTATAATAAGATTAATAAATAGTTACTAGCAGTATTCTCTACAATGTCTGCCTTCTTTATAACCAATGGTACAGCAAATGACTGACAACAAATTTACAAGCACACACAATGCCTACACATGCTCTGCAGGTCTATGATTATTCTCCACAAAAGGCATGGCTTATACAAAAAAATTGATATTATGTTTTACTAAGTGCAGCACGGTCAGGGTGGGAAATGGTGTTGAATACTAATCTACTGAGCAGCACAATGCCCTTACAAAGTACTGCTTAAGATCCTTGCAATACTAACCAGGCAGTCTTAGAAGAAGTGCTATAAATATTCTCATAATTAATTAAAACTAATGCTGAGCATACTGATATTGATTAAAAGGCAAAGAAAGTTGCAGAACATACGTGTCTGGCTAAGTTCTGATCTGAAAGGTACGGTAGCTAGTTGTAGGCGCAACTCTGCAATGCCAAATAAAGCTTGAACAAACAGTTTTTTACCTTTTTTATTAGTCGCTGTTTAGATTGATTGTCAGTCAGTGGATGTGTGGTCATATCAAAAAGCAGAAAGTTTTGTTTCTCAGTCGTGAGTACACCTTTCTCCACTAAGTTCTTTGCCAGTCGTTCTCTGACGTTTCTCAACTGATACTTCAGTTTCAACGGATTCCATGTTTCTCCTGTCAAACACAACACAAATCATTTATTAGTCTCTGTCAGACAATGGTTCGATTCTTAGCCTGGAATTTTTGTTTTGTCTTATTTTTTTGCTAGTCCGGTTTTATGATCATGATTGGAGGAATCCACACATTTTGACAGGGCCGGTTTTAAGCTATTTAGACAAATTTGTTCAACTGGGCCCCGTACCAAGAGGGGGGCCCTATGTACATGCTCAAGCAGAGGATGTTATGATGAACTAATGCAAGTCAGTGTGCACAGTGCTTCTTGATACTGTGAATGCAGTGAAACTATTCAGTCTGACCTAGTTTATCTTTGTTTCAATGTTTTTTGCTGATCATTTGTTTGCTTGTTTTGCAATTTCAGTTTATCATCGCCATTTACCTTTTTGAAACAGTAATTGTGGAGCCCTATATGCATTAGTTAGATCATCATTGGATTTTAATTTTACAAATTTGTGGCTGATATTCACAACCTCAACACAGTAAGAGCACTGTTAATGAGATTATATAACATAAAGCTTGGAGTACAAATTTTTGTTGTTTGCTAAATGTCCAATGTTCTGCAGCATCAGTGGGGGAGAGGGCCCCACTAACAATTTTCTAATTGGGCCCCATACTTCCTAGCACCAGCCCTGCATGTACAGACATTGAGAGCTCAGTTACGCATTAAAACTATGGTAAACTGCACTCATTGGTACATAAACTGTTCACAGTTGTAACTGTTAACTGCAGTATGTTCTTCTCTTTTAAACTGTGAGGCGTGGGCTCATCTATTGCAAATGCTGAACACCAGGGCGAGAGGAACTAGCGAATAATGCTGAATGTGGTCTGTGAATAGAAAGGTGACCAACATGAATTGCTTACACTACCACAAAGCCTTCTGCTATTTAGTTCATTCAAGAAGGATGCACAGTATTGCACACGCTACAAGCACAGCTCAAGCTCTGTCCAATCATCTTAAACAACCAAAATTATTCTTCATAATCAGCTAATTACTGAGCCTGTATTTACATGCTGAATCTACTTAGTACTGAATCACCAACTACTGATGAATGCTGAATCTGAGCCTGCAGAAAACTGTAGAAAATTTAGGGAAGTTATTTTCTGAAAACAACATAGGTGGCAGATTTTATATGGTGACAGTTACCAAGCTAAACTATGCTTTTTAAAAATTAAAATTAAGCAAAATTTTAAATTTACCTCAAATGTAGTAACTACTTACATTCGTAAACTATATATTTATGAGATAGATTTGAAATATATTTTGAATAAAAGCATTTACATATGGTAGCAATACTACCACGGCTGCTGACAAGCCCTGATTATGATTATGTGCCGAAGTGCTATAAAGTTACAGTCTAATAAGTCTAGTTTTTTGCTGGATTACTACTGTGTTCACCTGTATTGAGGCCAGATTTCTTGTATTTTAGAATTCTGCTTGCCCAATATAACGGGCAGTAT
This sequence comes from Tubiluchus corallicola, assembly GCA_030141605.1. Taxonomy (NCBI): domain Eukaryota; kingdom Metazoa; phylum Priapulida; class Priapulimorpha; order Priapulimorphida; family Tubiluchidae; genus Tubiluchus; species Tubiluchus corallicola. Next base: position 413,715 of record JAQGDQ010000099.1, read on the forward strand.
GATGATGATGAGCAGTACCAACTTTCTTACATAGTCACTACTGTACACTTTTAAAAATAGTCTAATAAGTTATACACATTTAAACCAAATCCAGTTAAACAATCATGAATATTGCGCTGTGCAATTTTACTGCAGTAATTTCCTGTATTTGACTAAATAAGTAAATCAAATTTAAATGTAATTGCATACAGCAGACTATATGCATGAATACAATACAAATAGGTAAAATTTGTTTCAGGTAGTAAAATGCGTAGCTACAGGACAGGTTTTAACAGAAGCTAATATATATATATACAGCACAGAAAGCAACAATAGGTCAGTAAACTTTACTACAGTCTGCTAGATTAGTGCTACACTCTTGGGGAAAATGTTCAGTGTTAAGGTCGAATGCTTCAGTGATTCTTTTCGCATAACAATCAACTAGGCAAGCTATTTTATCACGAGTGTAAACTTTCTCAAAAACAACAATGTTTACCTGATCAAAATTTATTAGTAAAAACTTAAACTGACAACTATTCTCTCGTTTAAATTTAAGCACTAGTTCCTAATTTGAAATAATGAGGTCATGTTATGGATTGACACCAAAATAAATGACAGTAAATGATAAGGCGATAAAAGAGTATTAGTGAAAGGCAATTAAAAGTATGAATTAAAAGCTTAAGGCGTAAGATTTAAGTTTGTAATGGTTATTCTGAGATTTCAATTGCTTCCTAATACGGAAAACTATTGTTGGATATAAAATATAATATTTTTAGAACTTACAGTCTATTACATCCTGAATCATTTCAACAAAGGTGTTGTTTTTTTACAATGAAGAAGTAAGAATCATGCGATTCATCACCAAACTTCACAAGAACTGTAAACAAGGCATCAAAAATATCCACTCTTGCCATTACACTTACCTTTTCTGGTAAATGCTGTATTAACAGTATTTATCAGTAATAAATACGATGCTCATTCATTATAAACAGCGCATGAGTTTAATAATAATGTCTTACTTCAAACAACTAAAATAAAACTATGAACAGGAATAGCGCGATGACAAAAAAAGGCAAAATGCAGCAATACTAGAATCACTAATGTGGTAAAGAACTACAATATAGTGACAATAAGCAACATCTATATATTATAATAAAACAATAACAGTATGTGCAACTAAAGCGATGGGGCAGCACTATGTAAAGTTTACAAGTTTAAAGCTATCAATGACAGAGAATTCTACAATACGTCTCAAAAAAACTTTCCATACAAAGTTATGTTACTTTGCTTTAAACCTACTTGTTCGAAAGACTAGTGTAACTGAAAAAAATCTTCATCATGGGAGCTTAAATTTACAAGTTTTATACAGCGTTACTACTAACGCTAACTAGTTCTGTGCGCAATAAGACAGCTTACAGTAGATACAAAATTTTGACAAATTTTCGTAGCTTTATTTATGAATAGTGTTTTCTTGTGCTTTAAGCAGTACAGGTCCTAGTTAGTAAGTGGATGGGTGACTGTCAGAAAAACTGCTTCAGGGAAACGTCATGTGCCTTTTACTACCTTCGGATATTTAGATCATATCAAACGGAAATACATACACATCCAGACATGGCTCTGGCATCTTTGCTAGTGCACTATCTCATCTTAGAGAATTATTCCTGATAATCACTACGTTCTAATACTGCCACAGCCACAGCCACTGACATTAACAACAACAACAACAACAACAAAAGTAGCAACACAAACAATAACAGTAGTATTCAGCATGTGACCAGTAGAATGTCAATAATAACTAAAATAGTTGAAGACGATATCTAGTGATCTTTTGGAATTTTTCAGAACTGTGCTTCCTTATACTGTTACAGTAGCATGTTACATACTGGTCAGTGAGTGACAAACAAAGTTACAAATTTACAAACTACAAAGATATATAAAGTTAGGTATGCTATGCACTGATATAACAGTAGCAACATTTAGCATCAATACTGTAGCAACAATAATTCATGGAGGCATGCCTTGCTGAGCAACACGGAAAAACGACATCAATAGTAACAATCATAACAAAACCAAACAGATTTTATTATTACAAATTCTATTTAACTATTTTGCAAATGATGTAAAATTTAAAGGACAAGAAAAGATTTCAGAAAAAAGTCACCTTAAAATTACATTACTTTGTAGCAATTTTATGCATTTATAGTACTCGTGTTAACAGGATTTTTTATTTGTTTTTATTTTAAATTTTCCCTATGAATGCTCCAGCTGATTATTTTTTGAAACTTTAAGCAATGTTATCTAAACTTGTTTCAAATATCTTATCGTCAAAATGCTTGCGCCTAACTGTCATCACATCAGTTTAAATTTTCAAGTTTTGTACGGCATTACTGCAAACCTTGTATGTAATAAGACAGCATGTAAGTGGTACAAAATTTTAAGACAAATTTTTTGAGCTTTATATAAATGAAGGCTTTTCTTGTTCTTTAAAGTCATGGACCATGTAGAATTGCAAACCTAAACATGTGGCACCTACCGCTTAAATATTCAATCCAACTTTGTACAGTTTCAGGAGGTTGTGTCTCCTTAATGTGTTTCAGTGCTTCATCTAATAGCACGTCTCCGGTTGGTGCATCAGATTTAACCAGAACTTTCCTATTTAGTAAACTCCTGCGCCTCATCCCAGCCTTCTCAAGTTCAACGCGGTTGCGCAATCCAAGTTCTATGAGAATACAACCTCTCAAACCCGAAGATATGCAGTCATTCCAGAATGATGTATAACCCTGGAAAAAAGAAAAATGTAATTATTTTGAAAGTTTGAAGAAGGTCAACCATCCTAGAACTGCATTGATCTGGATTACCTTGCAATGAGATTATAAGAATTCGTACATATTCATGAATAGAAAATTCATGAATTGCTTTGGAACACTGATCTGAATTGACTGGCAATATCAAAGTGGATGGCATAAACAAGCCAAAGGACAGTTTAGTAAAACACATTGCATCACTGCAGGAACTAAAAAAGTAGGTATGAAACGTAATATATAATAAAACACTTTTATGTGTATACATGTGCATGTATAGTTGAGGCAATAGTGTTCATGCAAAACATTGAAAACATGTTCCCAGTTTTCAAATGTGACATGCAAGCCTAAAAGGTGTCTAGTAAGTAATATAATACTTAATAGGAACTAAAATAACAAACTTATTAAAACACACGCACACAAAACTTAGCAATACACTTCACATACTTCACGATCTTTTAATCCAAGTAGAAGGACTTCTTCCATTAAAGTGAGGCGCGTCTCTTTTGAGTCTAAATCTTTCTCCTGTTCTCCGTTTAATTCATTGTTTTCATCATCTGTTACTTCCTGGCCCAAGTGGGTGCCATCGTCCTTTTTAATCGCAGCTGATTTTCGCTGCACAAGACCTTCTCCTCTTGTGGACATCGTGGCAATATGTTACCTTAACATTTAATACGACGAAAAAGGCTAACTAAACACCATAGGTTAAATACGTAGTCATAATTATTATTACAAAAAGTCAGCTTGCTGATAAACTGTGAAAAAGAAACAATTTTATCAACGTCTTTACGTTGCACTGTTTTTAGCTCTACCTGTTGAGCAACCTTTTAGATTTTCAGGGAAAAGCGGTGGCGCCACTGTTCGTGAAAACCAAAACGCCGGTTTTTCGTTTTGTTTTGTGTATGATTTTACCAAATTATAAATCCATTTTCATCATTTTGCTTAGCTAAATATTGAATAAAATGAGTAAGGCACATCCTCCAGAACTAAAGAAGTAAGTTAAGCTTTGATTAGTAGTTATAAAAAGTTAGAAACTAAATGTGATAATTTAATAGCTTGATTAATTTATTTGTCAAAATTGCGTTAATTGTAGAAGTAATTAGTATCGACTGAATTCTTTTTTAAATTTAAGGCAAGCGTTGTTAATAGGTAATTGCCACCGTTATTGTTTTGTTTAAAGCCCATAGCAAATTTTAAACAGTCATGCAGTGGCGGCTCGTAGCTAAAATAGAGGGGGTGCTATTTTTTAGCCGTTGTTTTAATACTGTGTAAAACGAAACAAACATATGTAACTATAATGTTGTAATTGTAATTTTAAACATAACCTTGATAAGCTCCTAAACAAAAAATATTGTTTTCTTCCGAATAGCCTAAATTGTCGCAGTTCTAGAATATGCCTATACACAGCTTTTAAGCACTTGACAACTGACAACATGTACTGCAGTGAGCGACAGTACTCTTTCTCCTTATAGTACAGCATCTTATCTCAGACATGTGCGCATGGCAGCATGCACACAGCAGCCGAACTCCGGTTCCGCACAAATATAAAGAAAGAGGTAAAGAAAATAGGTTATTATATTGAATATTATTGATATTAATGAGTGAAAACAGGGGGTGTTGCAGTACCACAGTACCTATACACGAGTCGCTACTGCAGCCTTATAAGCTCTTGTTTAGTGATAAGTTTGGTCCGTCATTTGTTGGGGTATGCTATAGTTGTTTGGTCACCACAGCATATTGCATATATTCAATGCCTCGAAGAAATTTAGAAGTGTTGTTGAAGACGATATTTAGCTCATGATATCGATTTATCGTCTTTGTTTTCTCTAGAACAAAGACGTAATACTATTGATTTGGTAAATGCATGTAAGATTTTAAATGATCATACTATACTACAGCCAACTAATTTTTTTGTTTCATCATTTCGTCAGTTTCTGGGACATTCTGACAAACTTTTTTGTCCTTGTGTTAGAACCAATATACTGAAACATTTTTTCAGTCGCCGGTAATTAATCCGTGGAATCGTCTCCCAAGTAATGTAATAGCTTCGGAGAGTTTTAGTAAATCTGAAAGTACAATAAGAGTGATGTGTTCAATGCCTGCTAGCGGCTAGCGTCACTAAACCATTTAACGGTATGTTCAGTAATAGAGTTAATGCTGACTTATCGACTTATTACATTGTTTTTTCAGGTACATGGACAAAAGATTGTCACGTAAGAATTACTATTATTCTTAAGAATCTGTGGGTGTGGAAAGATATCGTGCTAAACTCACTCAACAGTCTATATCCTGCATGCGTGTGATTTAAGCAAGGTCTGAGTGGTGTAATGGTCATGCAGTATTGTGCACAGTGGAGATGCACACATTATGGTGGACAGTTGGTGATGTCCTCCAGATTATGCAGAAATTCAAACAGGCCTAGACTTATGGCAAAGTCAAATTGTAATATGTAAATCATACGATGCCATCACCTGCTGAAATTCTGAATGACCAAAAGAGTAAATTTACCTGTTCACATAGTCTGACATATTGTAGTCACCAGCACATAGTTCTTGAAGTGGTTTCTTTCTTGCAATTGGTAGAACTCAAAGAACTTTTTCCAGTCCATGTTTAGCAGTCCTCGGGCAACTCTCAATATCATTTTGTTGTTGCTGGTTAGCTTCAATTGAAGTTATCACTTAACCAGTAAAATTATCAGTAAAGTTGGATATAATCCTTTTTGTTTAGTATAGACAGGCTGTAACTCAGCAGTTTGTGTAGTTTAATCTTTTTAGAGATGTGGTATTTCGTGCAGTTAAAATTAAGTTTTAAAAGTATTTTTTTATTAAAGTAATGTTCACTTCTTAGAACTCATGTTGTTCAAGTGTCGTAAACTTTATAACTTCTCTTAGCTGGCAGGTGTAATGTGGAAGCCGCCTCTTAATAAAACCACTGCGGAACCAGCAATGAGTAGTGCTAATAAATGGCAGTTTTATTATGCTGTATTTAGCATATACAGCACGTAAACGCTTCGCCCCAATTAGTATTATATGACAATTAAAGATTAATCAGTCAGCTGAGTCTCGTCCTTACAGGATGTCTCTAGATCAACAGTGATTCAAGATCATTCAGCAGAGTAAAGTGTACTTTGGCAGCTGTGTATGTACATTTCACAGCGGTTATGACGAAACAGTCGACTCTTACTTTCAGTGTAACTTAGACTAAGAAGAAGTAAATCTAGGAAACGGGACTTAAGTTTCAACTGCACTTCTTGAAAAATAGCCACATTGCCTTTTTTCGTTTTGGTTTTGCTTTTGTCGCTTATTACTAAAAAACAGTCGTTGGTGCACTGGTTTTATTAACTGAATTTTCTTAATAGTTTTTATGAAGGTAATTCTGAACTGTGCCTAAATGGTTCTAAAATGTGTCTGGTTTTATTAAGTGGCAACACTATATTACAATTGTTGCACATTTTTTATTTTTCTTATGTAGTGAAGCTGAATGGAAAGAGGCACGTCTCTGGTGTCCTGAGGGGATTTGATCCATTTATGAATCTTGTCATCGATGAAGCTGTCGAACACAGGAAAACAGGAGAGAAATTTGACATTGGCATGGTGGTATGTGTAATTTTCCTTGCATGTAGAGGGATCACCGAATATCAGTATAAGAATCCGGTCTGGTAAACCTTTGTTGTAATTACCGAAAGTTTGTCACTTTCGTTATACCAAAATTACTTTTTTAGTAATTGTCACATTTGGTGAACGTTATATTGAACAAACTGAATATTTTTATATAATGCTTATAAAAATTTATCTAAAAAAGGCAGATAGTAAACAGTGAACAGGCACAATAGCCGTCATTTTGCTTTCTGTTTCTGTACAAAGAATGTGATGCACCATCAGTACACAAGTCGTGTCATTGCACAATAGCTTGGTGGTGCTGTATATATTTTTCTATACAGAATGAAATCAATGAGAACTCAAGCTAGAAAACAATTATGCCTTTACAGTTTTTGCTTAAATACTGTTAAAAAACACAGATATAGTAATCAGCAAAAATTTTCACAGCTCACCAATCGGCACTAACTTGATACGATAAAACATTATAGAGTTTACAATTCTTTTCAGTTGGAATTTCAATAAAATACGACTGATAATCTGGTAAGCTTCGGTTTGGTGACACCCAAGCATAAAAAAAAATCTTCTTCGATTTGGTTGAATAAAATGAGCCTTTTGTGCATCCCTACTTGCATGTTGCTTGTGTATAGTGTTGCTTTAGTGTGCAACTATAAAATTTTTCACAGTGTTTGAATCATAATAAAACTTATGTTTAATAGTCTGTTGTGCAATGATTTTCTTAATTGGCCATTGTAATGTCTGCTCATTTATAGGGTTGATATGCGTAATGCCTAATACATAAAGGTTATTTCTTTTTGCTGTCTCATGTTATACAGGTCTTGAAATTTGATTTGGGTAGACAGTGGACTATAAGCTAGTATAACATATGAAGGACCAAAACCTCTATATCTCTGTATGTACTGACACATCTACACTTTGTCGAGAAATGCAGTAATCTATTCACCTTGCACTTCCTTTTTAGTGTACTATCAATTTTGCGCACAAATTGATTTTTACGGCAGTAATTTATTTTCATTCTTTCCAGGTAATCCGGGGAAATAGCGTCATACTCCTGGAGGCGTTAGATAGAATTTGACAGGGGCAGAATTTTACATCATTCATTCCGCATCTTGTTTATTGTATGTAAAAATTAATGATCATTTTAATCCGATATGCTATTTAGATTGTTTTTTACATTCATAGAAGTTGTAGATACAGTTGCATGTTTTGATTGAATGAGTGTCCACTGTGTATGGGCTACAACGGACTTGTTTGTTAATCTAACGCTGTCTGGAGATTTGAATGCCATAATTTTTTAGGTAATATTTAAGTTGATATTAACATGTGTTTTCATTAGTAAAGAAACAATTCTGAGCTTAAATTCTATTACATGGTGAATCTCACTCCTGTAATTAAGATGGCCGTTTGTATTTATCTAAACAGTGCTTTAGTTGATCCTACGTGCAAGTTTTATATGTAAATTAATTTCGTGTGAAATTTTGGGACCGTCACTTTGGCTTGTTTAAATGGTATGACTTTATACTTTGATTTAGCCATTCACAGTGCAATTATTTTAAGGCTTCCTACACAATGCAACAAACATTTTTTGTAATATTATGTGAAAATATTGTTCTAGTTGCCCTTAGACGATAAATACATACTTCTGTAAAAATTGTGTATTGTTTAATAAAATTAATAAGTATATGAAATCCTTCTAACTTGAAAAAATGTTTCTTGTGGTACTTCAGTAGAATTTTGCCTTGAGCATAAAACAAAAAAAGAGAAGAACTGTCTCGTAACATTTTTATTTACAAAACCCAAGCATATACCTGCAAACAACTATATTTATTTACAAAACCAAAAAGTGTATCCTTACAAAACAACCATAAGCATTACATCATCAAGTAAATATAGTGATAAAAAATCATGATTTATACAACTGTCAACATTTTGCATTTTCTGTATAATAAAACTTAATACGCACTTGCATTTGGCTTGTCCGTCTAGAATGCGAATTATATATAAATCATAACTACACAACTATTTAATAAAGTAGTGATGTCCATTCTTTTACCTGCTGAAATTGTACAGATTACTCAAGTTAAATGGGAAACTAGAAAAAATTGATAACCCAAAGGGTTACTACATGTATACATCTAACTGGACGGCTGAAAGGTGTGGAAAAAAATCACTAGTTAGAATATGATTACATTATCCTCAACATACTGTTAGACACTAAATTTGATTTTAATTTTATACTTAGTTTTTAGAAAAGGGCGGAAATGGTAGCACAGAGCGTAAGGGCACTTTCACATGGACGGCAGATTAAACCATCAACAGTGGAAGTTTGCAAAATGCTACAGCAAGATGCACAGGCATACTGTTATCACACCAATACTTATCAATAATACTTATTAATTAAAATAATTAGTAAACTGATAACATTTGACACACAAAAACCGCATTGTAACAGTACTTGACAGTAATTTTCTAGCAATATAGTGCTGCACCTTTATGTATAACAATAACAATTACAAGCATGTAGACTATGGTACTGTACAATATGAGAAGCAAACTGACGTAATAAGAGCAAATGGTAACTGCTTTGAGCAAGTCTACGTGGCATGAGAAAGTTTTAAGTTTCAGTAGTTGGTGGATTACCACTATAACAACGTATATGCATTACATGTAGCTTTTCAAAGAAAGCCAAGGATACAACAGTAAAAAAATAAATGATCGTGCAAAATCGTGCTTCCTACACCATAATAACAGTTACGTGCTATTTAAAAATAAGCAAATTTTGTAATGCAGAAGCCATTTTGAACTTTGCTAGATTACAACATAGTGCATATTAATTAAAAAAAAATAAATATGGAATCAATTGCCACAACTGTGCAAATAACGTCGTCAAATCAACACTACTGTCTCGCTGAGGTAATGAAAAGAGAGTGTATAACAAGCATTACACAAGGCATTGCAAAAATTAGTTGATTAGTATCACTGCCCACCTTAGCCAACATTGTGTTAAAAACGAATCTCTTTACATGTTACATCTCTTCACAAGTAACTAACCAAAAATGATAAATGCTACTGACCATGTTTGGATTATATATGAACATATTTAGTAGGCTTGCCCAGTGATTGTCATTAGTTTTAAATAAAAAAATATGAGAAATCTGCAAAAATTGAGGCCAAAGGGATGAAGCTAAATAACTGTTCTACAGCTTATTTCTTTATCAAAACTGAGGCAAAAGTACTGTAATGGCAACAAAAATTAGTATTAGTACATTATGCAAATTAGTAACAGTGCAATACAAAGGTATTAAGTATTAAAAGTCAATATTAGTCTTAATTGTGTTTCCTTGTGTTTTGTGAGTTGAGATAAAACTTATTGTTAAAAGACGTCAACAGTCTTTCGTGATTTATACGAAGAACAAGCAGTGGCTCTGCAAGACAATGGCACAGAATACTACTGAATTCAAAAAGCAAAAAGCTGCCATCCTGGTAGAATTTTATAATCGAAACAACACGTTTCGCTGCATGAGGCAAGATCTAGTGACATTCTTGACCCTACTTGTTATCGATATGTGCTGGACGAGATTGTAGACCTAGTTGATCGTCGCGATCTGGGAAGAGTGGCATATGCATCCTGAAAATATATGAATAATTGTGTCATGAATCAGAAACTACTGTTGAAAGTAATCAGGGCTGTGGAGTAGGAGTCGGAGTTGTTAAAAGTTAGGGTTTTGGAGTCGGACTCGAGAGAGCACACTTATTGTTAGAGGAATCGGTAAAAATAAACAAACACAGACTCCAGTTACTTTTAAAACAATCATACCTAATACTAATGTATACTAGGTAACATTAAGGTCTTTATATCAACAAAAGTAAACTGCCGATTGTAATTGTCATAGCCTACGTGGCCACTTCTTACCCTGAGCAATTACAACCTGTTGTTAGACACTTGTTGTTCTTAAAATATTTACATTATGTTTTTATTTTTGCAAATATCATTGAGAGAACTTGAACATAAAAAGTAGCGTAACGATTCACATGGTAGTGATGAAATGCCACTGTAGCTAAGCTGCTAAATATTGAGAATACTACAAACTATTACCTGGAGTGGGGAGTTTAATGTACCGACTCCACAGCCCTGGAGAGTCTCGGTAATTGTCTGCTACTAATACTGCCATACAAGGCTGAATCCAAGACCAAAACAGGCAAATACAAACCAATATAATTTTACATAGACAAGTTGCAGAGCCAAAAGTACAAATATCATTAATTTATTACTGTATCAGCAAAACAAAAAAAGAAAAATTGTACATAATACGATATAAGTATGAACATAATGAAACGTTATAGTTTCACTGTCTTTACAAGACCAAGAGAGGAAAACAAGCTATAGGACTCATTGTTTCTTATCTCCAGTTGCAATTTAAACAAATTACTTTTTAAAATTCATATTTGTTGAGGCATTCATTAATGTCTTAATTTCAAGAATTATAATCATACATATATATATATATACATATGTATTTCCATCAGTTACGAATTTTCTTCCCGTTTTTTGGGGGGGAAGAGATTATGGGAAGTTATTCTGTTGCATTTACCAAAACTTTAGATAGACCTCCATGCAAAGCAAACAAAGTCATTTAAACTCATTTTTGCCTTATCTGATTGTTTACTAGATCAACAGATGGCAGCACACTGCTTTCTGACAGAACTTTCTCAAACGAGTTGACTGAGCACGACTTTTAAGATGACTAGTGGATGTGCGAAAATTAGCTTGAGGACAGTACTGTCGACTGTGCAAACTGTACAATAATAAAAAAATATTAAGAAAATGAAAAAAAAAAACATGGGAAATGAACTTTTTGGCCATTCGCAAAAAATTATTAGTATACATTTTTAGACATAAACAATAAACTATATTGAGCTGATAAAAATGAAAAGTTCTCACCTCTGCTGAAAGGGTGTGGGATTTTTTGGTTCGTCGTTTGTTCGTTCCAGGCACTCTGACACTTGCGCTACGTCGCAATGGTTCCTTGTCGCTCAAGTCATTATAAAGATCGTCTTCAGTTAAATATGGAGATCGTTCCCGAGCCTGTCTTTCGCGATTCGTGTGCGATTTGCTAGAAAGAAATCATTATAAGATCCAGCTAGGCAGCATAACCCGTATTCTAAACTGCAAAGTAAGTGCCTTATTTTAAAGTAAAAAAGTTTGTCAATGTAGTATCAATAAGGTATGACAAAGAAGCTCTTTTTTGGACGTTTAATAATGCGTTTATGGAAAATAACCATTGCTCAACTCATAAAAATAACAATCAAAGGATATGTTCTACAAAGTGAATCACTCTAAGATTTAGTTCTAAAACTGAATCTTAGAATAACCATAATGGCAGCTTTATTTTTGCCTATCACAAACAGTAGACTGTGCAAACAATATGAGCACGAAACCTCAACACACGAATGCAAGTACACATTTCATCACTCTCTGTACCTGGAATGGTAACTATATCTATCCATATTTTGGTCGTCGTCATTATACAGATCTTCACGTTCTTCAGCATATCTATTATCCATTGGATCTAAATACAGATATTAATAATTACAATTTAGAAACGAAATAAATACATACTCACATTAATGTGCACATAATAACAGAATTAACTCGAAAATTTCATTAAGAAGTACTTTTTTTCAGCTATCACAATTGAAAAGATTTGTTTTTCATTTTAAGACTGTTTTTTTGTTTATGTGACAGTGGCAAGCTTCGGTTCAACTTTACTTAGCTGTAATTTTTATAAGTTATAGTTATTACTAGTAGTTAAGCAATACATGAATAGGATGAAAACATGAAAACCTCATTTATTTTTGGCTATGGCCATTGCGAAATACACTTTGTAATCAAAGTTTAAAAACTGTTGTAGACAAATGTTTAGACTTTCTATTCAATTTCTCATTTTTCACCCTGGTTTCATGCCCGTTTTACAACACAGTGTAAGGTCGTCTACACAAAAAATTATAAGGTAGCCGATACAACAAACAAATCTTTCGCAAAAATCTGTCACAAATAATTTTGGCAATCAATTTGTACTTTAAAGTCAAACTAAATCCTCACTATAATATGAGCGTTTACAACTTAAAATCCTACTCTCATTACGAATATTTGACTTACTTTATTATAAATTCACTGTAAAACTTCTCTTTCGATTTTTTATCACTTCGTTGTTAGCGGTATTTAATTTGAAGAACCGCCATTTTTTGTTGATGAGATGAATGACGTTATGAGTGCAGGTCACTAAAGATCTGTAAACAAATATCGGTAACGAAAGACACCGCCAAAGGTGTGAAACATGGCGATCTTTACGGCCAATGCACACATTCGAACTTTGGTAGAAAAAGGTAAGTTATTTAATTTATAAGTCTCTTTTGTTTAATAATAACTATGAATTCTTTGTGTAATCATTAATAATGCATTAAAAAACTCCAATGTCTGTTAGGGTTGTATAGGCCTTTAAATTCTCAATTACCATCTATCGTATCCTCCTCATCTTCATCTATGATTGGTTCAGGATAATCTCCTAAACTACGTCGTCGTGGTCGATCACTTATGTCATCCATACTGTAACTCTTTCTCATAAACTGATTGGCTATTGACGATTGGCCCTGCAATTATAGAATGATGAAAAAATGCGACTGAATTTGGTAAATAAACTTGTTAAGGTCACAAAAGCAAAATGAGGGAAGCAGCATTAAAAACAAACACATTACAAACCCACAGTTATTTACAAATGCCATTAATGTAAAGAGCTCCTTTTTAAATGCTATTGAATTGATGCTTTATTAGCTATAAGAAAACTGCATTTCTTATCTAAATTCAGTAATGAATTTATTTTAAAGGAAAACTGGACTCAATCTTAAACTATAGGTCAAAACAATCTACTCTATAACATATTGAAAGGAAACATATCATTTTTCAAAGAACGATTACGTGAAAGACTTATTACCACAGAAAAGCAATTTCACGTTTGCATATCTAGTTCTTCGCTGTCGCATGTATTTCGCCATTCCTTAGTTAGACGAGCAGTACCGCCTGCATTTTGAAAACGCATTACACAAATTACACAAAAAAACAGGTGCTGTACCTCTCAGTCAGCAGAAATGTTTTGGCATTGCCATAGGTGTTAAAATGTATACTTTTTACCATACTTCAAAATGGGATAGGGTATGAAAAGTAATCCTGTTTTCCGTTAAAATTATTTTATTTCAATCCCAAACAAGACATTTATTCCTCAAACTAAAGAGCTCCATTTCGTGCATATCTATAGCAAGTTTTTAACTAGCTTAAGTTATTATTAAAAGCGACAGTACAGAACATGTTTGAACAGCAGTGGCAGCTCATTACTATATGCAACAATGTGCTTACCAAGCTATCAAGCTACAACACACAGCTATCATAACTCATGTTTATGGACTCGAATGTGCACAGCCTGCCTGTAGGTATAAACTTACCATAAAATCATAATTTTAGTATGCGAGTCATATACAAGACCAGACAATTTAACCACCTCTGTAGTATAATAGTTAAGAACAGTATATATATGTATACTGTGCAGAATGTGAATTATAGTTTTAATCTCTCCCTTACGAGGTTTTACAGAAGGCTGATTTAATACAAACTAAAACATTTAACTGCACCAGCCACTAAATTCCTATATAAATTACTACCACATAAAAAAACAACTAACATTTCAAATTAAACAGATTTCACCAGGCACTACACTCAACAATAATAATATGCAACAATTAAAAGGCAACTACTGATAACTAGAACTAGGAGTTTTACAGCTATGCTTTTTGGACTATGTATTACACATAAGTGGACAAAACTATAAAGCATCCACAAACAATAACTATAAAGCATCCACAAACAAAAAAATAAACAACTAAATAAAATACAGAAAAAACATCAATTTATTCGAACCCCGACCTTCCAATCGACTTCGTCTAGTGAATCACTTGACTGAGCATGCAAATAAACAATTTTGAAACATTCACTATAGCAAAATGCTGTCCTACACTTCATTACAGAGATGAAAACTATGCTGCAAGTATTACGCCTACTGTTATGCTAGATTTGTTAATGTAATAGTGAGATTTATAAATAATTTTAAACAAAAAATATGAAGAACAGCAGAATTAAAAAAGCAATGTCTAATGCAAAAAGTTGAAACTTCAGTTGAAAAAGATTGAATAGGGGGTAGAAGTAAGAGAAAGAAGAGTGGAGAGAGAGAGAGAGAGAGAGAGAGAGAGAGAGAGAGAGAGAGAGAGAGAGAGAGAGAGAGAGAGAGAGAGAGAGAGAGAGAGAGAGAGAGAGAGAGAGAGAGAGGGGAGAGAGAGAGAGAGAGAGAGAGAGAGAGAGAGAGAGAGAGAGAGAGAGAGAGAGAGAGAGAGAGAGAGAGGAGAGAGAGAGAGAGAGAGAGAGAGAGAGAGAGGAGAGGAGAGAGAGAGAGAGAGAAAGAAGATAGAGCTAGGAGAGAGAAAGAAGAAAAAAGAGGCAGACAGAGCTCTGAATTTCAAATAATTATTCAATATGGGCATGGGATTAAACGAATTAGTAAACGATTCCACAGTAAAAATAACGAGAAAGAATGAAATATGTAAGCAAGAACTGATTATCAGAATGATATTATAGTCAAGACAGTTGGAGAGACTTCAGAAAGCTTATGTTTTAACGAAGCTAGCTCAGGGAGCATAAAAGATGCAGCTCACACACATACCTTCATTGCAGTTTGTAGCACCACCCTAGATGCGTATGTAAGACCTCTATGTCCTAAGGACAGAACCGTAGAGTAACCCTGCTCGCTAGCTTTGGCTATCATTTCATCAATATCCTAAAACACAAAATGTTGAAAAACCAATATTAAAGAGTATTAGAAGGCACTTACTGTACACTATTGTTCTCATTAAATTATGATGTTTCCCCATGTTCTGTGACTTCATGTTGAGGAATTGGGTCATGAGTAAGTTTTTTGCTCTTATACCTTCAAGATTAATGTAAGGATATGTTTGCTCACAGATATTGTATTAAGAACTTTGGATTTTGGTCTTTTCTCTTATAAAAAGTGGTTAAATATTTGAGGGATATTGTATAGTTAACGTACTGCATCCACACTGGGAAATGAGCTAAAAATACAAAACACATATTAATCTGAACGATCAAATGATCTCTTTTACT
Source organism: Tubiluchus corallicola (assembly GCA_030141605.1). Taxonomy (NCBI): domain Eukaryota; kingdom Metazoa; phylum Priapulida; class Priapulimorpha; order Priapulimorphida; family Tubiluchidae; genus Tubiluchus; species Tubiluchus corallicola. The sequence continues at coordinate 429,335 of JAQGDQ010000099.1, forward strand.
ATCAACAAAGAAAAGATGTTTAATTGAATTTGAGTCGAAGAATTTCATTCGTGTAACTTTTATGGCATAAGAGCAGATGCTTTTACTCGCAGAACATACAGCAGCCATAGTAGCAAGATGAAATACAAAATTGCTGTTTGTGACAATGAATGATTTAGACTTAAAAGCTTGTCAGTTTTCACATAAAAATGCAAATGTATTTTCAACCCACAAAAAGTAATAGCACTTAAAGATACACTACAGTTAGGTTACACTAGTTTAATAATGTTTTCTGCAAATAATGACTTGGGTGCGACATAAGCACATTGTTAAGGCATATTGTCTAAATCATGTGCATCAAATTGTTTTCATACACCGTCCCGCAGCTTGGAATCCAATACCACTACATGTAAAATGGCACCATCACTCACATCTTTTAAAAATCAATTAAAAATAATTTTATTTTCAGAAAATTATTTTAGAATTAAACTTATTATCTGTAATTTTAGTTGTCTGAATCAAGTTACTAGACTTGATTTTAATTTGTGCAGTGCAAAATTCAACTGCTGTGATTTGACTGTATTTTTTTTACTGTAGTAAAGCCAACGAGAAATTACGGAAGTCAGACTAATAAATCAGCTTATTATTGTTACTGCAAAAGAGAGAAAACATTTTACAAACTGACATTTCTGCAAAGAACCACAAACAGAAAATATACTTTACCAGGATCTCTCCTACGAGGACTTAAAAGATTTAAATGTTACAATTAATACTCACTCTAGAGAAGCCTACAAGTCCTGCTATAAGAAACTCAGACAGAAACCTGCCAGGGAACGTTTATGCAGTTTTGCACAGCTTTGAAGCAGCATGTAAACAACATTACACAATTCTTGTGCAATGCAAAATAATTTATGAGGACTCAGCATGGAATGGAAATCCTGATATTAAACGGGTGCTTTGGTTTAGTTTACACTTTCTGCAATAATTAAGAAGCTTAATGCATAACATCTAAAGCTATGTTTGTAACTGTGCTATGACTGCTGTACCTTAGAACTTATTAAACAGACATTGTGACCGTGGTTAATTGACAATTCAATTCAATTCAAGTTTATTGCACAAATACTTCAATTATAGAGTGTATTGGCAATTCTACATCTACACATTATTCAAAAACGCCATCAAAAATCAGAATTGAAGAGCGCTTAACATTAAATAACAAATCATCAGCAGTAAATAAACACAATATTTTGGCGGGATCTCAAATATTTTTTCAGTAGACAATCGACTGTAAAAAATGAGACATGAAAAATAAGGGCTTCCAGTGGAGTGATAGAAAAATTGTGCCTTTGTTGTGGTTACAACAACAAAAAAATGTATGTCAGGACTGTCAGCACAAATCTATTACAAAATCAAACATTTTATAGTAAATCATTAATTTTTTAATCCATGTTGTGTAAAATAAATGAATTTTAAATTTAACATTTAATTCTTTTACGTCCACTCTGGAGGGATCCTGGTAAAGTTTTTTCAGTGTGTGGTTCTTTGAAGAAGTGGCAGTTTGAAAGATGTTTTTTTCTTTTGGAATAACGAAAATAAAATGATTTATTAGTCTGATTCCATAGTGACTCGTCGACTTGACACTAATAAAGTAAAATCACAGAACAAGAATGTTGTGCTACACAAATTAAAATCAAGTCTAATAAATTGATTCAGACTTGTGCAGTACTTTGGCTAAGTATAAACTACTACACCCTCTGCAATGTACAAGGTTGGGAGATGAACAATGAAGACTTTTTCAGTGGAGATTAATAGAATAAAAAACAAGTGAATTCATCGATTACCTTCTCTTTTTTGCTGAAAGTTGGATGGACGAATTTTCTGTACAAGAAGCTTGAGCCTCGTGTTGCTGGGCTTAACAGCCACATGACAAATAAGATTTTAATATCATAGTAAAACGGAAACCTAAAAATGTAAGAAAATTTATCAAAACAAAAAGCCTAAAAGAACAACAAAGCTGAAAGCAGTACACTGCTGTAATGCTTGGGGCACTCATTGAATTATAAATCCTATCGCTTCAGAAGGCATGTTCTAGAAAATTACCATTATGAATTAGTAATAATGATTATATGTGCTGTAAGCATTAACTATCGCACTCTGGAATTTTCCGCACAAACAAATGCCACGTATCGCAAGCAGTTTTGAGTTTTTTCTATCGCATTCTTGCATTATTGTGTTTTGTTGTACAATTCACCCTGATTTCAATGATTTTACAAAAAGCATGAACATTTTACATGACTATTTTAGCTGCTGATTTTAGCAGACTAAACGTCAACCCACTGCAGTTGTTATTTCTCTTGTCCTAAACCAACTACCATGAAATCAATGGTATAGGTGCATATTTAACAGAATTATGCCAAGCCTATAGCTGTATACTGAAACTCTGAGTTACTTACTCGCTAATGGCATAATCAAACTAGAGAGGAAAACTTGCTGCTAGTTACTCTCGAATAGTAAGCGCGAGCAAGAAGTGTAGAGAGTAACTTGCCGAGGCATTCATACTAGATAGTTAACTCACAGCAATTGTGGGAGAGTTTGCAATAGCTTGACGACAATAACTTGCAAAGCAGTTCACACTAGCAAGTTTGCAGTCAGAGAGAAAACGCAAAAGAACTAACATGCTCCTGTCACTGTATACATACAAAACCTTTTTCCAAATTTGGCTGAGCAACGTTGACAAATCTGCACCAATGCCAAGAAACAAAAGTGAAAACCGAGTATTCCATCTCAGGCAACCAGCATGCCAGGATTTTATTTATTAACCTAACATGTAGTTTTTTTCGTACAGTTTGGCTTTGAATGCATAGCCTACTTGAAGTGGATAGTTGCGACTGGACCAGAACCTACTCATTAATAAGGATAATCCTTTAAGATGACTAAACCAACACAAGTGCCTTAGCTTTGTTCGCATGCATATATTCTGGGCAGTACCACAGAATAGCTGCCCAAAGACAGATTTCCAGGCTACCCTGGCCCATCCATTTATTGACTTTATTGACTATACTTGATGTTACTTAACTTTGATCGCTCAGTGCACTTTGTGACCACTCAGACAAAGCAGAGTAGAGTGTCAAGCACACGTAATGTGTTACGAACATTTTGTCACATAAGAAAATGCAATCATAGGACAATTGATTGACGAAGAGCTCAAGACGCTGTGTCAGAATACTCACCAACCGCCCAACAGTACATCAGCAAAAGTTTCTAGAGCAGTAAACAGTGCAAAAACGATCCAGTACATCATCCATTTGACCTACAATGAGAAAGTCAGCACTAAATATGTACAACTGCAAGACATCTTCATTTGCTAAATGTTTTTATTAAATAATGTACATAGACAATATATACATATCTATGTATTAAGGTATATTAAAAGCTTATGTGAAGTATAAATTTTATATAAATTTTATACTTCGCAAAAAATACAGTTGGTAAAGTACTTTTAATAGCCTTTGAAAATTTAATAACACATTTTTTTTGGAATCTCTGAGAGTATCACGATAGGTGTGCAGTTCACATGGTACATGGTAGAAAACAGCCGAGTGTATCCAACAATGATTATACAAACTCGGGTAGAAATACCATACTGTGACTGAGTCGGTGTAACATAAAGTTGAACTTTTAACAATGTTGGTAATAACAATTCGTATCCTTCTCGTAGGATACCTGACTAGTGACAATGTACACAAAACTTAAAATTATTGCTTTCTAAAAGCATCACTAATGCCATTACAACCACCATCGTTGTCATTGTCATCAATATCATCATCATAATCATCATCATCACCACCATCATCATCATCATCATCATCATCACCATTGTCATTATCACCATCATTATCATCAACACCATCATTGTGATAAACAAGTAATTACGCAATGAAACCAAATAAGGCATTGGATATCGATGATCTCGGCAAAATAGAGTTCCTGGGTGGCACAACTTGTAAGAATATCCAACTTTACTACGAACATGTATCTCAGCTGTACTTACATATTCTTTGACGTTTTTCGTTTTGACGGCTTTATACGATGCATAGGCCGGATACAACGTTCCGAACACCAATCTAGAAAAAGCGTAGAAGTACTGACTTATGGCTGGTTGTAACAAACACAACAACAACTGCAACGCTATTAGACTTTCAGGTGTCACGCGAGTCATTGCGGAGCATTGCTATGGTAATAAATCATGCCCACTTAACGTTTTATCCATAGTACTCCGCTTCTACAAGAAAGCTCCATCCAAGAATCTACAACAGCAAAATGACTACAGACGCTTTGAAAACTCCACTACAATAAAACAGACTTCTAGGCAAGGAGTTTTTCCAACCAACACTGTCAACACAACGTGAAGCCTGGTACATTACAACCTTTGACAAGTGTTTGGTCACCTCAAACATAAGTTCAACGACACATCAAGAAAACACTATGAATTATTAATCATTTGACTAGTTCATTAGCCTAGATCCAGTCATTATAATATTAAAGCTCATTAATGAACACCTGAGATCACAGATAAACTAAGACCACACATTATTACACAGTTCTACCAGAAACGCATGTCTCAGTCACATTTGGCAGACTTCCAGGCCCTGTTGCACATCCATTTTCCCATAGCATTGCGAAACAACGGTAAACTGACGAAGCAAACAAACGAAACAATTTTCTTGATCTTTGAAATGTGGGATAAACTACGCAATGAAAGGAAAACTCGTCACCAAGATCCCGAAATCGCTTTCTGTAGCGCAGATGAAGACTTGGTGACTAGCTTGTAAGATCAGGAAGCTTTGGAGAAGCCAAAAATTATCCCAAACACACCGCAAGACTACAAGAATTCAAAAACAGTTGCAGACAAGAACAATATTACATTTCTAGATACTGAGTGTTCATCACATGGCGTACATTCACACTTTATAATCAGTTATCCCACCTAGCAATTGGTGCATATTGTGTACGCACCCACCCCTTCAACAAATGGAATGATCTGACAAGCCCGCAGACGTGCACGTTGGAAGTTCCGAACATGAAGCTCAAAATAGCTGACTATGCGGTATCCGTATTATAAACACATCCACATAACTCGTACATGTTTACATGTGGCTTTTATTCCCAGAAAAAAATCAAACTCAGATTTTGAAAGCAAAATTTTTAGGGAAGAAGCGCCTGCGTTTCAAGCAAGGTCTGGAAATGGGGATGTTTTTCCACACTTTCAATTCCTAAAGTTTTAGTCCTTTTTCGTGCATGTTCTCTAACAAAATAGAACGTTTAGTCAAACTATGAAAATAAAATCTACACCATTTTTGTGTTTCTTCTTTGTCATGGGTCAAGGGCAGCCTCTAGTCATAGATATACCACTAGCAGTTACACAATCACTAAGCATGTTGAAACCGCATGTCAGCAACTTAGCAATCAGTAAAAGGTGGACGGTAGATCAGGAGACACATTTAAAAAGAAAAAGGTAACAAAACGAACCAATTATACGTATTACAGTCATTTATTAGACTAAAAAGACAGATAGATAGATAGATAGATAGATAGATAGATAGATAGATAGATAGATAGATAGACAGACAGACAGACAGACAGACAGACAGACAGACAGACAGACAGATAGATAGATAGATAGATAGATAGACAGACAGACAGAAAGATAAACAGAATAGATAGATAGATAGATAGATAGATAGATAGATAGATAGATAGATAGATAGATAGATAGATAGATAGATAGATAGATAGACAGACAGACAGAAAGATAAACAGATAGATAGACAGACAGACAGGCAGATAGACAGACAGATAAAATTTATTTTAGTCTGACCCATAAAACATTCAAGTTACAAATAACACAACTGCAGCACAAAGGAGTTCAACTTGAGCTATAAGAAACCAAAATTTCGCAATAATTAAAATAAAATGATAACAGAAAAAGGTGACATAATGCGAGTGTAAGCGTATGAAGATCCGGAAGTAAACTGTACGCCATAAAAAACTCAAAATCTGTGGACATTTAAATGACAAAACTAATAAAATAAATGGTGGTTCATCTTAATTTTTTTGTCTATACAATAATTTTCTCGATTTTCCCAACATTTCAAAGAAGACTTGGGCAGTTATTTTACATATCTCAGAATTTCCCATTAAATAAACAAACCTATCCAAGTCATTGCACTAATTATTAATGATGGACAAACACCACAAAAAATAAACTGCAAAAAAGTAACAAAAAACGAACAAATTGTTGTACATAGAACATTCAATATGTATGCATATTGCAATAAATTATTATTATTATTACACATAATTTATTTAACAAATTAAAATAATCTCTGGACACTCGTTTTTACACGCACACTTTTTCACATGTCGGTTAATCACATGCGGCAAGCTCATATCAACAATTCAACGACAAAACATTCTCATCATGTTAATAGTTGTGACAAGACAGGAATCTCGTTATCAAGGACAATCTGATGAGATACTGAACCAGCCGAGCAGTTCTGCCTGAACGAGATAAGTAGCTGGAAGCACTATGGCATGTGAAACCTTAGAGCAGCAAATTTCTTTTCGGTCACCCATTCAATGACCAACCAGCCCCAGCACTGCTAGACCTTGTCATCAAACAGACACGCTGCGATTACTCCACTATTTCCCTCACCCTGAGCATAAAATCCATTTCAGATTAGACATAGTGGACCTACAATTCACAACTTCCTGCATGTAAGTGCAGGACAAGCTTTAATGTATTACGGCACCTGGTTTCATCACTGCTGCTTCGTTTTGGAATTCATCGGCTTATTACGAAAGTTAATAACAGAAATCTTCATACACACAACAGATGAACCCCCCAATCTTACTTTGACTTGTAAAGTGTTAAAGAGAAAAGTGCAACGGCTAACGACTTCATGAAGTACACAGATGAATTTCTTGGCTTGGTGCAGAAAGAAGAAGGAATACACACTCGCAAAACGAGAAAAAGGAAGAGCAAGAAGGCAAAATAAAAAAATGAATAGTGAGAGAGAAAAAAGATATAATTAGAAAATGTACACGAATATTAACAATTACAATACCTTACGTATAACTTAATCTGTGGAACACGAAGGCAGCATAACAAGAAAAATTTGTTTATATAAGTATCACGTCCAAATACCGCAGACAATATCCGCAGTACTCAAAAATAAGAATTCAACAATTTAGAGTCTTGGTATGACTTACGTACAGAATACTTTGATTATATAAAAGGGGAGCAAAACACACTGCCTGAAGTGTGTTAGGTAAAACCTGTCACTCAAAACGGATAGCAGAAGTCGAAGGACGAGAATTCATAATTAAATAGTTTCTCTTAACGGTGTTATCTGGTTTATGAAATTCTTTAATCCTGCAATATACTTGCTCAAGTTTTAAGTCCAATACTACTGTTTATCAAACAAAACAACGGCTTTCCAATGGCTTCGTCGAAAAATAAAAACTGATCAGACTACAGTATAAAGACAATTTTATTAGCTACAGCATATTCAGCAAGCGGATCTCTGAATAAGGGTAGTTATAGTAATCGACAGTTATCCGCTAGTATGGAAAACAATACTTTTGATGATAGCAGTGCTGAGTTGTCTCCTAAATGTGGATCATGTAGTGAAGAAGTACAGCGGGATGATCAGGCCTTGCAGTGTGAAATATGTTGTTTTTGGCATCATGTAAAATGTGAGAATGTGGATTCGGATACCTATAAAATACTTATGAACGGCAATATGAATCTTCATTGGTATTGTAACAAATGTAACACCACCTTTGCTTCGATATTGTCATCTGTTGCTAAATTAGAGGAACAACATCGTACACTAAAGGCTCGAGTAGATAAAATTACCGATGATGTTCATAGTTGTGCGGACAAGGTGATGGGTGTATCTGCAAAAGTGAGCGAGCTAGAAAATTCGATTGACAACACCATTAATAGTAAGGTGAATTCCCAAATAGTAAATGAAGTGCAAGAAATGCGGGAACGTGAAAAAATAAAAACACGGCTTGTGTTAGGAAATGTACCCATGGTGGATTCTAATCTAAGCAAGCATGAGCTACGACAAAGAAACGATGAGATGATAAATGCTTTCTTGGATAAAATTGGTGTCAGTAATGTAAAACCAGTTACCAATATATTTCGTCTGAAAGCTAAAGATCAAGAAGGTAACGACATGCTCAAATTCCAAGTTGAGTCTTATGCAGATAAAACAAGGATTTTAGAAGCATATCGTCAGACTTGTGATTCAGACAATTGTGAAATTGGAAATATGTTTGTGCGGCCAGATTTAACTGGAGCATCAACTACGCCAGAGAAGTTGTCTACGAATGGAAAAAGAACTAGGTTGCAGTAAACAGCATCCGAAGAGATATTGTAACTCATGGAATAAAGTTAAGACTTATTCTGGGAATAACATTAATGTTTTGTATACTAATGCAGATCAATTCTTAAACAAGAGACAGGAATTAATTACAAAATTATTTCAGGATTCTACGATTTATCATGTAGTTGCAATTACGGAAGTGAACTCTAAATCTGGTGAAAATTACATAGACAAAACTGAGTTAACAATCCCGGGTTATAATATACCTATTTATAACTCTTGTGGCCGTGGTGTAGTTATATACGTTCATCAGAGTATTGACTTTTTTGAACTACATTGTAAATATTTTAAGTGTGCAGTAGGTGTAAAAATTAAACTTCAAGAGAATCAAAGTTTATGTATTCTCCTGATATACAGAAGTCCGTCCTCAACAATCAGTGATAATGCTAATCTTATTAAACTGATTTCATATGTCTGTGAATCTCACAAATCAAATATCTGTACTCTGGGTGACTTTAATTTACCAGGAATTGACTGGCAATTGGAGTTCTCCAATAATGCTGTGGAAAATGAGTTTTTAGAATGCTTTGAGCTGAACATGTTATCTCAACACGTGAAATTTGCAACACGCTATCGCATTGGAAATGAACCATCTTTACTTGATCTAGTTTTTACTGAGCAAGATGATTTGGTAAAATATTTGAGATCTAGTTCACCATTAGGTAATAATGACCATGTGTGCTTGCATTTTAGTTTGAATGTAAATGTACTGCCAGTCAAAATTCTACCTCAGAAGATGTGTTTAAACAAAGTTAATTTCAGCAGTATGTGTAATGCATTTAGCCAAGTTGATTGGATTAATGTTTTAAATAGTAATCTTACTCTTGATGATATGTGGACAAAATTTCATAATGTGTACATGTCAGTTGTTGATGAATATGTGCCTAGTTTCTATCCAAGTTCTTGTAATAAGAGTAGTCGACCTCGGCCTCCTTGGTTAACTAAGCAGTTGCTTGGCTGTATTAAGGAGAAAGAAAAGTTGTTTTTTGACTGGAAAAGACGAAGAACAAAACTTTCTTATGAACGGTATGCTGCAAGGCGTAATGTGGTGAAAAACCTTATAACTACTGCGAGAAAAAGATATGAACGTATTTTAGCAAGTAATTGCAAGAGTAATCCCAAGGCATTCTGGCAGTATATCAATGCGCTTCGGAAGCCAAAGTCTAGAATTCATTCACTGAAGAATTCCCAAGGTATTCTTGTCTCTGATTCAGAGGAGAAGGCACAAATTTTGAACGATTTTTTCATTAGTGTATTTAGTCCCAACGCTTCTGACTATGAAGTAACTACAGTGCAACAATATCCTGATATCAGCAATGTTTCCATAACTGAAGAAGAGGTGCTTTATGAGTTACAAAATCTCAATGTAAACAAATCCGCTCCAGATAGTTACCATCCACGTATTTTAAATGAATGTAGAACTGTGCTTTTTAAGCCTATATACACCTTACTTGATAGGTCTTTTGCTGATTGTCAGTTACCTGGACAATGGAAGGTGGCACAGGTTACTCCCATTCATAAAAAAGGGGACAAGTCAGATCCATCGAACTACAGGCCAGTTAGCTTACTAAATACAATTAATAAGGTGACAGAAAAAATCATGCGGAAACATATAATGAACCATCTGATAAGATACAACATTATTTGTGAAGAACAACATGGGTTTGTTAAGGGTAGAACAACGGTTACCCAACTGTTACAATGTTACGATGCATGGTTTGAGTTAAAAGATGCTAATAAGCCTTTTGATATAATACTACTGGACCTGAAAAAGGCGTTTGATGTTGTACCTCATCACTTTCTGTTTGCAAAACTTAAAAATTGTGGTATAACTGGTTCAGTTTTACAGTGGATAGTAAACTTCTTAGAAAATAGAAGTCAATGTACGTGTGTTGATGGTTACAAATCGACTGAGTCCTTGATTACTAGTGGTGTACCGCAAGGTTCGGTATTAGGTCCGTGTTTATTTGTGGTATTTATAAATGACTTGCCTAGTTGTGTGAGTAATTCTCTTCGTCTTTTTGCCGACGACAGCAAAATCTGGTCTGAATCTGATTCTTTTACCAGCTGTAATGATCTTCAATTGGATCTAGAAGGGCTCTGTGATTGGGCAGTTGAAAATGGTATGCAGTTCCATCCCAACAAGTGTAAGGTTGTATCTGTGGGAGCAGGATATGAGTATAAATACAAAATGTATGATGCAAGTGGCATTCCGGCAGAATTGGACTTTAGTGCTTGTGAGAAAGACCTTGGATTATTACTTGATAATAAACTAAATTTTAAAGATCACGTAGCAGAAATCATAAAGAGTGCCAAACGAAACAATGCTTTAATAAGGAGGAATTTCAAGTACCTATATCTGCAAACTTTCAAGCTTCTATATGTGGCACTTGTGCGATCAAAAGTGGAGTATGGAAGTAGTATTTGGAATAGTCCTAGGGCATATATAGTGGACCAAGTCGAAACTGTCCAAATGAGAGCTTTCAACATGTTACCGGAACTAATGAACTTGACGTATGAAAGTCAGTTAAAACGAATAGGTTTAACTACATTAGCTTTTAGACGTTTACGTGGCCAACTAATTGATGTATACAAATATGTATCTGGAGTTTACAGCTGTGATGATTGTCCTGTTAAATTAGAAGTACATCGTACAGCAAGATCAGGTCCTATTCTTCATAAATCAAGAACTGCACACAAAACTGGTAAATACGACTATTTTTCTTGTACGATGCCAGAAATCTGGAATAGATTGCCCTGTGATGTGAGAACAGCAACATCTGTAAATTTATTTAAATCAAAATTAGATAGACACTATGAACATCATCCATTGAAATTTAATCACCGTGCTAATTGGAACATGCCTATAACAAGGATGCTGGATTACATATTATAGTGAGAAAACTTGCCAGTGGAGTCACCTAGGTGTTGATGACAATCTATTAAATGTGCAATTTGTCGCAATTACAGTCGAAGAACTATTTGTCTCAAAAGTTATATTATAACTACTGGAGATTTACTACTACTACATATATAATTATACAGAATAACATAAGGTAAATGGATTTTCGCAGCTGAAAGATAAAAAAACACATTATAGATAAAAAATACATAAAATGTAAAAAACAGGACAGCAGAGAAATTTTAATAAAATAAAAATATTTAAATTTCAATACTACAGATTGTTCTTATTTTAATAGCGGCAATAACCACCTAATGCGGGCATTCACCAAAAACGCCCAAAACCAGATATGGGGTCTATGAGACCCAAACAGCAAGATGTTACATTATGTACGCAAGCGCTAACTAACTGTTTGTGCTATATTAGCGCATGTGTGCTTGTTTTTAAAAAAAGTAAACCGGAGTGCAAACAAAAAAATGCAGTAAGTAACAAAATACAGGGTCTACCAGGGGCAAAATATTTATTTCCTGCAGGTAGATCCGCCATTGAATGATAACACTGGAACTAGATCGCCACAAAATTCTGCCGTTCAGTTGTTTAAAATGTAAAATAAAGTTTAATCAGATTAAAACTTTGTGTGTACTCTATAACTTCAAGCTGTAGAAAAAGCTTGCAGACACACCCATGCGAAAATGTTTTGAATTCTAAAGATCTTTTGTATTCTGTCTGAGAAGGATATTGCTGTTTAAGCCGCCATTCACAGCCATGTAGTAGAATCATACTTTATTACCAAATTTACCAGGCCGTAAGTGTTCCATATAAAGGGTTAACGTTTCTATAATTAAACTGTACTGGGCAGAATACAGACACATTATATGGCCTACAGGTCACAGCGGGACGTTTCTTAATTTACGGTGCGAGAAAGCTATTATTTGTACTAAATAATTTGAAAAATTACTAGAACAAATGGGAAAAATTAGTACAATAGATGAAAAGGGTTACTGCAATAGATGGATGGAAACGGTTAATAGAACAGGCGGAAAAGTTTTTTCAACTGTCTATAGTACAACTAGTTAATATTAGTCAATTTCAGGTTTGACCCTTAGGAACGAATACATTATGCGAAATGTGTAATCTAGGCGAGATAGAAATGAAATACATTCTTTCTTGACTGCCCTTTTTATAGTAGACAAAGAAGGGATTTCGAAAACGTTGCAACGTTGAACAAAATTTCATGGAAATGGTGAATACAGAAAAACGTTCTTTTATTATGAATGCTGATGTTTTAACTAGAAGCCTTGCTCGCTTTATACAAAATTTATATCCAAAGACGAAGAGACAAAAAATTTACAAGCAACAATGGTCGGTTTTGTGTAACCGTTTCTAGACGTTTTCAGTAATCTTGTATTATATGTAAAATGATATGTAACAGGTATGTGCACAAATTTTGTTACGTGTACACGTTAAGGAAATCTCTTGGCATTTGTAGGCAGTGACTTGTCAGCCTAAATGAATGCGTTTGTGCCTACATTTTTGTTATGCATTGAACTGTAAAAACGATTGTAATGTATGACATGTAAACACATCAGTTTACTAAAATGTTTTCTCACTAGCAGTTTTGACACAATTTGGACAACTGCAAGCCAGAATCAAGCTTTCAACTGCAGGTCCTAACTGATAGTTGTGGCAAGACTGGGAACTGACTCTTTAAAAAGGCTATATCCACTAAAATGAGTCAGTGAACCAGTATGTGTGCCTCAGCCATGTTCAGATATAAATGTACCCTTCCTCTATGAGTTAAACGGAAACGGTATGGCAAATGAAACTACTAAGAGCGAAATCAAACTGTTCACCTATCCCTTCATCGTGACCACTCAACTATTCACCTTGCACCTCTAATCATACATTTGGTGAATACTATTTCATTCTATTTCTATTCTTTTCCGGGCCTGTGTTCAAGTGTGGCCCATTAACTATAGAAACAGAAATATAGAATAGAATAGAAATTTACTTTTTACAGGCTGTACATCTTAATTACGTATAATACAATATTTTGACGATGGTCCATACGTGGTTAGTACATTAAATTGACAATTTCAAATAAATAAAATTAAACAAATAAAAATTATACACATTAATAGCATATGTTAAATTAAATGAACATTCAATTAAAGGCCTAAGCATTAAGAATTAGGAATTTTAGATTGTTAGTAAATGTCAGAAAATAAGGCTAATAAAAGTCATAAAGTTAAGAGTAATAAAATTCATAAAGAAAAGATTGAAAAATTAAAAATTTAAAAGTTAAAAACTGAGTGGCCAATGCACTTTTTTGGCACAATTTGTTCAAAAATAGACTGGAAAAGTTTAATACAAAATAAAGAAACGGATATATCATAAATGAAAAGCTACTATAAAAGGTTCTTTGTTTTTACAACAGCTCAGGAAAATGTTACTCCACTAGTGGTTAGACAAAAACTGTTATAATTAAACGGGGATATGTGATTAATCATAAAATGGTTCGCTAACATTTGGTTAACAGTCTTACTTTTACAAGCGTCCTAAACATGTTGCAAAGTAGCAAAATTAAAGCGCTCGGTTTTGAGGAACTACAGCGGAAAAACGCTAGTAAAGTTCAACAGAAACTCTTCAGGAATCCACGTGCTTACACGCCAGGATATAAGGCTACAGAGAACAACAACCCGGCGTGTGGGAAGCCACTCACTGAACTCATATGTAAACACTGAACAGGTCTGGTTTCTCGTTAAACCTGGCCTCTATCCAGACTCATAGTAAAACTTGTCCGAGAATCAACAGAAACTTTGCACCGAGCAACGGTCTGTTTACAGTTTGCCGTGACACTAAATCACTAATGCGACAGTAAATCAACATAGAGGAAAATCTCTTCAGCTGTTGTGGCACACTTGAACGCTTGGTTGCTATGCTTGCAGGACTAGAAAAATCTGCAAAATTTCTCCAGCGGAGAAAAGACAGTGGGAAGATAACATTACCTAGGAAACACTGTAATATATGAAGTTACAGTATTGCTACATTGTACATACATTGGCCCTACCAGCATAGTTAAACTAGCTCGGGTTCTAAAGCAGAGTTTTTGTTTTATGCATGGCTTAGGCTTGCTTTCTAAGTTCAGTGCCGAAACCGAAATGCTAATCCTGAAAGAGTACCGATTATCAAATTATTCGTTCCTAGATGTAAAAGATCAAAATAGCAATGCCTGAAATGCCTGATGACCATATTTGTTTTTTCTTATGCGTCTTAAAATATTTGATTGTTCTCTTGTTTAATTTTATTTTCCCATTTACATTTATTTTCCCAGACACTTCCTTCAGAAAGGATAAAGTATTACTATCACATTTATTTATGGTACCATTTACAATGTAGTACAATTTACTTATCTCAGACTAAACGTAGATACTGCATTTAAAAGAAGGATAACTGTTTTAGTATTGTTTGCAGAACACAAAAATTTGTTTTCAAGCCAGAATTCTTGAAACCTTCTACGCAGCAAAATATTTTTGCACATAAGCCACTAGAATTCAAACAAGAATTGCACAACATTTTAACCTATGAACTTTTAAATACACTGGCCGCTACTAGCTTGGAATATTCTAATTGTCTTTGTGTGGGGATTTTTTTAACACCTATAGAAGTTGCTGTCCATTGGATAGCTTAAAAATCAGGATAAGTCATTTCTCAGTTCATTTATAATCTTACATTTGGGGCTATCCACATATAACTATATCAAGTTAAGGGTAGGTAGGTAGCAGCAGACATGCCAACACCACTAAATGCAAGGTAGGTAAGCGATTTAGTCATGATTATTGTTATCAGACTTCATCTGATTTTTTTCACGAGTTGGGGCTGCCACCGCCGCCTCCACCGCCAATGCTAGTAGAATCCACTGATGGCTTCCTGTTAATTAACACAAGTGATATTGTTGCCGTCCTTGGGAGAAGGAAGAATATAATGTACAAAAAGCTAAATCGGTGTGATTTCGATATCAATATAAGGGGTAGGCAGGTGGTGGAGCATATGATAACACCGTTATAATGCAAGGTATGAAGGTCCTCGATATCAACCGAAAACTTAATAGCGTTATACGTGGATGGGCTTTTTGGCATTATTTATGAATTGCTTATGTGTAGTAACAGCTTATAGCAGGAAATCAGTTCCTATATAGACATGCTGATTTAAACAAAAAGAACTGATACTCTGCTCTGCAAGTGATAGTCATTACAGTATGCTACAGCTCTCTCAATAAAAAGTAAAATCTTAGTTGATAACAGACAGTTCTAGGTATGTTTCACTACAGCAATAAAATATGTTAAACAAAGACTCGAAATACTTTACCAGTACGTCAGCTTTAGCCATTAAATTTATGGCATTTTTCTACGTATTCTGCCCTTAGGGTAACAAGGAATTGTGTTTTTTTATGTAACAGTGTAGCAATTCTACTATCTAGACTGAACCACCGCTTGAGTTCGCCACTTTAGTTTAATTTCTGGAGCGTGAATAGTGGCACTAATGTAAGGATTACACACTTGAACCAGGTGCAGCTACTGACTGAACTATTGCAATAAATGACATCCTTCAAGTCTGCACAAGCTTGTAGTTTATGGAAGTGTGTGCTTGTGATAAGCATCATTGCTCTGTCTATGTTGACATTATGAATCATATAACGAGTTTAATACCTGCACCTTGAAACTAAACATGTTCAAATACTAAACCATATCCAATGCATAAGTGGGAGCCAATGAACCATGTTTCTTACTTATCTACAAGGCTGTGTTCTATAAATTGAACAATTTATGGTTAGTAAGCTAGGTGTGCTCTATAATTAATGCAAGTAAACCTTTTCAGTTGTAAACTCAGAGTTAAAGCCCTGTTCACATTCAAACCAATCATGCAGATAAACAAGCAGAAACAATCAATTCAAAGGAGACTAGCTTAAAACAATAACAATTAGACTAGTAGGGCAGCTGCCAATTCTTAAAATTCCCCACAAAATGTTGCTAAAGAAAGGCGCATTTATATATGCAGTAACAAAAAACTGTTTACTTAGATGAACAAATCTTATGACCAGTTACAAGACCTCGAAAGCTCAATGCAAATAAAGAAATTAAAGAACAAACAACTTCAGAATGTCAGTGACACAAAGCAAGCCTCCCGCAAGGATTGACTGTAACTAAGAAAGCATGCAAGTGTCTCAACTCCCGGAAAACTTTCTGTTCAAAGGTTCGTGAGACCATGATACTGTACGGTGTGGCAATATTTATGAAAATCTACACCTAGTTAAAGCAACTAGAAGCCCTAGTGAAGCTATTTTAATAAAATGTGATAGGCTTGGCATATGTGTTGATAATAAAATGTTAGCCTCATGTTTTGGTTGCGTGCGGTTATGAAGGCGTGTAATGATAAATACTATACTAAACTTATGTCAACATGGTTAAAAGCAAACCAAGGTTCATAACAATAATATTTGGCCAGGCTTTATTTGCTTTTGCAAAAAAATGGTTAATTTCTGCAGTGATAATATATTGAAGTAGAATATCCTGTAGAATGTTAAAGTTATTTTTCACCTATTTGTTATTGCAAATATAATACCATTTCCAGGCTTTATAATTCAAATACATGTAAAAGTTTACATACAATGGTATATCCACTTAGGTAAAAATTAAAAAATTCAAGTTTATTTCAGAAATTCCAGTATTAGCCATTCAGCTTGGCAACACCTTTAATTCAGAAAGTCTAATATCACGCCATATCAAAATTGTTTCTTATAAAAATACCAATGTTGTTAATAAATTTTACTGCAGATAAGACTGTTTCAGAGATTAACTTTTAAAAAGTCATTTGGAGCATCCTAAAGCGTAGTAATGGTGGGATTGTTCTAGTTTAGAATAAATTATTACTAGCTAAATTCATGAAATGCTAAATGCCAATTTTTATTTTAAATTAAAACACCACAGGTCAATTTTAGACTCTACTGATTCTCTGGTTATCACCTTCTTACACTCTAAATTTATTTGCAAATAAGACAATTCATTAATCATATATAGTTTGTCAGATGTAAATAAGTAAAGCTTTAAAAACTTACTTTACAGCTTATGACTTACAACTTACTTTAATATGACTTGTTTAAGATAAAATTCTTTATGTTGACCAGGAACCCAATTTATCACTCAGTTTAACAATTCATCATTGAGTTTATCATTGATAATTATTAATTCATCATTGTGAATGATGATTTAAAGTAAAACTTACAAAGTTCATAAGAATATTGTTAAGCAAAAATATTTTTATGAAGCATTTTATGAAAGTTTGATAAAGCTTGATAGATACAATTAACTCTGCCATCGTTCACAAGATAAATCCAGCCTCAGGTGTTGACCATTTACTGATTAAAAGTAAACTTTGGATATACAGTATGTTCAATATTTTCTGTTCCCCTAGGTATAACCTTTTAATTACTCAAGTTCAAAATAATAACAAACAGAGAAAGCTATTTTAAATACACAACAAAGTACAAATGTGCTTTTTAGAAGGGAAGTTTGATAAATTTTCCGAAGCTTTTCAAATGCAACATAAAATAAGCTGCCTTTGGAGTATTGCACAATTGGAGCCACAGACGTTTTGTAATAAAAACTTGGTCTGAGAATCATCTTTAAACATTCCTTCTCCCCAGGATCTCTGCTCTTACAGTAATACTCAAACATCAGTATCGTGGGTTGTTATCAAAGCAAATACGCTGTGTGGTTAAAAAGTTTTTAAACTACAATATACATGCTTTTTACACACCTAGCGCTATAAAAGCATGCTTGAGGTAAGGGGTTAAATGAAAAATGACAGGTGCACATACATATATAGGTGTACATGCGTCCTCCCACTAACAACAACATTTACTAACTTATACATAGTTGGTTGGACAGCACTTAAGCTATGATTAATTTTTCAAAATAATGCAAAACATAATGTAAACTATATCCACATAAACGGCTGTTAATTTACCATGACAGTAAACTATTCAACTAAAACATACAATAATCTTAAGAATTTCAAACTTAAACAATCAGACACCAATGTTTAGCATTTGGTTTATTTATATTTCAGTTGTGTAGTCAAGGGTCAATTTATTTGACAATACTGTCAAACTTTGGCAAAAAATGTTTAGAAAACAAAATTGCAGTCCAGATCTGCTGTCAAAAATATAACGAATAGACGCCAAAGAAAAAACAATTTTATTTTACCAGATTTGAGGAACATTGTTAGGCTTTTAGTTACAGCCCACAAACATTAGTTTTGCTTTTACTTAGATGATTAAGATGTTAAGTGATCCATTTGAAATTTTAGTGACATTTTTCAGTGGTGACTATGTGGTTGGGCAAAATTTAATCTATAGATTGTGTTTCACGTTTTCATCGAGTAGGCCAACAAAAGTAAACAGGAAGAACTCACTCACAACTTCAGTGATAAATTAGGTATACCTGTATACAAACTGTTTGCAAAACCACTTGACAATGTTTCACGTTATTTCACATTTTCGGCCAGCTAAGGAGAAAGAACTGTACAGTCACTCACAAGTGCAAGTTTACTGAATGACAAGCTAGACCTACGCTTATCTATCTAGTAAGGTATACTTGTAAACCGTTTGTGAAAACATTTGTATCATGATCACAATAAAAAAGCGAATGAATCAAGATGTACACCAGGATTTAACTGCATACCAGAACGAATGTTTACTGTGCAAATTGTACTACGAAACCTAATACGTAGTTAGAGCAGTAAAATGCGATAACATTGAAAACTTACATCACAAGTCTGGAGAATAGTGCAGGAATCATTTTCACACTCGCTGTAATAAAGCCAAAGCTTTGCAAAACTTTAATGTCACATCCCTAAAAATCCATTTTTTAAAGGAGGCTTTCATCGATTCAACTGATTTTCTAGCCTGATCTTTTCCAGCTCGTTTACTTTTTGAGTAACTAGTTCACAAGAAGTTTCACTAACTTTGTAATCTTTGTTGTTGAAATCTTGTGTATATTCGCTACGCCATCTAACGAATAAAATTGCAGATAATTGTTACAAATTTTATCTATGGCTGTGGCAGTTCATTGTTAATGCAACGTACCAGCCTGCTGCACAAGTAAATTTGACTATGCTGACAACCATTGCTCATGATAACACTGCCAGTACTGCGGTAATCACCATAAGAATTATTGTAACATGATATGACATGGTCTTCGCAATGTAACATAATACAACATAGTTGGACATAGGGTACCATAACGTAACACAACGCAAATTAGTTTCATTAGTTCCTGACTAAATTTTCATTTTTTTATCCATTTTTCTTTTAATCTATGTTTTCCATTATCAGCTATTTCCCATAATTCTCTTACAGCAATTAAGTCTTCCAAAAAATGCAGTTTAAAGTACATAGTAGATAGAAAACACTTGTAAATTTTTATAAATATGTAAACAGATGTAAAACTAGGTCTATAATTTTATATTTTTATTTCCACATAATTAAAGCAGTAGAGAAAAAGGAAACAATTATAATCTTTTTCTTATCATTCACATAATTGATACGCTTACGAATAAATTTCCCTCAATTGACGTCAAACATATTGGTCTATCGCTCCGCCCCCCGCTGCAACGTAAGCACGCTCAGCAGCATTCGGGACAACAGCTCACGTAGGACAACAACTGTCTAAGCTAAACTAAACAACATGACAGTCACAACTAATGTCTAATCAGCAAATAAACTGATTGCTCTTTTTTTGCTTAAACACAAATTTGTAGAGCAGCAATTATTTCAACACGAAATTAACACTTCAAGTAGCCAAAAAATGACTTTTCAAATTAAACAGAAAATAGAGACGAAGTTTCAAAGCACTACAAAATACAGAGACATATGTACATAATAAAGAAACTAAGCCAGTTAGCCTTGCTTAACAATGAATGAGCAACAAAAATATTAAGTCTCTCTTGCCTTTAAACATACGAACTTGCAAAGCTTTTGTCTAACTTGCAAAGCCATGAACTAAACTAAACTGCACATTTTCTTGATTGCAAAATGGTTTAATCAGCAACTCATAGATGTAAGCGTTGTGCATTTCTTCTTATAAACGAAACTAGACTATATATTTCCATGAATTCACTTGCAATTTCAATTGACAATAATAAAATCTAGAACAAGGCCAATATTTCTCCCGCTAACTAATGAAAAGTTGAGCATTTTTCATAACAGTGTTACACGGAGCTGTACCTAAATGTCCCGAACGTACCTGCTGCAGGGGTGTGTAAAATAACTTGCACGCTGATTGGGCAGTCAACGAAAATTATTTACATTATGTTAGATGTCAATTATTTATATCATGAGACAAATACACAATACAACCATTTATTATCAGAGAATAGCAGCATTAAAATGAGGTATAGGTCGCACGCTACAACATTAACCTAAATTCACAAATTATTTAAGCTTTCTAAGAACAGCTGCAATTCAAAAATATACAGATTTATTGAGGATTTACAACCCATACAACTACAATTACAAATACAAGTTACAAACATTACATAAACTATGAAATACATTATAATGAAGAAAAAACTACACAGACACAACCCCCCACATGGGGTATAATCGGCAACCCAATACACAATAAAACACATTAATAGTGATTAATAGTAATTATTGTCATTATTATTACCAAAAATGGTAGGGTAAAATGTGTGACACAACAATACAGGAGACATTTCATGTAAATGGTATTTATAGTTTGTTTATCAAATCAAACATGCTAAATTGAAGCTAAGATTTATCAATACTAATGACACACAATAAGAGAGTATTCATGTAAAACTTGTATGAAAATATGATCAGTAAAAAGTCACTTATGATAATAAACAGAAACGTAATTTTATTTCAATCACCAGCTTCTTTGGTTTACGATTATTTAAGCAAATTTGTCCAACAATTGTTTTCAAAGCATTTTGACAAACTCATAACAGTTATTTACAATAAGATGGTGTTTTAGCATTATATAAAGCTCTTGAACCGTTAAAAAACTTTGAGAGGGCCAGCTATTGACGTATATAGACACACAGAATGCAAAAGGTGTGTTGTGGGCAGCAGCAGCAATAGGAAGCTCTTTTTAAGAAAAATTCAAAATTCGAAAAAGTATACTTATACCAAAATTGTTGTATTTTATTAATGACAGTGATTTTAACATAAGTCCTGCATATAGCATATTAAGATTGCAATATGGTTGCACTTTGTACTTTAATCACAATGTAAAACGTATTGTTAAAAATCGTTTTATGACCTTGTAAGGAACTACTAAATGTAACATATTAATCCTTTTATAATATTTCTAACTCTTACCTTTGTGTACATATACTTGTCTACTAGCATCACTGTATATATTACAATGATGCTACAATGTCAGATGTTACAATGAGTAACATCATCGATTTTAGATGCGAATAAAATACATACTGATAATAATAATAATAATAATAATAATAATAATAATAATAATAATAATAATAATAATAATAATAATAATAATAATAATAATAATAACAATAACAGGGGTGCTTGGAGACAACAAGTGTGACATGCCGTTTTGTACGACCTAGCAGCAGCAACGACGTATTATAGTTAAGACTGAGATAAAAAGAAAATTTTTTCGTCTTACAAATATGTACCGAACTACTTGTAACACCAAAGTGTAAAAAATTTCCTGCTCAAGTATAGCAGTCAGTGTTTGCTGAATGCTTTGTTCAATCAGCTTGCTAAAATGTAGTGTACATCACAGTGCATTTATGTTCGTAAGGTCCATTTATTGCCTTGAGCCATCTATAGTCCAAAATTTGAATATTAGTACAGGCTCAACTTCTATCAAAGTTCCCCCCACACTACAACATTATTGTAAACAGTACCACACGAATCGTGCTGTCAGTTTCACGTCACCTTTCAGCAACAATCACTACTTGGATAACACTCATCCGTTGCAGTTGCTTCGCCATCTTCTCATTTAACAAACACACCTCGCCTATCTTTAGAAAACTTCTCAAACAGCCTTCAACGCCTTGCAAAGTACCCATAAAGACAGATTCAATATTAGTCAGTGTTTCACTATTAATTTGTGAATCACTATCATATGCTTCCACACCACCTGTGCAGTCTAAGGGGTCCTGTTTCTACTACTATTTCAACTTGGCTTCACTTCTGCATTATCGATACTTCCCTCTGTAGTAACATCACTCCTGTCTGGACTCAGTAACAATGATGTGCTAAGACCTTGTCTCACGGCAGATGCCATGGCAGCCGTTCTAGCCTCGTCCCAAACGTAACGCTTTGGTGCTTCCGCCAACGATTTTCCCTTCGGAGATGTACTTTTTCTTTCCCATGCTCGTCTATATGTGCCTTTACGAGAAGACTTTGAGGTGCTATCCTTCTTGGTTGGAGAAATCGCATCCTTTCCATACCTTTTCACGATCACTTTACGTTGGTGCTTCAACTGTGGGAACAAATCTATAAAAGAAAAATGAAAAAATTTTCTTGCAAATTTTCAGTATAATTTAGAATAATGTAATACTTACACAAACGCAAGTTATGTAAGATGTTTAGGTTTACGCCATAACAAATCCTCGCTTAATGACACTAAAGCATTCCAGCAAAATGCAACACTAACTAAACGTTGCTAAACAAAAGCGTTCCCTCTGTGGAAAGTAATTAGAAATGGTTAAGTTGCATTGTATAAACAAAAATTATTAACACTTAGCTTATATAAATCAAAATTTTATGAGCTTTATTTTCTACAATTGACCCTAATGAGATTTTGACCTTCTAGGAGCTCAGCTTATTACAAATGCCCAAAGTTGCATTGTATATTGATATGTAGTGCAAATGAGAGGTGCGAATACATCAATATAATAAACATTTCATTGTCTGTATAGCATGGAAAAAACAACTGGTAAAGCACTTCTGACTTTTCATTGCTAGCCTTACTGGTCTATACAATATAAGGCAATCAATCACTGGGTAACATGTATTGCCCAGTACGTTTGATGCATTTAACAAATGTTTGATTTTCTGCCTAAACTTTCTACATTATTATCTCCGGAGGTGATTTATACTCATATCCTCCTAGTGCCATCTATGGAGACTTTTTGTCAATTTTTCATTGCATTTGTACCAAAGAAAATCTGAAGTCGTCTCTGCTGATGGCTACTATGCACTATAATTTCCTATCGACTTGTTTTGTTTCAAGAAGTGTAGAGTTATTCAAGAACAAAAAATGTTCATTAATTTCCAATGATATGATTATCATAATGGACTTTAAATTAAAAGCCTGCTGCAACAATTCACGTCAGGCTTATATAATTAATAAGTTATGAAACTAGACCATTGTTGCACATATCATTTTAGCAATACACTGCAAAGAAATTTTGCAGAACTGTTGCTTGATGCTGCCCGACATACTTATAATACAACAATGGAGAATGTAAAAGTTACAGCAAGTGTAAAATGTAATTAATCTAGGTTCAAGGGCAGTGCAATGTTCTTTTTCTTCCGTAATTTTAATAAATGGCTAGTAGTAGGGTGGTGCAAATCGAACTTTTCAGTGTGAAGTAGAACTTCTATTACTAACTAAGGTTGCTGGAATTTTTCTGCAAGAATGACCAATCAGAATTACAGGATTTTTATTATATTATTTACATGAATTACTAAACATATCTCAGCTATGAGACTGAACTAGAAGTCTAGTAGCTGAGACATTTATTCAAGAGAATCTAGACACAGCAAAAATATTCATTAACTATGGTGCTCATAGTCCATAGTATTTAGTATAGAAGATTGGTACATTTTCATATATGTCAACTTTCATACTTTTTAAATTAGTACTACAATGTAGTCATTTTAAAATCATTTTTATGATTTACACTTTTTATTTCAAGTTGTGTACTTGATTTTGAATTATTTGTTTGTCTTTCTTTTGTAATAAAATTTTTACCTGCCTTTTATGTAGCTTGCTGAGATAATTTCTATGTCGCTCACTTATCGTCATCATCATTGTCATCATCATCATTAATGTTAAAAATGCAGCTTTTTAAAGGAAAACCGGACGATTGATTAGACTCAATCTCATTTTAATTTACTGTCCTAAATATACATTTCCTTGTCTATAAAAATTAGCAATTGCTTCTAATATTTGAATAGTTATCTTGCAACCAAACACAGCCATTGCTTACATCACAAACTAAACACAGTTTTTTGCAATGGCAGGCATCTTAAGTGTGCGTCAATAAAGTTCACGTAAGCGAATATTGCTATAAGACACTGATGTGATGTCACGAATATGTGCTCTACATCTCACAGATGAACACTGCAGTGCATGATCATGCTTATCAAGGTACCACGCCTATTTGTTGGTCATGCGAATGTGACAAAAAGGCGCCATTACCAGTGAATTCGCTAAGCCGCTTGTAGCTTTGAATGTTTAACAAAATATAATTATCTGAGGTAATTATCATTTAATCTAAGCTTTGACTTAAAAAAAGCTATTGTAGTTTTCAATATTTTACACCACACTTTATTTTGAACTAATGTCTACACAATCGTCCAGTTTTCCTTTAAAGAGAACTATAATTTTGATTGGAATTTTAAACTGAGGTTTCTGATTGCCAATGTACTACAGAAAATACTTGGAAACTAATTTGTTGGAGGAATTATTTAATGGCGACTTTGGTGTCTCTTCTAACTGTTAGATCACACATAAATTATAAAAAGTTAACACATTACCAGAGTTTTCTTGCAGAGCATTAGTGGCAGCGTTCATTTCAGCTAGCTGTATGCTGTAAAAAAGCATAAACCAATGATAAGGAGATTTTAGATTAAATAATCATGTTACACTGATCTGTTACATTTTATTAACTGCTGCTATCTATGCCATAGGAAATCCACGTCGCTTACTTCGTAAATCGACTATGCTCAGTTATTACTATTTAACACCGGACAACACTTAACACTAAAGAGTACTCACTATACCACAGTACTTAAGAAGTAATACTTTAAAGCAGAACGAAGTTACACGTTTACTGAAATCAGATCAGATTCCCAATTTTTAAATGTGAAGAAACGTCTAAAAATGATCAAATCTTGAGTCATAGCAGCACTTCTCAATGAAATTTACTAATAATAAAATGAATGCAAACAACATTAAAAATTGTTTAAATAGACGACAATTTTTGCAGTTTACAGAAAGACTAGCAAATGACATCTCAAATATTCAGTTGTCAAAGAAGCGCTTAAGAGTCATTCCATGAGAAAATCAGCAAAATAGTGGAAGGTGACAAATCACCGATTTTGTTCATATTCACAGGGTTTGATGGTCCCCTCAGATGTACCCCACAGCCAAAATATTAGATTTCAGAAATGAGCCGTTTCTGAGAAAAGCCGCCATTTTGATTTTTTTCGGATTTTGGCCATTTTGGCGTAAAAAATTGCCCATTATTTCTCACGTTATTACAGACAGTAAATGAGCGATCCAGCATTAGTTAATTGTGATATATATAGTAGGGGTCTTACCCTACCGTACCATTATCGTTGCCAAATTGAACCTCCTTTTCAGTTGGTGTCATCAGATTGCAAAAGATACGTGTCTGCTGCTGCTGAATTTAGACGCCATTTTGAAATCCCCATCACTCCACTGGGGCGGGTATTGGGGGACTAATCAATATATTTTTATTTGCAGCTTGACTAGTCATACAAATGCATGAAATAAAATTTTGGCCAGTGATCTCCCAAGAGTCCAGAATTTTTAGCCAAAGTTGCTCTTTTTTGCCATTTTCACAACCTTGACCTATATTTAGCTATTCGCCTTTGGATGACGGTGCTGCCATTAGAATCGATACAAAGTGCAGCAACGTCAATGTTTATAGTAGTAATGGACTGGCTTTAGATGTCTGGGCACTCCTAGCAACCAGGCCCCTCATCAGGGGGCCGCATTCCCTTCGAAGGGCCCCTGTGACGATTACAACATAGTGATTTTTATAATCTGTATAAAACACGGAATAGTTTCATGTACATAATAACAGTTTCGTGTACAAGTGCTCGGGCTATATACCTATGGCCCATGGATCAATACGGGGGCCTCGGGAGGGCCCCATTGTCTTGACTGAAAAATAGACTTCAGTCAAAAAGGTTTAGTGTCGCTTTGCTAAACAAGATTCTAAAGTAAGGCGGACAAGGCAAGGCAAGGCACTATTTGTGAAATTGTGTTGAAACCGCCGCGAGCATCGAATATAACATGTTGCGAGCCAATTTTTAAAACGCGCACAGCTTTGTGTGGTCTTGTATTCAACAGGCGAATAGTTGTCAGTCCCTGATATTTTTCCTCAAATCAATTCGAGTTAATAGTTAGTTAGTTACTAATACCCTGGTGTGGCAACTTTGGCAGCTTCGACAACCAGACTTCTGCTTACTAACAACGGGCATTAACAAAAAAACTGGTTAAGAAACGCAGCAAAGGCCAGTACGACCCTGCCTCGGCCGTTACATACTAATTCCGACTCTGTGCAACGTATGTTTCAAGCCATTCGCTCATATTGTATTTAACCGCCAGGTTTCCACCGTCTCGTAAAGATATACACATATACACCGACTACCATATTCAACTAAACTCTAACGAGAATCAGGGCGCTGACGCTTATAATCGCAAATTTTCAAAATAACAAAAAGACAACAACAAATTCTTTACGTCCACGACAAATTTTTCAGTTTTCCTATGTATTACATCAAAGTATAAAACGTCGTGGTCTACTGAAATGGTCCTAGAACTATAATCATATGGGTAGTTGAAAAGTTTGCGTTTTGAGATATTTTGAGCTACTTTAAGTTTGCTGAGACTGTAGTTATAAAAATGTCGCCAGGTGGCCATACCGTAGAAAGAATTACAATACGAGTTGAACAGATGAGTTTTGACATTAGGTGAACAATGATGAAATTTTCTAAGAATACGGTTCACTCTAGCACAAAACAGACTTCGTTGTCTGATAACATCCATGTCATCTTTGTTATGACTGGTGATAATATGGCCAAGATACTTTTCTGTTTCACACGGTATAATTATTTTACCGGCTACCTCAAGTGAACGGAAATTGAACCCACACATACTGGGGGGTGTAATTGTTATGAGTTTAGTCTTGTCGACGTTTATTACTATGTCATGACTATTTGTGTATTCAACATACATATCAACTAAAGTTTGTAAAGCAGTGGTAGTGGATGCTAGTAAACATCCATCATCAGCAAACATAAGGTGATTTATATAAGTACCACCTATCTGACAACCTAGACCAGTAGATGTGAGGTCAGAACTCAAGTCTCTGAAATATAAATTAAATAGTATGGGTGACATTTTTGCACCCTGCCGAACACCATTTGCGACTTTAAATGTGCTAGAGCAAAAATTTCCCCACCTCACAAACATAGTTTGTCGAGAGTAGTAAAACGCTAATAATCTTATAATAATGTTAGGCATATCAGCATCGACCAGTTTTAGAAACATTTTGTAGTAATTTACCCGGTCAAAAGCTTTAGATGCATCTAAGAACAATATGTGTACTGGACTCTGGCGCTGAATGTAATAGTCAATAACTTCTTTCATGGTATACAAACACATTTCGGTACCCAGTTCATCCACATAGCCAAACTGATTTGGTGTTGATTGAATTGAGTTACCGCATCTGCTTAAAAACAAAATTTCTAATAATTTGCTCGACACTGTGGATAGTGCTATTGGCCTATAATTATTCTTGGCTGTAATTTCCTTATTTTTGTCTTTCACAATCAGTACAATGACAGACAGCATTAGAGAATCAGGCAAAAAACAATGTATGACACAAGCGCTATATAAAAGTGATAATACTATTGGCAGCATATGTGAAGTATACCTAAAATGTTCCGATTTAATTGCATCATTTCCAGCCGATTTGTGCAGAGATAGTTTTGAAATGGCCTCTTGCACTTCTCTCACAGTGAAAGAACTCACAATACCCATGTTACTACCTAAGTTCAAGTCTAATTTTGCCGCAAGGTCACCGTTATTTGCAGAATTTAAAATCTTTTTGTAGAGCTTCCCCCACATATCACATATAGCCTTATCGCCTGAAATTTCGTCTATTTTAGGGGGTAGAGGAATTCTTGAATTAGTTTCCCTTTTTATCATGGCCCAAAATTCATAAGAATTACAGTTCATAAACTTATGAGCAATTTTATCTGCGACAATTGTTTTCTCTTGGATCTTGCATTCACGTAATGCAAGCTTAAAACGTGAACGTGCCTGGCGCATTTCATCAGCAATGAGCCCATTCCGAGGCTTGCCATTCGCACACCAATTTAAAAACCAGTGACGAAAGTGCCTGTGTTTTTCAGAAACGAATTCGTTCCAGCCAGGTATTATTTTATCCTTTATACGTTCATGATTTTGTGACCGCTTATAACTAGGCAGCATATTCTGAGCCGCAAAATTTAGCACAGATATAATTGTGTCATGCATCAAAGCAAGTTGTTGTCTATGATTGGGGTTCTGACAGTGAATGTCACCACAATAAATTGCGTCGTACGGGACAACGATTCCAGATAGCAAAGACTGTGTCATTGTTTGGTATTCGAGGAGATGATTACTTTCAGCTTTCTCCCAGTCAACCATAAAAAAAGGCACTATTGGTTTACAAGGTGTGTCCGAATCGCACGACACTTGGCCATTCAAAACGTCATTTACAGTGACTGTAGCCGCACCGTTAGGTGATAAAGCCATTCGATCTATATGCACGTTTAGTAGTAAGGGCATGTGATCTGAACTTGTTAGCTCATAATTCACACAGATATCTCCAATTAAAGAGTCCATAGCCATAGTACTAATTACATGGTCAAGCCATGTAGTTGAGTTGTGGGCTACACTAACGAACGTAAATGAAGAACTTGGCATTTTCACTACATCAGATATAATATAGTCATTAGCATTACACGTTTCACTTAGCTCCGCATAAAATCTTTTTTGAGGATGGGAATTGAAATCCCCGACACAACAAACATAGCTAGACTCTGTAGTTTCAATAATAGAGATGAGAGTGCCTAGACAATGCCTAAATTCATCAAAATTATTATCAGCTTCATAGGGAAAGTAAACATTAATTAATACAAGTGGCATTAACTTATCAGGAAATGAAAGAGAAATACCCATTACTCTGCATTCGTCATCATAGGTAAGTATTTTACTGGTAACAGGAAGAGTTTTTCGCCATAAGATAGCCAAGCCTCCTTGTGGTCTACCATCTGGTATTCCTGTAGAGAAATCGGTTGGTGAAATTCCATGGCCATAGAATTCTGGGTGAATGCAAGATAGGTGTTCTAGCTCTTGTTTAGGCAACATCGTTTCTTGCAAAAGTAGCACATCACTAGATTTGCACAGTTCCTGTAGTACGTATTGAGACTCAGGGTGCAACACTGAATTGCAGTTATAGCTCGCTACCTTCAGAGAGAGACAGAGACAGAGACAGAGAGAGACACACACAGAGACAGAGAGAGACACAGAGAGACAGAGAGAGACACAGAGAGAGACACAGAGAGACAGATAGAGACACAGAGAGACAGAGAGAGACACACACAGAGAGAGAGACAGAGAGACACAGAGAGACAGAGAGAGACAGAGAGAGACAGAGAGAGAGAGAGAGAGACAGTGATAGACACGGAGAGACACAGAGAGACAGTAAGAGACACAGAGAGACAGAGAGACACAGAGAGACACAGAGATACAGAGAGAGAGACACAGAGAGACACAGAGAGACAGAGAGAGACAGAGAGAGGCAGAGAGAGACAGAGAGACACAGAGAGACAGAGAGAGACACAGAGAGACAGAGAGAGACACAGAGAGACAGAGAGAGAGACACAGAGAGACAGAAAGAGAGACAGAGAGAGACAGAGTGAGACACAGAGAGAGACAGAGACAGAGAGGCAGAGAGAGACAGGGAGAGACAGAGAGAGAGACAAAGAGAGAGACACAGAGAGAGACACAGAGAGCGACACAGAGAGACAGAGAGAGACACAGAGAGACAGAAACTGTAATTTATCGTTTCTTTTTGAAATTTTCATTTTTTTTATTCAGAATTATGAATAATTCGTACTAATTTTTTTCCGATTTAGGTCACATTCAAGATCGAATCTCGTCAATTTATGGACGAGCTGGCCAAAATGTTATTAATGATCTAAGTATGCCTTGTCAAGCTGTAAATAAACATATATTAATTATACTTCAAATACCCGCCCCAGTGGAGTTATGAGAATTTTAAAACAGGGTGTCATTCAGACTGTAGCAGACATGCATCTTTCATGAGCTCATGATACCTACTGAAAGAGAATCTCAATTCATCAAACTCAATGTGGCAATAGGGCAAGACCCCTATTATATATACCACCCAGCAACTAGTCCTGGATCATTCATTTACTGCCTGTAATGATGTGACAAATATAGGTCATTTTTTGACGTCAAAATGGCCAAAATCCGAAAAAAATCAAAATGGCGGCCTATCTCCGAAACGGCTCATTTTTGATGTGTAATATTTTGGCTGTGGGGTACATCTGAGGGATCATCCAACCCTGTGAATATGAACAAAATCGGTGATTTGTCACCTTCCACTATTTTTTGACTTTTGCATGGTTTTCTCGTGGAATGACTCTTAATACACTAGAAAATGCCATCTCAAATATTCAAATAGCCATTTCTAAAGTTAGATGGCGCATTTAATCAGTAATGCATTGACAAAAAATGCGAGGCTTTATTATCTAGGCATTTTTTGCAATTTAAAGAAAGACTGGCAAATGACGTCTCAAATATTCAATTGTCAAAGAAGCGTCCAACACACGGTGTAAATAAGCATCCCTTCAATTACAACACGTCAATAACAACATGCCAAGACAAGTAGCCAAATATTTTGCTAATGCTACTACATACCAAAAACCTTTCACATTTTTATTACCTTCCTTAATCATGCGAAGTCTGAAAAGGCTTATTATACAGGTGTGCTTAACGTGGACTACAGAATTGCTGATACTGAGACATTACAGCACCTGTAATTGCTAATGTCAGTATTAAACTGAAGCACACAACAATGCACCCTGTCTGAAGGGATAAGCTGAAATTTGTGAAAGACTGAAAAAACTTACTAAAAGGCAAATGACAGATGTTACATTGGCAACAAATAGCAGCAACAACAAGAAAAATGGAACTCATAACAATTTGTAAACAATATTTGAATATACAAAAGTTTGCTATTTGTTAGCTTGTAGCTATTGAAAAATTTCTGCTTTTGTAAAGGTGCAGAATGTCATAAATGGAAGCACCCATGAATGGAAACTAGCTACTCACGTTTGAGCGGATCCTTTGCCAAGGCGTCGACCTCTGAAGTAAACGGCAACTGAAAAAACAAAAACATTTCAATTAATTCACAAATGAAGAACATTTATGCAGCTTTGCATGTCTTTCTATACTTGTATACAAGCTTTCATCTCTTTTATATATCTTTTGAAATTTTTGCCCTCTTTTGACAGCTTGCTTATTTTCATTTCACCTCCATACTTCTTCTGGCAACTTTACACATCTTCTGACAATTTTGTGTAACTTCTGTCATTTTAACGCATCATTCTTGGTGGCTTCATCTATTTAGAAGTCCAAATTACATCTTCAGCTTCATATCTTCTGGCAGCCTCACGTGTCTTCTAGCGGTTTCACACAATATCTGATTCCCATATACAGACATGCTTCAAACACTTTCTAACGCCCTAACAACTAAACATCTTTGATGGCCTTATCGAAATTTTCTAACAGCCTCATTTGTCTTTCCACTGGCTTAGCACGTATTGTTTTCCAACGATCATACACATTTTTTAAAGGTTTACTGTTGCCTTCACACAGCTTTTAACTTTTTTACACATGTTTTGAAGACTTTACTTGCCTTCTGAACAGCTTTGCTTACTTTCTGACATCTTCACACATCCTCTAGTACACGTCTTCTAACAACTTTATGTATCTTCTGTTTTTACATACATGTCTCCTGATATCTCTATGTCATTTAACACCTTCATGCATTCTAGTATATTTTCACATCTTACACCCACCTACCTGATAGCTACATCTACCTTTTCACAGCTTTATACCTTTTATTTTTATACCTTTTTTAAACCTTTATGCCTTTTGATACCTTCACACAACTGCCGATATGTTTAGATGTCCTTCAAGCCTGATAATTTCACCCATTATGACAACTCCCCATATTTTCAATCAACTTTATAATTTCAATAGGACTAAAGATTGTTACTGTTTAATGTGCTGAATTAATGCACCACACCAAGCTAATGAATATTTTGGCCAGGAAAAATTTTAAATATCGTTTTTGGCTAAAATAAGCAACTAACAAAACTGCAAATTATGGACTTGTGAAACTAGCTCCATATACATTAATGTAAAGTCAAAAAGGGTCTTTGAAAAATATGCAAACAAGTCACTAAAGCCTTACAAATAACCAATAAAATACCACAGCAAATATAAACAGTGCGTGAAGAACATCGAGAAAGAACTGCAGCAAATTTTTTTCTTGAATATTTAACATTTTCAACATTACTGAACTCCATAACAAATGGCTATTCTTTCACAATATAACCCTGCCGTTGATAGGCAAATGTAATGAAGACAAACCTGTGAATATTCGTGCATTTGTTGGCCCGACGGCGCCAACAACTTTGTATATGGGAATGTCGGGATCGACAGCATTCAACATCCTCAAAGTCAGGCAACATTGTTGCAACTTGGACTTCGGATCATTCCACCTTTGCCGCAAAATGAAATCCTAAAACGAAGAAGTAATTACTAATTAGTAACTTTGTTATGCAACATTTCGTGCAGAGCCAGGATTTAATTCAGCCATGAAGAGACTACATTAAGTTGGATGAATCACAAATTAAAGGATTTTCATATTATTACTGCCTGGAAAAATTATAAGCATTAGATCAGCAGGAAAACTGTGAGGATTGAACAGACCTAACACAGTCACAAGGAACTGTGCGGTCTAGTGGTTGCAGCACTGGACATAATCCAAAGGCCTCTCATTCAAATCTAGGACCAGTCTCAAATTTTTCACACTTCATTTCAGTTGAATAAAATTTCAAAAACTTAATATTCGTGGGTAGACTCACAGTTAACCTACACAGTTAACTTATAGATAGCTCAGCTTTTTCAAGTATGTTGAAATATGTAATTTGAATTGATGATGTTCCGAACAAGCACTAGTGTTTAAACAACTGGGCTGTGAGTTATACGACAGTGTAACAACTAGTATTAGCAATGGCAAATGGAAGATTCCTGGTTCAAATCTGAGCTGGAAAAAATTCCAATTTTTCTTCAGCACGGGATGCTCGAAATCATTCCATAAGATTTGAAAGCTTATGTCTGATTTGTCTCTCTGCTACATTTTTTCATCAATTTCCAGGCCCCCAAAATTCTAAGAGAAAAGTTCTCTCTGAGAGTTCTCGCAATGAATAACGGCGCATTCAGACGAGAGTTTTCTCTCACAAGTTCTTTCGCAAGTTCTCTTTGAGAGTTCTCTCAATTTATAACGACGCGTTCACACTAGAGAGTTTTCTCTCACAAGTTCTTTCGCAAGTTCTCTTTGAGAATTTTCTCAATGAATAACAATGCATTCAGACTAGAATTTTATCTCACAAGTTATTTTGCAAGTTCCCACAATTAATAATGGTGCATTCAGACTAGAGAGTTCTCGCAATGCATAACGGGGCATTCTGCCTAGAGAGTTTTCTCTCACAAGTTCTCTCTGAGAGTGCTTGCAATGAATAACGGGGCATTCTGCCTAGAGAGTTTTCTCTCACAAGTTCTCTCTGAGAGTGCTTGCAATGAATAACGGCACATTCAGATTAGAGAGCTTTCTCTCACAAGTTCTTTTGCAAGTTCTCTCTGAGAGTTCTGGCAATGAATAACGGCACATTCAGACTACAGAGCTTTCTTTCACAAGTTGCAAGAAAAAACTTTCTAGTCTGAATGCGCCATTATATAAAGCTTTTGGCAAGAAACAGGCGTCATAAAAACAGCAAATACGGCACAAAGCTTTATGGTTCTTCAACATTGAATCAACAATGCATTCCTTTGAAATAATATGACTTTCTAACAGATCTTGTGAAGGGATAAAACACCTTTTCAGAATCAAGAAAAGAGAAAAACCAAACCGTACTCGAAGTCGAGGAAAGAAGCACACTTCACAGAATTTCTCGCAGAATTCCAAGTCTTTGTCGACATACAGGGCTCCCAGAAATGCTGTAAAAAAGAAAATTTCAGTGAAGTGTGGCCACCTAGCAAAAAAACATGGCAAGCTGAAGATCTTCAAGTGATCTTACATGAGAGTGGCACATCTTAGCCAAAGTGAAATGGTGACATTATGAACCGTGATAATTTGCAGATTGAGACAGTAGCTTTAATCATTTCTCATTTAAGCATTTAGAATCATTCATTGTACGTGACATGCGCTAAATACAAGTCCAACAGTCTTTTAGATGTAATTTAAGATTTTTTATTGTCCAAAATGGGCAATCATCGTCTCGTCCCAAAATCACTATCACATCATGACATAGGTTGAATGACTGACTGACTGACATATTATGTGCGACTCGAACTTCGTTTTATCTGAAGCAAATAAAAACATTTTCTGCTAAACCAATGTCAAAAGGATAATTAACTGCTATAATGAAAATGTGTAATAATATTATGAAATATGAAGAAATCAAACTTACATCTTTGCCGCATCTTACTAACTTGCTAAAGAGAACTCGACTGACAAAATTTTGATTTAAAATGACACGACGTACTGAACAAGAATGACTTCTTTCCTATCCTGTCTGTAAAATGAGGCCAATGGCCTATTTCCTGTCCTAGCTCACATGTCTATCAACAAATTTGCAAAAAACAAACACAAGAAGGCACCACGTGCTTATATCCAAAACATTCATCAAAACACTGCTATCACCTAACATTTAATGCTTTTATTGTGAAGTGCCCTTGGAACAATTAATTATTGAAAGTGCACTTTATATATACAAATACATAAATTAAATTAAATAAAATTAAGGACCGCATACTAATCTACGTATGTCATGACTTACTGTGAATGTTGAAATTTTGGTGTTTTTCGAGGCTCATGTTATGCTGTTTAAACGTTTGTGTTGATTAATCTTTACTGTACAGCTTGTTTGTTAATGTTTAAACACTGATTTTGTTGGAAGTACCAATAAAATAAATATAAGCTAAATTTTACTGTTCATTTATATTTTTAATCCTGTGAGTAGTTGTGTATGGTAGAGGCCCCAGTACACTGTTTTATCCCGCTGTTAAAATAACCCTGTGTACAGATCTAAGCTTTGTGGACAAGTGGAGCACTACGAATGTTTTAAACGCATTACTAAACATCACTATTCAGAAATAATTTTGTTGTATCTATTATAATTACTGCAAATAGTGTAAATTTCACACCATTGACTGAATTTCTCAGAAATATAGATTGAAAATAAGATAGTGCTTTTCTAGACTTGCCGTGGTCATAATAGTAAAGAAGACAAAGTACACATAAATCTCAAAAAAAAAAATTTTCACAAGAGCATGCTGTTAAAAATCTTGCTTGCTGGGCAATACAATCATATAGTCAATGCAGTCAGAAAAATAAAAATTTTCTCTGCAATATGACTGCACCAGATATCACAGTTTTCGCCGGGTAACTAGATTCTGATTCCGACCACATGGTCACTTGGTGAGTGTCGAAGATCTTGTCCTCGACCATGCCAATGAGTGCATAAACTGCTTCCAAATGCAGAGTACCACATAGCCTTGGACCAACAATGACTGCTAAGATTTTATTGCTAATTACTACGAATTACGGAATATTTTAGATGAAAGTCAAACAAATTTATTAGTTCCTGGATGAGCATTTAAATTCAAAGCACACTTTATATTGCTGCACGATCCACAAAGGTACTCATGTACAGGGTGACCTGAACAGCACTTTCCCGCTTTACATGGCAACAATTTTACAGCAAAATATTGCAGAACGGCAAAATGTACGCATGGACGGATGGACGAACAGACACTCCTTTCAATAACCATATTACGAAACGGCAGAAGGACACTAGACGTGTTATGTTTTAAATCTTACATTAAACTATTACAATTTATTTTACATTTCCTATTCTGTGTTAAACTTAAAGTACTAAAATAGTAATTAAGCTAGTTTTGCAGCTCCTTCTTTAACTTCATATTAGTTTTACTGTGAAGTACAGCAGCAAGGACATAATAATAGTCTCTATCAAATATCAGCACAGCACAGTGCAAGCAACATGAATTAATTTGTTAATATAAGATTGAAAAGGCAATTAGGACGCGTTTAGGAAAAGTGTAATTAATAAGATGAATATGCGAGTAATCAATGCTTTTTGCTGCATAATGCACATTATGTAAGTTCAGCAATATACAGTGCTCTCCAGAAAAAATGTTGCTTACAATTTTTTAATTAAAACAAAAAATACAAGTCAAAAGCATAAAAATTTAACAGAATAAATATATATAGAACATATAATTTGTTATTCTGTTTAAGTTTTATGCCTTTTTGATTGTAATTTTTGTTTTATTGAAGAATTTGCAGGTAATTTTTTTCTGGACGATCCTGCATCTATAGTACCATACTGCCCATAACGTTTAGAATTCTTACAAAGGTTGTGCAACGCTTATACCACACTTACAAAAAACAGATGAAAAGCAGGTACTTCGTTGACAAACTCACAGTTTATTACAACCATTGTTTCTACAACACGAGGAAAGTTGTCACAGGAGGCAAGGAGTACTTTTTAAATGCTACACCAAGTCAGACCGCTCTTAGAAGACACAAACAATCAATGCGTGTTACTGTTTACTGCACAGCCTCGCTTCTAAATGAACGACGACGCAGGGTTGACAACAATGATCTATAAACTTAAAATAAGTTAGTCACAAAGGCTAAAAATCCATGTGAGAAACAAATAGACTAGACAAACAAGCAAATCAAACAGAAATGAAGAATAACCAAGTGAATAAGAAAAACGAATGAAAGAAATGAATGAACAAATAAACAAACAAGCAATCAAACAAGACAACGAATAACTGGACGAATGAATGAACAAATAAACAAACAAGCCAACAAACGAACAAATAAGAGAACGAATAAATGAAAGAATGAATGGACGAATAAACAAACAAGCCAACAAACAAGAAAACGAATAAACAAACACCACTTTTCTGTTGACGTCTGCCGATCCACAGATAATCATTTTCACTGTTGGGCTGCAAATATTTCTGTGAAAAGATCCACCGCATCACGCTATACAATAAACGATGATGCTAAAGCGCAGTTTCTCGCGCATCTGGAAGTAGGGAAGCGGAAGTCGCCTTCCCTACTTCCAGATTGGAAGAGAGCCTTACACCTGACACTGCCACCATGCAGCCTTGGCGCTGCACAAGCCACCTCACCTGGAGGCATACAATGCAGGCAGTAAGGAGCTGTGGCGCAGCTAGTAGGGGAGCAAGGGGAGCAACTGCTCCCCCGAGCAAATTTGCTCTTTAGTTCACTTGTGCGATAACAGTCGAATCTTTTTTATTTTTTTAATCGGCGTGGTCTTGGAAGAATTTTCTGGAGTCTTTACTTTATTTTGAATTGAATTAAAATCTTTATTTCAGATTTTTTTTTATATAAAAAGGAGCTAAAACGCAGAGTTAGAGATAACTGTAACTCTGTTTGATCAACTTTCCTCCCATGTTTTTGAAATGAGCGTGCATTTACACAACTTATTTGTTAAGGTTGTCATATGCTGATACTGTCTGTTGTGGCACAGACAATTAAACATATAATTGTTGCATGTGCCACGGAGCCTTTTTTATGTTCTTGCTCCTCCTAAGTTTAGAACGTGGCTAACCCCTGGTAAGGAGATTTCTTACGCCCGACCTCGACGCAAAAATCCACCTAGCCAGTTCCTGATCTGACGTCCTTGATAAAGTGTGAGGTAAACCGTTATATGAGCATCATCAGAGTGGTCCTGCTGCAGGCGAACGAGCTGAAATAGTTGCAAATACCTGCTGGCCATGACTGATTAGAATAATAAAACTTGTACCACAAACACACATTTACCCAGCGAACAAAACGACTGTCTGATGTTTTTTATATGCGGGAAGCATTAGACACCAAGTCACGTTCGATCAGGGTAATATCTTAGAATTGTTGGATTACGCTACGCAAGTTAAGTAGAATTCGACAGGTGATCTCTAGATTGCCCAATAATTTTAAGACTCTCAGTTAAGACGTAAAACATGTCAGCGACGGACTTTTCAGGTTTTTTCAGTAGGTTTGAAAAAAATAAGTACGTTGTCAGAGGGTTTCAAAAACAAGTTCGTCCTCAACACCTATTCTCGAAATAATAAAGAAAATGGAATCGCAGCAAATGGATGGTGACCTCGTGACGTGGGGATGCAGGTTTTGATTGGAAATTTTTGTAAAAGAATAATTAAATAAATTAAACTGAGAAAACGCTGCATAGATCGAGCAACTACTGCAAAACGCCTAATAGAAAAATCTAATTTCAAATGTGATGAAGGTTAAAAATAGAAAAGCAATTAATTCCACAGCGACGTCAATTCAAGCGTAAAGAACCAGTTCTGGAAAATGTTCTCTTATTTTACAAATTTATATCCAGGCCAAAAATAGTAGTAAAGCTAATTCGGAGAAAAGCTGCTTTCTCAGTGACCTTTATTCTAAATCTAGTGTCCTTTCTGGCATCAGTGTCTTTCTTATTCTCCATCATCGAACACATCATTTTCATCGCAACCTTCCTTTCTCCAACAAAGTAATAGTTCCCGCCTCCTTTTTGCTGTAATGTTCTCTTCCGCATTATTATTTTCTGTGGTCCTTTTCCTCTCAGCTCTCTTATTTGTTCAACTCCTCTATGGCTGCCTACTTGTCGCTCAATGATTCTAGTTCTCTATTGAACCTGCCTGTTGAATCTACTACCTTGACTTAACGTACTGTCTACTTTATCACCTGTTCTGTTGTACAAATGTTTAAATTCTTTTTATTGACTAATTCTGTCTTTCGGCAAAAATTAACTATAGCAGCCCATTTTGAGTAGTAATACAGGCTTTTCTAGCTTGTAGTTGAAAACTTGTAGTCGAAAGTTGAAAACAATATGACACGTGGGTAAAACGTGATGTTTCTGTATCGTCTGAGTTGACACAGTGGTCTGACAGCATGTGTCTTAGACTTTTGAATCACAAACATTTTGCTAATACCTTTGGGATCCCAGTTTCCAATATCGTATGAGTTGTTACAGTGGTTTGACAGCCAGGATGTTAGACATTTGAATCACAAACATTTGGCTTTGACTATATGGATTCCAGATTCCAATATCGCCTGAGTTGTCATAGTGGTCAGAAAGCCTGCATCTTAGACGTTTGAAGGACAAACATTTGACTTTGACCATTTGGATCCCAGATTGTCAGCCTCAATGCTTGGACTTCAGATGCTTCACAGATTCAGCTAACAAATTTTAACCAATTTTGGAATGCCTATGTCCTAAACGTTTAAGTTCTAGACATTTGGCTTTGGGTCAATAAGTGTTCCAGCTAGCAAATTTTAGACAATTTTGTAACTCTCACTATATTAATTGACCAATTTACGTTTCTATTCTTTATTCCCCTACAGGTTGTCACAATCATTTTTATTCTAAATATTGGGGATAAAAATAGGAAATCAATGTTTTCTGTACACTAGCAAGCATTTACTTGCAGTATATTAAAGACTATAAACGTACTAGAATCTCTTCATCTTTTTAGGTCGTGTTAAGCAGACTCTATATACATTTTCAGTATCAATGCAAGCCTCAGTTTGTCATACCTAATGGCAAAGCCCAACCTTTTCTATTTATTTCAAAATGCTATAAGAAAACTAATTTGATATTGTAGTCTTACATGAAACAACGGCAGCAGCTGCAGCAGCAGTACTAGAACCACCACCAGCAGCAACAACACCGACGCTGCCGAAAACAAAACAGCAACGTCAACAAAGACAGTAACAGAAATAGTTTTAACGATGATAATGACAACGTTAACGTCGACAACAACACAACAACGATATTAAACGAAAACAGGATGTTTTTTCATATCCTACCTCATTTTGAATTACCGTAAAAATACTAGTTTGAGTTTGAAATCTTAGTTAACGGTGGGCGAGCCCAACTAGTGCGGGCATCTCAAAGAACCTAGTTTTCAACAGCAAAAAAATTCCATGAGCATATTGCACGTGTTTGTAAAAGCAAAGATTGAAGTACATTGCTACTGTAAGAGATTCAGTGTGATATACTAAAACTCGGCAAGTTTTAGGGTAAAAATTCAAATTTCAAATTTACCGCTGTGCTCAAACATGAACTCTCGAAACGTGCACTGCATCACAACCGAACATCTCTGATTTGAGAGGTGCAGCACTTGTATTTTGTGCAACACGTTTCCGAAATGCAGGCACTAGTGCCCATCTAACTAGCAAGTGGTGAAATGCATGTAAATGCATGTAATAGCGAAGAACTACTGCGCGAACGCTATATTGCGTTTGTGTGGTAATTATTCTTTCACCTAAGTCATTCTTGAAAAAATAATATGTTCCCTTTCAATATTTTAAAGAGTAGATTGTTCTGATCTAGAGTTTAAGATTGGGTCTCGTTTTCCTTTAATAATACTAGCACCAACAAGGCAACAACGACATGATTTCGGCAGCATCAATGACATTAACAATGACAGCGACAATGATGACATGACGACGACGACAGCAACAAAAACAACAACAACAACAACTGAGACAATAGCAACATCAATAACTGCACCAGCAGCACTAGAAGTACAGCTGGTGCTGCTTAATAAAGTTTATTACAGACCAAATAAATAGTATACAATGTACATTAAAATATATAATGCATATATGTACAGATATGCATCATATTGAAACATACAATACGCACTAATGTACCCGACAACAATGACAATAGCAACAACAACTTCAAAAACAATGCCAATAAAACAGACAACAATAACAAAGACAGCAACAGCGACAACTGCAGCCACAGCAGCAGCAGTAATAACAACAGCAGCAGCAACAACAACAGCTATTGACTGCTACTGCTACTACTACTACACTACTACAATAGCACCAGCAAGCTGCACCACCACCTGCGTTTCACAGCAGAAATTCAAGCATTTGTGAACTTTGAACTTTACTTTATTTTAAGAATCCATTCATTGGTT
This sequence comes from Tubiluchus corallicola, assembly GCA_030141605.1. Taxonomy (NCBI): domain Eukaryota; kingdom Metazoa; phylum Priapulida; class Priapulimorpha; order Priapulimorphida; family Tubiluchidae; genus Tubiluchus; species Tubiluchus corallicola. The sequence continues at coordinate 471,124 of JAQGDQ010000099.1, forward strand.
ATTCTTTCTAGGAAAAACTCTTTGGAGAAAAGTCAAACTCAGAAAAAATGGCTCTTTACAAGGAACTCATGTGTCACCGTGACCATAAAGCTAGTTCCACTAACTATAGCATATTTCTACAACAGTTTATATCCATTACTACGCCCACGAATAAACAGAATAAATGCATTCCCGAAAAAACCGGACTGATAGTCATTAAAACTTTGAGAACATTGAAAAACCTTGAGAAGTTTCCTCGACTGACCTGGCGCCTGCCTTGAGGGAAAGGGCGTAAGCCATACCGACATGCCACACAATTCAAAACTCATCTGTAGGATTTTTGGGAATTTGGTGCAGGTTGTCTGTTCCTGTTATGTCCTGTTATGCTCGTGCGTTTTAATTTGCCTGTGGGCAAAAAACCTGTCATGAATACAGTATTTTGTTTTTTGCTGAGTAAAAAATTCAGGAATGTCATTAGACATACACTCGAAAATGCAAGATACTTAAGTTACACCACGAGTTTGGTCACTCTATCCAATCATAGATAAAAAATTCAATTATGGACAACTTTTTTAACATCAAATTTCTATAAGCAAAACGTAAAAGCCTTTCTCTTGCACTTTCACCATCTGTCTGTCTGATGTCGATCGATCGATCGATAGATAGAAAGATCTGTCTCTGTCTGTATATCTATCTATCTGTCTGTCTATCTACCTGTTGTGAAACTGTGATTGATTCATTTTTTGACCTGGTTAAATTGTCTGCTTGTCAACTGTTAAAGCCTTGTACTACTGTACTATATCTGTTATAATTGTGTACGGCATTTTCATTTTAGTTTATCGGTTATTTTGCATACATTAACAAAAGGCTTCAAGTAATATTAAATATTGATAACAAATATATCTTTCTTTAGTTAGTAACAGAATTTTTATTATAAATTTATAATACTTATATTTATTAAACATGTCTCGCAACAAGCTGTTAAGTGTCACGCGATTAACTAAATTAATATCAATGTCGTAAAAATAGAGGTAGCTGCTAGGTGACTTCATGGTCTTTCGCTACCCTGTCTCAATGTAGTGTTTATAATCTTAAAGAAACATTGTATATAATTATAGGTGTAATTTAAATGAGACAAATAAAATCTACTCTAATCTAATCCATCCATCCATCCATCCATCCATCCATCCATCCATCCATCCATCCATCCATCCATCCATCCATCCATCCTTCCATCCATCTTTCACATAAAACAAGCAACAGCTAGATGAGATAATTCTGGTATCAACTCTATTCATGAAACAAGTATCACCGGAAGACAGACATTTTGATAAAACAAAGAGCATTAACTGAGCCATTTCTGCTCTTACGTTCCCATACAAAATAACTAGCATCGAGGCTTTTTTATCCTTATAGTTCTCGATAAATCGAGTTCCAGATAAAACACGTAGCATCGAGTGTAAAAACTTTTTTCTTCCAGTTCAGGATAAAACAAACTGCATCAAGAGATAACATTCCTACTGTTAACCTTAGGGATAAAGCAAATAACATTTTCACTTCAAGAAAAATAAGTGACATCGAGAGGAGGCATTTCTGTTGTAACCATAGAAAACAAAACAAGTGGCATCGAGGACAGACATTTATGCTGTTGCAGTTGAAGATAAAACAAGAGGTGTTGAAGAACAATATCATCAATGTTACAGTTCTAAATAAAACAAGTAACACTGAGGCTGATATAAAACTTTAAGATAAAACAAGTGGCACGGGAAAGAGTTGTTGTTGTTACTGTTCAATGTAAAACAGACGACATTGCAGGACAAAACAAGCTGCATTGAAATACTATAGTTACAGATAAATCAAACAGCATCAAGGAGGCGTTTCTGTGTTCAAAGTTCTAGATCAAATAACAATAGTGCTGAGTGGCAAGTTTTTCGAAGTTCTTTTGGGAAAATTTAGTCAGCATCTCACTTGGAATATTCATAGAATTTTCCCATAAAAACAAAAGCAGCATGATCCAATAGTGATCAGGATGTCCTGTTAGTAGTAGACAGCACATGTTTTAATTTCACCTTAGGCATAACACCTGCACATCCATCACTGGAAGATCTAAGAAAGTGTGAGATAAACATGACGCCCAAACAAACGCATTGGTTTGTGTAACTATTAAATTTATTTTTTTTCAAAAGAAGAAGTACACATGCCTTCTAAAAGCTTGCGTCGTTTATTTATTTATCAATAAATTACTTATTCCATGAGTTAAAACTATTACATAGCATTGTACAATTTGCACACATTATTATAAAAATACATTCTACATCAATATAAAACAACAAAATTACAACAAAAAGCACTCAAGAAAAGGAGATGATGAAGTAAAACTCTTATTTTGCTTTCCATTTTAATTATCGTTATTTTATCCTTAAAACTAATTTTTGACATTAATGTGTACAATTATAGTTTAAAAATTCAGTTAAATGGAAATAAAACAAAATATTGGTCAATCACGGACTAAACGCAATAAAAATGTTTAATTCAGACTTGTTTGATGGGCCTGGATTTGAACCAGGGATCTTTGGTTCACAAATCTATTGTCATGATCACTGGATTAACATAACCTATTGTGTAAACATTTTATAGAAATTTTATTTGAAATGAATTACATTTCAATGCTGTTTATTTTAATAAGTTCCTGTTTATGTGAATAATACCCTTGGGCTACATTGACAAGTTTATAATCAACACAGCACGTGAAGTGAGCATGTCAGAAGTTTATGATTCCATGTATTATCTTTTCAAATTTAGAAACATTCTAAAAATCTTGTCATTGAAAACCACATCACCTTTTATTATGTAAATTTAACGTTGATACAAGGAATACTGATATTTGCAAAGCACAATGAGAACTCAAACTATGGAGGTTCGGCTCTACCACTAGACAAACTAGGCAGTTGTGCAGGGCGCCAAATTCTGGAAGTAATTGTTTAATTTTTAAATTTGGCATAAGTAGGATAACGTAATGTATGTGTAATGGCTTAAGCGCACAACACTATAATTAAATGAAGTGAACTACTTGCGTTATTTTCCAGTGATTCATCGACGCTAGAAGGCGTCTTCCCACAGCAAAACACTTTCTACTTTTGCTTTATCTGGTTTCCTAATATAACGTCACTTCACTCATTTCACTTCACTACTGCCTTTTACCCGTAGTTTCTATTGTATGTATAGAGCAGCAGAGTTAAGGAAGTGTTCATAGTGATGATCCTATTGCTAATAAAATAGTTTAATACAACAGCATTTATCAAATTATGTTAGATAAACTTAGAAGACTTAAAACTTCAGAAGCGAAATTCATGAAATGAAAGGTAAAAAAGCTGGCGGACGGCGACATTGAACAGCAAAAGGAATCTCTAATAAGGTATTCGCAACCAGGCCAGAGTTATTGTTGTGAAGATGATGAAGCTAATGAAATGGATGTATACGTGAAAAAACGAGTTAGGGTTTCAAAACTTTTCTGAAGAAAAGGACAAGGGAAAATTTACCTAAGAGTAGCAAAAATTGCAGAAATTTGATTGATTCTGAAGACCCACGAGGCACAATGGGGTCATAAATTCAATGTCAACTAAACTGATAGTTAACTGTACGTAATTAGTACACTATAATACACGTATAAGCCTTACACACAGGTATCGTTATACTTTATTATAATAATATACAAAAAAATGCAATTTGGGGGTTATGGTGGGGACCGTGAGGGAAGAGGTTGACCGTTGAGGAGGCGGTGCTAAAAATACTTCTGCCTAGGGCGTCAAACTACAAGTAAATTTGGCCCTGAAGCTATATTTAGTGGTTAGAAAGTTTTGCAACACTCAAAATGGGTTTAATGTTCATTGCTATTGTACACTGACAAGTTACATCAGAGTTTCCTGTAAGAACTGCTCAATGTTTTATTGATGCACGTTTAAACTTTGCATAGCTTTGGAGTATAACTTGTTATGAATATTGTTGTCGCCATTGCTGCTGCTGTTACTGATGCTAATAGTGCTGCCCGTCAGGCACTAATGTTGCTAATTTAAATAAACCAACGCGGCTATAAACAGAGCATGCGCAGTAGGACCTGTTACTACCAAACAACACTGGTCAGTAGTCACGTTTCGCCATTACGAGAATAGATTTTTAGCTTCTGTTTTCGTTAGTTATCCAGAAAAGGCAATAAATTTCACACTAGGAGTAATAACTTATACTTGTACTCGATGAGTTTGCATTAGTCTCCAAGTTTCACTTTTAAGCTTAAAGTAGTTCAACGAACAATGAAGTTATGCTCCACAAAAAGCAAGGAAATCACAACCGTTACTGTAAGAATATTCACATAATTATTTTGGTAGTAATAGAAGACATCTCTTGATGTTCTTGTGGAACTGAGCGCGGGTTGTAGCTCCCAGAAAAACAATTTTCTGGTAGAAAATACCACATCTAAGAAGCTCGAGGGAAAAATTGGATTTACGAACAGATATTCTACATTTAGGAACGCCCAGTGGAACGCTATGAGAATCAGCAGAAAAGAAGAGCAGATTTTGTTGCATGAAGATTTTTTTCTAGAAGACAAGTACATGCAAAATTAAGGGAGAAAATGATTTTTTTTAATTTTTAAGTCACCGTTCAGGATTGTAATGAATTTTAAAAAAGGAGCACCTGAAATGAAAAAATCTCAAGCAATCTTAGAAAGCCCCATGCAAACTCTACCCCCAAGCACCCACGTTTTGCCAAGCTACACTGCTACTACAGACTGTTTTAGACTTGCCTTCCAGTAGATCAGCCCTGTCTTTGACCTTGTAGTCCTTGTCGTATTTTGGATGTTTGATGACGTACTCCATCATACCTAGATCGTCACAGACCTGAGCTTGCGTCTGACTGTTCACCAAGGAACTGCGCAGTAACTGAAAAAAAAAAAACAAACAAACGTGAAAACAGTTAATGAATTTATATTAAGCAATAAAGAACGCGGAAGAACATCCAGACGAACGTTCCGGAAATGCGGAAGATCGAGTTTCTCTGTTCAGAAACCGACTGATTGACTAGCTGACCGATTAACTGCCGCAATACACCCTCCGCGAGAATATGGGCATACCAAGAAAAAAATGAGAAATTATATGTAATTCAGACAAGTTCAAGTTTAGTTTATTTTACATCGACACAATACGTTGTACATGTACATATTACTGTACAATAATAATACATTGAACAAGATCACTGAACATCATAATAATTACACATTGAACAAGACATTTTAGTCTATCGGTTACAAATTATTTTAAATTTTGTTTACAACAAGCCACTGTGTCGCAAATCGCTCTGAAAACAAAGCTTGTTAGAGTGATTTGACAAAAAAATTTATGAAAAACATACAGTGAGCCAGATTAGGGTTAGTTAAGCAGGATTTAAAAGGGTTAGTAAGGAGGGGTTAATGAATGACCACTATGATAGAGCACAATGTAGTTAATTACATATCTAAGTCAGATTTTAATTGGATGAAATCCTGTACTGCTAGATAGCTTTTGCACTTCTAAGCAGTTCTAAAACCAAAACTGGCACAGACGTCTCAGCCACTATTTGGATGTATAAATATCCTCCCTTTATAGGATAAGCAGCCTAGGTAAACCGGCCAAAGTGAGTGTCGAGCCCATGCCATTCACACGAAGTGCAGGGATCCTATCACTCTGCCACAGACCTGGCCACATTTCAGTATGGATTGAACATCGCAGTAAAGTTAGAAACAAATTCATTTAATTTCAACAATTCAACAACAAAAATTCAATTTTCGACTAGGATGTAAGAGACTTAGACTTTTCAACAGCATGTGTAGACTCAAAAAGATACTTTCAATTTGGAAATAAACGGAATCGAGCATTAGCACAATAAGTTGATAACTATAGTAAATATCAGGTGTCATACTTTGAGCAATAATAAATTTTCACATCCCTGACAGTAATAATTTAACTGAAGAATGAAGACAATATATATGAGCAATAAAGCACGCCGAAGAACACGCAGACGCAGTTTGTATCCCAAACAAATGCAAATACTCGAACGAACAAGTTTGATAAAGGTAACGGCCATTCAGCTATTTGGGAAGATGACGCAGCTATTGTACGCATCTTTCAGCACGAGATGTCAATCAATGTCAGTACGAACATTACCTTTAAAAATGTTTGTGATTAAGTGCAAAGTGTACAAAGCTAAGGTAAAAATGTCTCAATGAGACAAACGACTTTTAAAAAATGCAAAAATGTAAAACTTTTGTTTATAAATGGACACATAGGTACAGTGCAGGCAAAAGGTCTAGTAAACCACAATTCGCATTGGTTTGATTTGATCAAATATAACGTGATTTATTTGGTTTAGAAAAAAAGAGAATCCAACAAAATTTTACTACAAAAGACAAACAGAAGCTGTGCTGTTGGATAAATGGACGAGCTGCATTATCATAGCGTTGTTCCACTTAAACTGTGTATAAGTTGTTGTGCTGTAGCATCATTCTCTGATTCGCTTCGGTTAGGAAAGCCAGATTTCCAATCAAATCAACTGTCGAGTTGATGCTAATAAAGTAAATTACATCACCACAAAGTGACAACAGTTACTAAACGCCAGCCTCTTTCTGCAACATGACTTGCAAGGTAGCCTCCAAACAATGAAATTATCATTTTATTATTCGCTGTTAAAATTATGTTTGTAAGTCCAGCAAGACGAGTAATACAATTCTAAAAATATAATATTTCCGCTTATAAATTTGTATAACAATACCATTAAAGTAAGACAATGTCAGTCAAATGAAAGCAACAAAAGAAAGAAAACGTAACCATAAAAAATAAAAAACAATAGTGATAAAGAAAATCACACATTGTCAATGGTAGTATAAAAAACCCCACTCAAGGGCATGTGAGAGTTGCTGTCTGAATTCTTAATTAGGTATAGAGAGAAAGTAAAAAAAGAAACCCGCACTTTAGGCTAACATCACTGAATAGGGAATTCTACCAACAGATTTCATAAAACGAATGAAATCAGGCAACAGGAAGACAACAAAAACAGGAAACGAAGTAAAAATCATAAATTTACAAACGAGTAACAAGTTTTGGGCCAAGGCAATCCGTCGCCTTGAGTTATGACCTTACTTTTTACGTTTGTGGTCAATAATTTCGTCATGATCAATCAGCAATCTGCGTGCGGCGTGTGTACGCCAGGGCAGCTTCCTAATACCTCCCTTAAGTAACTTATATATAATCTGACATTCCACACAACTGAATAACATCCTAATTAAGATCTTATGTGCTCGTTTTACCAAATCTTTCTCTTATCTCTGAATTCCTTATTTTTAACGTGCTTATGGGCGTGACCAAAACGCCTCCCAGTTGTGCTGCCACCACCCAATCTGACCCATATCGCGTAAGATGAGCAGTGATAGCGTTTATGATATGAGACTGAGATGCATAACAAGTTCGGGCCTACTCTGCTTCTGCTGCCGACATACAATAATAAAATCGTCGGAATGCATGTATATGAACATGATCACGTGACCAGTGAGTGGGAGAAGAGGAATATATAAAAACATGGATTAGAGAGCGAGATCGTCAGTCTTCACTTTTCTAAGTCAAGCAGAAAACATGAAGGTGTTCGTGCTCTTGCTTTGCGCTTGCGTCGGTAAGTTTTTCCTTTAATTAACTTGTAATTTTATGCATTACGGCAACTTGTGCTAGATAGGCAAATAAGAAAAAAATGCATAGCAGTCTATGCCTGAAAAGAGCAGGAAAACAATGTGTAATTTACTAAAAAAAATTGACGATTTATTAGCTATATATTTCAGATTAATCTCAAGTACGTCTTTGTTTTTTTTTTACTTTTTTAGAGAAAGGGAGTTCATTTGTTTAGTTGTTTAGAAATGGCCAGAAATAAATAAATAATTAAATGAAATGAGACCTATTAGTTGCAAGATAGTTATTTGATCCTCACTGATTTGCAGCTTTAACTTTATGTTAACAGTTTACGTAATTATGTTAGTTTTATCCACTTTCTGCTATAACCTTAACGTTACACTATATTATGAAGTCTCATCAAGTCTCTACAGTTATTATTATTAATAACTATAGTTAATTAATTATTATTAACCGACGTTATTTTCAGCATACGCGACACCAATGCAAAAGCGTCTGGGCGTACCACTCTACGCCGAAGAGGCATGCTACAATACGCCAGAAGAAGTTGACCCAGAAGTCAACTATTTCGTAGCTGACAGAGACGATTGCCAGTCATTCTACCATTGCGACCACCGCTGGCCCAAACACCGAATCTGTGGTGGTACAGCAGTATGGAGCGTACTCACAGAACGATGTGAGAGTCAGTATGACGCCGTCAACGAAGACTGCGGTTATATCGCACCTCCTAGACCAGAGGAGGACCCCGATGGTGTAGATGTTCTTGGACGTCTGAGTATGTTTTACTTTTACTCTTTTTAGATGATATGTAACAAACAAACGAATAATGAATGGTGATTTAACTTATAATAATGAGTTACATTTGAAACGCACTTTAAGATCTGTTGGATCTTAAAATCAGTGCTCGAATTTGGAAATATTATCCATAGACATGAGTGAAAATAGAAGTATTATACTATAATTGTATTAAACTTCACATGGAGTTCAATTTCGCATACATTACTCACATACACTACTCGCATCCAAGTTAAACAAAATTGCTCACAAAAAATGCCAAACCACGTGATTTCAAACGAAATCAGATTGCAATGGATTTACCTTAGGAAGTTTCCGTCAGGAAAATCTGGTCACTAATACTAAGTACAGTAATATTTTTTACTTTTGAAATACTTTACTACATTTACTGTGTATGAAGCATGCTTATTTAATTCCTGCAAAATCCGTTTCAGTTTTTGAGGGTTCACAGTGGGAATGTGCTGACGGAAATGGTGCCATTGCCTACAAGAATGTTTGCGATGGTGGAGAGGACTGTGCTGATGGATCAGATGAAGATAACTGTGCTGGAGCATGCAGCGAACAAAATTGCAGACTCCCTGACTGCAGATGTGCAGGGCCAGATATTCCAGGTGGTTTGGATGCTGCCAATACTCCTCAACTAGTTGCCATTACATGGGATGAAGCCATCCGTGTAGAGGATTATAACCATCTTTACCAGCAGGTTTTCAAGAGAATAGGAGCAAACCGTGCTCGGGAACCCCGACGTAACCCCAATGGTTGCCCAGCTGTCGGAACCTTCTTTGCTAGCCATCAGTTCACTGACTATGCTGCAGCACAGTCAATCTACAGCGAAGGCAACGAGATTGCCGCCCATTCCATCTCAAAACGACTGCCCGCAAGTTACTGGGAGACAGCCTCAATGTCTGAGTATGCAGCTGAATATGCTGACCAAAGAATCATCTTTGATCAGCTTGGAAACATCCCAGCAAGAAGCATTCAAGGATTAAGGGCCACTAGCTTGCAAACATCTGGAGATGGATTCATCAACTTTGCTCAAAACAATGGGTTCACCTGGGATTCATCCTACGCAACTGACAGGAATAACCCACCAATTTGGCCATTCACTCTTGACTACAGGTAAGCTATACATGCATCTTACTTATAACATACTTTTGGAAAAGTACAAAGAAATTTGTTTCGTACATTAAGTGTGAGATGCTTACTTAAAAACTTTGTAACTGTTGAAGTACATGTACTGATAAAATCCTTAATGCTCTACTAAGAGGTAAAATATTGCAATTTCAGAATGGGAGGCCGCTGTGCCATTGAGCCATGTCCTACAGCTCCACATAGACAATTCTGGGAAGTTCCTCTGGTTGACTGGGTCGATACTAATGACACACTCTGTGAGAATGTCGACAGTTGTTACTTCCCCAATGACAAAGCAGAAGCTCTTGAATTGTTCAGATCAAACTTCCGCCGTCATTATGAATCCAACAAAGCTTTGTTCCAGATTAGCCTCCGCTCTCGCTTCTTTTTGAATGATGGCTACCACAACTTGGAAGCTCTTCAGGATTTCTTAGATGAATTGGAGGATCTTGGTGACGTTTACTTCGTCACTATTAGTCAAGCTGTTGAATGGATGCAAGATCCAGTAAACACTCGTCAGTCTGCTGAATTTTTCGAGTGTGATTATGATGATCGTCAGGCTCTCTGTGCTCATCCTAACTTGTGCGGTTACTTCAACATTACCTATGCACCAAACAGCGAGGATCACCCTGGTGACAGGTTCTTCCAGACATGTAATGAATGTCCTCCAGTTTATCCATGGGTGGGCAATCCAGAAGGAAATTAAAGACATCCAACCTAGAGAATGGAACGACCAAATTCTTTTGGCAGGAACTAGGATTAGCTAGGTCTTCTTTGTATGAAGGTTTCAGGATTCGTAATAAGTTTAGGAATTAGGAAAATGTACAAATTTAAATAAGATAGTATGCTAGAATGTAATTTATTTTGCTGAGTGTTTTAATAAGCTTGTATTATCTGCTTGCTCCTAATTACAGATGCTTCTGTTGCATGACTCAAAACGATGTAAATTACAAAGAAACAGTATTGTGATGTATGTGATGCAAATGAATGGTTCAGAGAGAGCCAACAAGAAAAAAAACAAAAAATTTTTGTATCTCTATTTAATGTTTTTGTCAAATAAACGTGAAAAGTATGAAATTTTAACTTTTTGTATTTGCAGTTTCGTGTCATCGTGTTAAGAGTTAAGAAACTATTCGTACGTCCTGCCTCACTAAATGCGGCATGTGGTGTTGAAGTACGTACATATTAATAAAAGCCAACATATCCATTGTTCCCTGTTCTTGAGTCTCACGTCACTAATCAGGATCAAAGTCTGATTGCTTAAATCTCTGAGCAACAAAGCAGATACTGTCGGCCCATATAAAGTACAATTACTTAGAATTATAACATCATCATTATCATAACTTAAGATGATTTGAGGTTGACAATGTTAGTCACCAAAGAAGCAAAATGCTCGTTGTGAAATGGGGCACCATTGCACGTGCAAGAAAATAAGTTACTCAGTCTTAAGCTTGACGCCACACAAATAAGCACAGATTATTGCAGGTTGCTACTAATACAGTGTATTTTATAGTAGTTACACGACTCGTTTACCCAAAAGTAAAATTATAAGATGCAGAGAACAAACACTGACACAATACTGACGGTAAAACGGCTTGATGAAACGAAAGTGAATTGCAAAGCAGATTACAGTTACCTGAATTTCGTCTGATTCTGTTGCCAAGCTTTCAGGCAAGGGCTATGAAGAATTCGACGAAATTTGATCGCAAAAAAGCACAAAATATAAACGTTTTCTAAATATTTGCCAATTTTTAACAGGATGTGTCTAACAGACAGTTACTGAAGATAAGTACGCCCCCCCCCCCGCTAGAAAATTATTTACGATCAATGTAGAATTAGCAAAATTCTTCAAAACACTTGCAATAGAATTCAAAATGAAGTCGATTTTAAATAACAATTGACACTTGAGATGTGCTGTCGTCACTACCACTACCACCACAGTTATCATTGTCCTCATCATCATCATCACAGTCGTCATTGCTGTCGTCATCATTACAAGCAACAATGACGACAATGGTAATAAATTCAATATCAGTACCAGCAGCAGCAGCAATAGTGTTAATAATAATTATTCATCTTAAATACCAAGTAGATCTGTGCCGAGACTTACAGGTGACTAGAACAAAGGTTGGTGTAACCACAGTCAGTGTGAAGCATGCATTTTTCTGGCGATTAAAGTCATAAAGAGAATCCATGTATAAAGTCTTCATTTTGAAATCCTTGCGGAAATTTTGAAAAAAATGGGTAGGTTAATAATCTCCTTAGTGGCCGAATCCAGTTTCAGTTCCCCCAAACTAATGGAGTACATGTTTTGCAAAAAAACATGAAAAATCACATTTCGTTTGATTTCATTTCAGGATGCCATTGAAGCTCTAGCTACAAAATCATATATACAAGAATATAGCTGTATACCAGCAGAATTACTATTACATTATATTCAGGAACTAATTGAGCAAACGACTATAATGTGGCTGAGTGCCAGCTGAGTTGTTTGGAGGTAAACAATAACAAAAAACTTGAGCTGCTTATAAGAACTATTTGGATAGGCCATTTACATCTTAAATAATTCAACTGTAAGACTTGGAGAAGCCAAGGAGCCTTTCACCAAAAGATAAATATTCTGGCTAACATTGTCATCACTTGACCGTTTATGTTTATATATGGTAAGCATCATACTACAACTGTGTTTGGACCATCATGTTACCCTGACATCACTTGACCTTTTATGTTCATATCTGGTAGGTATCACACTACAGCAGGGTTTGAAGCATTAGCACCAGCCATTCTCAGTTGACCTTGACCTTTGACATTAGATGTCCATATTTAGACAGTCTGACAGGACTTCAAGGCAAACAGCAGAGCGAAGTTTGGTGAAATAGACAACCACCACTTTTAAATTTGCCGTAACTTAAAGTCCAGTACTTGCCATTTGACCAAGTCAACTACAGATAACCCAACAGCTTCATAATGTTAGGATGACATTAGTCAGGATCACTTGTTAGTTAAAATTCCAGAAGTGCAGACAAAAACGAAAGTCTATGACCTTGATCTTCATATTCACGAAAAGTACAGGCACGGTTTTTGAACTCACACTCTGTAAATATATGCATAAGAAATCCAAAGCTGCAAAAACTAGCGGATAGTTCAAATAACCCAAAGGTTGATTCGTTGAAAAACTCGGAAAACTTATCAAACTGTGGGCTTAAAATGTGTTTAGTAAGTTAAACTTTAAGCAAGAAACTAAAGAACACAACTGCGTTCTTTAATTACGTGACAAAATCAAGCCCAAAAAAAGCAACTAACCTGCAATTTTGGCACCTTTATCTCTAGAATTACACTACTACAAAGACATTACACAAATAAGAAAAAATATTCATGAAAATGCCGATTATTCAGATATGCAAAGTGCACATTTCTATAGAAGACTTAATGTGCACCAGATATGGTGGCATTAGCCAGTTTCTTGACTTATACCAATGTGCTTACCATTGGTGCAGACAATGAATTAAAATTTTCAAACACTAATGTAAGATGGCAGCACCTGCCTCTTTGTGCACTTGAATAAACAGTGGGTGAGGTGGATAGGAGTATGTGTGAAAGTATTAGTGTTACTGGTCTGTTAACTCAACACATATCTTACCAAGTATTTCAATCTTATTCATTGTATTTAATACTTTTTAACAGCTGTAATGTAAGGTGGCAGCACCTGACAGCTCTCCGTTCTGTCTCATTTCAAAATAGATAAACAAGTGATAAACCTGTAAACAAGTAAATTTCAAAAATAAAACTTGTCATTTCTTGCAAATAGGATTATTAGTGCTTAACAATTATATCCACACCAGGTCACTATAAAGCAGTCATGTCACTGACATGAGTGATTATTGCTTGGACCTATAGAGTTATCACTGTCACGCTACCCATCACGGAATTCCTCAGTTCTGGCTTCCAGTGTTGCTTAACTATGTAAAGTGGTTCCTGAGCCTAAATGCGGATAGCCCATGCAGCATTTACTGAGTTACGATAATGGATACGCCCTCGAAGTTGACAAAAATGAGTTCTTATACATTATCTTATTTACCTTTTTTAATATCTTCGGTTTGTCTTAAGCCAAAAGTCTATTGCCAAAGTGCTCAATAGATGGCTCTAGTTAGAAGCAATGCACAAACAACAGTCAAGTTAAAGTCATATCAAGAGGCAGGACATATTTTTCAATAGCATTTGCTGTAATAAAGCTGTCCCCTACTAGCCAAAACATCAGGGCTAATAGGAGAAGCAGAATTTACTAAACTAAAAGGATAAGATTGTAACTAGAACAAATGGTAAACTTACTTTTAGACTGTTTTATTAAGGTGCTCTGTTAACAGTGTAAGGAAATCGCAGGGTTCACAAAAAAAAAAACAACGGAAAATCATCACACTGTTAACAACTAGAATGCGACCTTAGTATTATTTTAGCATAGCTTAGTGGCTCAGGTACAACATGCAAATTTTGATGACAAAATAGTGCAAATGTCATTTGTTGCTTAGTTCAAACATATTTCTCTCTACCAAATACTAATACGTAAAACATGTAAGAAATCATGGATAGAATGTGAAATGATGAGAGTGATCTACTGACAAGAAGATCCAGTTGATGATCTTGTATTTACCCTGGATAATTATTAAACATTGTACAAAGATCGCCACAAAAAGCAGTGTTTTAAAAAATGCTTATATGTCTCTGTTGCGTTTCACACCTACTACTTCAATGAGTAACTAATAAATTTGTAAGTCAAAATTATATAGGTTAATGTATGTCACATTGCATATTTATTTACATCACAGCAAACATCGACTGTCAATGAATCATGTCTCAAAAACACAAACGTAGTAAGTATCTATATGCAAAATGCACAACAATATCAGCTAGATTACGTTAGCATTTCCTTGGAAACTAAATTCCACCAGAACCTGGTAACAAAAGAACAGCTCCTTTATCATGGTAAAAATAAAACCTCTCAACATTTTTATTTCACGTCGATAGGTATTTTTCAACGAAAGCAGCGACGGGACTTAGTAACCCAGATAAAAACCATTTATCTCATTTTATGACAACCAAGAATTGAAAGTGAATTGAAAATAAATCTATTAAAATTCGACCCAGGTGAGTTACAGTGAGAGCCCTATATATAAACAGCCGACAGGTAATGAGCACATTATTTGGTACATTAGTGGCACACCTGTAATCATGAAGTTGTTAGTGTTATTTCTGTGTGCTTATGCAGGTATGATCTGGTGAAAATCATTAATTTGTAGAAAAAAGAACATGTCACCTACTACAAGGTACAACAGGCAGGATCAGGAAATATGTGAAAAAATAAATACAGCTAGTTTGTTAATTAACTTTTTGCAGTTGCAAATGCCCATGTGACAAGAAATTTGTGGTCCAATTAAACAGCACTGGAGCACTAATTACTAATTACACAGTTAATAAAACAAATGGAATACAAAGTATTTAAGTTGATTGTGATTTGCATTTATTATCATATAGTACACCCACAACCTGTAAATCCACTCTAGCTTGATTTATGATGTTTGATTTTGAATAAGATCATTCTAAAAGTGGATAAATAGGTCTATTAAAACAGCTGAAATATTGTCAAAGTATTAAAAATGCATATGTAGGCAAATATGTAAATATATGTATAGTAATTGCCAAACATATAATTGTTGTTTCTGTGCTATTAACAGCTGCAAAGCCCTCCAAGCGTCTGGGTGTTCCTCTCCAAGCGGAACTGGCTTGCCAGGACCCTGAGACAGAATATGTAGCTGATGCGAATGACTGTCAGGTGTTTTACATCTGCGACCACGGATGGCCGAAGATCACGCGATGTGCTGCAGACAGCATATGGAGTCCACCTACTGGTAAATGTGAGAGCAAATTTGATGCAGTCAACGATGCCTGCAGATACGTGCCACCAACGCCACCAGAAGTTGAGGAATTTATGCAAGGACGAATCAGTAAGTTAAATGCAATATAACCAAGCCAAAACATTACATTTGCAACTGTAGTGATTATCTTCTAATGCATAAACAGCAAAATTTAACACTTAATTCTCTCCATGCCGTGAGACACAGAAGGCTATGACACTCCTCCTCTAAAACCTTGTCGATTGCCACTGCTTTGACCTTTTCCAATGCCTCCATCCTGCATCACTTCTCTCAGCCTCCGCTGTCCTTCTCCATGTTGTTCTCAGTCTGCCCCTTGCACTTCTTCCTTCAGGTGTCCATTCCATGGCGGTCTCACAGTCACTTTCATCTTCCCTCTGATGACAGCAAAAAGAGAAGGACATACCTTTGGAGAAGCATTTGTCTGCTTATGTCAAAGCAGTTGTCAGGGCAGTAAAGCAAAGTTTTATTATGTGGCCTTTCTGAGACTTAAAGTTCAAGAGTTAACTACAACTTCCTGAAGTTACTTAGGAAAGTATATCACGGGTATATGCTGTTTTTAGGTGTGACTAATAATTTTGCTTGACAAATTTTGCCATTAGCAGTAAATGCATTTGATAGCATCTAATTACCTGATAAAATAGCTTATGTGTCCTACACCAAAATGACATGTTTGTAATAGTAAAGTTAAAACAATATTTTCTTTTAAGTTTATGAAGAAACCCAGTGGGAGTGTGCCAATGGTCAGGGGGCCATTTCATACAAGAATGTATGTGATGGTGGAGCTGACTGTGCCGATGGCTCTGATGAGAGAAATTGCGCTCAAGCCTGTGACAGGAACAGATGCCGACTTCCAGACTGCAGATGTGTTGGAACTGATATCCCGGGAGGTTTGGATGTCAACAACATCCCTCAACTAGTTGCCATTACATGGGATGAGGCCATCCGCGTTGAAGACTATAACCATCTCTATCAGCAGATCTTCAATAGTATAAATGCACAAAGAAGAAGAGAGCGCCGACTTAACCCCAATGGTTGCCCGGCTGTCGGAACCTTCTTTGCTAGCCATCAGTTCACCGACTATGCTGCGGCACAGTCCCTCTACAAGGAAGGTAATGAGATTGCCGCCCATTCCATCTCAAAACGACTGCCAGCAAGTTACTGGGAGACAGCCTCGATGGCCGAGAATTCAGCTGAATATGCTGACCAAAGAATCATCTTTGACGAACTTGGTAACATACCACAAAGAAGCATCCGAGGATTGAGGGCCACTAGCTTGCAAACATCTGGAGATGGATTCATCAACTTTGCTCAGAACAATGGCTTCGTCTGGGATTCATCTTATGCAAGTGACCTAAACAGCCCACCAATATGGCCATTCACTTTTGACTACAGGTGAGTCTCATAATCTTCTTTTAATGCTATATAGACATTTTATTTGTCAGCAAATATCTCTCATTGCAGTGAGTGTTTATAATGATCCTTTTAATATGATGTTACTCTCAATTATAATAATAACACTTTGGTAACAATATGTGAGTGATTTAATTTACCAAAGCTGTAATTATGTATTTCAGAATGCAGGGAAGTTGTGCCATCGAGCCATGTCCTAGGTCTCCACACGATGGATTCTGGGAAATTCCTCTTATTGACTGGATTGACACCAATGACACTCTCTGTGAGAATGTTGACAGCTGTTACTTTCCCAACGACAAAGCGGAAGCTCTTGAATTATTCAGATCCAACTTTGCTCGTCACTACCAAAGTAACAAAGCCTTGTTTCTGATCAACCTCCGTGCCCGCTTCTTTCTGAATAGCGGCTACCACAACCTGGAAGCTCTTCAAGACTTCTTAGATGAACTGGAGCGTCTTGGTGATGTTTACTTCGTCACTCTCAGCCAGGCTGTTGAGTGGATGCAGGATCCAGTAAATCTTCGTCAATCCGCAGAATTCTTCGAATGCGATTACAATGACCGTCAACCCCTCTGTGCACATCCAACCTTGTGCAGCTATTTCAACATCACCCATGCACCAAACAGCGAAGACCACCCAGGTGACAGATTGTTCCAGACATGCAATATATGTCCACCAGCTTATCCATGGGTAGGAAATCCATCTGGACGAGTGTAAAAAGTTTTTGTCGTGTAAGTGTTTGAGCATGTAATGATGTCCGTGTAATCCAGTGTCACAGAGCTCTACATGAAATACAGACGAACTGTGCTGTATTACACATTCAACTGATGCATGCACAAGCACTCTGCACCGTTGTACATTGTATTTCTAACATATTTATTATGTTGCACATTGTTTTCCATGCGTTTGTGAAAAAAATGATCATGAATTGTATTACTTTTTGTTTAGTTTTTATTCAGACTTTGTCCAGTGAAATGTAAGACACATGCAAACACATGAGTTTCCTTGAGAAAGGCCCATTTACTCTTCTTATATCAAATGCTCCATAGAACACAAAATGAAGTGCTGAAGTTGTAGGCAAAAAGCAATAATCTAAGTAAAACGACACATTATTATAAACGTCCCTGTAAATTTACCCCTTTACCGAGACAATTTCTATTGAAACGTAAAACTTGTTGCCTCAAGCAAAATTATTAATAGGGCATCAGTCTTACGGTTACTAGAAATAGAAACCTCTATCATCCAAAAATTTCAAATAATACAATATAAAAGCAATGCTGAGAAAACTACTATATATAAATTATTAATACATTGAAATTCAGTTCATTAATAAAGGCAAACAAATGTAAGGCAAAGATATTAGCTTCAAATTTTTGTTTTGTATTCAAAACGTAATGTACAATTAATCTAATTATGGATTATTCGAAGTTGCTTTTGCATTGTATTACTTGAAGCTTTCAGATGCGGATGGTACACAGCATATAGCCTGAAGTCAAATAAGACATGTTTCTCACAAAAAGAACATTATCATAAACATGATTATCATCACTACAATGGTGGTCACAGTTAGCTGTCAAAACAACAAGCAAACTTCTACCAATCAAATGCAGAAAGCACAAGAAAGGAATTGTCTCTAAATGGACAAAAATGTTTAAAGGGGAAGGAAAGGGAATTTTGAAGTATATCCCAAGGAACTTTCTTTACAAAGGTATATTACTTAGCATTACGTTTACCTGTTTGAAAGACATTAGGGAAAAAAATGTTTAATAATTTAAAATATTCGCACCACATGGTAATATGGCACTGCATCGCCATCCTAATGTGCACCACTGACTGACCAAAAAGACTATTGATCTTACTGACAACATAAAGTAATTCAAACTATTGCTTTGTTAGCAAAAAGTGCACTACAAATGCTCTGATTATTTTTTAAACTTTACACAACATTACCTAAAGTTGTTTCAAACGATTTACTTACGATAGGCTGTGTCTATCGGTCAACGCGGGAGTTAAAATTTACAAGTGTTATACAGCGTTACTGCTAACACAAGCTCTGTATTTTATAAGACAGCACATAAATGATATGAAATTTCGAGAATTTTTAAGTTTTGTTCATGAAGACTGTTTTGTTGTGCTTTAAGTAGAAAGTAACTGGTTCTACACGAAAAAAAATTTAAATTAAGCCCCTCTATGACAAACACAACCAGGTAATCGGTACTAACTTTGCAAAAATTATGTTTAGGACTTTTCCAGATAATAACAACTTGACAAGAAAAGCTCGAATCTAGTGTTTCATTTCATTTGTTATAGTCCACACTACTCTCTTGCATCAATTCAATACTGAGATCTAAATCCCTGTTCACACTGGTTAAAGAAAGAAGCAATCAACTGTGCTACACTTATCGCTATAAAACGTCAGCATACATAGTGCCTTATTACAGAAAATTAAAATAGTTTATTGAATTTCTAGAACTGCACTTAGCAAAACAACTTCTCATAAAACTTCCTTGTGATCAGCTGTGGTTGTTGCCTTTGCCACTAATCCACTTCACCACTAATCACACAATTACATATACCCATTGTTATTGGAGGGTTGAACACATGTATTGCATGCTAGCCAAAAATATAAGATGACCTATACTACAGACTATAGGTTTAAACCAAAATCAAGGTCTGCCTGGTTTCATTGATATCGGAATGAAAGTTAATTTGCCTACAGAAGCTGTCTCATGGTTTTCTCTATTCTAATTTAGACTAAATCATTAATTAACAAACGTTCTCTTAAAGTATGAAAATTTATAAATGTAACAGTAAAAACATTTAGAAATAAATAAATTAATATTTGACAATTATTGCATAATTAGAGTAAAAAACACCTGTAGAAGGCAGCATAGAATAATTCAGTATTTCAGTACAGCAGACTGCCAATGCTGATGCGATTAAATCTTTTTAACACAATAAACAATCGCCCGAGCAGGCCAGTGACCTACCTAGCACATTGTTTCTTTATGATATCGAGTGGACATTGTTGGTTGCCGCACAGGACAAGTTGACGGCATGCACTATCCAGTTTAACCGTTTTGGGGTTTTTGGAATTAACAATTGAAAATTGAAGACACTAAGCGACGTTCAAAGAATTTTTCTCTCAAATACACATACACTTATTATTGGCATCCATACAATTTAAAAAAAATACCAACACCAAAATTTAAATCAAATTCCAAATGTACCCTGCTACAGAATTTTTACCAAAGTGTACAAAGGAAGACTCCTCTAATACTTGATGTTCATGTGATACTCTGCGCGACTGAGGTGTAAGAAACAAATAAGTACGCACTTAATGCATTTCAAAAATGCCTGGAAGTCATTGTAAAAATTTTAGTGGGTCACTTGAAACAGTAAGCAAATGCCATTTAGACCAAATAGAAATGACATCAGCCTTTGAGCTTGACCGAGGCAAACATTTGGACAGCAATAAGTAAAAATTCCAAAACAAATAGAGATGAATAGATTTTATATGGTTATGAACAGGGACACACTAGAAAAAGCATCTTTCAAAATGAACATGGTAGGAAATTGAATTAATTAACTAATAAAAAAAGGTTATAGATGGAATCATGGCTGCCGTGGTAAAAAGAATTACATTTTTAATTGGTAATAAACAGCTATTTTGCAGCCCATTGCAAGCTGCTTCCTCGGTGTAAACATAAGCAATATGCAACACTCCCTGAAATGCAAAATCATTGAGTAGCTCTATCAAAATACAGAAAAGTGCCCTCAATATGACCAGTATTGCTACGAATTGACCTTCACCAAAAAATGCAAACAAACTGCCTTCAAGTGTACGAATAGAGGCAAAATTAGTACAGAAAGTAACAGAATAATCCAACGAAATGTTGACTGTTTGTTTTACTTATTTATTTATCTTTGCATATAAGCACAAAATTAAACAGAAGTACTTTAATATCGTATTATGTGCTGTGCTGCAAGTCAGAAAGTTTCAGAAAAACATCTTTACTATTAACATTTTCATTTCCACTACTTTTAATGTTAATATGCCGTATGACTGCCATTTACTGAAAATGGCTTATTCTATGGAAGCATCAAGTGGCAGCAGTTTTCAGACTACTTAAAGTCCAATTTCAGCGGAAATTGGATAGTAGGGGGTGGGGATTGGGTCAGGCTGGTTCACACCAGCAATATGCGAGCAAAATAATTGCTAACTAGACAACCTTATTTGCTTGATGTACAAGTGGAAGCCACAAAAGATTCTAACTAACTTTGTTAAGAACATTAGGAAGACTCTTTACTATGATTGTTTCAATGGACAATTGTGAAAAGAATTTTCAAAACTTAAGATAATTAAAACACATCTGAAATCTCTAATGAGCCAAAAACGACAGTAATTTTCTGGAAGCATCCCCAGTGGCAGCAGTTTTCAGAAAGACACTATTTAAAGACATTTTCGCCAAATGACAGTCATAATATGACACAACAAGTCGTGTCGACACTGACAACAGTAAAAAATTTTCTCAAATTCTTACGATGATATAGAAAAACTAAGTAGTAAAACACTTCTGTAAAACTGTCTGTTTCAAACCTAGTTCAATAAAATTATGTTTAAAACAAACCAAATACTTCTGTATCATTTGTAAGCGAAATAATTGCTAACTAGATAACTTTATTTCTTGCTTGAGGGTACGAGTGGAAACCACAAAAGATTTTGATCAACTTTGTTACGACATTAAGTCTTTTTACTGTCACTGTTTCAAAAGCCAGTTGTGAAAGGAATTTCAAAACTTAACTTAATTAAAACATATCAAAAATCTACAAGAAAGATTGAGTAATATATTAGGCTATAGCAGAGTAGCAGTAAAGCAATGCCAAAGTGCTGTTATTATTTTAGTTTCATCAACATATTTATATATATATAGTCTCACCAATATATTGAACTTCTTACGCTACACGTGGTGACTGCTGACTGGCTTCACATGAGAGGCTTTTACATAGGTTGTATATAAACCTGTTAGTTGATCACTTAGTGCAAATTTTAATGATCATGTATGTACATAAATACAGCTTAAAACCAAAGCAATGCTAGCTCAGCCATGCTTCCTGCCAAGTTGCCAAATAAATTATATCAACAACATTAATTAAGTTTATACAGTTTCATAAATTAACATAGGGTGCCTGGCCTTTCATTTTACGGATTTTTCCTCGTGCAAACGATCAGACAGCCAAAATAATAAATCTGGTTCCTAAACTCCACTTAAAGACGTCAATGCACTTACTGGAATTACTTAAAAGAAATGGTAACCAAGTTTTCCATACAAGTTCAAGGCAAGGTGTTTTTTAAGGCCACTTAAAGATCGGTAAGGCTAATGCGGAGCCAAGACGTACACTGACAATGCAATCACTGGAAGTCGACTAGTTATAGGCTTTCCAAAACTCAGCTACTGGTTTTTCATGTCCTGTGCTTCTGTTCTAAGTGAATGTAAGCTCTCCCATTGCAAACTTGTTGCACGATGGTATTCCTTCAATTGTTTACTGGAATTTGATGATGAGACAGATGATGGTATTTCTTCACAACATCCATAAATGTCAATTTTGTCTGCAGTTGACGTAGTTTATACTATTTTTTGTGGGTTCAATGAAGACTGCAGCAACACTCAGAACGATTTTTTCTTAATTGTGAACTGGGTTGAACATTTTGATCTAAATGCTAGAATCACTTTAAATTCCACAAAGAGTAATGAAAAAACTTACCTAAATTTGAAGTAACTGTGACTGCGTGAGTTTTGTTATAACTCATAGGTCTATGTCATTTTAATAGTGGGTGCGTATCATCATTTTAGTTCATAAAATGATCTGCAGTGTTAGCTTTATTTCTAGTAACAATTTACAAGTTAATTACAATTAAAAAACAATTTGTACACGTACGACTGGAAAATATTATAAAACTAAATTATAATAAAAAAATAAACTATAAAGTAAACCACTGCCAACAGTAAACCAGTGCCAGACACAAACAGTCTGAGGGTTTTCTATTTTTAGAGGTACATCTTGTTTATTAGAAAGCAAGTCATAAAACGTTTACTCAGATGATCTGGTTCAGTTAATGCAATTGATTCAATTCTGACAAACACGGCAAAAGTAATGATGTACACGTCAGTCAGCGTAAAAATTTCGTGTCGAACAAGCCTGCAGACAACAGAGTGGCCTACTTAATAGATATGATTTTATACAACATCCCTCTGGGCACTGGGCAGTTGTAATGGTATGACAGTTAAGGTGTAATTGATAAGAAAAAAGTTGTTATTTATTAGAAAGTGATAAAAGCAGCGGAATACGTAATTCAACTGGTTACGTTGTAAAGAGGTGATTGGCGGGGGGCAGTTGATATAAAAGCAGAGAGAACAGTAATGCACACAGTCTCCTGCCACGCAATATAGCCAAGCCAGTCATGAAGATCATAGTGCTTGTTGTCTGCATTTATGCAGGTAAGTTAACATGTTTAGTAATGGTAGAAAAACTTTGATAATTATATATATAAGAGTGCTTTTACAACAGTCATCTAAGACTGACTGCAAATGGAAAATAAAATCTAATAATTAAATTTAATAATTATGAATAAAACAACAAGGATAAAGTTGCGTTGGACATTTTTACTCTACGTTTCATGCAAAAAAGAAAATATTTCGAAATAAACTGCTTTCACTAACAGTTCTAAACTATCAAAATTAAAAAGCAGTCTAATTTTATACACAGAAATCAACATTGAGAGAGACATTTGAATTTCATTATACTGAATTAGAATGTTTTTTAATTGTAACAGTTTCTAACTGACGATGAACTCAAATGATTTCGAAACACTTTCTGTTCTGCGTAAATATAGTCTAAACATGTTCATGAGAACTTTATCATTGTCGTTTTTATTCATTCTACATTGTTTAAATTTAATACTAATAGCCTATGGCTTTTCATGCATGTTTGCTAACAATGCATCGCTAAAGGTGAGTTAAAATGTAAAATTGATGTGTGATTGCTCAACAGTTTATACATAAAACACAGTATTAATACATCAGTAAGTTACTTTACTTTACCATGTGACAAATGGGTAAAGCAAAGCTGTCTGCCACACCAGTGCAGTAACTTCAGTTGTGACGCCACTTCCTTGTTGTTTTACATGGACTTTACTTAATTATGTATTAATATGTGTGATGTAGAGTGATTTACTAGCAGGATCTTGTTTTGGGAACAAAAAAAAATAAACTAGGTAAGATTCTACCTAGCTATTAAAACTGTTACTACTGCAATATAATGGGCTGCGAGGTGTTATAGAGCGTATGTAAATGCTTCACTTAACCTTTGACCTTTTCACGATCATCATCAATCATTGGAACTGTGAAAAGGCTTATTCTGGGGTTACATCTTAAATGATTCTAAGATAGCTGAAATTGCTCTAAACAAACTTAACGAATCAAAGAATAATTTCAAACAAACTGTTTTCTTTAATTTCAGCATGCGCCACACCAATGGAGAAGCGTCTTGGTGTACCCTTGTATGCTGAAGATGGCTGTGCAGCGGCACCGGACGACCCAGAGATAAACGTTTTCATTGCTGACAGAAATGACTGCCAGGCATTTTACCAGTGCGACCACAGGTGGCCCAAACTCCGCCGTTGCAATAACGAAGGTGTATGGAGCACAGCCTCCGAAAGGTGTGAGAGTCCATATGACGCTGTAAACCCAGAGTGTAATTACGTAGCACCACCACGCCCTGAAGTGCAAATGCCGGGCACTGGTCACATAGGTAGGTTGGACACTTTTTGTTCTTTGAGTTAGTGGCCAATAATTCTCACTTGTATCAAATATCTGAAGCCCGATGATTGGAAATGTTAAAACACTGACATATTACAAAATTTCACAAAACAGTAAGAAAAAGTAAAATTATTCTTTCACACACCACTAAAGAAAGCAATCAATGGTCCTATCAGATTTTATTTCAGGATCTTTAAAGACAAAATGTCTTTTGAGTCAATATTTTAAATTTCTATGTTTGGCACATAACTATTTATGAAATATTTTGTTTTTTATCAACTTACTCAGTTTCGATTGTTTGTTGTTTACCTGTTGTGATGCAGGTTATTGTTTTTACTTATTGTATGTGCAGATCATGTACAGCTAGAACAAAAAATAAAAATCTCGCAAAGGCTTTGCTAACAAACATAAAACTTTAACTTTGCACTGTTTTAGAAATCCAAAAAAAGTAATAATTGGAAGGGCACTTATTGCCATTCAAATTACCTTTCAAAATTCTTGCAAAGCAGTCCGGCAACTGCTTACACGTGATTAATGGACATTTGAAATAGCAGAGAATATTCAGCCACAGAAAGACAATAAAACACACTGCTTTCTAAAGTGCTTATTTTTCACTGCTGATAATGGGAGAACATCTGAAAGCAATGACTGCAAATTATCGTCCTGTTTCTTTTTCCTACAGTTTATCAAGGACAAGAATGGGAGTGCGCTAACGGACAACAGGCCATCGCCTACAAGAACAGGTGTGATGGCTTCGAGGACTGCTCAGACGGTTCCGACGAAGACAACTGCGCTGCACCTTGCAATCCACAAAACTGCAGGCTTCCCGATTGCCGCTGTGCAGGACCTGATGTCCCAGGAGGTTTGGATGTCAACACAATTCCTCAGTTGGTAGCAATTACGTGGGATGAGGCAATCCGCATTGAAGACTACAACCATCTTTACCAGCAGATCTTCAAGAAAGTGTCAGCAAACCGTGCCCGGGAATCCCGACGTAACCCCAATGGTTGCCCGGCTGTTGGAACCTTCTTTGGTAGTCATCAGTTCACCGACTATGCTGCAGCACAGTCCCTTTACAGTGAAGGCAATGAGATTGCCGCTCACTCCATATCTAAACGACTGCCTGCAAGTTACTGGGAGACAGCCTCAATGGCCGAGTATGTAGCTGAATATGCTGACCAAAGAATCATCTTTGATCAGCTTGGAAATATCCCCCAAAGAAGCATCCGAGGACTGAGGGCCACTAGCTTGCAAACATCTGGAGATGGATTCATCAACTTTGCTCAGAACAATGACTTCGCCTGGGATTCATCTTATGCAAGTGACCTAAACAGCCCACCAATATGGCCATTCACTTTTGACTATAGGTGAGTTTAATTTGATAAGTAAATGTTTTTTACAGCTTAGCAGTCTTTTATTAACAGACCCAACACTTTAATATCAATGTGTAACTCTTCTAAGGCCAGCAACTGTTTTAAAATATAAAAATCATATTTCAAAAGATTTGAGCAAAAGTATTTGATATTTCAGAATGCTAGGAAGCTGTGCCGTGGAACCATGTCCTAGGTCCCCACACAGAGCATTCTGGGAGATTCCTCTTGTTGACTGGGTCGACACTAATGACACGCTCTGTGAGAATGTTGACAGTTGTTACTTCCCCAATGACAAAGCAGAAGCTCTTGAATTGTTCAGATCAAACTTCCGTCGTCATTATGAATCCAACAAAGCTCTGTTCCTGATTAATCTCCGCTCTCGGTTCTTTTTGAATAACGGCTACCACAACTTGGAAGCTCTTCAGGATTTCTTAGATGAACTGGAACGTCAGGGTGATGTTTACTTCGTCACTCTCAGCCAAGCTGTTGAGTGGATGCAGGATCCGGTAAATCTTCGTCAATCCGCAGAGTTCTTTGAATGCGACTACGATGACCGACAAGCCGTCTGCGCTCATCCTAACCTGTGCGGTTACTTCAACGTCACCTACGCACCAAACAGCGAAGAACATCCAGGTGACAGATTCTTTCAGACATGCAACGAATGTCCGCCAGTTTACCCATGGGTTGGTAATCCATCAGGACGATTTTAAGCCGACATCCTGACTATCGACCTGTGAACCACGAATCAATGATTTGGCTTGAAGTTCCGAACACATGTAGTCCAAAAGTATGATACGACACTTATCATTTACTGCAAAACTGTGATACAGCTGTATGGATTTATAGATGATAGAAATGACGTTCAATAATAAAGTTTCATTTT
Source organism: Tubiluchus corallicola (assembly GCA_030141605.1). NCBI lineage: Eukaryota > Metazoa > Priapulida > Priapulimorpha > Priapulimorphida > Tubiluchidae > Tubiluchus > Tubiluchus corallicola. The sequence continues at coordinate 498,148 of JAQGDQ010000099.1, forward strand.
TTATTGAAATTGAAAAACAATTTTTCTGTTTCTCAAATGCTGCCACTCATGTTTTTTAGATAAAACCAAAACGATGTGGAACAGTACCGAATGCCATCCAACATTCTTTTCTCTCAGATACTCATTATAACATTCTAGCAATTGAGTTACCGTGGCCTGTTATATTTATAATGTTATATTTATTTATACGGACCATATAGGACCATGGCAACTCAAATGTTATGAGTGTCTGAGAGAAAAGAATGTTGGAAAACCTTTTTAGTGATGGACACAATAAAGGCATTCCGTACCGTTCAATAGGTACTAATAATATGCAAAGACAAAAGACAAAGGCAAGATTTATTTACTGTGGCTCATTTAACAGACAACATTAGCACTAACCGTTATTTAGCAACTTACATTTGCAACAATACAGGTAAGGGCGCAACATACAAACAACGAATAACATGTAAGGCATAGGCCAAGGCGTTGGCAGCTGCTTGACTAGAACTCCCCGATTGTTGTTACAGTCAGAAATCTAGGCCACTCGGTCATACAACTTTATGTGCAAAGTATATAAAGTCAAAGAAGAAACTATTTTCTCAAACATAAAAATTTCTAATCGCAGAATTCTTTGTGAAGTACAGCAATACACTATATAGAAAAAACATTTCCCTTTGGTACAGCTCCAATGGTTTAAGAGGTCTCAATAGGGTGTCTTCTCTTTGATTGTTTATTTTTCAAATAGACGCTATTGGATTTTGCAAAACTTATATTTTGCAGACAATGAGTGTATGGGCGTATTAACCATTGTGGGAAGGCCACTATTTCTTGCCATCAGATTCGTCTGACACAGCTACACAATTTTTACAAAATTTGCATAGGCACCATGAAGAAATAGCGTCTGCATGACATTCCGTCATGGCGACGATGATGATGATGACTCGATGACAGTGATTTTTGGGAGTTTCATTATTTATCTATTTAATATTTATTAGGTGCAAAAATAAATATATACATTTTATACAAGAGTAAAAGTAAACAATAAAAATATATGTTCATGATCAGTACAAAGGTTGTACCTATGGATGTACGCCATGGATGACAGCAAGGAACTGTTTCTCGAACAGGGCACTGCCTTTGGTTAGCTGCCGTTAGCAAATGAAAGTTTACAAGTTAATTCAGTAATTCAATGACAGAATGATAATGATGATGAAAGTGATAAAACTACAATAACAATGACAATAATGAAAATCTTATGACAATGATGTCCTGTCAATCATGGTGATGATGACAACAATCACACTATTGGTGTTTATATCTTACCAAAGGTTTCGTCAGGCCTCATTAATAAGTAACAATTACAGATTAATTTAGTAACAACACTTACCGACAGGTGTCCTTCGTGATGACGTGGAAAATGCTTGTATAAGTACTCCGATGCAACTAACTGCAGCACCGTATCGCCTAGAAACTCTAACCGCTGGTTGTGACCACTATAATTAAAAAAATAGATAGATATATAGATAGAAATTTATTTTTTTTACACTGCATACACTAAACTCATGAGGTCGGTCAATTCATACATTAGAATAAATTACGATTAAAGTTAACAGTTCGAAGATTTTTCAGCTACATCAGGCAAATTACACACTAAAGCGCACATTATACACAATAAAATAACAAAAAGTTACAATGTAAATTGGCAGTTACAGAAATTAATTTAAACCATGACATATTAAATCACATAAAGTTACACTTTAAAAGTTTTCATATGTAACAACATTTAAACAAATTATATACTGTCAGTTAAATTAAGAATATTCTATATATAAAAAATTTATAAATCAGTGTCATTTAAAAAAATACTAAACTATTTCAGAAAATTAAAAAATTGTGGTACAATTTGCATAAAAGCTTTTTAGTGTACTTAAGTATTCTTAACTGTCTAAAGCTGGCTGTCAGCCCTAGTTATTCATCTACTTTATTACTTTATTGTACAGTACAGCTCCGGAATATTCTATCAGGCCTTTTTGTAGTCAGTTCTAGGTTTTAGAATATATAAACCTACTTGATGCATTTCTTATATTGAAAACTGATGCTTTTTATCTGAACTTTAGTCTTATATTTCGGTGACAAGTTAATTTTGCGACATTTCAAACAATAACTGAATTCATTAGACACACTAGATAATAGAACCTTATGACAGTGGTAAAAATTTGACTACCACACATAATGTACTTAGTACAAGACAAGTGTATAACTAAAACTAAATTAATGGCCTTATAAACAACTTACATGGTTAGATGATTGTATCCCACATTTCTTAGAGTGAATGCCCTAGCAAGCAGTCGAATATGAGTGAACTTCACACCAACCGATTCCTCAAACTTGGTCAGTTTCTGAAGACAAAGATATATACATACCAGATGTGTTATTAGGATGAGATGCCTCATTACTAAATATGTACATATCTACTAATAAGACAGAAATAGATAAATTTATTACTCTAAATGCCTATTTGATTCCATAATATATCACATACGGATGGTTAAGTATGTAACAAAAATACAAAATAAATGAATAAATCAGTCAGTCAGTCAGTCAGTGAGTCAGTCAGTGAGTCTGTCAGTCAGTCAGTCAGTCAGTCAGTCAGTCAGTCAGTCAGTCAGTCAGTCATGAAACCAACAATAGCTGTATAGATAAACAAATGTATGAATGAAGAAGGAAAAAACAACATATTTTGCACATCTTTGTATTGAATTTATGCAAAGAACTAATGCACCGAACAAAACCATTCAAAATAACAGAAACTCTAAAAGACAATTTGCTGAGACATGAGAAAGTAAAAACACCTGAATTCATCTTCCTTTTGGACATATTGCAGACTGAAAAGAACTTAAATACCTCCAAAATAGGTACTGAGTCTATCCAGTGTCTGTCACCATCAGGTTCTTGCTGTTGTAGCGGATGGCTGCCCAGAGATTGCCACACGTTGATCTTTCTCGGTTCATCTAGGAACGCCAGAGTGAAAACCCGATCCGCCTCTTTTATATCGCTGTCGATCAATAGCGCACCTACAAGATAATGACCAATTACCTGTTAAATTATAGCCCAATCTGCAATGTAAATGAAGACGGGATGATTTTTCATATCACAATTACCATTTTGAAATACCGAAAAAAGATTACACTGTAACACTTATAAGAATGCCAAAGCATTTCCGATAATTAAATGATAGATTAAAAACTTAATTATTGGCAGACAAGCCCAACTAGTTATAAAAAATGGCAAAGCTCCCATTTAACTCAACTTGGATGTAAAGGACCCTGTTGGTCATTCTAGCTATCGAGTTAAAATAAGATCTTTTCTTATCTTATCTTGAATTATTTAGTTTTTCAGCCATTTTCAGCCTGTCACTTTTGTTCTAGGAAGCTGTTTGTCATTTTATACAAAATTCACCATGCAGCAAACCAATACTAAGCACCATCACTCAGTAATCTTAACCAGTATGCTCAAAGTGCTGGCTTTACACTTTCATTTCACCTCTGATTAGCTCTTCATAAGTGTTAGGCAATTATCTATTTGATTTAAAGGTGAAGGAAAGGGAATTTTAAAGTACGTTTGAAAAAAAAACTTCTCATAGATAGCACTTACAGTAGGGACTTATGTAATGAGAAAAGAAAATTCTTGATAATTTAAAATATTCGTGCCACCTGGTAAAATAGCACGGCATCACCATCCCAGTAAGCACCACTTGTTCATCAAAAAGGTATTTTTAATCTTACTGACAATATAAAGGAACTTAAACTTTTGCTGAGTTAGTGAAGGGTGTGCTTTGAATGCTCTGATTATTTTTTCAAACTTTATGCAATGTTATTTCAACTTCGCGGAAGTTTAAATTTAGCAGTTTTATACACCATTACCCTTAATGCAAGCCCTGCACGCAATAAGACAGCACGTAAGTGATATAAAATTTTAAGGCACCTTTTATAAGCTTTATTTATGAATGGCGTTTCTTGTGCTTTAATTAATTTATTAACAAAGGTAATATTACACATGATGAAGATATTCCTTGGCATCTAAAACATTTCCAAGCTCACATATTAATAATAATAATAATAATAATAATAATAATAATAATAATAATAATAATAATAATAATAATAATAATAATAAATCTTCCAAGGACACAGCAAATGTACTATAAGTGATACACATTTCAAGGCAAATTTCTTGCCTTGATTAACTTATTACATATGAGGAAGATCTCTCTTGGCATCTAAAACGTTACCAAGCTTATTACACCTTGCACAATTCTATACTTCCAATAAAAAGCCCAACGTGAAGAACTGCAATGTTCAAAGTAGTAAATGTTACACTTACCGTACGCTCATCTCACATTGGTCAGCAAATACTGTACGTTGACAACTTACCGAAATTTGCTGAATTAAGTTTCTTGAGTTGTTATACCTAAAACTCACAGTACGCTAACTTCTTCTATGGCAGATAAAGACAAAGACAAAGACAAGATCTACTTACCGTCACTCAATTAAAGACAACATCGGTACTAACAGCTAGTTACCGGCTTACGTTTACAACAGTACAGCTAATTAAGGATGCAACACACAAATAACGAACAACTTGCAAGGTATATGCCCTAGTGTTTACAGCCGCTAATCTCACACTCAAGACTGCATGTCTGCAGTAAGAAATCTAAACCATTCGGCCAGCCAACCCAGTACTATCCTTCTAATGCATAACTCTGTCCTTACCCATTAGTGCTTCAAAACAATTAGCCATAGCATGACGCAGATAGAAGTCATGACAGAGATCCGGACCATGTGCATACAACATGTACTCATTCAATCGTAGTTTCTAAAAATACAAATCAGTAATATTTATGTACACTTTTGGAATGAAAATTCGCATGTGTTCAATATGAAGTCACTGTTTATCGTTTTGAGCTTGAAGAAGGCCATTCAAATTTATGGCTAATTTAAATGCAAAATCAAAGAAATCTAGTGGAAGTTTTTGAGTTGTCAAAAACTATGGTAAGATTCTGCATCTGTGACAGGAGTTGCTTTAAGTGGAAGCTTTTGTTGCAAATTTGCAAATAAAAAGTGGTTTTCAAAATGGTGAACGAAATACATGTATGCAAACACAGAGAAGCACCTAAGGGAACGTTGTACAAAAACAGCAGAATTCACTATGTTGCCAGTTTTGAAAACTCAAGTACTGACCCCCATGTTACGAGTTTGAGTTTGAACATTCGAATCCGGGTTTTTTAATTTGAATTTGATACAAACCTAGATAATTACAAGGAAGTGAAGTGTGTTTAGTGAATTGAATGAATTGAAGTGTATTTACAAGAGATAAAGGTTGCTATTTCAGAACACTAGTTATAATAATAATAATAATTTCCTTTACGACATAGCCCCGGATAACACCTTAAGTAACTCAAAGCCTATTTCCAATATGGGCCCCGATCATTGTTATCCGCATGTTACTTCGATAAACCTGCTTAGCTGATTGCTTGGTTGAAGAACCAGTGATATCATTTTTTTTTGAAATCTCAATGACTCCATTGTAGTTCAACCCACAACCTTCCAAACAAGCACACTACCAGTGCTATATGACATTAAAATTCATACTAAAACGCTATCCCAGTAAATGAGACTAAATTCTTATGGTAGGAACATTAGGTAATAGAATGAGATGATATAAAACAACAAGGAGCTTTAACAAAGAAATTTTGGTAATTCTAATTACAAGGTGCAGTTTTTGAAAATCAAATAACTCATTTTCCTGAACATACCTTAGCTAGAATAGCCAAGTGTTGATTTTGAACAAGAGCTGATCTGTACATCGTCAAACCTCCTTCGTCTAACCCAGGAAACAAGAAAAAAAGATGAACACTGAAAAAATCAATAAGAGTTCAATGACAAGAAAACATCAAAATTAAAACAATAGGCCAATAGGAAGACAACTTTTAAAACAATAAAACAATGTATAGATACCTTTTAATACAATGAGATAATATAAAGGTGACATTTAAAATAACAGAATAATATAAAGGCAACTTTAAAAAGACAGAACAATATAATGGCAACTTTTAATGCAATAAAACAACACAAAGACAACTTTTAAAACGAGAGAAAAATATAAAGACAACTTTTAAAAAGGCAGCGAGATATAAACAGCACTGTCAGTTTGTTACTTACGTAGTTATAAATTCAACAACAGCATCGCCCAGAAATTCCAGCCTTTCATTATGGTTGATAGCTGACATCATTTCATATGGGGAACCCATCAGAGACATGATTTTAATGAGAAAATTTATACCTACAAACATAAAAATAAGATCAATTTAGCAACATACACAGATGCAGAACCAATCTCGGTCAAATGAGTCAATGGCTTCAACTTACAAACAGGTGTTCTGCTTTTAAGTTAACTGTTACAGTATTTCATAATTGCATGAATTAAGCATAAATTTAAATCAATCAATCAAAATCTGTAAGTAAATTTTGTCATCACTTTACATTCAAGAACGATATATTTATCCATATATATATATATATATATATATATATATATATATATATATATGTATATTTATTTATTTTTTGTAACACCATTACATACATACAAACAAATAAACAAGACAGATTTAATCAACAGTAAAAGAGGCATTTACTAGAGACAAAATCCCCTTACAAAGGAATGTTGTGGCTTGAATGTACAGAGCACTTAACTATTAATCCATACAAATGTTAAAACTAATTGTCACAACAATATTACATAAAGGGGTATTAATAACTCTTTACAAAATTTACACAACTAAGTAAAAACGAGATAAATGCAAATGTTTCCTTTTTTGCAACTTCTCGCCATTAACCGAAATAAAGGTGGCCTGCTGTCTGTTAGTATTACTAATTTTTTTCCTATGTTTGAAAATATTTGAAAAAAGTTGATCAGAGATTGACTAGTGGCACAATAGGACATGGAAAGAAATGCTAAGAACATTAATTAAGAATTCTTGCATAATAAAGTCATATAAGTAATTTCACAAGAACGACGAACACTGCTTAATTCGCGAAACGAGAAGTGTTTCTACTGTCGTGCAAGTTAAATGATGAAACACAAAACTGTAACAAGACAGTGATTAAAACAAGTCACAAGATACAGCAGACAAAAGCACAATGTAAGTGCAAAATTGTTTGGTGTTTCTTTCTGCCGTGCATGTGTGCTAAGCTAAACTACATAACATCGCATTTATTTGTCTTTTTAGAGCAATGTTACGCTCTAAACAAGCAAACAAACAGAGCCACTCTTAATCCAAATTCTGAGCTAACAATAGCAAGAATACCTCGCTTTCTTCTGGTGGTATCCTGAATACAAGCTTCACCGTATTCTGGCGTTCGTATGCCGCAATTTGAAAGTGTGTTTCTGGCATGGTCTGGATTGTTACCATAATTAGTGCGGTATGAAGCATGTGTGAGTGCAAGCTAGAAGAATTCAAAAATTGTAAAAGGCTTATAAAAACATTATTAGCAAGCTGAACCGCATTTTCTTAACAGGTTAACTAAATGAACAGGCTTAATCTAACAAATGTAGCCTAATCCAATCTCACTGCATCTTACCCATTTTTCCTTAATCTATTTTCTTTCACTTTGATCTACTTGCCAGTCAGCTCACTCACTTCAAAATGGCTCTTCATTTCTCACGTGCCACAAAGCTTTAAATTAGAAAGCACAAAAAAATAGAACGAAGCTCAGTATTAAAAAGTACAGAAAAGCAGCATGAGGCTCCACATTAAAAAACCCAAAAGTCGTGTGATAGGAATTCTCTCAAAAAATTTGACAGCATCTAAAGAACAACAACAACCATGACGATGATGATGTTAACGAAAAAACAACAAAATTAAAAATGAAGATGTGTTAACTGGAAATAATAAACTACACCGGTATAAAAACATGACTATTATTGCCTGATGCCGTGCACATTACTGTGACAAAACACTGCACCATCTTCAAAGTCTCTGGCATGATCCTGCAACGGAACTGAACACACAATTTTATTCACAGAAATCAAGAATGCTACTTCTGTGTAATTTCCTTTCATATTCGAATGATAATCTAATAAGTGAACCGTTTATTATTCTTGCGATTTTAGAAACAGAAAGATAAAGATTTTACTGGGATAAAGTGTTTGTAACTGTTAGATTGTTACAGAAAACACAGCAGCATAGCCTAGAGACATACCTGCAAGAGTGAGCGGTTCTTAAATTTATAGCCAATTGACGACTCGAGGTGGTCTAAGCTCTTGTGAAACCGAATGTGACAGATTACGACTGGTAACAGTATAGCATGCTAGAATATATGAAACAAATATTACTAAATATTCCTCCTCTCTCACTGGATTATTTGAAACAGATTATTCAAAGTTTGAAAAAATAATCTAAGGCATTCGCAGCACAGTCAAAAGTTTAAATCACTTTATATTGTCAATGAGATTAATAATGTATTTTTTTGGTGAATAAATGGTGCATACTGGTGATGAAAATGAGGTGGCATGAACATTTTAAATTATTAAAAAAATTTCTTCTCCAATATCTTTCAAACAGGTAAGTGTAATGTTAAGTAATATAACTTTGTATGGAAAGTTCTCTGGGATCTACTTTAAAATTCCTTTTCTTTCTTTTTCCTTAAAAGTTCCGCAGCTTACTAGTAAAGGTCACTGCCTAAAGAACACGGTTCAAGTGAGTTGTAAGTGGTCACTGGTTGAACATTCTATGATTGCAAGCAAAATGTTCTGAAAATAGCAAGTTTTTGCTTTTTCAAAAAAGAAAACAGCAGAAACTGTAAAGGAATGTGTGCTTCTTTTTGGATTTTTCAAATAAGATCGTTTCGTTTTCCTGATTTCTTACCAAAACGACGTCCGATTTTATCCCGGTTTTGTGGAAACCTTCACTGCTTAAAGTGGCACATACGTCACGTTTCAGCTCACTAAACAAAAATACAAAAAGAATAATAGAGGAATTTGTTATAGAAACAACAAACTTAAAAAGTAGACCTTAGCTTATGACGCTGAAAATTGTAGCAAAATTTTAATCCACATTGGGATTTGTACTTGATACATCTACTGCAATGCCACAGGCACAGCAGACAGAGTATCTGGAATCACTGATCAGTCAAGGATAATTCAATACTCCTAATTAATGTGTAGCACTCCTGTAAAGCATTCACAACACTTTGAAAATAACCTACAATACTTCACCGGTCACCAATACAGACTTACGCTAATTGTTGCAATAAAATAGAAAATGAATTAGCAAATACTCTTCTTTTCTTCTAAAAATGCATGAGCTCCATAGTGTGACAAAACAAAAACTTTAAAGCTACAGAAACATGAAATTGTATACAAATTTGAAATGGAAAATAATAAGTGAGATCCAAACCTACATTATTGAAACTACATAAGTAATGGATGCATATACATACATATGAAACTGAGATATTGCCAATTAAAATTGTTGACGAAATTATATAAACTTTTACATTTGACTCAAGTTTTGCCAAACATGTGCAACACTATCAAAAGACTGATTTTATTAGCTTTTTAAAAGATTTAAAAATTGGAAAACCGAATTTCATTTCATTTCGGCTGAAGTTAAATGATTATAGTTGATGGTGTGTTAGCACTTTAATGTATTAGCATTATAATACAAATGGCTATTTTACTTTTTTGATCTCAGCGCTTGTAGTTCGTCCTGTAAAATGCGGAACTTTTCCTTATCTTCAACTGTCACCTTAGGTTTATTTGCCAGAATATGACGATACTTTAGGAACTGCCGGTACGATTCTTGATATCTAAGAAATAAAGACAGAAACAAATAAATGGCATTTTCAGTTCAGAAATCAGCAACAGTTGAACATGTAATAAACTTTCTGGTACCATTGTTTAACGCAAATGTAATTAAATTACTCTAGGTTATACAAAGTCACTAAATATCATTACTACTTGATTATTCATTGCACAACAGAAATGATTTTGCTTTGTTTCATACTAGATGTAGCTGTTTTAAATACTCGCTCTTTCCTGCGTCTCTCATTCAGGAGCAGTTCCACATACTCGATTGAGAATCAGTTTTTCTGAATTAAATCAGGAACTCAACAGTCACTGATGCAGGGAAAGAACGGGGAGCATAATTTAGCCAAATTGTACTTGTGGTTCTTCGTGGGAAACAGTACAACATTACTTGCTTGAGTGTCCCCTATATACAGTTAATAGAATGAACCATGAGGAAAAACTAATCCATGAACAAAATGTTTTCCTGTTTAATATAAACAACTTGAGTAACTAAAATTTTGATATTTCTTTTCGGATCCTCTCAACTAATCACGATCAAAATATTACATTGTTCCAAACTATCTAAGATTATATAAAATTTAAACACCACTTTTTCACCAATTGATCGTATGTAGTATTATAATTTAACATCAATATTTATTTAACTTATTACTAACACTTAACAGCCATGCACTACATTTTGTAACATGTATTTTTTTGTATTACAGCCCAAGATGTTATAAATTAGTCATGTAGTCGCATATTCCAAAGGTTATGATCAAATAAAAAATATGTTTAGACAAAAAATATCATTACAGGTGTCGTACATATATAAGCAACCTGAGCATGGGTAGAGAGACACGATCTTTAGTCAATGGCAAGAATGTGCAACTGTATCAATCATAAAGAAAACCTGCCTAATCAACTTGAGTAAACAAAAAAAAGCAAAAAATTAAAGAAACATTATGTAAACCAGAAATAAATTTCCACAATATTAAGTACGGAACAACAGTTGCAAAATAGTCAGAAACCTACTTTGCATCACCAACGTAACAAAGTTTAGACGGGCGCACACCAAAATGCACGATAGTCGGATAGCTGATCTCACCCTCTTTGATGTGATCACGATCAAGCTGATCAATTCTAAGTGAGCACGGTTTCTGTAAAATGTATAGCATGTAGTGAGCACGGCTTTTGAAAAACGTACACGTGAAGGTATCCACAAAAATGATTCAATGACATCTATCTTGTTGCAAAGTAAAAAATGTCTGAAATCGCTGAACAACAGCTAGAGTGTTAGACATGAATGTCATATACTCCAACATATTAAAAAGTATTATAAAATTGCTAGTAGACTGAAGCAAACTTACGACAGTGTTATAACTAACTGATTTCTGGCCTTTACAGACATTGTTGTAATCCATTTAGGCATTCAAAAAATAAAATTGAACTTATATATATAAAACTCTTATTGCTCAGTAAAGTTAATTTTCGTGACACCTTATTACTGATATGTATAATATGATTTTGTATAAAATTTAAATGATAAAATTTGTCTTTATAAAAATAATAATACTTACTTATAACGACTTATTTCAAATCACACAGAATGTATTTGTAAAAAATATTAATAAAAAAAATATTTAGTAGGGTAACATGATACTCTCTCACACTCGCATCAGCAAAACTACATCTGCACCTCTTTGCACATTGTGTTACCACTCAAATTTTGTATCTGCAACCAACGCTCAAAATACTTTTTTGTGGCAAGCAGAATAAGGTTAAACCATGCCAAGCAAACTGCTTTTATAAGGAAGAATAAAAAAAAATATCTGTATTCAGGTTGGATGTACAAGTGCATAAGCAGTGTACAAATCTAGTAGTATACAAATTTAAATGTGTGGAATTTTAAGAAGCAAATATTCTGCTAATCAAGGTATTTTAGGACTGTTCACAACCCATTCCGAAAAAAAGCATTTTGCAGATACACACATACACAGTAAACCTTTTATTACCTTTCCTGGGTATGTGGCAATGTATCCGAGATTTCTGCTAGCAATACACTCCCAGTCAAACTGCGACATCTTTGGCATTTCAGACAAGTCGGTTTCCTCCGTAAGCAGACCACTGCTCTGCAGAAGATAGTTCATCACCTCATTCACGGATAAAATCTCCTTACCATTTTCTGCAGTTAAACATATTGATATGATTCTTGTTCATTGATTTTCAAAAGACAAATTTCCTTATTTCTTATCTGTACAAACATAGTAAAAGACAACTGCCAGGGTCGGTTCTAGGTAGTTTGATGCCCCAGGAAGAAATATTTTTAGCGTCTGCTCCTCGTCAATGGTCAACTCTTTTCCCCAAGGTACCAATTATACTCCCAAAATTGAATTTTTTTTAATATGTTATAACAAAATATAATGGTACCCGTGTGTTAGGCTTACACTTGTGCTATAGTTCACTAATTACAAGTGTATCTGCAGGTAGTTATCTAATGTACTTATCTGCAGGTAGTGTTGATTAAATTTGAAATTGAATTTATGATCCCACTGTATGTCTCCGGAGCAATCATGTTTCTGCAATATCTGCTACTCTTGATTAGATTTCCCCTCAACTTTTTCATCAGAAAATTTTTCAAACCCTAATTCCTTTTTCCTAGTGTCATCCATTTCACTAGCGTCATCTGGTCTGGTTGCATGTACATTAGAGACATTTTATATCACTTTATTATCACTTTATTTAATTAAAGTATTATGCACTTAAGCAGCAATTGCACATACATTATGTTATTATGTATTCTAAACTTAAAAAATAAAGAATGGCTTCCAGAATTAATGCCCCCCAAAATTTGGCACATTAGGCAACTGCCTAACTTGCCCAGTGGTAGAGCCGGCCATGCAACTGGCTAGTAACAGCAGTTTACATTAAACACTAATACATTCTAAACTTTTCATTTCTTTCTAGCATGAATTTTGTTAAAATACCTCATTCATCTCATCATATGTCATTTTTGTTAGTGGCATTTCACATTATTTTTCTTATTACAGTAAGTCCTCGCTTAACGGCCCCCCGTTTAGTGACATTTCATTTAACTGAACATTTTTTTCACTTAACAACACACGTTTCATTTTATCGACAACTTTTTTTTTACCTAATTTGAAGCATTAAAATGGCACATATTGCGTTATTCTGTTTTAAAAGTGCATTAGTAACGTAAACAGTGCAATTATTATGCATGTTTTTGCTTCCTGACTGACTACTATACTAGCTGCCGTTTCTATCAAGCGAGACCAGTGAACAAACTTTTTCCTAAGGAATTCTACCTGCACCTTGTTCCTATAGCAACAAGACTACATAATAAATCATACAGTGCTCTGGTATGATAAATTTTCCAAGGTCACCTCATGCAGTGCTTGGCTTTGACTCTACCATGTTTACTGTTTAATGGCTGCCTAGGCTTAAACCTTAATGAAAGAGAAACTGCTAGCTAGGCATGTACTGGTAAGAAAGTTAAGTGGTTTCAAGCACGCAGAAAGAAGTTAATTAGTAGAAATCATAAAGAAACTCATAAAACATTTAATTTATATGATTAAGCAGCAATGACTTTTGCCTCTGGAACATATCTCAATTCTTTTGCATTACTTTCTATGGAAGTTTTGGTTTTGTTTAACGACGTTTCGCTTAACGTCACGTTTACTGGAACGTATTAGCGTCATGAAGGAAGGACGTACTGTATTTCACAATTCTTTGTCTTTAACATCGGTTTTGTAACATTATCTCCTGCATAAGCCATTTATTTTTTTAAACGAGTTGTTGTTTATACCTGTCAACTCGCGAACAAATCTTGGCATGACGTGAAATGGAGTGCACTTCCCTTCTGGGGGCTTCACAAACAGCTCAAAGTCATACATCTCCAATAGCTCCTTCATTAAATATTCGTTCAACAATTCCAGCCCCGCCACAGTAAAGTTCTACCCAAAAAAGAAATTCAGTTTACTTCAATTTACTCATATCGTTCAACAATTCCAGCCCCGCCACAGTAAAGTTCTATCCAAAAAAGAAATTCAGTTTACTTCAATTTACTCATATCGTTCAACATTTCCAGCCCCGCCACAGTAAAGTTCTACCCAAAAAAGAAATTCAACTTACTTCAATTTACTCAAGAATGAGAAGTAAAATGTTAACAAACTTAATACATGTATGGCTTTTCGGATGATAAAAGGCATATTTAGCAGTAGCAAGAATCGATACCTCGGGCAATGGTTCTTTGAATAAGTGTATGGTATACTCAATGTTGAATCGGACTAGCTTACACTTTGGCACCTGAAAAAAATAAAATATATTAATTAATGCTAAGTTAGTTTAGTTGTGACCAACAATCAGGCCCAGCATTAGGAAGCACGAAGCCTAATTATGGAGTTGCTAGTAAGACCCCTACCCAACAAATGCTGCAGAACAGTATAAATACTTTGGACATATTTAACAACACAACTTTATATTCCAAACTTTATGTTATATAATCTCATTAACAGTAGTCTTCCTGTGTTGAGGGTTTGAATATCGTCCACAAATTAGTAAAATTAAAATCCAACAACAATCTAACTAACGCATATAGGGCTCCACAATTACCTTTTTAAAATGGTAAGTGGTGATGATAAACTGAAATTACAAAACAAATAAACAAACGATCAGTAAAAAAAACATTGAAACATAAATATACGTGAACAGACTGAATAGTTTTATTCCTATCACAATATCAAGATACTTTGTGCACACTGGACACTCATTAATTCATCATAGTGTGATCCTCTCGAGCATGTGTGTGGGGGCCCAAATTGAATAAATCTGGCTTAAAACTGGCCTTGCCAACAATGCTCTTACACATATGAAAGACAAGGCAAAAAACATTAACACAGCTGTGTTCAACACAGTCAACAGATGACAAAGACTGTTACGTAATTTTAATCAGCAGTAATGTCACACATTGAAACAGTTCAAAATTCTCCTTGTATGATGTTTTTCGCATTTATACACATCTTATATCTACAAGAAAAACAGTTAGATGCATTATGACAATGATAGCTATAAAACTGAAGCCACCGTTCCATACTTTTAAGCAAACGGAGAAGGTATTACAACAAAGTATTATAATATACTGTAGCCACAAACATTTCCTTAGGCTTAAAGAAAAACTTTGAAACTGTGTAGAAAACAGGTGAATAAAAAATTCACCAAACTGATCGGTTTTAGCTTTTCAAAACCATGAAATATGAGCTGTCCACATAAGAAATTGAAAAAAGCTTAACCTGCACAATTCAACATGTTATCTACACAGTTAAAGAAATTAACACAACTTAAAACTTTATAAATGATTACATACCTTCTCAAGTTTATAATGAGAGAAAACAGAAAATCCTTCAAACATGTATTCATGGTCATCGTGAACAATTACAGTAGGACTAGCCTAAAACAGAAAACGCATATTATGGCGAAAATGTTGATTTTGTTGCGCCGCATTTTAATTTGATCACTGAAATATAAGGAACACACCGTTAATATAATAAACAAATCAATTTATATAAATAACTATGGGGGGGGGCTAATGTAACTATAAAAATAACTATATAATCGGCTAATTAACTGAAAAGAGATTCTGGGTTCGAACGTTGTTGGCTCATAATTAGATGTTATGCTAATGCTTGAATATAAATAGACTGGTTTATTATTTTACAGTGCATAGCTATCTTGTGTTTCAGTGATATGTTAAGATATTAATCACTTTTTAATACAATTCAACACTCAATAGCTGGGATTCAGCACTCAACAGCAAAGTCAACTACCAAAAATGTTGAATGGAAAGTTGAACAGTTGTGGCAAATTTGGAACCTGACTCATCATCAGAGATAAACTTGCAAGATATACTGCAGAACAGGCAGAATAGTAGGTGAAAAAGGCTAGAAACAGTTATACCAATGGTTACCTCATCCATTTGCTATCCAGGTGCTGTGCTGCTTAACTGCAGCCAAAGACACGCTGTAACCATTTAGCCGCTCCCCTGCCTTAATCATGATATGTAATATTAAATGTACACTTATTTGTAATGCAAAGAGATTGCTGATTACATAACCCTTCTCTTCCAATACGAGTGCAAACATACAGCATTTCTAAAACTTTTAAAAAAAACCAAGACATGTAACATGTACGTTGGCCACAATTGCACACAGTCATTTTGGTTTGTAGATAATTTTGTCTATAATTATTGCACAATGTTTCTGCAGGCTGTTTCTTTTAAAAATGCAGTACAATTTTCTTATCCCTAAACTATAGGCTTATTGCATAAAAAATCACATTTTTACATTTAATTAGTTGTAAAAGGTTTATTTATTCTAACTTACTCACCAGAAAATTTTTGTGCGGAGATATTGTGACTCGGTAATGAAACAGTTTGTCGGAATTGTTCGACATACGATCACATGCAGCTGGTAACTGAAACGTTACAATCAAATCATCATTGTGAGGCTATACAATGTACAATGAGCAGTAGGAGATGTGTAATTTCTACTTAATGATTAATTAGCTATCCAGATGGACCATAGTGTCTGTGCCAAAAGTTGCAACTGTAGGCTCATGTACTGAGCAGTGTATATACTACAATTTAATCACAAATTTGATGTTCAAATGCATTACAGTATCTGTTCCATAGAGATGAAAAAACTGATTGGCCATATGAATTTGTTAGGAAAAAGTTAATATAAATGTACTTTATAGAAGCCATTATCTATATTTTTTTGTTTAAAACTGTGACTGCAAACAAACAAAAGTGACTTTTCTACTTCGCATGAAACAAAAACCACGCAGAAAAGTTCCAGAAAACGAAACAATTCTGTACCAGTCAGATGTCAGCACCATTCATGCTGCATGTTCAGACTAGCGAGTTTTCCGTTGAGAGTTTCCTCTTTGACAACAAACTCGCAAGTGTGAATTACTTTGGGAGTAACTGTCAGCAACAAATTATAAACTCCCTGACACTAACTGAGCATGCACGGGAGTTACTTGGCGAGTTAGTTTGATGAAAAAACCAGTTTCTTTTAATACGCCTTTAAATATTGTGAAATTAATTAAAATCAATATATTTCAATCTAAATGCATTCAACTGAAAATCTTAAACACAAAATGAAAAAAAATAATTTTGCTTGAAAGATCGCCACTAGATTAGGGCATTCTGGTAAAAAAAGATGGCCAAATTGTTAGTGTAACCCTAAACTCTGGATGATGTAAAAAAAAATTTGTCAGCAGTTTTTATAAATGAAAAATGTAAGACTGCAAATGTGAAAATTGCGAATGATTGTATGCGGGTTTAAAATCAGAAATGAGATGGTAAATGGAACAAAAACTTTTGTTTCATAAATTATGGCAGCCATTTTTTAATAGTGACAAATGAAAGGTTGTAATAAACAAAATAATATAATTTAGAGGAATTTCGACAGCAGTAAATTTTGTTAATTTACCACTATCATTCACAAATTTTCAATGTACTAACATGACTCTACTGATCAATGTACCTGTTCTTCTGGATATAAACAATGGCGTATCCCAGTTTTGCGAGCATTATAGCTACACCTGCATAAAGGCCCGTCAATTACCTATCAGAAAACAAGATCAAAACAAGTTGAAACATCAAAAAACTATTTCCAGGTTGGTGTTAAAATAGCAATTCGAACATTCCCTTAAATGTCTTCAAAGTACATGGAGTACTCTTATGTTCAAAGTAATTTAATTTAATTTTAACACTCATTTAAAATTTGCAGACAGTGTACAAACATACAACAATATAACATAATATATAACATACATTACAAAACTTTCACAGAACTCTCTGGGAGAAAACACACGCATAAAGAGATTCCTTCGTATTTCATAGGAAAAACAGGAAAACTTCATGAAAGGATGTTTTCCATTGCCGTAAAGCAGTACACCATACTCCACGAGATAAACACAATCGCATTAACGACTATCATGAAATCAGATGACACAGCTCTGCACTCTAATATAATTTATGTCGGGAAATTACAAAAGCCAAAATGAGAAATTCCAGAAAAGATTCTACAGAAGTTTATATTTCTAACCAAGTGCTTCAAACTATTGTATTAGTTTACATTGTTTACATAGCAATATAAATGTCATCTCAACATGTTATGTACGTATCTATATTGCTAGCAGTCATACTGTAATGCTTCTACTGTTCGTTTATTGTCTGCACTCTTCTAAGTGATACATTCCATTGGCAAGAATGTCCATCAGTTGTAAAACTGTCTGTCTGTTCAAGCTATATTGTAATCTATGTTATTCAATAAAACTACATTTAAACTAAAACCAAGATTTTAACTTTGATTGTTACCTCTCCCGGATCGTTGTACCACAGTTCTGTATGTAACCTGTATGGATGTTTTTTCTTGATTTCGATCTCTTTCCAAGAGTCGGACATGTCTTCATCTTCATCGTCACTACTGCTGCTATCCGAACTGGATGAACTGCTACTACTTTTACCTGTAGAATGATGTTTGAATTATAACCATGTTTTTAATAAGTATGTACATATAATCAACAATTTTCTGGCAACAGTTTTTTAACCATGAACAGTTTTTAGAATCCCAATTATTGAGCAGACTCCTGTCAATAATCACATAAACATTGTGTAAGCTAATCATTCAGTTAAGTAGTAAAAGAGCAGTCATCCTGCAGCCACACAATCTGACACCATAAAATAACATTCATATGCTTCACCAGTATGGAGTTCTTGCAATATCGCAGTACTGGCACCTTTGTGAGCCATATGGATTGGGTTCGCCACCTTCGTAACATTCATTCTAAATAAAGCAACCTACCATCAGTCCAACAACATTTACTAAAGTACAGATCACACATTTAGCGAGGATCACTTGGATTGAACTTCTCTTCATATTAGCAATAATCGTTGATCACAAATCATGGCAGTTTGAGCATGATTCCGAATGTTGGTGAATTATCAGTAACAATATACCTCAGAAAAGGGAACCAAAACACAAATTCACAATGAAGGCAAGACACGTGTAATCAGAACAGTAAGACAAGGATGCTATTGCTACATGAACAGATGTTATTTTTTGTAGTTTTACTTCAAAATTTAAGTTGTATTGTAACTATAAAAATTAAAATCCAGTGTTTTATATGTTAACGTATCTTGGATGCTTGCACACTTTTCAGGTTACGCTAAAATGTATCCCATTCTCGGATTCTTGATTCCCTGGGGATAATAACAGTCAGATGCAGGTGGCATTCAAGTACCCCAAGTCACAAACTACAGTTGTTTTTTGTCTTTAACAGATTTAAAAACAAATTTATTACTAAATACGGATGTTCCAAAAAAAAGCAATGACCTGAGATTCTATAAACGTATCCATGTTACACCTGCCTTACAAAGTCTAATAAGCATGGAAGTAACCGATGTTGATATAAAACCATTTTTACTTCATTATGGTGCCATAATGCAAAACTCCAGGTTCGTTTTGTCATACCTGTTATATTTGTAACACAATAATTCTTTTGGAAGACCCGTACAGCAAAATAAAGAGAGTTTGTCAACAGGAACTTGGGACTAAAAAAATGCAATTTCACGTTCACGCAGCTAATTCTTTACTGTTACATGCAGTTCGCTAATCACTAGTTGGAATGACACTAGTGAATGCATCTCGGAAATGCGTTGCACAAAAAAAGCAGGTGCTGTACCTCTCAATTCAGAGGTGTTCATTTGTGATGCTGAAATTTAACTTTAATAATAAAACTTGCCGAATTTTAGTATAACATACTATATGTCTTGCAGTAGCAATGTACTTCAATTTTTGCTTTTACAAACACGTGCAAGACTCATGGAATGTTGCTGATGAGAATTATGTTCATTTGTGATGTCATCAATACTTGGGCTCGCACGCCGTTAACTAAGATTTTAATCTATTACTTAATCATCAGAAATAATTTTGCGGTATTATTCGTGTTAAAATGTAAACTTTTTACCGTACTTCAAAATGAGGTATGACATGAAGTCACCGTGTTTTCCTCTAAACAACGTTACAAAGCTTACACTTGTGAGGATGTCGATGTGTGGGTGGTTGTCTCGCAGGTGGCTCATAGGATGGAAACATGGCTCTCGCTCGTTGAGCTCGCTGTATCAATTTGTAGCCAAACTTTTCATGTAGATCCTTAAGTTTTTGTGTGCCAATCATTAACTCAGCATTCTGAAAAAACCATAGACTCAAACGTTACATGTGCAACACACAAAAGCCAAAATTGCTATAGCGTCACAAGCAGGTGTATTATTCCGAGGATAATTAAACAGCAAAAACAGTGTAGGTAACAACAAAGAACAAGGTATGGTGTTTTAATTCAGCAAGCTTTATAAACAAGTTTTCACTGCCACATTTTGAAATTTTACTGATACGATATTTTCTTCTCACTGAGTTATTTACAAATTAATGGTCAGCAGGTTCTGTCGTTTCAAAAATATGGTCTTTGCTTAGCATCTTCACAATGGTAGGTATCCACAAGAGCCCAAAAATGATTCAGATAATTAGACTTATTTGTGAAATCTCATTCACTAGCTATTATCCTGCTCCTTTTGTTATAACATAGGTGTTATCCCCAATCCTTTATTAAAAACAATATTTGCAAAAAACTCAATAAATTGTATAAACTTACCTGTTTATCCCTCACATAAAATAAGTCAGCGGGACTGCTCCTCTGCCAGGAAGACTGCTCTACAGGAGATTCTCCTTCGTTTGTTGCTCTCATGTCATGAAGACGCCAGTACTCTTCATACATCAACTGATCAGCATCGTCATCAAAATTAGAGCCTTGATCGGATGGTTCTCCACTTACATCTTTTTCCTGCTTCTCATTACCACCTTCTTGTCTATCTGCAGAATAGTTTCTGCTTCGTAAACTAGATCTTTTGTCAAAGAATTGCTTCTCTCCTGCAGTTGTTTTTAATGGTAGTTCTTTCCCCAATGGTTCACCTCTTGAGTAAGTACTGCTTCTGTAGCCGCTTCTGTCTGAATGTTGACGTCTTCTCGGGGCTTGCTGGGTTTCTTTGTGCTGCGATCCATCTCCTTTCTCATCCAAAATGTAACGCTTTTTGTACCTGTCTTGTGAGTAAGATCTACTTCTACTTCGTGATTGCCTTTTTTCACACTCCGATCTACCTTCATCTGAATGCGAACTTTTTGAAGCCTGTCCCAGGGCCTCTAGTCGGTCATCCTGCTTCTTTTGTGAGTACATTCTACTCCTGTCTCTGGACTGCAATCTTCTGCTTATTCCATACCTTTGATCATTTTCTTCTTTACCTTCAGTCTTGATTTGTCTTTCATGTCTTTCTCGCCTATTACGGCTGGTACGTCTTTCTTCCACACTCCTCCTACGAACATGCCAGTTTTTACTATTTTTTCTAACTCCATCCCTTTCACCACATGCAGTTTCTTTATTTGACCGTTCCCCTCTTACGCCTTCATGCCTTCTCTCCTGGTTGTGTTCGCTAGAAAACATTCTTCTCCTGTCGACGCCTCGATAGTCTGGAAAATGCCTTTCTGATTCATGTCGGAACCCATAAGAATCAGAAGGAACACCGAATTTATCTTTCCAAGGTGGAAATGGCTGGTTTTGATCCCATCCATAGCTGGTTTGGTATGTACTTTCTACCCTAGACTACAGCAAGATAGCACAGCATGAAACCTGAGTAAATTAATAATGTTCCAGACAGTAATAAAATATAGTGTATTAGTAAAAAAATGTATGCGGAGTAAAACAATAATGGAAAAGAAGGACTGATAACAAAGACTAACAAAAGACTAAATGACTAGCAATTAAAAGAAAGAATAAAGGAAGCGGTTGCAATACTTACATATGTATGCTGAGAATGCTGATCATAATTAGCAGCACTGGACATTGTCCACTGGTTTGGATCAGAGATAGGAGGAAATCTTGGTGACATTCTGACATTCCTCGGTGGCTGGTGCATTCCAAAACCATCAGGTGGCATTTCAAACCGGAGGTTACATGGGGGTCGCTGCTGCCTCAATGAATCTGCAAATGCTGGAGGAGGACCGGGCATTCTGAATCCTGAGTTTGGTGGCGGGTCTCGCATTGGAAAGAAACCATATGGTGGAGCAGGCGGTCTAAAACCAGGATGACTTGACGAGTTAGCAGGTAACATTGTGGTAGAATTGGGACATCCTGGCGTGTACTCCACTTGAGATGGACCGACCTGAGTACTTGTGACTGGGGGATATCTAGGATACATCAGGCTCTGATCTAAAATTGTAAGCAAAACAATTCTCAGTAAGATGTAGAATAATTTTATCAGCAACTTTTTTAAATATTTGGTGATACTGCAATCACAATTAAACTTGAATCACAGTTTAATTCTTCTAAAAAGTGCATTTGAGTACTGGGCTCGTCCTATGCAATATATTGTTGCGTTGGCAAGTAATGCTGCTAAAAATCATTAATAGCAAAATACTGTGTCTGAAATCTAGGATAACCGAAATTCCAGATGGTCCACAATAAAGTGAATGTATAATGTTTATGCTGCATCTATGCTTTAGTCCTTATTTGACCTCTAAAACTGCAATTGCGTGTGCTAGTACATTTAAAGGCACATACATTTAGACACATCAGCAATCAGCGATGGTAGGTCCTGTGTTTAGCGTTGCCT
This sequence comes from Tubiluchus corallicola, assembly GCA_030141605.1. Classification (NCBI taxonomy): domain Eukaryota; kingdom Metazoa; phylum Priapulida; class Priapulimorpha; order Priapulimorphida; family Tubiluchidae; genus Tubiluchus; species Tubiluchus corallicola. Next base: position 520,727 of record JAQGDQ010000099.1, read on the forward strand.
GCACCGTCGCACTTTGTTGACTATAGTTTTTACCCACTGACAACCAATCAGACAGAAAACTCCTAACAGGCTACTACCTATTCAGTGTAATTTACTAGCTCACTATATACCTGTACACTTGAAAAATAGAACAGAAAATAGAAAACTGAATAGTTGACCAGTCCTTACTTCCCAGTAAGTGGTCCATGGTGTGATTACAAAGACACACAAGGCTATTCACCCTAGCATACAGGAGACTGAGAGACGATATGATGAGGCTTACAAGATTTTAATAACGAGTACAGTGTTGCCAAATTTTTGTGGGAGGTAGGTTAACGATGTTAAAGGAATCAAAATGACGAAAGAAATACAAAAATCTTAAAACTAAAGACAATAGGGACAGAGCTAATTTAGAAAACTTAAATAACTATTAAAGATTTTTTGATAACAAATTTTACGTAAAGAAAATGATGTTTAGAAATCGTAAGTTATTAACTATATGATTGAAGTAATTCGTTTCTATATTTTAATATTAGTGTTTTAATGGATGTAAAGTTTCATACCTGGGCTTACGGAGTTCCACAAAATAGTTCCACGATGTTGTATTGTGCGTAAACCATGATTAGTATGGAATCTGTCCTGATATAAGTTACTACTTACTGGGGCCCTAGTGTTGTAAATATGCACATCAGATATTATTGTAAAATGTACGAAAAATCTAAAATATTTTCGTACTTGATTTGGCTAGAAGATCACTTCACCAAAATAACAGAAGATAAGGTAAGAGACACATTCACCAATACCACTAATCATAGGTCGTAAGTTTATTATTATTAAAATTTTAATTACTGTCGAAATACTGCTTGCGTGCCCGGTTATACTCGTAGCTGCACACTAATACTTGCTTGCTTACTGAAAACCGTTGAAATTTCTCTCTTGTTGTACTGACTTTTACCAAGAGGTATTATAGAAAAAGTAGACCGAAAACTTAACAATAAAAACGTAAAATACTGTTCAGAAGCTTACAAATCAGCTTTAAAAATTTTAAGTAATGTTTAACACACGCGGCAACCATCTTGCAATTTCTAAGATTTCTTAGCGCACCGTTGTAACTAATACAACTTCTACGAATAGAACTCTAGGTCTTGACGTCAATCTAAAAAAAGATTGTAAAGAAGTTGCCTGTACCCTCTGCCCAGTGCCCAGCACTGCACTTCTGCAACCTGTTTGTGTTTAGAGTCAAAATAACAGTTACTGTCAATCTAGTAGTACTAGTAAATATTTTATGGGGTAGAAATGGCAAAAAACGACCGTATAGGAAGGAAAAACCTATGTACCTATTTACACTAGAACTTAAAATAAAATTAAAAACAAAATTTAATAGCAAAGGTACAGAATGTAAATTTTAAAATACAAAGTTTGAATAGTCGATTTTAAGTTCAAGTGTATAGTTTTCCTTAGTGTAATCCACCAAAGACAATTCAATTTTATGTACCTTTCACAGGCACTTATATTAGCCTAGCCTTTATAAACCACCAAACATCACTCTCAGGTTAGTAGCACAGCCTATTCAAGCATGTCAATTTGTTCTTGTTCTATTTACTTTATTTTATTAAGTACTCATTGTGGCATTTGCATAATGCTTGTTTTTTTCTTCCCATGCAGTTGTTTTTATTCTCTTTTTTTAATATAAATTATATTTTAAATCAATGATGTTTAGCTACTAATTTTGCTTTTAATGGTCTTGTTTCACATGGTATATAATGTTTTAGCATTTTATCCATATTTTTTTATTTGATAACGCTCGCTAGGTTGAAAACTCCTGAAATAAATAAACAATCATTTTGAGACTATAAAGGGCATTCAACATTTTTATGTTAAACAGTGCATGATTTAATTAACAAAATCCTTTTCAACCCAGTTAGCCAAGCCTAGCGGGTCTATCTGTTAGCTGAGCAAGAAAAGACACGAGCGTTTTTATACTAGTCACAAACAAGGAAAGGTAAGATTTCGGGAGTGGTTTATTCATGTTATAAAATAACATCGTTAACAATTTTCTTTTATGTTTTGCCTCCACATTGAAGTATGTATGTGTGTGCATGCGTGCGCGTGTTGTGTGTGCTCTGCATACGTACAGAAGGTAAAAAGGCTTATAAAGCATCTTGAACTCTTGAACTGTTGAGAGTATTCAAAATATAGTGGAAAAATTCAATATTATATATAATTATATTAGAGGATGGGTAGGTCCGACTAAGTGCTCGCAACCATGGCAAGAGTTCAGATGCGCTGTCAGGTGGGGTCAACACCTGCCGTGAAAACAAAAGGTTATGGGTTCAAATTCTTGTTGGTAAATTTTTCAGTGCCTCCAATTTATTTGCTATTAAGGCGAAAGTTATTTAGAATAAAAGTTCTAGAGAAGGATGAATTTATTTTGTAACTTGGGTGTACTGAGGCAAAATTATTAATTTTGTTCTTGATTAATAATGAGCACTATACTCAGCTATTCTGACTGAATGTTCATTTTTCGCACTGTGGATGATCGAAACTTATTTACGCTCAACCATGTGCGTTGGGAAATGTTATGAGAACAGACTGATATCAATCACATTGCATAACTAACAACAGTACAATAAATCAATATCACTGAGTCGCGTTTTGCATATTGAAAATTTTCGGAAAAGCAAATGTACTACAGTGGACTCTCGTTACAAGAATCACACGTATAAGAATCAGCTCGATATAAGAATCAAAATCGCGTTTCCCGAATTGAATCGGCATTTTCCTAGTGAAAATCCGCTCGTATAAAAATCACCCTTCTTTCGATAGTAGAATCAATTTTGGCGCCAACTCCATTGTCTCTCACGCCCTGCTTACATGGTTCTGCGCAGTGGGTGTGGCGGACACCACAGAGATTTCATATTTGTTTGTTTGCGTGTCAGTCAGTTGAAAAATGGCATCCAAACGGAAAAGCAGAAGTGTGAAAAGGTGAAAATCATCGCCGCTTATGACGCGCTTCCTAGGAATTTTTAGGTCCTTTTTAGGCCAGAAAAACATTGTGCTGTTTCATGTCGTTTCTAGCGTAATTACGGGAAATAAATAATTTTTATGTGCATAAAATTTTTTTAAACCAATTCTGGGTCATGCTCGTTATAAGAATCGCTCGTTATAAGAATCACTTTGCCTTCTCCCGAGGTGATTCTTATAACGAGAGTCCACTGTATGCCCAGGCAAAGATGAATGCCACTGTGCACCACCGCCACAACAAAATGTATTATGTTATAGTACTGACATAATAATGTTTATTTTTTCGACATTACGTGTGTGTGAACATATAATTTAATTTATAGGCATATTTTTCGGTGTGATAGCATTTATAATATACATTTCATATAAGTTTACAGTATACAAGCAGAAAAATTAGCAAATATATGGAGTTTTGCATCAATCTTTCATTCACATGAGTTCTGCATGGGTTCAATCCTAAAGCAAATATTCATACAATTAAAAATAATTTTAGTGAGCAGGTCTCGAGTTATTATTTGGAAATTGCTGTGTAAGATTCAGTGGAGAAATTAAAGATGTAAAGTTTATTAGTTGAGTTTATGCCTGTTCATGACATTGAGAGCAGAATGGCTATGTTAAAAGATCATGCCACTGAATCAGGCCACTCCTCAGCTAAAAATGAAATTACAGAGTGCTTACGTCAAAAGATCTTAGAATGAGGACTGGGTAGTTGCAAGCTGGGCAGCAAGCAGCGAAGATGTGGTTTGTCAAGCTGTGTGAGGAAAGGAATAGTTGAGAACACTTTGCAGTATGTTGTTAACTTGTTATTAGACATGCACAGAAGTGTTAGAATTAGATTCTAGTTCAGCAAGATGAACTGAGGGCAGAGTGTTAATGCAGTCTAAGCACTAGTGAATTCAGTTGCAACTCATTGACAGTATGATTTATAACTTGTATGCAGATTTGTTGCAGAGATAATAATTATACCTTCTATGCAGAGCACTTAGATGAGATTAAAAGCAGAATGCTTGGAAAAAATCATGATGTTATAATTATATGTAAACAAGCTTCTCTGGTGATGTAAGGGTATTGTTTCATGTATTTGTATGCAAAGTCTTGTTTTTCAGTTAACTTCCTAATACCTATTCTAGCTGTTTGGACATCACAATGAATGTGCATTCCCTTATACATGTGACATCATGAGCCACAAACAACAGCAATGAATAGCAATTACAGCACAATTAAACTATTAAATACCCCAACTAATTTTTATGAATACTCCCAGTCATGCTTCTCTCTCCTAGCAAAAGGTTATATTACGTTAAACCCTGTAACGTGTTTTGCTTTGACTTTGTATTGTTAATAATTTTAACGTTTCCCTTTGAAGTCGGTCATTGGCGGACAGTCCACACTGGGATTGTAAGGAAAACGTAAAATAAATCGAACCGACTACACGCTTAGTACAAGCGGTGCGCTAAAGTCATTAAGAGATACCAAATGATGCGGTTCTTGGGCGCCGAGTAAGCCACTAGCCGAAGTAGGACAATTGGCGTACATGGGCTAACCCAAGTAGGACCCATCGTACATGGGCTGCCATAGTAGGACACTAGAGAGCAGAGACAGGTCGCGAATTGAGTTCGTTAAGCGTACTGACACCGTCCGTTCTCCTTGTTTATATAATAATAATTAAAAACGCCAATACACGTTGAATAATTTATTATACATCTGATAAAATAAAAGAATTTCATTCTGAGCTAGTAGAATTAATATTTGCCAATATTAATCTTCTTTGAAGTGAAATAAGCGCACTTCTTAAGGCGATTCCAACATTTGTTTAAGGTATATCATTTTTTTATTTTGTCGTGCTTCACAGACAGGTAATCCTTTTCACTCCCTCTTGGACAAATAATTGTTTTCTACTAAGCAAACGGGTTAGCGAGTTATGTGCCCTACATAGTTTCTCTCGTTAAAGCGTTAGATACTTATTTAATGTTATGATGATATTAATAGAGCTAATAATAATGATGATATTATTGTAAATGATACATTGTAAATTGACAAGCAGTATCCATCATTATTATAAAGTTACTTTTTTCCAAAACAAATTTAGTTTTACGTTTCATTATGTCATAATTCTCGACAGAAATCGCCAGGGTCCTACTTCGGCTGCCCATGTACGACACTGCTTTTTCGCAAATTTGGCGCATACGTTTTACCGGAAGTGTCCTACTTCGGCTAGTGGATTACTCGGCGCCCTACAGCGATTGACATGAGAAGTTCAGTACCGAAACAGTATCAAAGTATAGTAGTACAGTTCAAAGTTTGTTCTTCAGATTAAATACTGTTATTCTAGACTGACACCGATGTTATGGCAGAGATGTTTATGGGTTTGTGGAAGGTTAGCGATTAAAGGTCATAAAGTTCGGGACCACTTGTTTTCTAGCACTTTGCAGCTTAAATTCAGTAATAGTAAGCATTTTTGAAATTTATCTATGATGTAATACTTCTCTATTAATAATGCATACTTGTGCAAATGAAGCTAGTTAAATTTTAGCATTTACAGTATAGTCACCATAATAAGCCACATTATGTCTATAAAAGTATAATACTTAGTAATAGTATTATACTTTATAGATATTGGGCAGGCAGGACTCAAATAAATCTGCCTTCAAGACGGGTAAACACAGGAGTAGTCAAGCAATTAACTAAATAGTAATACTGCTGTGCAAGTGGCTTGTCAGTACCACTTCCGATATTGTCAACTCCTGTATCTACATGTGCGATTTTTGCTTAAACATCATTCACATTAGTCAGATGCATACCTCCAAAACTCGTGTCAGAATTGCCAACTGAATTTGCGATACAATTGTGTGACCATTACGATATCAGATGCACATGACTTTCTGATTAGAAATTACATGTTCTAGACGTTGCAACAAATTAGAAATTAGATGTTCTAATTTCTTGCAACATCATTTTTTCTGTATGAATACAGTTTTCCAAGAGTAATAAATTAGATCAAGATTTCAGTTTTATTTATCTCATTCCCAGGGCCGGATTATGATATTTGGGGCTAATGAGATTATGCGCCCCTTTCAGAAAAGCCACCCTCTAACTAGCCCGCACATGTCTTGAATATTTTTTACTCTTGATATATTTAGCAACATTTATATAGCTTGAAGTTAATTTATTGCAAATAATTTAAATAAACTGGAATAAAAATTTTTGTTTGTCAATAAAATGATTTTTGTGATGTACCACTATTTTACTACTTATTGCAAACCAAATTGCTCATATTTCAACACAACCCTAATAAAAAACAGATTTTTTTGCCAAATATTACCTAGGCTTGGGGGCCATAAGCTGCAGCCTATACTAGCCTATAGGATAATCCAGCCCTGCTCATTCCACTGTTCTATATAATATACAATATTTCATTAAGAACACTAATCAACTGCATTAAGGGAGACGAAAGATCAGGTCACCGGGGGCATGAGCTGTGTGATGTGAATTGTGGATGTAAAGGTGCCAAATTTTTTCGCACAGTTTGGCTAGTAAGGAGTGACGGCTCGTAGCTAAAATTAGTGGTGGTGCTGGTTCACAAAATTTTTAGCCATTGTTTTAATACTGTGTAAAACGAAACAAGTATATGTAATTTTAGTGTTGTAATTTGCAACAAAAATTTATATATAAACTTGATAAAATCTTAAAAAAAATTTTGTTAACGAATAGTCTAAATTGTTCTAGGTTTAATTCTAATTCTAATAGCCTAAATCTAATTCTACACTTTATCACATTCAAGAATATGCCGGGACATGGCTTTTGGGCACGTGACAACAGACAACACACACTGTATGAGCGATAGTGCTCTCTCTACCTAGAGTGCAGCATCTTACCACAGACATGTGTGCTTGGCCTGTGTAAAGGAAATGTAAAGGAACAATTAAACAAAAAAGACTCGCTATATTGAATAGTGTCGATAATATTGAGTGAAAATAGTGGGTCCTACAGTTCTGCCGTGCCTATACTCGAGCCGCCACTGCTAATAAGACATTAATAATTAATTTGTTTAATTGAATGACACTAATGGCTCAAAGCCTGAAACCGAAACCTATATAGTACCCACAGTGGCATCTGGAAATATCAGTGTAAGAGCCTTTCAGACAATTTCTCAGTGCATACACAGTTTTTTCTTTTGACGCTGTCTTTCTTTTTTGCAGCTCATCTACGGAAGATGTCGAGCAGTCCGCACATGAAAATGGTGATAGATACGGACGCCGGGTGCGACGATGCACACGCACTAATGATGGTGCTAGCAAAGCCAGCTATTGAAGTGCTAGGCATCACTACCGTTGGTGGCAACTGCAGAGTAGATTTAGTCTGCAGAAATGTACTGCGTGTGTTGAGGACATGCTCAAGGTTAGATGTGAGTGCACTTTTATGTCAAGGGTGTTTAGCTGAGTAGCAAGTGAAGATGGTCCTTAGGATTTCTCCTTTTGGTGATCTCACTTTTTGAAACTGCATCGTCAACTGACAGTAGAGTGCTTCAGTGGGTTGATGGTTTGACCGTCGATGCTTTTTTCAACAGTTTAAGCACTTTGAGCAGCTTTTTTCAGACATGGTAACAAAAAAATTATATTTGAAGCAGAGTTTTCACTTTTTAAGCTTTTTGAAGACACAATCTATATGTCATATTTGTTAAAGATCCACATAGGTTGTAAAAAATAGATGTATAAACTAAATTTATGAGTGATTTTAGAGATGTAATTGTGTAGATATTATATATCTGGTATTAGACTAAGAGGTTTGTGATTAATCATGTCTTAATACCAAAAGTGGACAAAAGTGGCCCATGAATGGAGTGGTGGATGTTGGGTTTGGAGTGCACTTCGTACGTTATTCTCTGCACTTTATTTTGTAGATACCAGTCTACAAAGGGTCACAATTTTCTATCCTTGGAAAATCTCCCGAAGTGTCAGTATATCACTGTCCGGACGGCTTCGGAGACGTGCCAGAATTTCAACCAGATGCAGACAAGAATCCTCCTGACATGTCACTTGTGCAGAGTGAACATGCCGTGCAAGCCCTCTTGAGGTTGTCGCAGTGGCATCGGGGGAATCTAACCCTAGTGGCTCTAGGACCACTTACGAATATTGCTCTTGCTCAGCGATTAGACCCTGAATTTGGTTCGAGGTTGCGCAACTGTTACATTATGGGTGGCAATACTGAAGGTACATGTAATAGATAAATGATACCTAAACAAGTCGAGGGATGTTCTTGGGTTACTAGCATTTGATGTGCAAAAATCAGTGGTGGACTGAAGGTGCTTAATAAGCCTTTTCACAATTCCAGCGAAAGATGATGATCTTGAAAAAGTCAAAGGTTAAGTGAACCACACAACACATTTGTTTACACTTTACAACATTTTGCCCAATGTTATTGTATTAGTGACAATTTTAACGGCTAGCCAGAATCTTACCTAGTTCATTTTTTCTTGTTCCCAAGCAAGATCCTGTTAGTAAATCACTTTACATTGCACAGACTAATGCGTGAAGAAGTAAAGTCCCGTGAACAACAAAGAAGTGGCGTTGCAACTGAGGCAACTGTAGTAACTGCTTATCAAAAATGTGAAAGAGTTTATTGGCTCTGTATAAAATGAAGATTAAGTTTGTATCTTTTTCTTTTTCATTACCTTTAAGAGTAAGATAGATTGAAAGCATTTTAATCCACTTGGATCAACTGAATAATTTGAAAGGCTTTAAGGTTTTAGTTTGGAACTAAATTCTGTTTTGTTTTAATATGAAGCCTCGAAGTAAGAATTCTGCTAGCAAATGGGATATGCGGTTAGAATGCTTTGTGTTTCAATTTCTGTTTTTCTGCTTTAAAATTGCAATTTATTATTTTTTTGCTTAGTTGATTATGGATTTTATCTTTGTTTGTTTTTTTCGTTTTTGATTGGAACAGGAAAAGGTCCTCGAAAAATTCACCATTGAATATGCCAAACCTCTATTTACACAGATTTTTAAGGAATGCTAATTTTAATACTTTCTGTGAATGTTACAACTCATTAGACTATAAAAATGTTAGGTTTCCGCATCCAGGAAATGATCTTGGAGCCTTCTGCTTCTTAGCCAAATGTTTTATCCATTATCCCACATTTTTGCAGACCAGCTTTTCAAATTTAATGGTTAAACTGCCCGGTAAGCTATTCATCAACAGTGAGGTGTAATAGTAGTTAACATATGTAGATTAGAATCGGAAGCCCTGAGCTCAATAAGCCTTTTCACCGTTGCAGGGATTGATGATGATCATGAAAAGATCCAAGGTTAAGTGAACCTAACAACGTTATTTGAACCAAACAGTGTATTTGTTTACACATTTGAGAATGCCTCAAAGCCCATGCTTTTGTATTAGTAACAATTTTTTTTCATTAATTTTTGCTTCACTTATTTCATTTTACGTGGATTGCTGCTGGTATCTTGCTAGCTGTTTTCGGATTAGAATAACGTATTAGTTTAAAACTATACACATGTAGTATTATAATAAAAATAACTACGTGTATCACCTACACGTAGTTTGCTGCTTAAGGTCACGTAATAGTTTTAGTTAAGTAAGATACGTCGGGTTCAGTTAACCTTTGACCTACAGCCAATGCCCGTGCGCATAGCGAAACTGTGAAACGGCTTATTGATGGGCTGAGGAAGTTCAGAGTTTCTTCTACCAATTTAATGACTGACTTTCAAGTGCTGATGAAACCCATTCCTACGTAAGATACCAAACTTAGACGGATCATTATTTATTACAGGACAGGGAAATATAACAACCTCGGCCGAGTTCAATTTTCACCATGACCCTGAAGCCGCCCAGATTGTCCTAAATGAATTGACCTGCCCAATAACACAAATCGGCTGGGAAGTGACACTGCGCAATCAGATTTCATGGGTATGGTTATATTTTCTTGTTAGTAAATACACACAGTAGAACTGGTCTTTGTTCTGAATTTAATAGAACAGTAGGATTGATCTCTAGACAGTTTTTTGGAGCAGTGTATGTCGAAAAAATTTAAAGAGCCGACAAGTTTATGTGGCTATGTATGCATTTAATGAATTAAATCTGAAATCAGCTAAGACAGTTTTGAAGGATTATAGTAGTAGCAGCTAGTAAACCATCCCCACTGAAATGAGCTTTTTTGTAGAGTTGTGCCTAAACAGCGTACACAGGGCTACCTGAAGATTTACATGCTTTTTCTCTACTGCAAAATGGGTTAACAGTCTTAGACATACCAGCACAGCTCGAGGATACCACTGTGTGAAAGTGCTTTAATTTGTTTTAAAGCACAAGAAAACACTTCATAAATAAAGCTTGAAAAATTTGTCTTGAAATTTTGTAACGCCTACATGCTGTCTTATTGCACACAGAGCTTGCATTAGCAGTAATGTTGTTTAAAATTTATAAAACCTTAAATTTTTCTTTAAGGTATATTTCATTTTATAAAACATCTATATATTAAACAGGATGTGTTTGATGGAATATGTGCAGCTGAGACGCCGCAAGCAAAGCTGTTACGCTCAATACACCATCATGCCGAGAACTTTTGTAGAGGACGAGACTGGGGTTTCATTCCGTGCGACCAATCAGCAATGGCAGTCGCGTTGGACGAGAGTGTAGCTACGGACTATCATGATGAATACGCCACGGTCGAACTGGATGGAAAATACACACGCGGGCAAATGGTGATCGATTTCGTTAAAGTGTTGAAGAAGAAAAAGAACTGCAAGATGGTGACAAAACTTGATGCAGAAAAACTGAAACATATGATGAAACATGCTGTAGTAAAACAATCATAAGTAGCATGAAAGTAGTGTGTTAAGTGCAACAACTGTTTAGAAGGCGTCTCATATTGAGATTACAACTAGCTTGTTCTAGATTCCTATGCTTATAGTAAATACTATGGAAATTGTAACTTGTGGGGACATTGGCGGGATTTGGTGTTAAATCGCACCTGTTGTAGGAGAACAATACTTAGCTAGTTCAATTATGGACCTTGAGATGAGCATTGCTACAGCTCAATTAACAATGAAAACTAACACTAGAAATAGGTAGAAATTTAATAATTGAAATACTGTAGTGTATTCGCCTTTAGCAAGCAAGCAATCAATCAAAATATTTAAAGAAATGCTGTGATTTAAAAAAAACAGATAAATTTACATATCTCGCTATCCAAAATCAGTTTCAGTTACTAGAAATCTTCGTAAAACTACTAACGTGCAGAAAACGCACAATATTTCTGATTTTCAGTAACTAGATTATGACTGTGAATGTAAGAAAATTTCCTGAGGGAGCTTACAAGCAACAGTCCTCAAAGTACGTTTTCAGGAGGAAACGGCAGATTTGTCAGCATGGATTGGTCGTACATGTACTTGTTAAATTCTTGAAGTACTTTATGGTTTTTATACATTCAGTTCAGTACATGGTTGCAGTGGTTGATGGGAAAAAACTAATGCATGCATCTGCTTTGCCCATGTAATAGAGAATCAATTTTCAAACAATACATGGAGCAACCTATTTTACTATATTGACTAGCCTGCTGTTTTCGTCAAGAAATGTCTGCGTGTAACGTTGTTGATCATTAATAATTATTGATAATGGTCTATCTAAAGTTAATATCTTACTTACTTTACCTGTTAATTTAGCCAAGTGGGTAATTTGTATGTGTATGTTTTTCTTGCTCCTTTCTCTAGTTTCTGCTGATTTGATAGTCTGCAAAATTGTATGCATTTTTTTAGCTTAATGAATTATTAGTTTTTATTTCCATAAGTACTCAGGGAGGCCTTGTAAGGACGACAAGCTGTTGTATCCAGTGACAATACATAAAATGTAACTTCATCTTTCATTTTGTTGCCCTGATTAGAAAAATCATATTGATATTTTTGTGTCATATTTCTAGGACATTCTTATATTACTATAATCATTGTAACATTCTTAATTGAACTAAATGTACACATCAGACTGTAGGTCATTATTATTGGGTTGACTTTTTCGTAGTGATTGTACTGCCATCAGCCGATTTGCCATAAGTGCCATTTGTGGTCATTGTCAGGGCTGTATTATCATATAGGCTGCAACTTAGGGCTGTTACCTCAAGCTTTGGTAACATTTGGTAAATCTGTTCTTTTTCCTATGGTTGTGTTAATTTGTTTTGCAATAAATAGTAAAATAGTGTTATTTCTTAAAGAATATTTTTATTGATAAGCAAAACATTTCTATTATAGTTTATTGAAATTATTTGCAATAAGTTTACTTCAAGCTATGTAAATGTTGTTAAATATATCACGAATAAAAATATTCTAGACGTGCAGGCGAGTTTTTGGGTGGCTTCGTCTGAGAGGGGCCCATAATTTCATTAGTCTAGGGTACCAATATCATGATCCTGTCCTGCATATTGTGCTGATTTTGACTTTCAGTCTTCTGCTTGTAGCTTTTCAATGCAAATCAAATTCAGTTTGTAACAATGAAGACAGCATTGCAGTTGCAGTACGTTATGAATAATCTATGTATCATGTATACAATGGAATGTAGTGCACAGTATATCATATCTTATTTTTTTACTTATCCATGTGTAGCAAATGTCAATTTTAATACTGTAATAATTTTTATATTTTACTTGAGAAATAAACACATCTATTCATTATACTGTAAACTTATGATGTAAATGCTTGTTAGTTCTTTAAATAAAAAAATACCTCGCTACCCCTATTCTGTTATCATCTTGAGGTCGGCGGCTTAATTGCGTCCTATAAACTGGAATAAAATGGAATGCATAACAAAGTGACATCTTTTGACAAGAAAGAGAAAGTATTGTAAGCTGCCGTCTTTTACATAGTTATTTTTTGACCAGAACACACATGATAAACAGCAAGGAAAACTGGGAAAATTCATACTCAACGCTACCATACTACCTCTAATCATTGTCTCATTCATGGAGAACGTAAATGCAACCAAACGAGCTAGGACAGTTTTACCACTTCAGTGTATTCATATGCATCCTTCATAAAGAGACAGATTGCAGTCCAGCCACAACCATCAACATGAAGTAGGTTCTGCCATCGAGTTCTGCATCCAAACCTGTAGAGTGCTGTGTTACGTATAAAAAATGTAATAAGGGTTACATTCTTAAAAGTCAGAAAAGTTGTTCAATTTAATTACTTTCCCAGCACTGAAATATCATTCTTTCAAATCTACAGCTGCTAATATTTGTCAAATGGTTACAAGAAGAGTTAAAGTTCAATATTAATTTGGCTAAAGTAATCCCACATACTTAATTCTTATACAGTGTGTTATTTTCAATGCTCAATTCGTTTTGAAATTTTGCAAAAGTACTGCATGTTTACTTTTAGGATACTAAATGGTATTAACATGCTTTAGAAAGCCAAGAATGCTTTATGTGGTGGAAAACGCCTGTTATAATTTCTCAGGCTACCATATAAGCTTTTACTACAAAATAATGCTAAAAACTAGCCCATCTAAACATGTAAATTAGTATTTTTATATTTGGGGCGTTATATAAATTTTACGTAATAATAATAATAATAGTAGTAGTAGTAGTAGTAATCTGCGTACGAATCAGTTTTCATAGGATACTACCAATAATCATGAAGATGTATTAAATAAATGTGGTACCGCAGCTGGTAAAAACAAACAGCACCTAGACAAGTAATTACGAATTTTGGTTTAAGACAAATTGAAGTTCCAGTGTTACACAGTTGTAATTGATGTATGCTGTTATAGTGTTGGTTGCAACCGTCACAGAAAGCGCACTTGCCTTTGCCTTAAGGATCAAATTTATTGTTCAGAATTTTGTTATTAATAACGGGGCTTTGAAAGATTAAATCTTAGTATAGCTCAGCCATTAAGTGTTCCAGTGTTTCTTCAAAACTTCAGTCGTTAATTTCAAAAGCTCAGTTTGCTTCCACATTTGGCCATTAATTTCAATTTCTTCTGCTAAAATACTACACACATTGTATGTTTTTGACAAAATACCAAAACAGCATAACCAACGCATTTTATAAAACTACTGTATATTACATGTGTACATTTCATCTACACGTCACAAGAGCAACGACTTCGCTAACAAAACAACAACATCTCTCAACCTCACATAACACAGTAGAATCGTAAGAAAAAGTGCCCACATCAATCATAATCAGAAATGAAAATTTCATTTAGAAAAATCAACTAAACGATACAAATGTCCACTATAGAACAAGTTTATGACACGAAATTATTCCACTACTGTGAGATTCTCCAATAATACCATGCATGAAACTAAATTTATGAGTCGAGTGAGTGAGGCTAATAAATACATTCGTGCAAGAACAAAGTAGCATGGTAAATTTAGATTCATTATCACAAAAAGAACAAATCAACAATTGAGGACACGAAGCTTATAAAAAATCTAGACTGCTTACTGCTAATATTCCGCATTTGCATTGCAAGTTACTCTTAATAACACAAACTTTTACATTGTACATTTCCAGTTTTACAATGGCATATTATGTGCAAAGCTATTTTCCTATTACTACATCGACATACATACAAACTGCAAAATGCTCATAAATACAAAAATATAATATATACAGCTGTATGATAGGTGTATGAATAACACTATTTTACATGTTAGAGCGCATGTGCACAGTCTGCAGCCACAAATTTTGATACATAACTAGTCTACATTACTCTATAATGCAAGAAACGAAACCTACATAATTCATTATGTTTCCTTAATTAATTAAATCATGTAAATTAATGAAAATAAACAAAAACATTTTTAATACAATGCATTCTTGGGCAGCCCTAAAAACCGTTTAGGGACATAGACTTGTCAGAATTTTCACGTTTTTTAAATTTCCTATTCTCTTACCACATTGTGATCAATTCGCCATCTCAAATTTCCAAAAATAATCATAAGTTTATAACCTAACAAATTTACTAAGTTTTTCAAAAACTTGAGACACTAGGCACAAAAGAAGGTTAGTGACAGTCTGAACAATCAAGTAATTGGTCACCTGATCATTGTTTTTTAAACACACAGATGTACATAACAATGACAAAAAAACAGCAACACAAACAATATGTTTTCTGGTAGGGAGAAACAAGCAGGCAGTTCTGTAGCAAGTTATTATGGTTAAGGAATACAGAAACAAGTTGGATTCCCCTCCCTCTCCTCTTCTCTCTCTCTCTTTCGCCCCTCCCCTCTCTCTCTCTTTCTCTCTGTTTACCAAGTATAATAACTTAGTTACAACTCTTAAACCACAGTCAAAGTTGACGCTAAACGGTGACAAGCATTTTACGATATTTCACAACAAATGCAAGGCAACAAAAAATGTGATTTTTTTGTGTGGAACACTGCATAATCATACAAGATGCGTAGATAACCATAAAAGCACCTCACCTTTCTATCTTATTTTCTTGCCCCTGCTACAAGAAAGGGAATTTTTTGCCAGTTTCATTAAAGTTTCTAAATTTAAGTGTATAAACGTCAACATTTTATCACTTTACTGGTACTGCATTTTTAACAGAAAAATGAAAACAAAAGCATGACAATAAATATTATTCTTACACAATAATACACTACAGCATAGAAAAATATAAGGTAGCTCATCAAGCATTGCATTGGTCAACTTCTCATGTTATCTATCACCCTGTGCTAGTGAGGTCGGCTCACCATGGAGTCAGAGTTGTGCCTCACACGAGTAGTTGGAGGCGCAACCAAGTTTTTCTTCGGAACTCCGTGTAACAAGTCTTGAATGTGCTGCATTATGAGATCAATGGCCACCAGATTCTCTGCGCCTCTGGGTATTATCACATCAGCATATTTTTTTGTCTGCATAAAACAATGTGACTAATAAATATACAATTTTTGGCTCAAGTTTACAATTCCCCACAGACAAGAAATTAGTCCATGAAGCAGATTAGGGTTGGGGTTAGGATATGGGTAGGATAGGTTTAAATTGTGTGGGAAATTGTAAATTCCTTCCCAATTTTTTGATTGGAGAGCTCTGTAGTTTACAATCATGGAATTATGTACTATACACCGGTAAAGGAAAATAAACCGGGATATTTTACGATACTAAATTTTTCCACGACCACTTTACCAACATAATAGCCTAATCCAATAAAGCCACAAGAACCAGGCTAAATTAAAAAGCCTGAAACATTTTTGCACCTCCACTGGGCCTCGAACCCAGAAGTTATTAAAAGTGCTATACTGCACTTGCAGAAATGTTTTAAATGTTGGAAGTCCGATTATTACTCAACGAATAGTGTCCAGGTCACCTTCCTTGCACTTGTTCTAGTTGTTCGTTAGATGAGGAATAAGGTGTTTTGGCTGACTTCCATTGATCTTTACAATATTTTGAGCTGGGAGTTAGTGGGAAAAATGCACCAGATAAGTATTCCTGAGCAATGGAAGATCAAGTAAAAACAATTTCTTAGGGAAAATACCCCTAGAAATTTATACAGCTATTAAATGCAACTCAAACTGTGCTTACCGGAAGGCAGAATTCTTCAAAAGCCGGTTTCACAAAGTTTATGTACTGACTGAGAACGTAATCAAGATCACGATGCATTTCTAGAATGTCTTTTCTCACTAATGCAAAGAATGATGAATTTATTACAAATCTTTATGTAAATGAAAATTTAATCCATATGCACATTGCAATGATTAGTCACAAGTGAGTATAGAGTTACTGTAAATAAAATATAATACATTATTATTCGTTAAAGGGGAAGAAAATGGAATTTTAAAGTTATATTTCCATACAAAGTTATATTACTTAGCATTATGCTTACCTGCTTGAAAGATTTATGTAATTCGAAAAGAAAATTCTTAATGATTTAGAATATTCATGCCACCTGTAAAATGGCACTGCATCCCCATCCCAAGTGTGCACCACTGATTCATCACAAAACACATTATTGATCTTACTGACAATACAAAGTAACTTAAACTTTTGCTTAGCTAGCACAGAGTGTGCCACGAATGCCATGATTATTTCTTCAAACTTCACACAATATTACCTTAACTTGTTTCAAAGATTTACAATCAAAAAAGCTGCGTCTAGCAGTCACAGGGGGAAATTAAAATTTACAGGTTTTATAGTGTTACGCAAGCCCTGTATACAATAAGACAGTACGTAAGTAATATAAAATTTCGAGACGAATTTTTTAAGCTTTACATGTAAAGAGTGTTTTCTTGTGCTTTAAAGTACACTGTCACCAAGCATAGTAGGATAAAAAGTGAGGACCTAGGATGGTCATCTAAGCAAAGTAATTTTATTCCATCAGTCCATTGCTAGCACATGATCTATTAAACAAGCTTTAGACAAATGGCTGTTTAGTTTAGTTACATTGCTAAGAATCTGTTCAGTCATACATAGTTAACCGAACTTAATTTAATGAGATCCTTTCAAAGCATAGTTAAATGGCCGTAACAATTAACTAGGTGTTAGTGGATACACCATTTGGTCAACCAAGTAAAATAACTTTTGAGCTTCAGCCCATTTTTCTCTCTATTCAAGACCCATCGATTCTTGAACCCATTGCTATGATTCAGCGATACAGTTAAAAATTTGTCACATTCATATTAAAACTCTGCAAACTCATATTAAACGTAGTAACTAAAGACGCAAAACATGGTGATCTTTACGGCAATACACACATTTGAAGTTCGCCAGAAATAATAAGTTATTTAATTTATGAGTGTCCTTTGTGTAAAAATAACTATATATTCTTTGTGTAATCATAATAATGTGTTAAAAAACTTCAATGTGTGTTGGGGTTACATAGACCTTTAATCAAGTAGGTGAAATGTCAAAAAAGAAATAGATTTCTCAGGAAAGAATGCTGGAAAAGTACTTGAGCAAGTATTTAGTACAGAAATCTTCTATGATAAATGAAAGTTAGGGTAAGCTGTTCCAGAAGAGGAGATACAATAGAAACACATTTCGGTCTGTAAACTATCAACACCTGCAATTAGTACCTCTTCTTTCTAGTCGAGTATCAGGATCAGTGTCAACAAACAGTTTCATGTTAAACATGTCTCGCATCCGCTTGTCATAAAATGCCAGGATACCCTCAAAAAGTACAACATGAACGTCAGATGGATGGATGATACGGCATTCTGGTAGCCTAGACAAATGTGCAAAATATAGTGGATCACGAATACCAAACAGATACATATTCACCAAACGTGTTATACAACTGTTATTCTTAGAGGAAAACTAAACCCAATATTAAACTATAGCTCAAAACATTCTACCCTCTAAGATATTGAAAGGAAACACACCATTTTGTATATCTAAATGAAAGAATAACTAAAGTGAATTATTATCACAGAAATGCAATTTCGCAATTGCGTGGCTAGTTCTTTGCTGTTACATGCATTTTGCCATTCACTAGTTATATTGGCTTACACCTTAGAAACAACGAGTTGCACAAAAAAACAGGTGTTGTACTTCTCTGTTCAGAGGTGTTTGATTATGACGTAGTGCATACGTTCAAGAGCTCATGTGTGAGCACAGCAGTAAACTTGAAATTTTAATTTAATTTTTTGGAGTTTTTGTATATCACAGCGAATGTTGTACACTAGCACTGTACTCTGTACTTCGATTTTCACTTTTGCAAATACGTGCAACACACTCAAGGAATGCCTGTGCCATTGAAAATTATATTCAGTTTAATGGCATCTCTAGTTAGGCACGTCTGCCGTTAACTAAGGTTTTAACTTATTATCTGCTCATCAGAAATGTTTTGACATTCTTACAGGTGTTAAGACATATACTTTTTCCTGTATTTCAAAATGGTGTATGATATGAAAATCATCCTGTTTTCCTTTAATTATTTGTTTGTGAATTACATGTTATATCACTTCCATCTGTAAGAAAAAGCAAATGACACGTCATTTATAGGAAATTTAGTATTTGCAATAACAGAGTGTGAGAGACTGCACGTATAAGTAAATACCAAGTCTGTTTTATATACTAGCCTAAATGCCTAGAATCCATGACACAAAAAATAATTTTATAGCTTAGAATTTTTAGACTAGCATGCAAGTACATTGTTTAGCATACTACAAGAGTATTAGCTGCACTGTAATAGTATTTTATAGTAATTGCACAATAATTTTGCATTTAACATTTGCAATATGCAATTTCAAAGGCATCTAACATGTGCTAAACATACGGCTCATTATGCATATAGGCTCAGCCAGGGATAGAATGATTAATCAAGTAATGTTCCCGATCAATCATACCACACCATAAAACACTTGCTCACAGGATAAAAAATGCTACATGTTACCTGGAATTTGTTCGGAAATCATATTCAGGCACCTTGGCGATTTTTCTTGATTTAATGTCCATCAATGTTTGGTACATTAGATGAAAATCCAAAGCTCCTATAATAAGGATTTGTAAGAAATTAAGATGATAATGAATGGTGCCACCAGGCAGCAAAAGAATAAAACAGTTGGTTTGATAAGCTCTTGCAGATCAGTAGTGGACAGCTGAATGAAGACATTAGCGCAATACTATTCGCTCTCAAGGTTACCAAATGTGCAAAAATTTATTTACAGGCACTGTTAACGATGAAAAGAGTTATATTATTCCTTTTTATGTAGAAGTGGTGTTAGTTTTTATAAGCAGCTGAGCTAGTAGGTTTTCAACACAAAATTTTTTATCAACAAAGACATAATTAAACATTTCTAGTAAAAGTGAGAATGGCAAACTGTTCTTTAAATTCTGTCAGTAGGGGCACTTTTTTTAGTGTTGACTGATAACTTGTAATGCCGCGCAAAAAGTAAATGGAGACTTGCAAAATGCAAATGATATCTACGAATAAAAATTTTGCTCAAGCTTTCATTGCATAATTATCTAAGGCTATGTACCTGGATGATCGAAATTATGCTGTCCTTTTAGTGCTTTTGCATGATCCTCCTTGCTCACATTTTTATAGAATGATTCTTGTCCGATGATTACGACTCTATCACCTTGGTCCTCACCAAGTTTTTCCATTATCTGTTCACATACTGTCGTCTGTAGAACAAAAATCATAACAGAACATTCACAAGGATAGATATTTCAGCTTTACTACATTGATTAGTACCCAATGCATCACACACGGGCTAGCAGTCATGAGCAATTACTGTGCTTAGTAGGACTGTCCTCCTTGCGGAACAGCTGAATAGTTACAATGTGCTTGGTTACAAAGTGATGCAGTGGCAGACCTGAGTAGTAAACAGATGGATAGGTCAGCTGATATGTGATCATAATTTGTGCCATGATAAAATGCTGTTACATAATTTTCAAATGCATATATTGAGAGCTGTTGCAGTGTTGTGTATCATAAAACTTTTGATCGTATCATAAAACTGCTGAGTTGTAAATTAACAGGAACGACTTTAGAATCTGTCTTGAGAAAGAATGGTTTTCGTTCATTTTGGTGAACATATCTGAAGACAGAATAATTTGTTCACTAGTCCAAAACAAGTTATAGCAACAACGTTATAGTTAATTTTATAGCAAAATTTAGAGGCAGCACTATATACTTTTTCACTGTCTCTTTTCTCTCTTATCTGCCTTCCTTTTTTTGAATGCCACACGTTTTTATACCAGTTACTACGTATGAGCAGAGTTTGAGCATAACACAAGTTTGGCACAAATGAGGAAGTGACAATTGGAGAGTCGTAGAGAGAAAATAGAAGCATATGCACTAAACAAAATATTAGGCCTATGCCAAAGTACACCCTACCGGGGTTTATTAATAGAAACACGAACATGGCCTATGGAAAAATGAACACCGTACAAAAAACGAATGTGACACTTTAATTTGCCTCATTCTCATGAATAGCCGTCTAGCAAAATTAATACTGAAGGAGCAAATTATAAGAGAATATCCAAAATGTTGGTATGAAGAATTAGTGAAAATAGGGAAAGAAAATGAAGTTAATATAGATAAAAACAAAGTAATAAATTTAAAACAATCAACATGGCAAAAACAAGTAAAGAAAGCTATACAAATAAAGGTGAGTAAGCAATACCAACAAGCAATAACAAATAAAACAAAATTAAGGTTCTTATTGTAGGGCGCGGAATACGCCACTAGCCGAAGTAGGCCACTTCCGCTAAAGTGCATGTGCTAAATTTGCAGTGTCAGCAGTGCATGGACAGCCCAAGTAGGGCTCTGTCAAGAATTATGCCATAATAAAACATAAAATTAAATTTGTTTTAGAAAAAAGTGGCTTTATAATAATGATGGATAGTCCTTGACAATTTACAAATGTATTTTTACAATAATATCATCATTATTATTAGCTCCCTTAATATCAACTTAACATTAAACTAAGTATCTAATGCTTTAAAGAGAGAAACTATGTAAGGCACATAGCTCGCAGGCCCATTTACTTAATAGAAAACAATTATTTATCCAAAAGGTAGTGAAACGGATCACCTGTCTGTGAAGCGAGACAAAATAAAAAATGATATACTTTAAATAAATGTTGGAATCGCCTAAAAAGCGGCTTATTTCACTTCGAAGAGATTGACATCGAAGCCAAATTTAATATTGGCCGTTCTACTAGCTCAGAATAAGATTATTTTACTTTATCAGATGTACAATAAATTATTCAACGTGTATTGACGTTTTCAATTATTATTATTAAATAAACAAGGACAACAGGCGCTGCCAGTATGGTTAACGACTCAATTCGTGACCTGTCTCTAGTGTCCTACTTGGCCAGCCCATGTACGATGGGTCCTACTTTGGCTAGCCCATGTGTGCCAATTGTTCTACTTCAGCTAGTGTACTACTCCCCGCTCCCAACACTTATCATTAATTAGCCCTGAAAAAGGAAAATATATTTCCAACTGGAGCTTACGGGATGTTAATGCTATAATGAATGTGCAATTAAATGTGATAGAAGTAAAACCAAACTATAACTAGAATAAGTATGTTAATAACCTAGAATGCCAATTATGAATTGTAGAACAAGATACAATAGAGCATCTGTTTGAATGTGTCAAATTAACTAAAATAAGAAAGTAGAATGTAACAAGCAGGGATGTATACAGCTTAAACAGTGAAGTATTGAACCAAGCCAGCACTTCAAACCAGCAGTGGCATATCGAAATGATACGGGAGTAGAATGTTTGGAAGATGTAGAAGAATAGCAACGAATTTGAACTACAAACCAAAACATGAAAAAAATCAGTGAAGTGTGACTTCGCAGGGACGTTCAACAGGAACGAAGAGGGTCCACAATAAGCACTGGGAGTGATTCCATGTTGATTGTTGTAGCGAGGACCAAAACTTAACCATTGACAGTATCAAAGTTTACCTTTCCTGAAGCGGTACCACCAGCTACTCCAATAAAGAAAGGTTTATTTTCTCCAATTTCGCAATCAAGCCCATTAAGAAGAAAAACCACATTTTTCTCGTTCGCGGCCATTTCGCACACGTGACGTGTCTTTCAAGGAAAGTAAGTCACAAATTTGCACAAAAATAAAGTAAAACAAATGTAAATTTGTGAGACTAATTAGTTAACCATATTTATAATTTTTTAAAGAAAACAAACGTGCTTCGCTATTTCTTCTAAAAATGTGTTAAACTTTTTCTCACTTTTAAACAAACTTGTTTTTCTGTTTTGAGAGACGGTGGTAAAAATTCGGAGGCTTATTTTCACTTTGCCAACATGTCAGCTGCCATGCTAATGTAATTTTCACATGAATTTACGAAATTGTCAAGGATATTGGTATATCAGGTGGATAAGTGGCACAAACCTATTCTTTTTATTGTTTGCCTTCTTGCTAGCAATGGCGCATAATAAGTATAGTGCGACAGAAGAATTAAAGAACCTTGTTTATGTTAATCATACTGAGAATTTTGTAAGGTAGATTTCGAGGATTAAATGTAACATGCAAATTTCAAAAGTTTGATGTTAAGTACAGATACAGTAAAACCATGTAATTAACACACATTCGCATCTCACATCAGTAAGCGAGAAGAATTCCCGAGTTTCCTTGAATCTAGGTCATCTCGTTTGCATTTCACATCATTGAAATTCACAAACATCGTAAGTCTGTTTATTCATTGTGTGGTAGCTACTTCTTTACTTCATACCGGTATCATAACATATGATGTTCTAGATATAAATAAATTGCTTAACTATTTGAATATTGTTTGTTCACCTATATTGCAGATTGGTCGAGAAACTTGTGTCAATTTTTGGTTTCTGCGATGCTTAATCATAATGACAATTTATAATGGGTAACGAGTACAGCATTTCTGAAGATTGTGAGCTATTTGAACCATACAAAACGCCAAATTCTAATTTCTGGACACTATATCCAGCTGTTCAGAAGAAAGACGGATCTCGGGTGTCGGTTTTTATACGACAAAAATTAGACGAGGAGGAAGAGGAGCATCATCGAGCAAATTTTGCAGAAAATGCAGCAAAAGTAAGCTGAGACCATTTAAAATTTTTTTGGTGTAATGTACCTTATATCACACAGGTTTTGTCTTATAATTTTGTGTTCACTGTTTAATGTGATACTGTATTAGAATATATCACTCTCTATGGTTAGTAAATACACTAGTAAAAATACTAGGCAGCCCGGACAAATCATTTACATTTACTGACTTGTAGAAAAAAGGGCTGCAAGTCCATTTAAAACCTTGAATCCAGTCACTCTGACCTGTCTGACCTCTCTGCCAGTTCAAAGGCAAATTTGAACCTAAGCTTGTCAAACTTGAACATGAAAAAAAGAGGATGGAAGCAGAAAACATTGAAGCACACTAAGTTTGTTTCTATAGCTTAAAGTATGCGTCATAGTAAGAACTGCAAAGGCTACAAGAGCTTTATATGTTAGGTTTACGCTTGTGCTCCATTTTTCATAATTAACTCTATGCTCTTATTTGCTCGATGATGTTGCGCTTATGAAGTTACAAGGAATAAAAGTTTAATGTTGTTCACCATCGCTGCATAGGTGGCAATAGAGCAACAGCCAACTGATTAAATGTTCTGTCAGTAGTAGCAAGAGCTGCAAGAGGAAACCACTAGGCAGATGACTAAAAGTTTAGCTTTCTTAAATTCTTGGGTTCATTGCAGCTGATGAGTAGGTGACAGATTCAAAGCGTGATAAACCTGCTTAACGGTAGCTTCTGCATGCATCGTAGTGTACAAAAACAAGGTAAAGTTGGCATAAATGTAGGAAAAGCTCTTTGGTCACGCACAATAGTTCTATTTTAAAGATGTGAAGCAAAAATATTGAGTCAATTGTGCAGAGTTATTTCAGCCAATTGCTGATAGTTTTTGTGTACATATGAATGGGAGCGTCCCATACCAGATGTTTTTGTGTCAATTAGACAACTAATTATACTTAACGTGAGCCTAATGGTGTGTTCAGACTAGTGAGTTTTCTTTCAGAAAGTAAACTCGCAAGTATGAACCGCCTTGTGAGTTCTGTTAGCAAGTTTTTGCAAACTCTGTGAGAATTGCTGTGAGTTCTCTCTGACAGTAAGCATGAGTTGACACTCAGCTAAACTCTAGAAAGTTCTCGCAAAGCCGTTCAAACTTGTGAGTTTACTCTCGGAGAGAATTCGCAAGAGAATGCTCACTAGTCTGAATGTGTTGTAATAAATTAATGTTTTTTGTGACATAATTATTTTTTATATTACTCGAAAATAAGGTGGTATGCAATAATCTATGCTTGCGCTTTTATCCACAATAATTATATATGGATGTACATTTAAAAGTTTCTAACTTCTTCAACATGTATTCATCATTTCTCAGCTCTTATGTTATTAATGTATGAGTCTCTGAAAACATTAGTTGCTTTCTCTCCTAAAAGAACTGCCATGTATATTAAAGCATATATATGAAAATCTGTTGCCTTATTTCAGCAACTTCGGACATTGCGTCATCCATCCATTCTCAAGTTCTTGGCATCTTGTGAAAATGTCGATGAGACTTATTTAATTACCGAGCCAGTGAAGCCATTGGAAGTCATCCTCGATGATTTATCCGGGCTTGAAACGTGCGCAGGATTGTACAATGTACTGGAAGCCTTATGTTTTCTACACGAGAGGGTAAATAGACACACTCATTTCAACATGTGAGTTGTAAGTAGCCATAGAAGCTGCGGTAAGGGTGTTCTAGAAGTGCACTGTAAGCTTGATTTCATTATGGATCTGTGTCAGCAATCCAGAAGCTTATGCAATTCTTGTATTTTAACGTTTTTCACTGATGTATAATTATTAGCTAATTATTATTAAAATTTTCAAGTTTTGACAAATTAGCTAATAATTATTTCTCCCATTTAATGCATAATCTAAGCTTTTGGCAAAAAGGTCAGTCTTAATCCTGTCGTATTGTAGGTGTCTTAACACTTGCTTCAGTCCTCATTTGCACATACATGTAAATATCAATTAATTTGCAATGCATACATAATGAGTCATTACTAGTTTGCACCAAAGCTCATGATTTCACTTTTTGTTGCACCAGTTATAACTACCTAAAGAATTTCCAGACTGCAGTGCTTCTTGTTTATAGCTGATAAAATGTACTTTCAAGTTGTAGAACTCACCATCGCTGGCCCAGCAAATGGACAAGTTTTTGTTTTTGCATCTGTGAATAAAAGTGCTATCAAATTGGGAAGTTTGGCTGACAACATTAGTCATTTTAGCTAACTTTTGCACTTAAGTAAATTTGTACAGGCACATCACTTACAGACAGTACAGGGATCAGGAATGCAAGCATTAATAGTGTTGCAGTGTATCTAAATGCTTATAAAAGTACTTCTAACTAAGTAGTAAGATAGAGAAGTAAAATGGAATTCTATTTTTACGAAAAAGAAGAACACATTTACTCGGCCACAGTGGTGGGGCAGAGGGGTTGATCCACTGAGGCACTTTGACCAGTGCACAGAAAATTAGTTTTTTTATAACTATAGAAAGACAGAAATGACACGTGTAGCTTCCTCTGCCGGAGGAAGCTGATAGTTAGTAATTTGTAATCTTTACGTAGTTTTCTTTGTTTTTAAAATTTCTGTGCAGTACACGTCTTGAGTTACCTGTGAAGTACATTTATAATCCTGTTCTTTCCTATTTTAACATTTGAAGCAGCTTCTGATTGGGCTTATGTAGTGCTCGAAGCATGAAAGGAGAATTTATTTCTTCACAAACAATTTTTTTGATCAGTTTATCTCCACAACTGCAATGCTATGCTGCTAAATTTTACATATCTAAAATCACAAGGACATTGCTATGTTCATTTTTTGTGTGTGGTGTGTGTGGGGAGGTCTTACTCTAAGATCATCCAGAGTAAATGATGTCAACGATGGCTGAGTAATAAATCGATAGACTACTGTGTTAGTGTGTAAGGTACGTTCAAGTGCCTGGGCCGAGTATATTATACCTACCTGATGTATATGTGTGTGTGGTTGTGTGTGTGTGCTTGCGTGCGTGCATGTGTGTATATATTCATGTTGAGGGCATTACTAAAATAGATTACAGTAATATTTGTTAATTTTGTGAAGTAATGTCAAGATGCGAACATTCTCTGATGTGAAGTATCACACTATGAGTGTTCATTCAGTCCAGCGTAGGATTATTTCTTTACATATTCGTATTGTAGACGACTCTTTAGTGACATCTCCCAAAAACATATCTTAAGTATAAGTCAACCCCAAAAATTTCACCTTAAAATCGCCTCCCAAAAATTCGACTTGTACATAAGTATACACAGTATTTCCATTTTCTTCTTTACCATTATCTTCTTTGTTTCTGTCTTTCCTACATTTTGCTTTTTATTCATTGTTTTTTCACTTTTGTGTTTTTGCATGTTCCCAAGATAATGGCCTGATGTTGTGCTATTTTTTTTTGTAGGGAGGCACGTCTCATAACAATGTTTGTTTGTCCTCTGTCTATGCTACGAACGATGGAAGTTGGAAACTTGCTGGAATGGACTTTGCCTGCAAGTTCAAACATGCAACGCCGACGTTCCTCGGCAAAAGCCGGTCATTTAGGGATCCGCAATGCATTCCTCCCGAAGAGAATGTGGGTATCAGTAATGGTTATCTGGTTCTAGTAACATGTAATGATTCATTTCTCAGTCGTGCAGTGATGTAGAAAGTGCTTGTGGCACAAAAAACTTCTAACCTACCCTTTTAATGTTTTGTTCATTTGTTTCCTAGGTGAAACTACAAATTGTGCTAATTTTTGCATCCCTGAGCCGTTCACTTTTTCGACATGATTGCTTAAAATTAAACAAATTTTCTTTAAAAATCATCTGAGTTTGATTTACAGTACTGCACCAGAATAAGTCTTTCTTATGCATTAGTTGATCGTAATACGGCAGTTCTTAAACATTAAGTTTGAGCATTAAAACATGCAAAGATTACAAAGAATACAGAACACAACAGGTCTCTCAATAATTAATACAGTCGGCATTAAGAGAATAATGCCACTGTTTTTCCCAAAATGTAAGCCTCGTGCCACTCTACACACCAGTAAAGTAACAACATTAGCCCTTTCTGCTAGGCTGTATCGTGCATAGTAATTAAGTCAGTTACATTGATTTCTGACTAGGCAGTTTTGTTGTAGTTTGAACACTTTTGTTAATTGCTAATGTCGGATTAGTAATTAATCACTAATAGTCATAGTCATTTAGCTCTAAAAGAATTTTGCGCCCTCTCATCCTTGCGTCCGGGGACGATTGCCCCCTGTCACCCCCTTTGCTAAGCCTCTGCAATCTTGCATTGACTGCATTTATTGCTCATTGAATTTTAGTAATGCTTGAATAGCGTAATGTATGATAGGTATTTTTCTCATGATCAATGCCTCTAATGTTACACAGCCAGAGAGACCACTATGGGTAGAGGATTTTCTGTGATTGTCTTCTATATATAGTCTCAGATGAACACTTCCAGAACCTGGATTAATTTTGTACAGGACATACAACTGCCATGATCTTTTTGCTACACTCTGCACAGCACAATTCTAACCAAGCACTTTTCATTGCATGCGGGCCGAAAGTGTGTTTTTAATAATACAGATGAAAAATAAGTCTGCACATCTACACGTAGTTTAAACAGAGATCTTGGAAACAGCAGTATATCTTGGAAATCTTGTCTGCTTTCAGGCTGGAAAAGTGGAAACGTCAGCAGAGTATGGTCATGCTAGGGACGCTTATGCATTTGGAGTTCTCTGCTCTGTGTTGATGGATCAACAGAGTGAATTATCAGATATGAGCACCACTTTTCGGAATACGATAGAAAGAGAACTTCTCAATTCCGATCTGCGATTGCGGCCGAAACTTCGTAAACTGAAGAGTGACAACTTATTCAAGTAAGTAAATGGGCGGAAAATTTTGAAAAGTTAGACAAGATAAATATTACCTCTTCAGAAGCATTTTATTTCTGATGATAAACATATACTGTTGAAAGAGCCATTTTTCTGTAATTTGTTTTTTCTTTAAATATGGTTGTTTATATATACTGAAAGAATTACTTGAAATACTTTCCCAACTAACGATATGATTAATTAATTGTGACTGTAATTGCTAGGGAGTACTAGTACAGGAGTACTAATCCAAGTCTCTTGTCCAAATCCCGAATTTTTCAGCACCTCCTTTCTTTCTCCAACTCATTACCCATGATAGGTAATAATTGGTAAAATAAATCGCAGTAGTTCACAAAAATTCTGGCAATCACAGTCATAATTAATTAATGATTACTTGAAATAATTTAGCTAGTGTGAATAAACCCACCAGCTCTCTGAAAAAAATGTCACTCGGCTATCTTAGATGTGTCATAACACTTCACTTTGAAACCATCAATTTCTCGTTTTTCTTTTCGTATGCTTGGTCAATTTCTTTCCACATCAGCTATGTTAAAGGAAGACAGGATGATTTTTTATATACTACCCCTTTTTCAAGTATTGTAAAAAGTATACATTTTAATACCAATAATACTGAAAAAGCATTTCTGACAGTTAAATAATAGTCATAATTAATTAATCTTAATTAATGGCGGGCAAGCCCAACTATTGATGACATCACAAATGAACATAATTTTCAACAGCGTAAATAATCCACGAGTGTGTTGCACGTGTTTGTGAAAGAGAAAATTGAAGTACTGTGCTTCTGTAAGAGATTCTGTGTGTTGTAATAAAACTCGGGAAGTTTTAAGATAAAAAGTCAAATTTCACGTAAGTCACTTTTGAAATAATAGTATGTTTCCTTTCAGTATTTTAAAGGGTAGATTGTTTTGACCTACAGTTTAAGATTGTGTCTGGTTTCGCTTTAACCATAGTATGAGATTAAAGCATAATCGTGTACATTTGTAATCTATTGCTGATAACAATGTGCAGTGGATGAGAGCTTGACGAGCAAGTGCGGATGGTCAGTTTCAGAACGTGACGTCATTACCACCAATTTAAAATCGCGACAATTTGTATTGCTTATAATTTTATAGTTGCTCAGAATTTTGCCACTCGACGTGAAATGTGCTCTGGTATTGTCCTATAAAAGTTTATTGTGATCTGTTTCCAAACTACTGAGCTTGAGGGTTTTTTAAATATGCTGTCACTAACTCACTGCGAAGCATTAATGGATTCAAATGTTTATACCTACGAACATGAATATAAATACAATTGCTGGTTTCATGGATGATAGTACAGCATTTCTTTATTAAAATGAAAATCCAAATTTCAACAAGAAAATAGATACTTTAAAGCCCATTCAGACTTCCATCTTCAGTGTTTAAACAATCTATTGAAATAGCAATATTCAAAGTCTAAGTTACTTAAAACTTAAATATTGCTGTTTTAAAAGCATATGTAAACAGCGAAGAAGAATAAAGTTTTTAAATTCTTTATAACAAGAACAATATTTGTTTCATAAACAACACACTTTGTTGTTAATAATAGTTTTAAATCATGATGATAACTGCTTGTGTGTAGCAGAAACATTGGATTTTTCTTATTTAATGGTGGTTTGTTTGTGAAACTGAAGAAGAATTCTGAAATGTACTTCGAAATATCTATTTTTTGTGTTGAATATAGAATTTAGTTCAATAGAAAAACGGAACAATCATACTTGAATCGATCAATTATTTATAATAACTCACTGCTTCTATTTGTGATTTTGATTCAAATTTGATTTAGTAAGACTATTAAAAACATACCTAGCATCATTTTGTAAATCATATTTACGGTGTGTTTCAAAATGATAGAACTTAAAGTTTACTTTGAAATTCTCATTCCATGATCAATTTTATCAAATTTCATAATGATCAGGCATGAAAACAGATTAAAAAGTATTAGCATTAAATTTTTGGGTGCCTCTGTAGAATATGAATAACACAATGAATATCGTGAAGTAGCTATTACATTGCCAATGCCTAAACATAAATTCTGCAGGATCTATACAATAATAGCGCAATCATGACAAAATAGCCATTAATGAATCAATAATTAAGGAATGGTTTAATAATGTTTTCTATGATTGAATGAAAGTTGACTGCGAAAAACAGTATATGTAATTGTGTTTTCCAGGAATGAATTTCTTGAAATCATCAACTTTTTGTCTCAGATAACGCTGAAGACTACTGAAGAAAAAGAGCAGTTTTTCAGGTATGCATACTTTGACAATACTTAGATGTTATAAACAACAATTGCTCTTTTTTACTTCATTTCCGAAATCCTGCTAGATTCTTATTCTAGTCTCGTATTCGTAGTAATTGTGGAGGAAACTTGCCCTCTTTGGTAAGAAGAAGCACTTGTATATGGTAACTAGGAAAAAAGCTCATATGTCACTTTCAGCATGAACTATTTGATGGCAAAAGATGTTCACGTTTTACGTTGTTCAGCTAATGTACCTGTTAAAATAAGTGTGTGTCCCTTGTAAAATCAAATATGTTTTTATACAGGACACTTGTTCCAAAGTTGCTTCAGCTTCCCGCTGAGTTGGTTGCTATGAGATTGACACATCGCTTCCTGGTGAGATTCGTCGTCTTGGATATGGCAGCTCGTGATCATCTTTTTGCTCATTTACTTACGCCTTGCTACGGTATGTCGTTTGAATAACACTACAGTACATTTTTATTATGTTCTATATGTATGTTATATAAAGTTGTGGCACGTTCATACTTACGAATGCATGAATGGGCAACTGGCTTGCTCTCTGTTATTTGTCTGAGTTTTACAAACCTGCAAACCATCCCACCGACCCCGATCAATTGATACTGATACAGTACAACTCAGAACTAGTCTTGTTTTAGCTGGAGATAGATCTTTTTCCAGTGCTGCCCCTCGCTTATGGAATGTGCTTTCAGTTGAGGTCAAAAACTCCCGACATATTGCCGCTTTTAAATGTGAAATTAAAACACTTTTATTCTTAGAAGCTTTTTAACTTTTATTATTTTAATCTGTGTCTGTATAACTCAGTAAAGTTAGTCTTCTAAGTGTTTGCATAACTGTGTGTTCTTTAAAATATGGTTCGTAGATTTTTTGTGACTTAGATGTTTGTATGCCAGAGAGTATTTTTATATGGATTTTAGGCAATAAAATTATTATATTATATTATTATGTTCTATATGTGCTTTATATACAGCTGTGGTGTGGTTTATAGAGCTTTGCATCATTGCGTATGTTAATTATTGAGCTGGAAGGACAAGTTTACGCACACCCATACTCTTGTCTCCACTGAACTGTAATTTTGATTACTGCACTATTTCTGCATTACGTAACTTAGAAATAAGCTGTTCGTGATTTAACATAGAGTTTGTTGATTTTTGGTAACTCGTTTTTGCATAATTAACATTTGACGATGTTTGCCTGTTCCTGTTTTCGAGGAAAGTTCCCATGTTCCAAGCTCTTTGATGCAATAAAGATGACTAATGACGTACCTGACTTCCTAGTGAATTTGTATTACTCGGTGCAGCGAGCTAACAGTGCAATTATTGTTTTTTCTGCCATATGGCAGCAGTGATGGCGGGTTGTTTTTATCGGAACAATGATACATAGTTTTTTTTGTCTCTGTAAGTGAGCAGATGGCATTCAGCCTGTGGTGATTACAGTGTATGTCGAATAATTGAATAGTAAAAAATTCAAAACTTTGAATAATTGTGCACATCCCCAAAAGCATCACTGATCAGGAGTGATTACTTTTCAGGCTTGCTTGTTTGTCATTCAATGTGATTTAAATCATGAGTCTGTTCATTTCACGGGCTGTAAATCTGAAGTTTTCTTTCTCGACCTACCGTGCGACATTATCAGACATCGTGTGTTATTGTTGACTGACCGTGCCTGTATTCTTCACTGTTTGTCATTATGGTTGTCACATTTACATGTGCAAATTGGGGGCATTTAGTTTGGTCACTGTAATTGTCCAGTGTTTTTGTGATCTCTAAACCATTTCCCTTTTTTTTCCAATGTTAAGTGATACAAAATGCCGTGGTCAACTGTGATTTTAATATGTTGTCATATTTCTTGACTAAATTTCGCTGAAGCTAAGCAATCAGTCCAACAACAGAAATTAAAGTTCAGCACAAGATGAATTTCAAGCTAAATTGTACTGGTAAAAATAGCTATCAGTGTGTTATTTTGGTATGTATTTTATAATAAACCCATGATATACTTACTACACGTTATTGCAGTAAATGTTTTTCAGTAATTCAGATTTTTTTTATCCAAAATGGCTAAAAATTTGCCCAAAATGCTGCTCAATATTGACAAAATAGATTACACTTTTTTCTGGCTTTTGTAGGAACTGAGCAGCAGAGTTACACTTCAGGGCGTATTAACCCTTTGCTTCCCACAGAGTTGTACAAGAAATATGTCATTCCATATCTGATAAAAATATTCCATGTTCGTGAAACACACGTCAGGTTGTTGCTGCTGAAGCATTTTTCAAGTTATGCTCGACTGTTTCCCAAACCGGTGCTCAGTGACATCATTCTTCCACAGGTACAGTAATTAATTTATAATGGTCAAAATACTTCAAGTTATCACTTATGTAGGATAATGTAGGTTGTTTAAAAGTGTACATATATTAAGCAATATGCTGTGTAACATGGTATACTCTTAATACATGTAACATAGCTCTTAAATTTGATACTAAATTTAACTCTTATGAGTCTGCATTTTGAGTTTTCAGTTTTCCATGGGAACTGAATTTCTTCGGTCTTCCAGAAAATCACACCGACTGTTTGGAATGCTGTACCATTTTATCTAAGACATGGGGAGCTTTGGCACTATGTTTACAATAGTTTTATACGAAAATCTTCAAGTGTAGTACAATGTACAAAACCCAAATTGTACATTTTTTATAAACACAAAACATAAAAAACAATATGAACATAAAACTATATGGTACAGTGAAATAGCCGTAATATTATTTTCAAGGGACCAAAATATTTTTTGTCTCTTAAGGGTCGCGTAAGAGTAAACAAGGTTAGAGTTTTATTCTGTCGATCTTTATCAGATTAGCATAGACCATAGGATGATAACCCTGTTTTTTTTACACACACATTTGATATAGTTGACATTTGAAACCATTTGTCTAAGTCTGATGCTCATTGCAGATGCTGGTTGGATTGAAGGATGTTAATGAAGAAATTGTTGCATCAAGTTTGCGAGGTTTAGCTGATCTTGTGCCTCTGCTCGGTGCTGAAGCTGTGATAGGTGGTAACCAGGGACAATATTTCTTTGAAGGACAACCAAAGGTATGCCTTAACCAATAAAAAAATCTACTACTTAGTGACGTCAGTGCTTAGTGTAAACTTACGTATTCTTAAGGAAACAAATTTCGTACTAAGCATATTTTAAGGTTGTAACACAAATCTTTTGTGCACGCATATTGCAATCTTAAATTTACATCAAATTTAACTATTTTGCAAGATTCTTCAAATCTGTATAAATTTAATGTTTGCGTTTTATGGAAGTTTGGCAGATCAGTTTTTGCTATACTTAGAAAAACGTTACGCATGCAAGACTATTACAGCCCAAATATTTCACAAAACTTCGTAAATATCAAATTGCTACAGGCATCCAAAATTATAATTAATTAAATTATAATGCAAATTTTCCCAAATTTTCAAAGACGCTCTAAAGTATAGTATCCAGATTTTGCTGGTTATAAATGAAACATTCCACTTGACTTTGTAAGCATGGTATATTTACAGCTTCATATTATTTTCTTTTTTTTGTACAAATTGATCGATGACCCACTCGTTACGTGACTTTACCATTTGCTTATTTGGAATACAGCACTGTGTATAGATTGTCAAAAAACAAGATTTTGCTTGTAAATAATTGATAGTAGTTTATTTCTTGTTTAGGATTTGTCAGTACGATTATCATCCAGGATGTCAGACATTGCAAAACACAAACAAGGAATAATCACCACAAATTTTCACAATTCCAATTCTGTAAATCAAGTAAATGGAGAGTTGTAAGTGTTTCTTTTGCAGTATACCGTGTCTAGTAATACAGTTAATTTTTTTTATTTTTTATCTTCATCACAAACTAATGCAAAAAAAATAGAAATACACAACAATAACACAAATAACAATTAACGATATAAGAAACGTCACGTTCTTGGAATATTTGTGACTATAAGGTGGGTAAGCAAATAAATGGTTTGTGTTGGCAGGTAATTAGCATACGTGACTCAAGCACGGGGGGGGGGGGGGTAAGCATCTTACATTCGAGTTTGAACTCATTCGCACAAGTTTTTTCAATTCGAATTTGATTCAGGTCTAAAACTGTGGATTGGAACTATTCATCACTTCAGAATTATTCAATCTTTGTCATAGAAATGTTGGAAGCATCATGCAAACAATGTAGTTTAGTTGTGATCATTGTGCACAATTTTTTTAACAATGCGTTATTGTTCTTGCAGTAGAACAAAAGCAAATAGTAGACATGATTCTTGCTAGGCTTCTGTAATTATTGATTGAAAATTTATTCGAAAGGTCTGTGGAATCGAATCGAAAGCCAAAAATTCAATTCCAATTTGATTTCTGCTAGTGCATGCTCATTGCTAATAAGTGATGAGAACATAGATTTTCTGGTGATTCTAATGTGATGGAAAAGCTAGACCACAAGATTGTATGGGCTGTTTTCAAAAAGTGAAACACCAGATTCTGTGAACTGTTCTCAAAAAGTGAACCACCAGATTCTGTGGACTATTTTCAAAGAGTGGACCATCAGATTCTATGGACTGTTTTCAAAACTCTGGTAAATTTTACAAAGCTAGATAAGCCTAGGACTTAGGGTCTCCATAAAAAATTCTATGCAGAAGTTAGAAACAATCCAATCACATTAGTTTTTTTATTCTGCTAGTTTCATTGCTTTACTGTGTGTGAATTTATCATTGCAGAGCACAAGCAGGGATGGCCAGAAAATCGGATCTCGCTCTAAAGAGGGAAGAAGCCAAGAGACGAAGGGAAGAGCGGCTAAAACAGAAACACAACATGACAAAAGGTAATCAGGTCTATCTCGAACTATTACGCAGTAGTTACAATTTTGGGCATTGCATATGTAGTAACAGCTAACGTTGTGTATTTTGGTATGTATATTCTGCTGCTGCTGAAACAAAGAGTGTGTCAAAAATAAGTCCCTTTTCCTTTTTGTTTTTGCTTATCTTGTATTAAGCAGTACAGTAGGTGCTGCTTAATAGACTCACTTTGTGATGGAACTATTTTAACCTACTTAACAGACTAAATCTATTAACCAATAGGTGCAGTATTACTAGTACTAGTAATCATGGTTCAGCTTAGAATGGTGCGTGCTTGTGGGCGGACGGGCGGGCGTTCATGTATATACATATGTATGCATGTATATTCTGATAGACCCTCTTTGCGACAGAATTACAAGCTAAATTTATACAATGAAAATCAAATTACAGCAAAATTATAATTTGCCAATGATTAATTTGGGCAGCTCCTGAAACCACCCCTTACTTTTAAGAATTCTGCAATGGCTGTGCCTGTATTGTTGTTAACTAGGTCGCTAAAAGAAACTTCCCTAAAGGTGGCAGTTCAACTGAGCTTAATGAAATTATGATTTCAGAAGCGCAAGTCGTTCGAACTTTACCCGAAGCCGAGCAGAATGGAGCCTGCTCAGAGAATAGTTCTGATGTCAGTTCTCCTGACAGGTTACAGCCCTGGAACTATGAACAACCCTGGAACGACGACAGTGACTTGTCTGCTGCAGAAACAGGCACAGAAGTATCAAAAGCATCAATTGACGTAGTTGATGCAATTAATAAAACTGAAATAAGTCATGCGCACAAACTGACCTTGTTAGAACTAGCAAATATGCATTCGTCGGGGGGAAGCTCATCAGCTTGCAAAACGAAGCCGGAACACAAAGTGAAATCAAAAGGTGCATTAAAACTTGGTGATAAATCTACCCCTTCGGCTTTGCCGTCTGCCAAATCCACTCAACAATCTGTCCATTCCAAACCTAGGAAGCCAAGCTCACCGAAAAAACTTCTTGGTGATTCGAAAAAAATAAGTGTTAAGAAACCTAAGAATGATCAGCTTGGTGCAGAATATGACGTTTTATCGGTCGAAATTAAGACTAAACCACAAAGAAAGGATATTGATTTTTTTTCGGCTATAGCTGAAGAACTGAATGTCGATAGTGGTGAACTGGCTCTGGGGGTGGGGAAATCTCTGTCACTAGAAGAAGCTCCGAGAAGCAACCTCTTTGCTGCGGCTGATGATAGTCAGGTAAGAGTCTAGTCTCGCATAAGTGTAAGTCACCTGCTGTGTGATTTTTGGAGGCGAAATGATGAAAGCTTTTTGATAAATTAATAATTATAAAATTCAGTTTATAAAGTGAATTTTAAGTTAAGTACTTTCATATGTCAGAACTACATTCTTGTACTGAATTTAATTGAATTTTGTATTTGTCTCATACAAAAACAATATACAGCAAAGTGTTAGTGACAAAGTAATAGTTAACGAGAGAGATGGGGTGAAGAAAGACACAACGGTCACCAAGCATCCACCCTCACTCATGATTCTGTGTGATAAAAGTGTAAGTTAGTGGCGTTAGTATATAAGAAACTTGTTTTTTTTAATTAGAATTCTTATTATTTGTCAACAACAATATAAACATTTATGGAGGAGGTAACACTTGATTAGATTATATAGAGGTGCGCGCTGTTGTTAAATATACAGATGGGAACTAAATGACTATATTATTATCCTAGAGGGCAAGTTGTTGAAAATGAGAAACAAAAAGATGATGATGATGTTAAATCACTTTTAGTGAAAAATTTACGCTTCAGTGATGTGAATATAAACAATCTGCGCTTTCATCTTTAGTGCATCGTTAAGTGGTCTTTAAATTTTTAATTTTTGTCGCATATTTTACGAAAATTTGTTTTGTGGGCTTACTAAAATAATCGTGTTTTTGTTAACATTGTGTGATTATATTGTGAATGTTGTTTCAATCATTTTTTATAGGCTACTGGCGGATGGGAAGATGATATGAAATGGGAAGACTTCTGATTCATTTCCATCCTAGTAAATGAACTTTTTAGCAATTTTTCGATAGTTGGCATCATCATCATTACGATCATCGTTGTAAA
Organism: Tubiluchus corallicola; assembly: GCA_030141605.1. NCBI lineage: Eukaryota > Metazoa > Priapulida > Priapulimorpha > Priapulimorphida > Tubiluchidae > Tubiluchus > Tubiluchus corallicola. The sequence continues at coordinate 558,369 of JAQGDQ010000099.1, forward strand.
TCATATCTGTAATATGATCATGCAATAACAGTGACAGAGCTCCTTCAGTCCTCCTGCTAGGGAACTACGGCTAACCAGGTGCATGTAATAATGATCTGATCAGAGCTACCTTGTTGCATGTAGAGTAGGTAGTGAGTGCAAAAACAGTGTGTTAAATACACGAAAGAGCCAGCATTAGGAATCGACATGCTTATTAAGCGCAGACGATTGTTTCAACTTAGCAGTCATTCTCAATGCTATAAATCAAGCCATAAAGGAATAATCAGTACGTTTGATAATGCAATGTTAATGCACACAACATTTCAATACAAAATCCAAGAACATTGAATTCAGTGAATTCTATTCTTTGATTTTGTATTGATATATTGTGTTCCTTAATATTGTAGTATCAAATGTACTAATTGTTCCTTTTTGGTTTGATTTATAGTATTGAAAATGAATGCTAAGTCGAAACGATCGTCTGTGTTTAATAAACATGTTGACTTTGTTAAATATTCATTAAAACTACAGTTTTGCAATGCTACTCCTCAACAGGCACTAAGGTTGAAATCCAAAGACTGCATGCTTTTTTAACTGTATTTAGACCTTTTTGGTTGATCTGAAAAGTAATTGTTCAATTGTGCCATTTGTGATTTGAAGTCCCGAAATTCCGTGATTTGACTTTCTTAATTTGCAAGTAGTTTTTACCGTGTGCAGTTTATGTTAGAAAATTTGTAATTATTAGATTATGCTGTTGAATGTGTAGAGTTTACTCTTAAAACCTCAAAATTGCACAAATTGTTGTCAAAGCTGTGTAAATCTTAATTGGTGATGGTAGTATAGTCTTGTAAGTTAACCAATGCCAGTTCCGGCAAACATTGGTGTATTAGTAATCACAGATAGTGTTTTGCATTTTGGAACAAGTCCATGCCACAAACTGTTGATGTCGTAAATTATTTAACGAAGAAATGCCTGCAAATTTTCTATTGTGAATCGGGGACCAATCCATATCACTCATCCCCTTGATATCATGCAGATATGCACCGAAGTTTCAGTGACTGTTAGCCCTTCATAATCATAAATCATAAGGTTAGTAAACATTAGGGGTGAGCATTCTCTATCATAAAGCAAATTCAAGTTGAATTGAATTTTGAGTTTCAAAATCGAATCAAACCGAATTTCAAGAGTTTGAATCCAAATTGAATTTAAAAGATTTTCAAATCATTAATAAAAAGCATCTTTGCACTGATCATGTCTATTACTTGATTTTGTTCTGCAGTAAAACACTAATAATTTGTTTAAAAATAGTGCATAGAAATTGCAGCTCAATTGTGTGGATTACATGAATGTTTCAAATAGTTGAAATTGAAGTGGTGAATTATTCAAATACATAATTTTATTGTTCAAGCTAAAAAAACGCATTCTAATAGAATTCGAAAGTTTGATTCTCACCCCTAGTAATCATGAGATTTTAAGCAGAAAGAAATTGCAGAGTTTCGCATGCTGTATTACATATATCCGGCAATCGCTAGATCTGTTGTTTTATTATTTCTGATCTACCCAGTTATTTTAGTTTAAAAATTTTGATATAATTATTGTTGACACCTAAGCTATTAGCCGTGCTATTTATTATGCAATTGTGAAATATTTATTGAGTATGTGTGTTTAATAATATGTGCCAGTGTGGTTTCAGTTATACATGGGAATGGCTTATTTTATGCGGTGCTAATGCTATTTTTAAGGTGCTTAGTCGCAATTTTTGTGCTACCGTTCAGTGCTACCATCTATAGTAATTTCATGTTGTACACGGTGCTAAACTCTTGTTGCACTCCTTTTTCATTTGGAGGATTAAAAGTCTTACCTGCAATAAGCCTTTCCACAGTTTTGTTGCACGCATGTGCAGTTGCTGTAGTGTACCACAGTAACATGTCTTAACTATAACCATCATCTGACATTTGTAAAGCTAACCGGTCGGCCACATCAGTTCAGTAAGTTCAATTGTTTTACGTGGATTTTACTTAATTATGCATTAGTCTGTGCATACAGTGATTTACTAGCAGGATCTTGTTTGGGAACAAGAAAAAATGAACTAGGTAAGGTACTAGCTAGCTGTTAACTGTTACTATTACAATAGCATGGGCTGCAAGGCGTTGTCTAGTGTACACAAATGCGTTCTGGTACACTTAACCTTTTCACGATTATCATCAATCACTGGAACTGTGAAGATCATCATCAATCACAGGAACTGTGAAGAGGCTTATTGCAATGAATGCACATTGTTTTTAGTTTTGTAATTTCTATCGTTATTCGAAAAAGAAATGATAATGGATTCTGGTTTTTATTATAACCATCTTTTCTATATTGTATCCTAATGATAGATCGAAGCACATTATTTAATTTGTGACAAAATCAGTAGGTGCAGTTGTACGTACTTCATCATGCAAGGATATTTTTTATAAGCACAAACCATAATTCATCTGCAACTGACAAACTTTTCTGAAATGTAGAATTTCAAAGGTGTATCTTTCTATAACAAATACGAAGAATTTATGGCCGAGTGCAAAATTTATCTGCCATAGAGATGTATTGTTCAGCAGTATCATAAAACAATTTGTGACCGAAGATTCCAAATATTTGGAACAACTACTAAAATTATGTTAGAAACATTCTCAGTGCACACATTTAGTGGTCTCCAAACACTGCGCAAAAATATAAAATGCAGCAGATTCATTAAAATTTCTTTCTTGAATAGTTGAGCATATAATGAGTACATATAAGATAGGAACCAATCACGTTTATAAAATTGTGTAATTAACTGTTACGTAATTTTTTCTAATAAAACACCATGGAAAACATGATTCGTTCGAATTTATTTATTGCCCATTTTTACATGATTTATTCTATTCTGCATCTTCCACCTTCTTCATAAAATGCGCCTTCTTTTGTTTAATTTTGTCTTTGCGTTGCGCTAATGACAGCCTTTTCTTATTCCACCTAAAATAACAAGCAAAAAAGCAATGATACTCATGAAACTTGATGCCGTTACAGTTACTTTTTGAAACAAACAAGAGCCAAACAAGAAGAATCAAAGGAGTCAAACAGAATGCTTATCACTACTCAACATGTTTGAAAATCATCCAACGGTGAAAGTAAGAAATTTAACGTGTAGATCTTCAGCAATGATAAATTTTTAGATTTTAAAAGTGTTAGTTGTTGATTATCTCATGTGCTAAACAATACAGCCTCATGAACTGTGAGTCTGTGACATATCAGTTTTCTTCCTTGGGCAAAAAGTGTAGAACATTAGAACAAAATAATAATAAAAATAACTGGAAAAGTGTGTCGCAAACACTGAAGTGAAATAACCTAGAAGAGGTTATGGGGGAAAAGAAATCCAGCATGAAACACACTTAAAAAAATTCCGAGATAACAGCAGTATTCATTAGACTGTGGCTTAAAAGTTTCATTAACGAGGCAACAAGATTCCCCCGAGTACTATGATTCCTTGGTGCTCGAATGAAAGACCACCAGATGTTTACTTACCAATTGTGTTGCAAGTGCTTGCGCCCAGGGGCAAAAAAACTTCTGGCGTCCTACCCTTTCAATGTTTTGATCATTTGTTTCGTGGGCAAAGCCATGAATCTTGCACCTGCGTCCCGGAGCCGCACTTTCCTTTTTTGCCACGATGGGAAAAGATTTTTTTCTAAGAATCGCCCGGAGTTTCATATGTAGTACTGTACTAGAATAACTCTTTTCTATGCTCTTGGTCTAGGAAAGTTGCTCATAATGCGAGAGTCATTAAACTTTCAGCTCCAGAATTAAAACATGCAAGTATTATGAAAGATACAGAACACAGAAATTTTCCTGCTCTCACCCTTGAACCCAGGGACGATTGCCACCTGCCACCCCCATCTTGTTACACCTCTGCTACTTACCTCCTGACCGGTGCTGTCTTCTCACGTTTCTCCTTGGGCTCACGAACAGGGTTTTCACGAATAGCAGCATGAGCATTTTTGTAAATGGCCTCCAGCTGAAATATAGATTAAGAGAGCTTAAGAGCTTACTTGAAGAAGAACAATACCTTAACTAAATTGGAAAAACGAATGATCGCTGATGGTCTAAACTTTCCAGTGGCACAACTTTTTCTATAAGCAATTTAACCCTGATTCACATGTTCTGGAAGGTGAAAATTGAAACAAGTAGACACTAAGTGACACTGACAATGAAACAACAACGAAAAGTTACAAGGCTATCATGACTGGGATGTGTTTTGATGATCTGATGCAGCATTTACTTTGGGCAGTGAATTTCTGAGAAGCAGTGCGTATAGCTGAGGGCAAGCAATAAAAAAGTACCGAAATTATATTTCTGAGGCAATAATTCCTGAATCTAAGTCCTTAAAAACAATATTTTTCCTTTTAATGATTTAAACTGTAGATCATTTTGAGATGTATACTGTTGTAAAATTAGGCACTGCTTTTTCTTTAACAAATTATGTGCAAAAGATTAAATAATGAAAGATATCTACTTTAAAAACCTTATTAGTATGCATCTAGCTGACAAAAATAAGACTCTTTCCATAAACTGCATAAAATTCTGATTGAACAAATACTCACTTTTTTTGAAATGGAAAAAATTAATTACGCTGTATGTACAATCTTGGCATTTATCATCAAAGATTTGTTTGTGAAATACATAATCATTGTAATTTCAAGCATGACTAAATAAATTTACATCATAGCCACAGAAATGTCAAGCATGACCAGATATAATAGCCTTTGAAATTGCAAGCATGCTAGATAAATTTACTACATAGCACTTGAAATTTCAAGCACGAACTAGATAAATTTACTACATAACCATTGAAATTTCAAGCATGGCTAGATTACTCCACTTACGCCATCAGGTGTTATTCCTTCTTTTATAAATCGAGAAAACTGACGCTTGTAAGCATCGTCGTCGTCCTCTTCTAATTGTTTCATATACTCTGCCACGTGCTGTCCAAATATATGATTGCGATGTACCTCGGCATTGAATTCCTTTGACTCGCTATCATAACCCGGAAATCTTTTTACACTGGAAAACACAAATAGCATTTAGAGTAGAATTTGCAAAACTTGCTAATGAATCATGTGAACATGCTCTGTTACGTGTCAGATGCACAAACATGGCATTAAGTTCTCACACAAAATGGTGTGTATAAGCAAATCTTATGAAAACAAACTATAATGTTATGTATGTAAAAAATATCTTACAGTAACATGTTGCTTACTGCAACCAGAAGTTATTTATTCTGTTATTAGTTTTTCTTGCAGAGTTGCTAAACAGTTAAACATGTCTTTGCTGTCTATTACACTGATTTAATAATAATCATAATAATAAAAATTGACAAATGCATTTTACATACTAAATTCATAACGTATATACGTAATTAACATAAACCCGGCCTACATATAGACATTACCAAATGAGGAATTCGAAATTAAACACATGACCTACAGATACATATGGATTAGCCAACAGATTAATATAAAAAGTATCCTAAGCTAACATTACCTATAAATCAGCTAAATTAACAGGCCTGTGTACACACGCTCTTAACTATTGTAGATTTAAATTTAGTTATGTAAAGTAGTTCGTAGCTTAATCAAACTACACTGTTAAATCACATTTATCTTTAGAACAAACATATGCATTATGTGAAGCCTGGACTGCTAAGAATGCACAAAGAATGTTCTGCTAGTGAGTGTAAATAAAATGTGCACTGAACCGGACATGCAGATATAAAGCAATACATGTTATGTCACTTCTTAGTTGCACTATGCTACTTATGTCCACAACTTGTGCCTAGTTAGAAAAAAAGCCAAATTAGTCCAGTAAATTCCTATGACAACGTTTCAATTGTTTTGAACTTGGAAAACAGTCCAGTACCAGCAAACACAAATATTAACCAAATTTTGCAAGCTGGATGCTATGCCTCATCCTTGACAATCTCTACAATGACCAATACTAGACACAGTGCAAGGCACATTCATGTCCCCCACTAACCTTGCACTAAACTTCATAAAATCTGCTTCACAAATTAAACTAAAACAAAAGCAAACACTAATATGGCTGACCTGTGAGGAATATCAATGCCACCATCCACAGCACCCTTCATGGCACCAAACACCCTTGCACCCGTGGTGGTGCGGGCGAGCCCAACGTCTAAGTAGGCTCGGAAAGCACCAGGTTGACCTGCAATATCCTCGACATTATATTCACCACCGTCAACTTCAGTTAGACCTTCGTAAATGGAATCTAGCGAAAACTTTGTTAACACCTGCAAAACCAATGATATGCGACTGAAACACCTGAGCATAATTTGGCAACACATTTATACATTTTATGTATGAAGATGAACCTAATGAGGCCGACAATAATACCATAATTATCAAAACATACGTTCATACCGCACAAAAAGACACTATACAATAACTGATAATTACACGAAAAATTAGTAATGCGAAACAAAAAATAAAAAAAGCGTGAAAAAAATGTGCATTGAAAAAATTTAAAACATTCTTGCGAACCAGTGGCAAATAAACTTTGATTCACGATCCTCCCTCCTACTGACAAAGTTTGAGTTCATGAAGTAAGACAGAAATAAAAAAATTTATACGTAAATGGGCCTCTCTAAACAAAAATAATTAACATAATCACTTGCAGCTAGTTGTTAAGTACTGGGTTGATTTCCTTTCATAATCTGCTCCTTACGTATTGTTCTGTATACTGTATAACCATTACAGCAATTTGAGTATGACACACAGGTTAGTACTGTCTGTATAACTATAGACACAGGGATAAAAGAGGTCAAAAGCCAACATAGACTCAAAGAGCTAGATGATTTTTTTTCTACGGCTACGAGTTTTTCATATGACCATACTACATGCTCACACACGCTTTTTACCAAAAATTAAAAGGCCATGTTTTCAGACGCTCAATATAAGATGCTGAAAAGCAATCGTCAGAGACTCGCCAAAAAATTAATTAATTACGGCACTCTCACTATTTTCGCTGTAGGCAAAAGTCGGTGTGTCATAGGTGTGTCATTGTATCCGAGAACAATAGTATGTAACTGAAACACAATGCTAGTAAAATGAACATTCTGAACTCTGTGAACTACAAGAGGAAAAACTAAAAAAAATGGTGTAATACATTCTATAACATATCTCTCATAGATAAAACATAAAACAGTCTTGTAGGAATTTAACGCCATAATGAGATCCCTACAGCTAAATAATTGAGAATACGATGAAAGCGTAAGTAGCACTTACTCTGCGAGCTAGCAACAATCCTGTGCAGTAAGCTGCGGCGTAGTTTGTCAACCCGACCTTGATGCCATACTGAGGGAGTTCGTGAGCGTAAGCAGCTGCTACGATCACGTCTCCTTCAATTCTGGCATATGCTATCTGAAATAACGAAAAAGCGTTAAAAGGTTAGCTTCAATTGATCAAAATATTTTGTCAGTGCAAAACTAACTTATCACATGCACACTAACTTCTTTATACGGCCCACTTCGGGACTCCAGAAAAAATTGGCGTTATGTGAGTTTGGCATTATAATGAGGAACATTAATATACACCAGCCAAACAAGACAAAAATTTTTGGGCATAAACCCACAACGACATTCCATACCACACACACACCATATTACTCAAACACACGACTATGCAAATACAGACATTTTGTTTTACCAAATATTTGGGCATTGACCCTTTCACTACGCAGTTGCTTTTTAACTGGGCCACATTGAGTTTTGCACATTTGACAATAACTTCTTGTTCTGTGTTACTAAAACAGAATCTTGTAAATAAACAAATAGTTGTTCGTAATTGAGCACTAATATTAAATATTAGTTTTATTTCTACACATGCACACACGTAGGAGCACTCAAGCGATCTACAAGTGATTTTGCGTGTCTCATACCATACAGTACAGTATTGCCGAATGCACCTGAATGGCTTCAGTCACTGACTGGCTGGTTAGCGTTACTTGATGCGAAGCAACCCCAATCCCACGGCTGTTAAACCTTTCTACAATGTTTTGCATGGCCATAGCAGTGAAATAAACAAACCTGGGTGACTGCACTTAAAGCTGAACTCGGGCGACAGTCTACCGCCTTCCATAACTTGCATGAAAAACATAGGCGGCAGTCTGCCGCCTTCCGTAGTGAAAGGGTTAAGCGAGGTTGGCTTTATAAAGAGGTTTGAACTCTACTTCTGTACTCGCAGTACTATGCAGTTGCATTTCAACAAAGTTTTTATCCACAGAAACTGCTGCATGAAACAGCATTTGGGCAATTCTTATTCATAACTCATTCTTTTACTATAATACACATATATGCAGGGCCGGATCATGATCTTTTGGGGCCCTAGGCTAATGAAATTATGGGATCCCTCAGACGGAGCCACCCTCTAACTCACCTGCACTATTCTTGAATATTTTTTACTCGTGACATATTTTACACGACATTTACATAGTGTGAAGTAAATTTATTGCAATTGCGAATTCTTTAAATAAATTAGAACAGTTATCTTTTGTTATAGTTATACAGGGATAATCTGGCCCTGTATATATGAGACAAGTGTAGGCTGCTGGGTTGGTCTTGAGCCTGCTGTTATTTCTAAGGCTTGGATGATGTCTAAATACTTGATTATGCCTTTAGGTTTTCTTAATCTATTTGTAACACATCAATTGTAAGCTTAAGTGAGAGTAAATAGCAAACACTGGACACTTTTTTCCAATTACCTATCAAATGTCTCTTTTTCAGTATGAATGCCTGGCCAAAAAGAAAAATACATAATTATGATGCATAAAATTCCAAAATTCACCATCTATACCTGGCAAATAATATCTTTGTTTGTGAAGCGCACTACCATGCGATACTTTGGCGTATTATACTTGTTCTTGTCCTGCACTACTAAGCGTTTACGGGCATAGTAGTCAGTTTTCCCTTCTATAAACAGAGACAGTAACATGAGTCTCATAAGAACTTTAGTAGAATACAATTTAACCAACTCAATAGGTAAAAACAGAATTTCAGCATAGTAATAAATCTTCAACGTACAACTTTTACATTGATCTGAATGTGACAGCTTTTTTCAGCTGAGAGTCCATTGATTATTAACTAATAAACTAATTATTGTAAAAACTGTATAAAGTAATTTGCAAAACAGCAACAATTGCATATATCATTTATATTTGCTTTGTTCTATTTCAGATATAAAAGTAACAGATTTGTGCGATGCAAGTTAAGTACATGCAGAAAAAATGAAGAAAGTGTAGGTACAATGGATTGCTGACATTACCTCGTCTTCTCTTAAATTTCACTTGGTACCTCTTGAAGTACGCCTTGTTCTTCACAACTTTTACAAACCCCTGTAAGAAAGTATGTACACAATTACACAATCTATTGCTGAAACATGCAGTGTGTCGAAATGTTCTAGTCCCTGGCACACGAATAAGATCTAATGTTGTATGAGCAGGAAATAAGGATGGAAAAAATGAATTTCGAAGTAAAACATGCTCAAAGTCTAACAAAACAAATACAAACTCAGAAAATACAAATCACTAAAAAAAGGAATTTTAACAGCAATGTTTATGAAGATTAAAACAGCAGGAACAAACAACAAGAAAGACAGGATCGAGACCAAGTTTTTTAGGAACTTGATAAAGATAACTGTACCCGTAATCCGCTTAGTTTTCATCTGCAGAGGATGTGTTCATTTAATTATGGGTCGGCCATTTTACTGGTTGGCAAAATAATTCAGCATGTGCCCAATGAGGAGCATTTAACGTAATAATGCGCTCACTCCAGTTATTTTAATTTTTAATGTCTGCCAACACTTAACTGTATTTGTTAATTTTTGCATCTAAGCCTGTTGTTGTTGTTGCTGTTGCACCTTGTTGCATCTTAGATGCCTACTTGGCATCTAAGCCGTAACGGTACCTTTTTATGAAGTCAATATATATCACAGTTTTAGACATATCTACTCCCGTGACACTTTTTTTTTCAAAATTAAACCAAAATTTATCGAGACAATATACAAAATCACACATTATCACTTCATTCTTATAGCTGTGTTGTGAGAGTATATCATATGGAGCCCATGCAAAGTGAATTTTTCATGGATGATGTTGATTGTATGTAATACAGAAACATTAATCTGGTAAGCCCAAAATGGAAAGGCCAACACCCACTCTAGGATACGACCTGTAAATTTACCTCAATAAATTTATAAAACTGAATGTACTAGTATATAATTATAAGTGATTTTATTTATTCTGTTGGAAAACTTTTCCGACATATCAGTCGGTAGCAATACTAACAGTTATTGCAAAGACAATTATATGGTTTTTGATGATTCTAAACCAATTTAGTGATTTAATTTATCAAGATGCATTGGTAGCTGAGTTAATCTTGTTTCTGCCCAACATAGTCACCAGTTATTCCCCAATTAGTTAGTAAGTCAGCCTCCCAGTTTACGTTTATCAATGAGTCAATTACCCAGTCACTCAATGACTTAGCCAATAAATCAGCCAGTTTAAGAATTTGAACAGTTACAGAGTTAGCTACACAAATGCTCAGAAAACCAATCAGCTAGTCAATCAGTCAATGAAAAAGTGATATAAATAAGTCAGAAAGCCAGGTAGTCAGTCAAGAAATGAGTCGGTGAGTTAAACAGAATAAGTAGTCTATTAATCAGTATATTATAGCTAGTTACATGCTTAGCAACTCGGAATGTCACGTATCGATAATAAAAACTTTGCACAGAATACAATGACTTAGAGCAGTAGTACCTAAACATTATTTTTAGACAATGCAGTGTCAGTATGATCTCATACAATGTCTAGCATCTGTTTCTATTAACGTTAACTTTAAATGACTTTCATTTTGACAAAGACAGTTAGTTTTTTTCTTGAAATTTTCAAGGCAAATTTGGCTAAATAAGATTAAAAGTGAAGAAAACTATGTAAGTTGTGAGTTAATCAGAGAAGATAAATGACATAATACCATTCCGTTTCACTTATTCATTTATTGAACTAATCTGCTCTGCTAATGTTCCAAGCATTTTATACGCAACAACTGCTTGTAGTGCGCTAATCAATTGAAACAGTAATTTTGATGTTTTTAGACATCAATGCAATTGCGGTACACTTCGCTTAATTAATTCACCTTGGTTTGAAGCTAAATGGATTTTCATTAAGAGGCTAGATTTATAAACCAAAGAAACCTATTAAGTAGTATTAAAGTACATATTGTCCAAAAGTGGATTTTAGTAGTAACTGTCTGCCAAGTTAAGATTCATCATTCATTTAGTTAAGGCATTAACAAGCTCGAGCACAACTGTTTACAGCAAGAATTAAAGTGTTAGTTTAATCTAATTAAGTATGCAAAACGAATATGCAAGACCGTAGAATGCACAAGACATGTCCAGTATTGTGTTTTAGTGAAATTTTTTGGAAGATGCATGTGAATATCTTGTTTGAGTTGGTAAAATGTAGCATTTTTGAATAGTCACTGTTCTTAAGTTTGCGGTGCAGTGTTTCCAATGCATGTCACATTTCAGCAGCGATATAGAAATTTCGTCATGACCGTTACCACTGTGTCTCGTTAGGATTTTGAAAAAATACAAAGTTAGGATTAAATGAAAAAAATACAAAGTTGGAAAACATGTTTAAAACAAAGATGCTGTTCCAGCTCAAGTTAAAATGCTGAACAATCACGTGGTCTTGTCTCAATTTTGCAGTCTTCACAGTGCACAAGTTGGATTTATAAAGCAAAGTCTGGATTTAATAAACAAGAGATTTTACGAGCTCAAAGGAGTAGTAGGTACAATAAGCGACTGGTTTATAGCTACTAAAAGCTTTCTAAAAACACAGGAAAAGACCAACATCTTATGCATGCATAGCTGAGGTGACAAAGTAATCCCACTTGTCCAGTTGCAGTTCATTTTGTACAATCTTGCCATCTAATGGCAGCTATGATTTCAAAAGAATGGACAAAAGTGAGTTAAAGCAAACCTCAAATCTCTGTACTGAAAGAAAAGCAAGAAGTTGAGTCATGCATTGCATTTTCATGGTACAGTCAAACCTTGTTATAATGCCAACCTTGCTTAATGTCCACATTTTTTTGTAAAAAAAATGTTTATATTTGCACGGACATGTATGCATTACAGCATATCGTTATAATCCCAAATTCATTTAAAGCCAACTTTTTTTGCAGTTCCAAAGTAGGCAGTATAAAGAAGTTTGACTGTAATTGTGTACCTGCATTCTTAACTTTTCATATCAACTAGGAATTGGCAAGAATGTATCATGGATCTGGTGACAGCACTTGTCGCTGTATGTTCTACCTTGTTTATTCTTTTTTAAAAATGTTTATATTTTGAAATTTTGTGCTGTACTTCAATTCAATCTTTTGGTTGTAATGATGATAAATACACTTATTAAACTTATTATAAGAGCATATACAGTGTTTTTAAATTTTTATGAAACAATTTATTAAATTCTTGTAGCACAGCACAGCCAAACTGGACCTAGCCCAAAAATGATTTCAAATTAATTTTAATCTGTTTGGTCTATATAATTAGTTGCAATAGCACTCTAGAGCACAGAATATTGGTAAACAGCAAGTCAAACTGTATTTATCCTTGATAGAATGTTAGCATTATAACGCAGCTTGAACTTACTTCGAAAAATTCAAAAAAACTTAGCTACGTAAGTACTTAAGGTACACGTGCTTATATTTCTCATAACCACTGAAGAGGAAGTTTTTGCTATTTCAGTGAGCACTGCAAATCTCATGGTGAAAAACATTAACAGCTTAAAAAGGATAAAAATGCCCTTTCGAAAACAAACTACACCTATATTAATTATTATCCTCAGCATGACAGGATTTCATCAATGCCATTAATTCTTAATAAATGTAACTGAAGACTAACTTGCAGAATTAATTGTAGTGGATGGATTTTATTTTTACATTCTGACCAAGCAAAATCAAACATAAGTGACTAGCTTCCTTAACGAAACCAATTTTTAACATAAAAGCGTTAGAAAACGGAATAGCTTGCATTACAGAAACACAAGCCAAAGACTCATTAAATTATTATTTTCATTTTCTTTTTGCATCAAATTAATCACAGAAATCACAGTTATCTATAGGCTCTCTACAGAACTCTAGTCTCTAGTCATTTGAAAATTAAGAGATTAGTAGAACAAGGATATATTGAAAAGCAACGACAAAATATATAAAACAAAGGCAGCATCTTAATGGAAGCATTTTTAAGTTTCCAGTAGTTTCAGTATAAAATGGCAATCACAATAATTAGCCTATGAATTAATTTTACACTTTTAACTCAACTTTTAACATTGCCAATCTACGTGTTAACTTTTCAAACACTTATTTTTCTAATATAAATGAATAAGCAAAGCTATCACAGAATTAAGCTGGATATAAAATTAAACTGTTCCTGTTGAAGAATGTTGTAGAAGGGACGTGAAATGTCTAATTAAGCTCTGCAGACCAAACAAATAGTTATCGTCTCTGCTAGTAGCTGGAAAGACATGAGCAAAATCAATCATGCAAACTTTAACACACAAGCTGTCTGAAGCATCACTACACGGTGTAGAAGCCGGACTACTTTCGTACACTATTAACACTGAACTTGCATAAAAATGGTATTTTCTTTGTTCCAAAAACCACTTATTAATATTGTCCAATCGTCGCAATATTTGTTTAACAACTGTGTCATGATACGTGACAGTTGGACATGCACTCAAATAACTTTGCAATGCTGGAACCACATCGATCTCTTTCAGACTCTTTCCCCAGCTTTTATCAAGCGAAAGATAAGCGGATGTGACACTATTATATACTTTCATGCCCAGAAAACGGAAGCCAATTTGCTGTGCCTTTGGGTATTTGCTGACTTCATAAGCAATCTTTTCGGGATCTGCGTCGGGGTCGTTGGTAATCGCACCAATTTTTATGTCCAATACAGATGGCTTATCAAAACAATGAACGACATCACGAAGTCTTAGGTAGGTTTCTTCAACACTGCCATAATTTATGTGTGTTATTCCACCATGCTCTGGCAGAAATTCCCTAAGTTTGAGAAGCACGCTATCATGGCACTCGGAAGCGAACACTTCATTGTAAAAGTTCATTTCTCTTGTACCTCTGGGCGGAGGCTGCAAATGTTTTAATATCCAACCATCTGTGGTCTGCAACATTCCAAGACCTGTTTTGCCTTTGCCATGAAAATGACCAGCTATCTGGTGTGAAAGTGGTGATAACCCAATTGGAAGAGGAAAGGAACTATGTTCTTGACTATCAGTTTCATCAGATTGATTTGAAATATGGCAACCCTGTTGAACTTCACTAGTTCTGTGGCAACTCTGCAGTAACAGTAAAGAAAATATTGAAGTGGATGCTCATTTTTTTGGTCACTTACTACTCACTGCTGTTATCCAAGTGTTTCTTAAGATTCAGGAGTCACAATATGAACCCAATGTCTACAGGTCAATGTCTATAATGTTGATGGGAATTAAATGAAGTTTAGGTAGTTTGCTGTTAGGTAGTTTTTGTGATTTGTTCATTAATTATGTGAGTTTGTGTCCGTCTCCATTATTTCAAGATCAGGTTTTTTGACAATGATTTTTGCATAAAACCACCTAAAAGTGCACGGCGCCATTGAATTTCACTCTGGTGTTCACCATCACTACAAAAACCATCTAATTTTCGGCAATGATATGCATTAATTGTACTTAATTTAAACTAGTAACACATTCTATCACTATGTTGTGGGTACTTGGTGTGAGAATTTCTGGCAAAAATAATCTACTTAATATGGGTTACAGACGTAAAATCAGAAAAGATACTTAAAAAGTACAAGATCAAAAGATATTAGCTAATTAATTCGTATTGTTATTATTTAGAAAATACTTACCATAGTAGAAAGTTTCCTCTTTTATTTGAGGAGTTTGTTTCAGGTAGCTTCGGCTGGAGGCTGACTCACCGGAAAAGGATGTTAAGTGCGATTACTGCGCCGCCTATAATTTCCGCTCGTAACTCGTATATTTTTGCGAAGCATGTTTGTGTGAATTTTGTTCAAATTTTACTGATTTTTTGAAATGAACCTTGATCACTTAACAGAAGCTGATGTTGAATTCCTTACGTTCAATTTCTTGTCGGAAGATGACAGAAGTACACTTATTGGTAAAATTTCAACAGTTTTCTTGTAGTTAATAGTTGCTCATCTTTGTGATTTCTGGCTTTGTTCTTTGAGTTTGATGTTATTGACAAACTTCCAAATGTCTGATAGACTAAGCAGTTAGAATAGTTATTGTTGCCAGCATTTGCATGATCGGGAAAAACTGAGCAAGCAAAAAATAGTGACAAATTTTAACTCTGCATTAATTATTGTGAAAATTAAAGTACAAATTGTGTTAGTTTTTCAACTACGTGCTTTAAAAAAAGTTTATTGCTGCTTTATAAGGCAGTTTTGAACAGTTCCTTGCATTTACGTAATGCGTGAGTATAAGGTATAGTAAATTCATCTCGTAGTTTTACCATATCATTAATTGACAGTTTTTTGAAAATAATTTTACCATATCTCTGTGAATTTGACAAACTGGCACTCCATTTTTGTACACGTCATCATCGTGGGGAGTTGCTGAAGCCAAGGTGCAGAATTAGAGCCCCTCACTTGGTGTAAATTCACTAAAATGAAATATTCATTAAGCTGTTAAATGATGTGGGCACTGTGTACTGTAACATTAGTTTATATTAGAATATGCTGCTTATTGGCAACGTATGTTCAGAAAATATTTTGACTGCACTGTGTTGCACCTTTCTGATGTTATCTACAGCTGCTACTGAACAATGCTATTATGGTCTCCAACATTGGACCTTACAGACACTTAATATTGTGGATTTTGAGCTTGTGAAGGAATTTCATTTTGATGATTGTATTGTTCATGAACAACAGTGCATTGTAGCCATTAAAGCACAAGAAAGCACTCTTCCTAAATAAAGCTTAAAAAATTCGTCTTGACATTTTACATCACTTACATGCTATGTTATTGCATGCAGGGTTTGCGTTAGCAGGGTTACATAGGGATAACTCTTTGTAAAATTGCTAAATTTAAACTCTTGTGATTACAGTTAGGCGTAACCATTTTAATGGTAAGTCATTTGAAACAAGTTTTATTTGCATTGCATCAAGTTTTAAAAAATAATCAGAGAATTTGTGGCACGCTGTTTGCTAACTAGGCAAAAGTTTAAATTGCTTTATATTGTCAGTGAAATCAATAATGTGTTTTTCGGTATATTGATAGTGCACACTGGGTTGGCGATGCAGTGCCGTTTTACCAATTGGCACAAATATTTTAAATTGTTAAGAATTTTCTTTTTCAACTACACGAAATTTTCAAACAGATAAGCATAATGTAAAGTAATATAGCAGTTATGGAAAGATATTCAGGATATACTTTAAAATTCCATTTTCTTCCCCTTTAGATTTTCAGATAGTTGAAGGATGGATAACTGAGTTTAATTACGAAGAATGTTAAAGTTAAGGCCTGCAAAGTCTGGAAATAACTGTACATGGTTGACAGTATGTAATGTTGTTTACACATATGTTAAGTTGTATGATATTAATGTTCTTTTTTAACCATACCATCATTAGTTGGTGCAAAGGTTAGGACCTGTTCATTTGAGTTCTTGTCCAGAACGAGATGAAATTATAATCACAAAACATGGCAGAGGTGTCATGGGTTTGGGCAAGACTTGGTGATTTATTGTCAGAACCGTGAATGTGAGTCAAAAGTAGGCTGACTGTTCGCGGCTTGTCTATTTTGATATTTGTGGAGGTAGACCTGGTGTGAGCTGGGCAAGTACGGACGGTCAGTAGGTCCATGGGTAAACCACTTTGTATTTGATCTGGGTGGTTTCATTTGCCATGCTGTTTTTGCCATCAGCCTCATACTAGAAGCTGTATACATATGTGAACATGGCTGAGACACCTCTGCTAGTGTAGTGCCTCTTCCTGGAGGCATTGGCTTGATAATGAGCTGGATCCTGGTCTCACCACAATTATCCAATTTGTGTAGAGAACCTGTCACTGAATGCTGGATTCTGTATTGTTAAAAAAAAACAGTTATGAAGTTTTCAACAGTTTGCATCTGATAGATCTATACTAATTGCTTATGAGTAAGCTTGCTACTTGGATCTATATTTTAAAAAAATACCTGTCTTGTTACAACATGTGTTAAATCATTGAGATTTTCCACTTTTAATCAATTTTGAATCTTGTGTAATAAGTTTTCTTTTGTTGTTGTGTGGGGTTACATTTTCATCCTTACCAGACGAATTGGGAATATATTGCAAGTTTCAACTGTGCCCGCGTGGTAAATGTGATGCCAAGCTATGATGTGTAAATATAAGTTGGATATTATCATTTTTAGTATCCTCTAGTCATGTAGTATCGTACTAAAAATTGTAATGTTTCGACTTTGTTTCATGTTACTGCAGTAAATTTTGTAAAATTAATTACTATTTATATCCACTTAAACATCATGAATGCTACTTACCTTATGTAACTAATTACAATCCCATTTTGTTTTTTTAAAGTAGTAAAGTTTATTTTCAAATGCATAACAATTATAATTTAAAACATTAAAACGGTCAAGTTTAAAAAGTATAGTATTACTTAAAAGACAAAAAAGGGGTACTTGAAGTAGGTTTCAGAAAAATTATATTACTTTAGAACAATTTATTGCACATGTCGGACTCACGTTGAAACAATTTTTTGTTAGTTTCCGTTTTAAATCTCCCGCAGTACTGTTCTGACCATGCCATTACATGACGTCATATACGCGTAATGTATATCAGGGGAAGAAAAGGAAAAGGAAATGTTAAACTATGTCCCAAAAAACTTGTCTCACCGAACATAGCCGTAAATCAATCAAAAACTGTAAATTTCTTAGGTGTTCGTGTAGATAGTAAATTTACTTGGGATGAGCATTTTGCTAACACATACAACAAAATGGCCTCAAGCACATCTGTTCTTCCACAGGTTAGGGCCAGCTATCCTAGCAGACTAATATTTTAATTTATAAGACATTAATTTTACCTCACTACTTGTAAGGCTGCTTGCTTTTTCACAAAATTGAAAAAAGAAAATTTCTCAAAACTCAACTTGCTTCAAAACTATGCCTTATATCTGGTTATTCTCATAAGAAATCATCAAATAATCCATACAGTTTAGCAACTGAATTGAGGTCAGCTACAAAAATTCCTATTCTTGAGTCACATACGGATTATTCCACTCTTATTTTACTGTACAAATACGTTCATAACGTAAATGTACCCTTCTTCTGGTACAACATATTACCTTTTCTTGCGATCCCTGTTTTAAATTCCAGAACTCATAATATTAAGTAAATTAGGACTAACAACTCTTATGGTCATAACTCATATACTAAGCAAGCAGTAAATCTTTGGAACTCATTACCGGTCAAAATGAATAGAGCTGAATCACTAGCACAATTCAAAATGTTAAATAGAAGACACACAATGGAAAGATTCGAATAATCAAAATGATAATATCAGCTCGAGTTCTAACTTTATTTACCCCCAAATTTATTAAAAGCATGTTATGTGTATTCATTTGTTGACTAAAATTTAAGTGTATTACTGTAGCATTTGAACATTTTTGTAATACTTTTGGTTATGTAGTATTTGCAATGTTTTATATTTGCACGGTGTTTATTTGAAGCTATATACATATATGTGTACATACGATATATGGCCCATTGCTTTACATATAAACACAAGTTATTGTACTGTACGAATGTTTAATTGTACCATGAGATGGTTTTGTGTCTATGTGAATATACATGTGTTAATTACATCTATGATATGTATTATTTTATATAAGATTGCATTTGTAAAAGTGTGTGTTAGTTTTTTTAGATAGGAGTATTTTACTGTAGCTAATATGATTTTTTATTATCCACCCCTACCGCACTCGTAGTTCTGATTTTTGCACCAGACGCATTTGCATATTAGCAGTGTAGCCCAGGCATTCACTGAATGATATTTCACATTGTATGATGTATACTATCATTGTGTGTATAAGAATGTGTACGTGTGTGTGTATGCATGTATATGTGTGTGTATGTGTGTGTGTGTGTGTGTGTGTGTGTGTGTGCGTGCGTGCGTGCGTGCGTGTGAACCAAAGCCATATGGGTGGTGGTAATGCTTTACATGGGTTTACTATGTTATTCCTAAAAATAAAAAACACACTCTTCGTGCTTTACTGGATTTGCTATTGTTAGTTTGAAACCTTGGTCCGTTGTGGTAGGTCGCTGAACATCTCCAGTCTGATTGGAAATATGCTTGCTTGCCTGCTTAAATATATTTCCTATATTTATGATTAAATTTGCTTTTTTTAAACTGTCACATTTAAAATTTAATTACATTTTTTTGGTTGCTTTTCATTTATTAGCTGCATGTATAAATTGACTGCATTGCTTGCTTTTTGTGTATATTTGTCACATTATGATTAATGATTGCTTTTGTTCATTTACTACATTTAAGATTTACTGCACAAATTTTCTTCCTTTTGTTTATTTGTTGTGCATTCATGATTTTAACTATATTTTCGTTCATTCTCTGCATTTTAGTTCATTCTGATTTAACTGCATTGCTTGTTTTTTTGTTGTTGCATTCACGTCTTAACTGCATCTTGTTCAGTTGTTGCGTTTAATATTTAACTGCATTATTTGCTTGCTTTTTTTCCATTGGTATAATCATAATATAACTGCATTGCATTTTGTTTATTTGCTACACTTAAGATCTAACTACATATTATTCACTTAACCATGTAGTCTACCGTCTTTTATACTCTTCCTAAGTTATATAGGTTGTGGCTGACTCAATAACCTCCTGGTCTTTCGCCACCCCATCTCTACACACATAATTTGTTGTATTTGCGCTATAAATATTATATTAGTGATAAATAAACCTTTTGAATTGAATTGTTTTATGGCAAATAAAGAAAGTAGAGACACTATATATATATATATATATATATGTATATGTTGTATATATATAGTCTTATGGAGTCTGTATTTAATTATAGCATTAGTAAGTGTCTTGTTATTGGCAGTGGCATAGCATTAGTAAGTGTCTTGTTTTTGGCAGTGGCATTAGTCTCTATGATTTCTCAGTAACAAAAGTGATTAAACACTGTAATTCTTTGTTGTAATTATATAAATGTTTAAGTAAACCAAAATGAAATTCTATGAACTTATACATTTTGTATTTACAGTCTTGTGCTTAGCAATTTCAGAATAGATATGAAGTTTGTAATGTTTTGGCCATGTTCATGGATCACTTGCAAAGATAGTAATGATTGATTCTTAATATTCCAAAAACAACATTAGTTATTCATTATTATGTTTGAAAGTGGCTCACGAGTGTGGCACAAATATTAATTTAATGATATTAATTTTGTTATAAAGTTGCTAAGCAACATTTTTATATTTTAATCAAAGCTGACAAACAAGGTTCACAGACATACTATTTTTTTTCCAGTACTAAATTTATATTTAGTGTAAAATTTTTTATTTACATATTTACATTTCACGATTTCTCTATAAAATTATATAGACCCAATCTTGGTTAGTCAAATGAAATCAAGTTTACTTTTCTCTGTGACATTTTAGGAATGAATATATACATAGAAATATATAAAAATAAACAAAGTAGTAAATGTGTTAATTAAGGTAGAAATAAAGCCAATGAGAGAGGGTAGCGAATTGACTAAAAAGTCATCGAGTCGGCTACCCTTCATTTGCCAATAAGATAAGTAATTTGGGCACTGGTTAACATGGCAGATTAAATAATGATGTAAAGTTGTATGTTAAATAATTGAACATAATTATCATCTATATACTTAATTTTCATCTGTGTACATTTGATAAGTTTCTTTTATACATATATTATTGTTTGTGATCAAGTTATTTGCATCGAAATTAGATATATAACTAAAGCATATTTAAAAAAAGAATGAAAGAGAACAAAATGAACGTTGCTTTGAAAAGACCCAAAATATGACCTGTAGTAGAAACACAATTTCTTACAATAATAATAGTAATAATAATATTAATAATAATAGTAGTAATAATAATAATAATAATAATAATAATAATATTCTATATACAACATCATGATTATACAATAATATAATATTACTGCACAACTATATAATGATTGTACTAGCAATTATGTGGACTATTATTAATAATCAACATAATACTACAAAACTTTGCAAACTATATATTATTATGCAGTAAATGACTATATGAATGTGCTCAGTCAGCTGTTTAGGTAAATGCCATATTAGTGAATTAGTTTACCTGCTCAGGCGTGTTTTGTCAGTAATTATTATCGTCCCAGGACTGAGTTGACTGACCTACAGAAATGTTATCCAGTTTTTCCTGTTGGCGGCATGCATTTTAAACCAGTTTTAATCCTCCAGTGGTTTGATGGTACTAACCTAGTGTCCACTTGCAAGGCTCTAGTTGCTATTATTATGTTTTATGTTGAGCAAAATTAGTGGAAAGCTATAATTATAAATTGTCATTTATTTGGCTTATGTTTTGTGTAATTGTTGTCTAATCTTGCAACTATTATTATGTTTGCTGCATAATTGCTAGTGCACTTGGAGTATTCAAGTACTCTTGAATAGTTTTTATTATTGATTTTGCCAGTGTTTCGTGTTTGCTATCGGTTTCCAGTTATTATTATTTTGCTTTGTGGTGAGCCGTGTGTGACTGAGACATATACTGCACAATTCGTGTAGATAAATGACAATAATCATTTCGAAGTTTACATTAGATTGTTAGCTAGTGTGTTTGATAGTTGTTGTGAGAATCACTTGTTTTAAAATCACTTTTATCATGATGTTTCATGAGGAGTCACAGTGTTGTGCGTTGTCTTATATAGTGGAGTAGACATTTACTTTTGTTTGTGGTTATTTATTTTTGTTAAAAAAAACTGCAGCAGCAACATCTTTATACAAAATGTTGGGAACTGACACGTTGTGTATAGACATACCGGATTATGACTGTGAAATGGGTTACGAAAGTGTAATTACAGGTAAACCTGAAGTTATAAATTCACACCGTAGCTGTTTGAATTAATAAAATTACTTTAACCTTTCATGACGTATAGACGGAAAGAAAAATTGGAATGGAAGTAGTAAATTTTGACATCGTGTAACAATAACTAATTTATTACAATACAATGATGTTTAATATTGGTGAGATTATTCAAGTCAATGCTGTCAGCAGTACATGAAGGAACGTCAGTTTCTTTTAGGTAATGATAAGATAGCAGGTTCTGAAATGAGCATTAAATTAGCATGCTGTGGTACATAGCCAGTTGTCTAGTCCCATTGCTGTTCCAGTGTAGATATTTAGGTGACGATTTAGTTTTAATGATGTGGTGGGACCTACAGTGAGCGATTGTTCAGATCAACATTGCACAGTTTCCACTGACTGTGCAAAAGATAACTAAACTAAAAGATAGCAGACCTAAAGATAACTAAACTAACTCGGGCACAAAACCAGTGAATAAAGTAATTAAAATACATGTTATACAATGTATTATATTTTTAGTCAAGATGTTTCGTCTTCTTTGGTTGAATTTAAAGTAGGATCACATTTTGTGTTAATTATTTGATAAAAACTTATGAAACATTTTGATGAAATATATATATATAGATATATATAGCAAAGACTTTTTAAGCATTTTATTTGTTTTCTTTGTTGATAAGTACAATGAAGTTACAGAACTCAAGGACAAACAAATTGAACTTTATAGATGCACAGATTTAGTACTAAGAGTGAGACCAGAGTGTTTCTGTTTGACAGTTATTCCAGTTTTTGTCTTCAGAAATATGCCATTTGTCCTTTGTCATAGAAGTTCTTGTATCATTTGTATGTTCTGCCGAGTATAAAAAATAGATATGTGAAATGTAAGTAGGGGTTGCTAGAAGTGTACGTATGCTACAGTTACACTATCACGTGCATTTTGTGTGGCGAAGTCAATACCGTGAATGATTTAATACCACATGCTGTTTGTTCCGCATTGTATAAACAGCTGCATTTCGATCCCGATGTATTATTGTTAGCAAAGCATGTAATAGTGTATGGTTTATTTTATAGATGGTACAATTAAATGTTGGCAAAGCATTATGTACATTTCCAATGTGAGTTGAATAAACTTGCACTGCCCGGACGATTAATAATAGTTTTGTTGCTAATAGCTTGAGTATCTATAAATGTACCTAATTGACTTAAACTTAGGCTGTTTTGCAGCTAGGCATGTTATTAAAAAGTATGAGATAAGGTATATTTATTTCACACATATTATAATACTAAAGTAAACCAATATTAAAACTATATTTACGGGAAAAAAATTTGTGAGGGCAGCATATGAGACCGTATGTGTCCTAAAACACTAACTTTTCCATTATACTCCCCTTTCAAACCATCTAATGTTTTCAGCATTTTAATTTTTTATATTTAGCTGGACAGAATTGTTTTCTAGTATTTGGGTTTGTTGAATGAACAAGACCAACTATGTAGATGGAGTTAAAAAGCCTAGGCATGCTACACATACGATATTGTTTGAATAATTATTTGTTGTTAAAATTACTAGTGTTTGAGATTCCTAGGGTTATCTGAACCACATGTACTGTACTGTTCCTGTATTGTGCTGTACTGTTTGCTTTCTGAATTTCTTCTTTTGAGTGGAAAACAAAACAGACGGGGTATTTTAGTGCCAGTGTCTTCATTGTATATTATTTCCTTTTTTTACAGAACCGTACAAGAAAATGGATTCTGATCTGGAAAGTGCACTTTACTCAAATGATCTGCTCAACGATATTTATGATAACCTTGGTGTGAGTGAGAATAATCAGTTTTGTAACGTAGTTTTTATTTGTCATACCATTTGTTTTTAGACCTGTCTTTTGTTTTACATTTTAATTTCCGTTGTATTTGTGCACTGAGTTTGCACTTGATATTTGTTAGTAGATTATTGTTTCAGTTGATCATTGTCATCATGAACACGTAATAGCACATTTACCATGGAAACTCTGTTTTTGAAGTACTTCATTTACGCTGTTGAAAAGCGCATTTACGTTACTAATTTACCTTGCTGAAAAGTACATTTACGTTATCCAGATGCTTTAAATACGATTCTTTGACATTTCTGTTAAAGTGAGAAGCAACATACCTTCAGTTCTAATCAAGCAATTCATGAAATTTCTGATATCTAAGTTTAAGTATTTGAGTTTTGGCTCTTTGTCTCAAATATTTGCATTTCTATGAATAACCTAGTACTTAGTGTAAGGCAAACAGTTTTTGTTACTTTGGAATTAGTTCTTCTTCGTTCATAATGAATCTGCCATTTTGGTTTATATTCTGTTTTAATTATGGTTTGAATTGTGTACTAAGGGATTATGGTGTGATATCGAGAAGCAGGTAAAATTTTCCTGCATAGTTTCTCAGATAGTTCTGACTCCAAAAAACATGGAAAGTGTAATCTTAACAATAAACGTTAGTCGGTCTTTCATTAAGCTCTGTAGACATTTAAATTGCAGTTTTAAACAAGTGGCTGGCCTAATAATTATTATTGTCATTACCATCATCATCGATATGATCATTATTATTACTATCATCGCGATCATTATTGTCGTTATCATCATCACTATCACGAACACGATCATCATCATCACACAGCAGCAGCAGCCGAAGTAGCACCTCATACACCATTTAACAGTTACCATCATCGTTTGCCATCATTGTAAGTAGCAGCAACATCATCGCCACGAAAACTATTGTTGTTATTTGAGTGCGACATTTTTGTTAGTATTTATGGTTATCAATGTCATCATTACTGTTTTTGTTGCAGCTACCAGATTTTGAAGAGCACAATTTAGAGACGCTTGCAGCGGTTGATTCGATTGCAGACGACATGTTCAGCGACATTGGACTGAACTCTTCGCTAGATGTCACTTCTGTAAAAAGTGAGCCTGTGTCGCCGGTGTCGTTGAACTCGTGCGGAAATGAATCTGACAGCTCATCCAGTGATTCCAGTTTGCTGCCTCCAGAAGTGAGTTTGTGCTTTAAATATTTTAATGTCACACTATCACAGGAAAAAGTTGCCTTTAGCTAAAAGTGTGTAATCCATAAAGCAAGGTGCATAGCCTAGTGGTCACGGCAGTGTGCTTGCTAACTAAAGTTAAAAATAGGACTAAGGCTAGTCATGGAGTGGATGGATAAACCATTTTGATTTTCGCTCTGGGCGGTTTCATTTGTTGTGCTGGCTGTTTACCTAGTAGACAGGGTGGATGTATTCACATCCGAACATGGCTGAGATACCTCTGTTGGTTCAGTGGCTCATCTAAGTGGAATATAGCCTTGATAAGATCTATCGTTGATTGGTGGCTTCTGTAATGCAGTTTTTCAAACTGTATAAAAAATTGTTCTTAGTGTTTGGTGTTGTAATTAGTGTTGGTATTTGATCTTGTTTCAATGACGAATCATCAACACGACGACGATTGACTAATGGTTGGTCGTAATATTTAATAGAGTCGCGCCAGCATGAAATTAGGATGTTGAGCTTTTGACTGCTGTTTTTCCTTTTATGTTGTTTTACCTCTAATTGATGCTGTAGGTCGTTTGTCTCATTGCATTTAAATGGCAGAAACTAGTGGTGAAGTGTGCAAAATCTTACATTCAATTAGTTTTTTACCTTCGATGATCAAGGCAAACCTTTTTGCTTTTTGTCCAAGGTTGCTACTTAATTCTTCACTTAACGTTGTGGACCCGGTTAAACACTAACTGTTAATACTATGCCATTATGGTGTTTAGTCAGCTGGAAGTATTTATTTCTTTGCTTAAAGAGTTCGATCAGGCTCAAGTGAATCATGATACATTTCAGGATGGTTCATCCAATTTTGATCCAGTTGTGAGTTATAGTGCGAAGCATCAGTGGCACACCATACCCTAGTATTTTATGAAGTCCAGTCATTGACAATCCTGAACATGAATCTATTCCAGCTTCTGCACCTGGGTGTAATAACTTTATATCCAGTACCTCGTAAATTATTAGAAAAATAACGACCAGGCTGTAGTTTAGTCAGATTGTTTCTTACTCTTCGCTGTCTCTGCAATCTTACTTTTATTGTCGATCTTGTTAATTTTTGAATGATCCCTAAGTTGAATGTCATAATCGACTGAATTTCGATAAAATCAATCAGAAAAGCACTAGTTGTAATAGTTCCATGTCACTGGTTTACAGAACATGTTATGGCATTTTGTTTTATTTTCAGACAAAGCGGTTAAAAATAAGTACTGCTTCACCATCACCAATAATATCAGCCACAACAAAGACGTCAACAACAGCTGCCTCCGCACTGCCTCCATGTCAACCTGTTCCGTTGTCATCGTGCTCGACATCCTCACTTGTAAGTACGACATGATTGCAACCTGTAGAGCTTATTGCTGTTTATAAATTGAACATTGGTGTTGTGGCTTTGAGTAGTATTGATAACTAATTCCATTTTTACAACTTCGAATTATTCAGCTGAAAGTTTGTTCTAGTTTAGTTTTGCTTTAAAAAAGTAGTTTTTCGTGCATTTTCAAGTTCCAAACTTTACTCTTTACAACATTATATTGATAAAATGTTACTAACCCTGTTGGCTGAATAATTTGTAAATATGTATTTGTAATGTATGCTTATAAATAGTTATTTCCTGTTGTTTGTTTTGTTACTAACTTTGATTGTATGTTGTAAGATATGTGAATAAACATAATATATGTATATCATTATTGATCTTTAATTAAAGAGGTGTTAGTTGATCAGTTACAGCACTGCACATTTTTCTTGTTTTTCATACACTTCATACAATTGAAAATTCCGTGTTTTCACGCGCTGTATTTTCTTATAACAACATTATAATTAATTTTTAGGTAATGAGGTGCTAATTAATTAACTATTGGAATGCACTAAAAATCTACAGCAGGATAAATACTATATCTATAATATTAGTGATATGATTATATATTAAATATGTTACATAAAAAACAACTATAAATAATAATACTGCAGCTATGCATATTTAATTTTGATGAAAAACATGGCATTAAATTTAAAATTTTGATAGTGATATAGGGGTGGCTGCTTAGGTGACCTCTGGTCTTTTGCCACCCCATCTCTAGTTTCATTTACTATTCAATGTTTTTGTAATGTAAAGGGATAAATAAATTGATTGAATTGAATTGAATCATTTCCGGATATTTTATTCTTGCAGAAAGCTTCTCATTCAACAACAATGAACGTTTCAACAACCCCAGCTGCACAAGTGCCTATCATCAGGCACAAAAATGGTGTAACAAAAGTGATCACTCTGCATCCTAAGCCGGAGCCTGTAAAACCTAATCCAGTGGCACCTGTCAACGGCATAGTCAAGATCGAAGGTACTGTTGCTACTGCCTGTGATTCTGAGTGGCCTGTGTCAGTTATGCAAAGCCGTGATAGTTCTGATGCTCTATTATGATTCCAACTTAACTACAGTTTTTGCTCTGCTATTATTACTTTTATACTTGCCAGATTTATTTTATTATTAACTGAAAATATATATAATTATACACGTTAAATAGATAATTTATTTTGCCATAGAACTAATTGTACTTTGCGCTGGTAATTATAATCGCATGCAAGATACCTCTAGACGTAAGTACCGTATTTTCCCATGTATAAGAGACCCTTGTGTATAAGAGACCCCTTCAATTTTTAGGCAAAAATTCTGGAAAAAAGTTTTTTGGTAATGAATAACTTTATCCATCATAGAAATCATTAAATTCCTCATCACTCTCATCAAAAATATCAACTGGAGTCAGACCTTCAGCAATTCCAGCCAGCTCATCATCAGAGGAGTCACTCTGCTCAAAAATGGCATTGTCCTCTGTGCCGTCCATGGCATTGGAGATGCCACACTTCTTGAAAGATTTAATAATGACCTCTGGCTTTACACCTTTCCATGCCTTGAGGACCCAGCTGCAGACTTCTCCAAGGGTTGGCTTACTCCCATGTATAAGAGACCCCCTATTTTTAAAGTGAAAATTCTGAGCAAAAAAGGGTCTCTTATACATGGGAAAATACGGTACATCTCCATGTATGCATGTAAGCAGGAAGGTTCTGGGTTCGATTCCTGGTTGGTCAACTGTTTTTTCACTGCCCGTTTATTCAGTTAATTAGCCATTAGGTTGATTGTTGTAAGCGTGATATCTTTCTTGATGTGTGGACTTTTGTTAATTATAGAATGTGCACGTATCGAGAATGCCATACTTTTTACTCACCATGTGGGGGTCTGTCAGCATGACATTATTGA
Organism: Tubiluchus corallicola; assembly: GCA_030141605.1. NCBI lineage: Eukaryota > Metazoa > Priapulida > Priapulimorpha > Priapulimorphida > Tubiluchidae > Tubiluchus > Tubiluchus corallicola. The sequence continues at coordinate 586,868 of JAQGDQ010000099.1, forward strand.
CATATATGCATTGGGGATATGCCGAAACGAGATTTTATGGAAAGCGAAACAGTACTGAATTTTTCAAAACTTTTTTTTGTTGAACTGAATTTAAACCGAATTTCTGCAATTTTATTTTTTCGAAACCAAATTGAGCTGAATTTCGCAAAATTTTATTTACTGAAACCGAACATTTGCCGAAGTTTACGGACACTTAACTTGTGAGATACCATTATAATTTTTTTTATAAAATTACATTTCTAGTTTTTATCAAACTACTGAACAAATCTAGTCCCAAAAAATTGCTTGAGCTATTTCGTAAATTAACACTACGTGTTAACACTATAGTAATTTTTTTAATATTTTAGCTTAACCATTAATAGTCAAAATTTTTTGTATCAGGACTCAAGTACTTACACTAAATTCACCAAAAACTAAGGTGTTGACAATGATTATTTATAATGATTGTAATATTTACACTTTCTTCTGTTAAATTAACAAGAAAACCACGTGTAGAAATGAACGATGTCAACAAATCAACGGCTGCATGGGTCCAGGTGCAGCACCCCAAATGGTCATTTTACGAAATAGAACAAGCTACCAACCTACCATGCGCAAACCTTGTGTTGAAGAATTGCCTCTTGGTTTTGCTAGGTCTGGTTGTACTGCTTTAATGGCAGAGATTGTCAGACAAATATGACAAATTATAAAAACAAATTTTTTACTTATTGGACTGAACTTATTTATTTAACTAAACTTTATTAAACAAAGCAAATAAAACCGAATTCTTGAAGAAAATTGCCAGTTTCTACCAACGAACAAAACAAACAGAAAATTTGTTTCGGTTCGGCACTCGAAGTAAGGTTATTTCTGAATTTCTGTGTATCTGTAATATGCGTATGATTTGTGCTTTTTGATGGTACAAGTGTAGCTAAGAAACTACTTATTATTAGTTGAAATGAATTAACATACTGTTGACCTATCTGTCATTGTCGCTGAAGTAATTTAAATAAAACATGCAGGCATTTTAAAAATTTTCTCTCTCTAGGAAGCTCACAAGGTCAACAGCAAATTATAATATCAGCAGATGAATTTACTAAGCTTGCTAACAATGGAGTACTGCGTCTGTGTCATCCGAATACTCCAACGTCAACGCCTTCGTCAAAACCAGTGGAAAATGTCATTTCTCAGTCACAGTCATTCGACAACTTAAGCTCATATCATGGCCAACAAAATGAGGTATTGTGCAGTGAATTACGACAGTTTGTCATCGACTTTATTTCGTAAAGCTTTGACTGCATGATTTTTTAAGTATTTTTGTCGTAAATATATATATATTTTTTTGATATTATTCATGTGTAAAGGGGTAGAAACGTGGAACTTTAAAGTATAGTATCTCCCAAAGAACTTTTCATACAAAGTTGTATTACTTAACATTACGCTTACCTGTTCGAAGGCATGTAGTTGGAAAAGAAAATTCTTAATATTTTAAAATATTTGCGCCACCTGATAAAACGGCACTTCATTGCCTTCCCAGTGTGCACCACTGATTCAACAAAAAATACATTATTGATTTTATTGACAATATAAAGTAACTTAATTTTTAGCCCACTCTTTGTGTCGTGGTACATTATTCCTAATATTAAGTCATATTTGATATGCAGATTATAAAAAGAACGTAACTTCAAAGTTTCCCACGTCATTGCAATGTATTAAAACATGATGGTGTATTGCAGAAACTGTTAAAAAGGCAGCTACGAATGATCAAGAATCGAGAGTCGGCATGTCTGTCACGCAAGAAGAAAAAAGAGGTAAATTATTCTTTCATCGAACATACCATAATTCTGACATGTCGTCCAGATAGTTGAGTCCTTTTCTTTGTTTAAACATCATTTATAGTTTTTGATCTCACATGCTGCATTGAACTCAGTTTGCCGTAAGTTTGTTGATACTGGAAGTTGGTTGGTGTTCTCGGACTTAGTTCTCTGTGGCATTGCATTGTCTGCTCACTGATGTATTACAAACTGTTAAAGTAAAACCGGACCCAAATCGTAAACTGTAGGTTAGAACAATCTACTCTTTAAAATATTGAAAGGAAACATGCTGTTTTTCCAAAAATGACTTACGTGAAAGAATTATTACTTCACAAACACAATTTCACGTTTGCACCACTAGTTCTTTGCTGTTACATGCATTTTGCTATTCGCTAGTTAGATGGGCACTAGTGCCTGCATTTCGGAAATGCATTGCACAAAAAATGAGTGCTGTACCTGTCAGGTCAGATTTGTTAGTTTTTGACGAATTGCAGACGTGTCCACAGTGTTAAACTTGAAATTTGAATTTTTATCTTAAAACTTGCCGAGTTTTAGGATAACACACTGAATCTCTTATAGTAGCACTGTACTTCAATTTTCGCTTTCGCAAGCAGCACACTCATAGAATATTTTTGTTGTTGAAAATTATGTTAGTTTGTGATGTCATCAATAGTTGGGTTCGCCTGCCTTTAATTAAGTTTTTAATCTTTAATTTAATTATCAGAAATGCTTTTGCAGTATTAATAGTGTTAAAGCATATACTTTTTATTGGACTTGAAAATGGGGTAGTATATGAAAAATCATCCTTTCTTCCTTTAAGAAGGCAGCAACGAATGATCAACTGTCTAGTTGTACTATGTTTTTGTCCAAAAATGTAAAGCTGTTACAAAAATTAGAGACTGTCTTATTTGAATATAGATACAAAAGTATGTGTTCCACATTTCCACTATTTTACAGTGGCACATACAGATCTATTTTACATTATCAAGCTACAATACTTGAATGAGGCTCTGCATTTCTTCTGAAATTTCTCATTTATTTTAAAACAGACTTGCACTTTTTTGTAAATTATTTATTTATTTTTTCTTGTTTATTTGTTTTTTAATTTTGAGAACTGGTTTCGACTAATGTTATTTGTCAAGGGCACATAATGCTTCATAACAGGGTTTCTTCCTTTGATATAAGGTGATAAAAATTAACTCTGTTGTAATCCTTTTGTATAATGCGGTACAAAAAGAGCAGCTAAAAGTCAGTTTTGGCTTAAATATCGTGTATAATAAGTTGTTTTTAATATAGATTGCTTGTTTTTGGTTGTTTTTGCTATTACGTACTTATAACTTGTGATTTGTTGCAGTATTTAAACACATTGGAGGACAGAGTCAAGGCTTGTATGGAAGAAAATGAGACGTTAAAGCAGGAAAATGAACAATTAAAGCAGACCATAGGAGCCTTAAGATCTGAGGTTTGTTTCCTTTGATATCAAAAGTGAAAAGATTTTTTCATAAATATTATTTGTTTAAAAGCCTAAATTCATTTTCATTCAATTTTAGAGGAAGACTGAATGATTGATTAGACTCAATCTCATTTTAATTTACTGACCAAAACATACATTTTCTTATATTTGAATAAATAGCTTAGAAAGTTAATTAACTGCAACTGTACACAGCTATTGCTTACGTCAGAAACTAACTACAGTTTGTGCAATGGCAGGCGTCTTCCCTTGCGCGTCAAGCACATTTGCTTAGGTGTTACAGTACTGCTTTAACGCATGATGTCACGAAAAATGGGCATTACATCATATGACGTCATTAAACTAACACAACAGTTCATGATCATGGTTATCACGGTACGCCTTCTGTCTGTTTGCCACGCGCACATGACAAAAAGGCACTGCTGCCAATCTTAGTAGATTCACTGAGCCGCGCGTAGCTTTGAAAGTTTATCGAAATTCGCGTATCTTAGGTAATTGTTATTTCATCTAAGCTTTGATTTAAAATAAGCTGTTGTAGTTCTCAATATTTTAGAGCATTCTTTATTCTGAACTTGTGTTTACACAATCATCCGGTATTCCTTTAAATGGTAGCTGTAAGTTTCAGCTATTAAATCGAATGTCTTATTTCTTAGTTTTATTAATATAGCTGTGCTAATTAATACAAAAAATGTTATGAATTAGTACATAAAATATTTTCCTGAAACTGATAGGAAATGTGGTGTTCATACATATTTGAGGCCTGCGGTATCTATATTTTTTGAAACAAAATCTATATTTTTTTATAGTTGAATGCATATTTTAAGACGAAGGTAAAAACATACACTTTTTGGACACATCTAAATAAATAGCTTTAAGCAAGTTATTTTGTGAATAGTGTGCAATAAAATAATTATTTTACATAAAGGAGCTTGTTTTGAATACAATCTTACTTTTGAGTGAATTTGCATTTTTGGATATAGTAATGCTGTGACTTTAATAATAATGCTTAGTGGCAGATGAACGACTATAGACACTTTTGTTTCTAGAATCAAATGTTGAGGAGGCACTCACCACTGAGTTTGAAGAAGAAAACAACGTGTCTTCTAGCTGCTGTATTTATGTTTGCGCTAAGTCTGGGCCCACTTTCGTAAGTAACTTTATAACATCAGTTCTTAACATTGCACTTAAGCTGACACTGAATTTTTCATTTACCGCATTTACTCGTTTTAGTGCCCGTGTTTAATTAAAGGCCCATCTGAATAAGCTTCCTTTTGAATAAGTGAAAAAGAATAATTGCCTGTGTTTAAATAGGGCACTAGTTACATGATGTTGGCTTTACCTGCTACACTAGTTTATGCGCATTATTTTAACAGCGAGTGGGTCATCAACTGTCATTGGTGAAATGTATAAACTGCTGTATGCTGCATGGCTCCAGTGTGATTCCAGGCACTCTGTGTGAACAAACTACGCAGTGCCTGATTTATCCGTCGCGTACTGCTAGGCATATCTGACATAAGAAGTAAAGGAGTTAAAAGTGATAAGTATGCATGCTTAAATAACCGTCTGTTTCAATAAGGATCCTGGTGATTAGGTTGGTTGAGAAAGTAAGTGCCAGGGCCCTAAACGGTAGATGTGAAGAGTCTCTGGTTGTTTATCATAGAGTAACTTATGTAAAAATAGCTATCTCTTAAATAGTATGCTTAAAGGATTATTTTGTGTTAACAGCTATTCGCCCTTGCACTTGACTTTGATGAGATCACAGTTAGTGTCTAAACGGTTTTAGAGTGTAAATTGCTTCTTTTTTCATGGTATAAGATAGCTATGATAGCTTAAGGCACATGCTAGGGGTTGCATCATCATACTGTTAGCTTTTAGAAAATGTAAACTGATCTTATTAATGAAATATAATTTAAATTGAAAGTTTGCTTGAAAATCAATAGGCAACACTAACCTCCTTTGAGGCTTTTGTTGCCAACGACAAATTGTACATTACAACCACGAGACTTTTATTATTATCCCATTCTGATCCTTATTATGATGCAAAGCAGCAGTAGGCATCATTTTTAAAATTTCTTGCACAACCATGCCTCAGTTTTGAACCCATAACCTTTCAAACTAAAATATTTTTGCACATTATATTTTGCACTTTACCGTCTTATGACTAAAAACTATAATGATTTTTTCCAGGAGTATAGTATTCAGCACAAATGAAAAACTGGATCCAGTCATAGTTCATAAAGGACGAACGTTAATGTCAGTGTCGCCCGACTTCAGTTTAAATTCTGGTGATATTAATTATGCAGACCGTAATATCAGCGATTTAATGGTGCTCTACATGAGTGCAGAGAACTGTCCTACCTATTTTAATAAAACAGAAACACTCAGGTAAGTAGCTTACCTATAAACGTTACCATATTTAACATTCTTCATTTCCGTTGTTTTCTTTTCTTTTTTTTATGTTTATTTTACACAAGACAAGAGAAGTTTTGTGGTTTTGAAACAGGAGCTTTTCCTTTTCTGTTCCAGTACTGGGGTTTAATGTTTATCTGTTTCATTGCCTTTTGCTAACACGCACCTGCTTTGAGACCTTGTTGCCTACCGCAAATAATAAATGTGTGCTTGGATAGCAAAATCGTCCGTAAGTCGGCAACTAAGCTTTTCTAGTTATTCACATAACCTGAATCTCCGTTTCATAAGGATCATTTTGATACCAAGCTCATTGCTCCATGTTATTTCTACCATTTCATAAGGATCATCTTGATACCAAGCTCATTGTTCCATGTTAATTCTACCATTTCATAAGGATCATCTTGATACCAAGCTCATTGCTCCATGTTATTTCTAAGCTGAGATAATCCACGTTGAGGTTGTGGTGCACGCTACGCACTGAAAAACATATTTTTGAGAAAAACGCTGTTAAAGTCAGCCATTGTTTTTGTCGCGTCTCTACAAAACACTTTCCACACATTTTTAGACAATTTGATGCTAGAATATTACAGTCTACTATATTTAGTGTTTGTTTTCATAAAAAAAACATTTGACCAAATTTTTGGCGTATTCTACTTGTGGACGGTTTTGGTTTACAGTCACACAAATTACAACTACTTGATTGATATTATTATCCCATTTTAACGAGATGTAGCTGTACCGTGCACTTTGAAATATGTATGTTTGAGGCCGTCCTGCTAAACGAACATTTAACCTTGCTTGTTTATAACAGAATGAACAATGAGCTATCTGGCTGGATTCAGCGTCATGAAGCCGAGCAGAAGCAGAAACAGAAAGAAGCCAAAACTAAGAAGCGAAATTTGAAAATTAAGTCAAGGCTGCACCGAGCGATGGAGTTTAAACAACACAAACAGTTTGAGAGGTAATTGTGTGAGTCACTTCTAATAACTTAAAACTTTTGTTTTGATCCCTAATAAGTAATAACCTAATAATCTTAGTAGCCTTAAAGGTCCTATGACACTATTTTTTATGTTATTTTCTTTTGAAGCATAGGCTGAATTACATATTTCCTAACTTTTCAAACAGTTTTGATGCATGCTTTTATGTGATATGGTAACTTAAATTAGGCACCATTGGTACTGTCAACAATATTAACAGCCTCAGTACAGTAGACAGCCAGTGGCCTCAGCAAGCAGAGCACTGTGAACACTGAACAAAACGGTTATTGCTGAGTAATGATTTTTCTGTTAAAAAGTTTCTTACTATATTATTTATCGACTTGCAAGGAACAGCAAATTTATAGTAACAAACACAGTATACAGAGCACAGTATACAGAGATATTACTATACCATTATTTAAACTGTGTGTGGGCTGTATGAACAATAGGTGTGTTGAGTACTCCCGCGAATTAGATCAAGCTGCAAGTAAGCTGCTAGCCACTATTTCGGGTTAGATGCACAGTAAGTAAGGTAATAATTAACCTTTTTAACTAAATTTCATAAAAAACTATGTTTAGTCAAGGTTAGCAGTAAGACATGTCAACCCTATCAGTTTAACGGAAACTCCCGATTTTAACAGCAACCTCCCTTTCTTAACATTTTGAAATATTTCTCCTGATTTTTTACACGTTACTTCAACATAAAAATGGCACACAATGCGACCGCAGTGAGAATAGGGCATCCTTTCCTTTTGCCACAAAAAGAAACGCCCATCTATCCTGCTGGGCAAGGTGAAAAATGAAGCTTGGGCAGTTACACGTAGAATAAAGGTGCTCGACTGCATCAAACTTATATGCACGTTTATCAGCAGTCAAACTGTAAACTATGAGAATATTTTTTACTTAAATATTTAAAGTTTTTTTCTCTGAAACTTCATTTGCACATTCGAAAAAATACCACAAAGGTTTTCCCAAGTGTCTAAAAATGTAGGGACCACTATTTTAATGAATTAAAAAATGTTGTCTGAAAGGCATTTCTTCTTAGTTTTCCGTTTTCTTTTACAATTGAACCTCGCATTAAGTCAGACAGTATACTCGGTCTGCACAGGCTGAAAATGTCGGTAAAGCCCAGGGAACAAAATCATCTCTCATTACTGTTGTCCAGTTCTTTTCTCTTCGATCGTACCAAAGAATTCGCTGTTATTTTTACAATTTTATATACTGAAAAACATAAAAACGATCACTGCTTGTCAGAAGCATTGTCTAAACGGGATATCGTGCAAAAGATAACTTGGCAGTGAGACATTTATAAAGCAGAAGTGTTCAGAAAATGAACAAGAAAGCAGCCCAACGCAAAATATCAGTGATGTCACGCTAAAACTTTTACACGTTGTACTTCGTTATTAATATTTTTTCATCTGTAAATATAGTGTGTTCAAGTAAGTATGGAAAAACTTGTTATTTGAGCTTAACACTAAAATTCAGAATGCGAGTACCCCAGTCTCTTCATTACCGGCGTATCGCTTGATTTTGCCCACATATAAATATATGCGCAGTGTCGTTCCTAACGTGATGTCACTTCCGGATTTTTCGTTTTTCGCAAAATGTCTGTGCGGCGCTAAATTTGAAGTAAATCAATGCTAACCAAACCAAAACGCGCAACATTATGAAAAATAAAGCTGCTTTTTTGTATCAGGCTTGTCAATAGTGAATTTTGACCGCTAGTGTCTACCATTGTGTCAGTGGACCTTTAATAACCTAGTGAACATAAAAATTGTTTGAATTGTTATTTGAACTTTTCTGTTTCAAATTAAAAAGCTTTTTCCTTCATTTGTGTTAATATATATGCTGATTTGATTTCAAAGTTGACATATTCAAACAAAACCTTGTTTCTATAAGAAAAGTGCTATCATTCTGTGTCATTTGGGGACCTGTTTTTGTTTGCGTATGTTCCATGCTAGAGGAGCCACTAAATTTGTTTAAGACAGACAGTTCTTTTTTCTAAACCATTATAGTGCTAGTTGCAGAGTCGAAGTCGAAGTTTTACGTCTACTTGTCCCATTCAAGTACTTGTAAAAGACCTTTAGACTACATAATTAATATTAGTGAAATCTTAACTCCAAAGTATGAGTAATATACCTATTCAGTTTGGTATACTTTGTTTATTTCCAAGACAACCCTAGTAATCTTAGAATTTGAGTTTGCATTAGCACGTGCCATGTGATCTGACAGCTGATACAGATGCCACAGTGTTTTCTGTCCGACATTTTGATCTGAAAATGTTTTCTTTGCAGTGACAGTTTTTCAGCAGGACACCAATATTTAATTTTTTTCTTCGGATTTGGAGGTACGAAATTGTAAATTTCTATTTACAGATCGCAGGCCTCAGATGGTACGTATGAACTGCAGCTGTTCGACCAAGCAGAAGGGGACATGTACCGTTTTCTCGGAGCAATCAACCATCAAAATGATACCTTTTATGTTGTCTCGTTCACGCGGGTGCTTAATTTCATCTCCTTTCTCTTCATTAAATATGCTTTTTACTTGTTATAAATAACTGTTACCAAACTTCTAACTTAAAAATGTCACCTTAGTTTGCATTGTAGTCCTTGTATTTCATTTGCTGTGTTTACACTAGGCAGAAAATATTCTACCTGGTACTGGATTTTTAAATCTGCTTCTGATGTAAACGATAACACAGTCAGAATGAGACCTCCACAGGTAACGGATATTTCGTGACTACCTTCTTTACGTGGTCACACAGGTGTAGATTTCCAGGACTGTTTCTAATTACTCAAAGGTAAAATAAGTCCATATATGCACATATGGTGTAAACAGTGGTACAAGTATGCAAAGTACCCTGCCCAACTACCTCGATACTAGATACTTGTAGAGGCTTGGTCCATCACGCCAACTTTTAGTCCCTGGGACATTTGTAAGATTTCCACCTCTGGTGTAGCCAAACTTCGTTACAACCCTCCCCCCTTTATAATGCCAAACTCGCTTAATGCCAACTTTTTGCAGTACAAAAATGGGCAATATAAAGATTTTTAATTTTATTGTCAAATCAAATTTTTCATAGTTTTGAGCCTCTTTTTTGAAATAAATTGTTGGCTTTGAGACAAGTGAGTGAGTATGCTCATTACTGGTTTTTATAAGTTTTTATAGTAGTAACCATGTAGGAGTAAGTTAAAAGAAGCCATTCATGTAAAATGAAAAGAAAAGAATGCGTTCTTTCAAACTTGAGTTACAATTTGTGGTGTTTCTGTCTGTTAATGACTGTTGGTATATGTGAACACAGAAAGTGCTTATAATTAAGTTTTTAATTTATTGTTTTTTCTTTAGGATCATCTTTTGCTGCCAGCTGTCGCTCAAAATAAAACTCATCGTCCAAAAATGTCGCTAGTGATGCCTGCCTTATCTCTTCGCAATGGTATGCTTACTTATTCTACTATTCGACAAATTCATAGAGGCTGAAGCTGACACAGAAAATCAGCTAAGTCAGCTAAAGCTACAAATTTTTGTTAACTAAACAAATGATAAATTGTTAGTTAACTGTTAAATTATGGAGACAAATTTTTTAAATAATTTGTGTTGCTTATACACAGAAAAAAGCTGATGTACAAATTCAGATAATGCATTAGAGATCAACTTTGTATTATTGTAAAAAAGCGATGAATTTATTGCAAATATAATTTAAATCCATCTCTTGGCAAGGCTTATCTTGATTACCAACGAATCAAAACTCCAAAATTATCCCATACATGTAACTAATGTCCTATTTGTGTATTTAATTTTGAAGTGACCAGCTTTCTCATTCAAAAATTTCCAAAGTTTAGTATCTCTGCTAGCACACGCACATTATGACTGCGAATCCGCAATGCATTTGCAATATTTCAACCAGTGATTTGCAGTGTCACGTGATATCGCAAGAGCGAAAATCTTCGCAGTTGGCAAAAATGTCAGCTAGCTCAACAACTCCCATCACTGAACGGCTGGCAGGACTAAAACTGGGTTTCTTATCGGCTGGGTCGACTGTAGAAATAAAACAGCTGGAGTTGAGCTAAAACGGCCTGTCTCTCTGGACTCTTCAAATTCATTGTATTCTTCAAAAACTGACGTTGAACATTTGGTTTTTAAGTCTTCTTTGTCACCGGGTTTTTCAATAGTCATATGTAGATTTTAATTTTCCCCAGCATTTACATGATTTGCTGGTTATTGTCAGGGACATGGCCAGCTTCTAAAGTTAGGGGGGAGCAGCACATAAAAAAGGCGTCACACGCACACCCAAACAATTTTTAACGCATCGCTTATACATTTTAATTTTGTGCTTAAAATCAAAACATGAGGAAGATACAGTTTTACAGTAAGCTGATAAATTTCAAGACATAATAAAAACGTGTATTATTTAATAAAATAAAAACAAAATGAAACTTGTGAAAAGTGTATCATGAAGGAAGCACAATTGTTGAAACTGTACAATTAAAAAAAATTTAAAAAGATGCCATTTGTGAAAAATGTTCTCACGATTTGCTATGCACTGGTTATTGCTAAATATTAGTAGCTTCATTGCCATAATGTGGTATAAGTTATGGAACTTTGTAGCTATTCTTACCTAGTTTTTAAAGTAAAGCAACCTTGATTGTGAAGCGTAATTGGACGTGTTACCATATCCCTTAACTCCTTAATCCGAATGTGAATATTGTACTGGGAAAAGCTTTTATGACCGACATGAATTAACTATCACTTTTAGTTTGTAAAATAATTATATGATGCAATCACATCCAGTTTGACATTTCAGAGTTGATTATGTCATATAAGTAAAAACAAAAATAATGTCAGACATGAAATAGGACATTGACAAGGCAGTTCAAGAAATCTTAGCATTTTTGCTGAAACTAACACTTAAAATCGTAATGTGATGCATACTTTCGCGAAGGATTTCTTGCTTGGAAGGCTGTTCGAGATAGGCAAGGAAATTTCAGTCAGATTTTTAAGAATTATGCTGGTAATTTGCTGCGAGTTACACACTAATTCGACTTACGCGATGTTTGGTAAAGGGAAAATCCATTCCACAACATCTGTTCGACGTACACAATAATTCGAGTTATACCATTTCGAGATACAAGTAGTTTATATCCTATACTTAGTTATATATTGTATTGCTTAATAATCATTAATTATTGTACATTGTAGAAAGCATGGAGGTCCCGGAGGATCACGTAGCGATGATGCAGGTCGATTGCGAAGTGACAAACACCCGCCTCATTCATGTCAAAGAAACGGACGTGCCGTCAAACTTGCGCATGAATGCGTCAGATCATGCAGCAAGGCAGCGACCAAAATTCCGTAATCCATTCCAAAGGCCTAATTGACATCGGTATTGTTCTGCAAAAATTTAGGCTTTGCATGGAAATGTTTATTTCGTGGCAAATGGTCTCATTCAGAATCAAAAGTTTATTACATTTGTAATGTAGAATGAATATTTACATCACAACACCAGGAGCTGGAACCACGTCATAAATATTTATTCTCATTACATTATGTTTCAAATGGAAAAAAACCAACAACATTATACAACTCTTTCTGCCAAACTGTTATGGTTTTTAAAAAGTGATCGTTCCACATAGTTTATACATATTAAAATGCTTGTGTTTTAATTACATTTTTGACTTCAAATTTTGTAGTAGTAATGGTTGTTACCCTTTAATTACTCTATTTTAATGAGTTTTTGGTGCTACGAATACTTCGGACCATATTATTAGGAGGTGCCATGATGATGTATGTATTCAGACATTGAATCTGGTACATTTGTCACACTGCCATGCGCTGCAAGCTTGAAATTTGGTTAGATATGAATGGATTGCTATCTAGATTTCCAAAAAAAGTGTAGTTTTTTCCTACGTTTAAAGTCTTAATGCGTAAGCTAGCAAGTTGCTAATTAGTTTTTATTATATGCAAATAAAATCACATTCCTTAATGGCCTAAATTAATTAAAGAGATATTTATTACTAACTATTATATAAATGAAAGCAATAATTGCTATTGTAATGGCATCAAATTAACAGCCATAATGAAATTGAAGTGTAAATGTATATTTGTAAAAAAAATTGGAAGTTTAGAATGTGACTTTGAAAATATCATTTCTGTGTTTAGAAAATGTTAAGTTAGTCAAATTGAACTTCTAATTTCCGTTATTATTCATTATTGGTATGAGTTTGGATATTGTTTCTTTCTTAGTAAACGTTTAAATGTTCAAGTAATTTTTATTAAACTTGTGAAGGAAACTCATGATTTTATGTTAAAACTTTTACTTAATGGTACTTTATGCATGTCAGCAAACTTTACTATGTTGTCGTTTTGTTAGTAATTACAGCATGTAAATAATCATTAGGTTTAAGGTATAAGATACCTTTTGTACTATTTGTTGCGTGGTTGATTTTAAAGTTAAACTATGGTTAATAATTTTTTAGTGGAAGAATTACAAGTATTTTTGTGTAGAGGTGATACACGTGTGTTTGGTATGTGATATTTCTTAAGTTCTTTTATGACATTAATAATAAATTTTGTGCATAACAAGGTTATTAAAGTTGGAAAACTGATTACACAAAAGCTTATTTGTGTGGTATGATTGCCAAGACTTTGTGGTTACAGTGGGTATTATCTATTTTTCTGTATGTTTTGTTAATTAGCTTTAATTATTAGATGTTCTGTTCTCAGTCAGTATCAATCAGATTTGAATGCTGTCTCTGAATGGTACAAAGTCGTGATCTCGCTGTAACTTTTGCCTAGTCTGTGTATATTTAGAATGTTATGTGTGGAGAGGTTGTCCAAATTTTTTGTTTTGGTTAACAAATAAATTTCTATTATATATTATGACATACCTAGCAGAATGTTGTGTAACATCATTGATAAAATATTAGTTACTTTCTGACAAAGAAATAACACACGGTAATACTGGAAGAACTGTTACTACTAGTAGAAAATTTCACCCATAGCTTCCTAGAGTAATCAATAATCAAATTGTGGTAATTACTGCAGTGCACACAAACAATAAAGCAAAATCTTGGTCCATTATCCAATTTGAACTTTGAAACAAACTTTAGAGCAATAATCATTGCAAAATTAATTTAGGGCTCTTGTTTTTATTTCCACCGAAAAATAAATGTATGCTCTGAACTTATTTTGCAGAGTAGGAAAAGCATGCACCAAACAGCCTTGCAAAATACTGAACTGATGTGCTGATGTTTGTTTATTGGAAGGGCAGCCTACACTCACTGTGTGCTGTGAAAAGTATGACTGCTCACAAATGTAGGCTGTTTGGTCTCAACATGAACCAATTCCCTGGAGGCAATACACGTATTTGATTAAGCTAGAGTGAAATTAATATGCAAGTTAGTTTAGTACTACTCATTCACAATTCAGCATAAGTTCTATATAACACTGCTGCAATATAATGTAACCGAAATCAGAATGATAAAAGATTGTATTGCTGTTGGCTGTAGAAGGAATTCTGGAAATTAAATATTTGAGACTTTCAAGAGATATAGCATAAGCCGCAAAGTTTAGATGGTTACCAAGCTCTGTGAAAGACATTTAATGCGAATGCGTGTAGTATATCGTTTTGTTTAACATTTCATGACTCATGTTCGGATGCCAAGCAATTAGCCAAATTTCCACCCATTTGCACTTTTAATCATTTATTAAATGGCATCACGCCATTTAACATACTAAATGTATTTAAAATCAAAGCGTGTGCTGCAGTTTCATAACTTGTTTTATTAAGCACCTATAAAAACACGTAACAATACAACTTGTAATAAAAATTGTGTAACTAGACATTCAATGTAAAATTTAATTTTCAAGCCTCCAATTCTAAAACGGTTGATTATACTATTGAAAGATTGTCATTTCGATGCACATAAAATGCAACAACCATGGAAAAGATTTTGCTAGACTTCATGTTTTCTTCATTCAAGTCACTTGAAAATGTGTCTTGAAAATGCAGAATGAAAGTCATGAGAAACAAACAACATTAAGCTAACATCCTGTATAGCTGTTCTCAGTTAGAAACCATAAAATCAGAATACCAAATTACAGAATTTCCACTTAGTTTCCTAGGGAGTCCCTTTACCTGTGCGAGGACATTTATTGACATGCATGAACAGTTAAAAGTTTCCTAGAGGCTGCAAAATTTAAATGAGCCCCTTTAAAACTACAACATCCTGAATCTCAGAGATAACAAAACTATGCCTCTGACATCTCGCAGAATTCACACCTATTCCATAAATACATGATGGGAACCTGAGCAAATCACTTGACATAGCACGCACCAACGACGATGGCAAAATGGAAATAAAAACAGCTACATTTTGATACATACCATGTGCAGAGCATTACAAAATAGCATAGAGATATACAGATCCACAAACCTCATGTATTAATATACTGTTAGATAATTATGATAGTACAAATATGCATTCCTACATAAAACATAGACTTATCCATATAAACAACAAACCTCATCCATCTTAAATAATATATAATCAATATAAAATGTTTGCAAAAAATAAAAAAATCTATTGTGGACAAAATGCAAGACGTGGTAAAGTATTAGGTTAGGTAAACTTGGTACGTCAAATTAGCTATAATGGCATCCTGCTTTTACTTGCAAGAGCTTAAGACAAAACACGTGAAAAACAAAAAACAGTATAAAAAAGATCCAGCTGGCTTAATGTTTTACAAAATCATTTTTGAGAAAATAAGGACTGACAATCAAAAACTGAATAGACTTTAAAAATCGATCCCAACTCAGAAATTCAGAAGCAGCAAAAATCATTTAAAATTATGAAAAACCGAACCTCAGCTATATCAATTGAAAGAGTTATGCAATGTTTCGCCATACGTATGATAAATTCTTGCATTAGTCAGTCAGTCTCTACATATAGCACTGAAATGGATGGATAAGTGGATTGTATGCACATAATGGCATAAATGAGACCACACAGTAAGAAAAGATACAAATTATTATTTTGCATATCTTCCAGAGCCTCATTAATGATAAGTAGTTATCTAAAAATATGTTACAGTTTCTCAAAGAAAAAAAATTGTCCAACGATTTGAAACAAGTGCTTTATCTTTTGAGCGAAAAATCAGCTGCAAAAACCTTGAAGTTTTTACAAAAACATTTGCATAAAAATCTGGAATGTACAAATTAACCTAGTGCACTATACTCAACTTTAATAATGATTACAAGTCAAGTCCATAGATTCTAGCAGCATTTGCACCAAATATGGGCAGTCGTTGCTCGTCCGGCAAACTTTCTAAACACTTTTCCAATGTACGAAACCAGGCAATGTAAGAGTCGACAGCAAGTAAGCAAACAGGCCAATCAGAGCCGTACATGCAGCGCTCCGGCCCAAATACGGACAACACATGCTGAAAATAAAAGACAGAACCTTCGTTCAAACGAGCACAAGATTTTCCAACATTAACTTAGTGCTATTTTTCACTCTCCAGGAAAAAATTTAAATTAGTTTTACTTGTTTTAAAATGTAAACTGAATGCTTTTATTTGATTTTGACAAAAGCATTAGAAGACCAACTGCAGTAAATCCTAGCAGGGATATTAGTTTACAGTGGTTACTGCTAACGTAAATTGGCATAATGCAAACAGCATGTAGAATAGCAAACTCATGATGGCGTCACAATCAACAGATATAGCTCAGTGAAACCATACAAGTCCTCTATTTAACCAAACAACACTTTCATCAGTAATTGTGGGTGTTTTTTGTCTGTGTTACTGATTATGGGAAAATTAAATTTGCAACACTTTTCAATGGTTGACAAAACAATAAATTCACGGCAAAAAAAATTGTCAGAAAACAAACTATCATCACTGCACTGTATTTAGGGTAATCAGTTAATTTTAAACTAAAACAACAATTGGGGTAATGAGTGCTTTCTTTTACCTGAATATAAGGCTGTAATTGGTCAATAGTCCAGTTTTTGTGGTCTGCCTCTGTAACCATACCAGATCTAACAGGAAATAAGAGACAACAACATTAACTCATCACTGTCAACCAACTGCACGTAGACCTAAAATTTACCCTTTATAATTATGGGCGGTAACTTTCATCACAGTTTGTAATGCTTTATGGCACTATTACACTTCATTTGTTACTATTTTAAAATGTGTGCTTTCAAAAATGTCAGTTATTAATTGCTACCCATTGATTGGGAATGCAGAGATTTCTATTACAAAACAGAAATCACTACGTGAAATCACTGAATGCTTGTGACGTCTATTGGCATTGGGCAAACAGAATTACAATATTATAGCAAATCTGCTTTCAAGATAAGTAAAGACAGCAACTAGTCCTGTAAATTATAGATATGTTGGCTGCTATGCCAGTGACTCAACAGCACCACTTGCATTAAGATTTGGTAACTTATCACTTTTCTCAAAACAAAGATGATCCGATGTTCAACTCTTTCCCAACAGGTGCATACATTTACTGGTCATCTGTTACAGGTAAAAACAATGCCTTATTAACTAAATTTTCCACTCTCCAGATTTAATGAAATTTGGAAAAGATATGGCTAACGTACAAAAAATTATATAACAACAAAAAAGTTGTTGTTTTCTTCGTTTCAGTTTTTGAAGAAATTTTTTGCAAAATAATGGATAAAATTCTGTTCTGCACTTATACAGTACTCAACGAAGCAGTGATCTTGATTTGCCCTGTGCTCATTAGCTCAGGCTATTATTAGCACTCAAAAATAACTTTTATTGTCATCTGGGTGTGTTCACAGAATGTGACAGCAGCAAGCACTTTCCACTGTCCAGTGCATGGGAGCTGTACTCTGAACAAACGTGATCTTGTTTTGCTTCTGAATGCACAAAATGCTTTCGAATGCAATAAAAATGAAAATATGTTAAAAGTGTTTCTGGATATCTTTTAAAATTTGGCGTAATTTCGCGGTTGGATTTATCACTTGGGCAGTAATCAACTACATGTTTACAGTGAGATAATTTCTCAGTACTGTATGTATGCTATCAAACTCAGCCTTTGCAAAATCTCTTGGAAGTAAACCAATATTCATAAAACAACACTGATGGCCACTACCTTACTATACAGCTATTGATCGTTCTGGGAGTGCCGGCTGTTAATTCAACAGCGCAGTGGTTGTTTGTTATAATTACCCGCTGCAAACGCAGGGCAGACTCACCAGCGACAAGTGTTGCAGTTCCAGTACAAATTTCATGCCTTAGTGCACTTGAACAGCTGTCATACTGAACTGAATACTTTTTGCAAAATTAGTGCAGAAATGAATGCTCTACGGTTTTTATGTTGAACAGTTTTAGATTCAAACGATTACTTGCAAGCTAGAAGGCTTTGAAATGAAAATACTGTGAAAACTTCAAATTTTTCAAATTATCCTGTTAATTGCTCTATTGAGTAAAAAATCTAAACAATTAAATTTACAACAATAGAACAAAAATTTAATTCTCATTCAGAAAATGTAAGGTTTGCACTAGTATCTCAATCTCACGTATGTATGGTGTTATGGACAGCTTTATTCGGGGATGTCAGAACTACACAAATATTTGTCGTTGTAAAGGAATTAATGCACCTGATGAAAAGCTGATTGAAAAAAATAGGCGATGTTAATTTACTCACAATTTACAATAGATATTTGGCATTTTAGCCAGTTGAGCAATGTCTTCCTTCCACCCGCCTATCACACCGTCTTTTATTAAAGGTTTAGCAATGTGATCAACCACAACTTTTAAACTGCAAAACAAAACAGCATTTATGGCTAGCATATTTCCTAGGTTCTAGATAGAAAGCCAGACTCAGGTTTCGTTAAGAACAACAACGCCGGGTAGGCTCAGTTGTTGAATGCTCGATTTCAGCTTATAGTGAGCCAAGTTGTTTACAAAAAGTATATGAAATTTTACAATATAAACTCAAACATTTTTATGTAGTGCACAGAGTGAGTTTACCTGTCAATTTAGGGAATGAGAATGGCATCTAATAGCCTGGCTACAACACTTTAATATAATTACTGCTTTCCAAATTATAGTAAATCGCTAAAAACATGGTTTACTACTTTTCTACTTATAAACAAGTTAAGTATGATGACTGAAACTTAATAAATTTTATAACTCATGCATTTTCTGCATAAGCAAAACTATAAAATTTAATGTACAGTCAGATTTTTATGTAAGCACAATTTTTATCTATAAGATGCATACTTGGGGAGCTTTTGTTTAAACTTTATTGCCGGCTTCAATGTTTTAGGCCTGGAAAAGAAAAAATATTTAGTATTTCAATATACTTTTACACTACTGAATTTTTTTATTTAAATACGTAAGAAACAAAAAAGAGTGACCATAGTTACCACCAAATGCGTTGCAATTTGTAACAAGACCTTTAAAGAGAAAATGCCATTGAAAATATTAAATACAGTAACATTAAACATCATTCACAGCAAATATGCGACTGTGGTGATGCTAAAATTAATGAACATAATCGGCTGTTCCAGCTAATAATTTGCTTTTCGTAAAAAGTTTTAAGATATTTTTCATCATATTTTAAGAAGAAAAATGCTGGAATATTGGAGTTATTTGATAAACTTAAAACCTGCAGTAATGCAACTAGTACAGTCCTGCGCACAATACCGTAACGTAAGATCAAGAACAAGATTTTGATTTGCAACAGCCTGACACCCACGCAGCACATCTTCTCTCAGAAGCCATTCATCGTCGTGGTAATCTAAGATATCCCTTATTCCCACAATACGTTTATCCTTTGCTAGATTAGCTAAGTTTGCTTGAACCTGCAAGAATAAAATCTTAAGCCTGAGACATTAATGTCAATGTGTTTCAAATGTTAATTTTAAATCAACAAGATCTGCTAAACACTTTGCTGAAACAAGGCAGCAAGAACAACAGCAAAAACGTAGAAAGGAAGTATACCGAAAAACACGAGATTAGATCACAACCAAAACTTAATACGCTTTTATTGTAGTGTGAGAGGAATTAAGCATTAATAGTACCAGTTTAGTGACGTTAAAAATCCCAGTACAAAACATAAGAAGGGAGAAGGTATACTTGCATTTTTATCTGTTAAATCTACCCATCCGACAATGCCTTTAATGAATGGAAACTCATTGGCTAGTTCTTGCACATATTCTGGATAAAGTAGAGAACGTAAATTTTACCAATGATAGATACATGTGTGCTTGCATAGCAAAATCGTCCATAAGTCGGCAATTAAGCTTTTCTAGTTATTCACATATCCTGAATCTCCATTTCATGAGGATCATTTTGATACCAAGCTCAGTGCTCTATTATTTCTAAGCTGAAATAATCCAGGTTGAAGTTGAAGTGCATGCTGCACACTGAAAAACATAACCTTGAGAAAATCGTCATTAAAGTTAGCCATTGTTTTTTTGTTGCATTTCTACAAAACATTTAGCAAACGCACAAATGTCGGTTGTCATGGACTTTGCAAGAACATATTGAAGTTGTGTCTAAATCCTGCAGATGGCTCTTCCTGACGCAGGTATGGCTTGGCAGCAGGAAAAATAGACCAGGAGCCCAGAACGTTTAATCATACAAAGAGAGGCAAAAGGTTTGACATGCTCATTTAGTAGCTCAAAGATGCTACTTCAAAGAACCAGATTGCTGCCGACCTCTGGCCTGAACATTAAGGGGCTAGGGGGCCTTATTTATGCCCCAAAAGTCATTTAATTAAACATAGATAGGCAAAGACCATTTCTCATCCATACTGATTCCTAGTGATATAATCTTTCGAAAATGCATATGACAGCAATTTTGAGCGAACGTGACCTTGAACAGTGACCTTTAAGATGACCTAAAAAGTTATTTAATCAAACGAAGTCTGGCATGAAAAAACTCAATGGCACTGGGTTCAGTAGAAGATGGGTAATCAAAAAACATCAGTGACAGCAATTTTTTCCTGAACGGAAGTAATTGCCAGCAACATTTTTCTACGGATTAGCAGCATTCGATTTATTCATATATTGATCGGCGGGGGTCAAACTTGCCCAAAATGATTAGTACAATGTTCTAAGCACAAAATCATCGTCTCCAGCAATTTTCCTCTGAACATTTACAACGAACGGTAAGGATTTTTTGAAAATAACAAGATTGCCAAATATAATCATACTACAGTACACTACTATGAGCACAAACAGGTACACTACAGTTTAAGGTAGTCACTATCAGAAAGCAATACGAATTTGATGAAAGCTAAAATTCGTTGTCATTGTCCCCATTGTCACTGTCTTCCGACCATGCACTATCTGAATCTACACTATCGTAAGCAGCAAAATCATCATCGACTAATGGAATTTTAGATTCGTCGTTGCTTTTAATGTCTGTACAGGCAATGTAGAGATCTTCTCCTTGTTCCTCTTTTCTCATTTGGTGGAATCCTCATTTCTACTAACTTCTTTTAGAAGGGATTCAGAAAGAGAATTACCTTCATACCAATGAGAAACCAGAAAGTCTTCACCAAACCAAAACCCGAAGCTAAATGACCACTTCAACGAGCTACTATCAAAGTTTGAAAAAACAAGTTTTTTATTATTGCAGTACTAGTTTTTAGGCAGAGAAGTAGGTACGGGATTATACAATTAGATTTTTAGTGTTTTCTTTTAACATTCTCTTGAAGATTTGATGCTAGAATATAAAAGTCCAATATATTGTTTTATATATAATAAAAAAACTGACATTTGACCAAATTTTTTAGTGCATTGTCTTTTGAAGCATCATAACGAAGATCTAACTATGCCGACTTATGGAAAACTCATCTTCAAAACTATTTGTATTATTTATATTAGGTAGGAATGCAATTATTGCATAAGTTTAGTTTGGTGCTCGGTAATAAAATTAAGACTAGGATAGCGCGTGCGGTCCCGTTACACAACGTTCATCTAAAGTATATATATAAATAAATAAAGGAGTAAGATCTAAAAATTAAACACACTGGTCTCGTTTTCGCTGTTGTTGATCACTTGCACAGAGATGACGTTTCGCACTGGAGTAGGTTCAATAGCTTCTTTGAGATCCTCTGGTGTAAAGTTGTGCAGAATTCGAGGCATCTCTTTCGTAGGAAAGTCATTATAGTCAAATCTTTCGAGCTCCCATAAGTCTACAATAAAACAATCTGCATTAACAATATTAATATGAAATAATAATAATGATAATGACAATAATAATAATAATAATATTAGCAAAAGCCCCGCAAAAAATTTTGCGTATAAATACACTTATAATCAAAAATATGCGAACATCCTACATAGTCCTCATAGTAACGCAAAGCCAGCAGCAGCTTTTACTGAATTAAAGTTATAAGTTTATAGGATGAGTATAATGGATGACGTCAGAACAATGGCTTTGCGTCAGCAGTTTTCCAAGCGAAAATTGAATATCTAATTAACTCGTCAGCACTCCTCTTGGTGGACGTGTCCTAAAATATAGCCCACATCATCGTGTAGCCCTGTTCTTCCTATTTCTAAAGAGCTATATATCTCCTTTCAAGAGTCCCATCAGGTGTTGCTAGAATGTTTTTCTGCAGGCTGTTTTACCAAAATTTTAAACAATTGAGAGTTGGGTCTGGGAAAACGCCCATTGCTGGACGCGATGGCCTTCCTGCGAAATCTAGATATGTCTACTATACCCACTGTTGAACGGGCTATCTATCCATGGCTGGCACCGCTCCCGGCCCGTTCCCGTTCTTCAGAAATAAGAGGTATAAGTTTTGCAAAAAACGTGCGAAAAATGGCCATTTTTGGAGGTTTTTCGCCCATCCCCGTTCGTCCCGGTGGACCCGATTCGAAAAATAAACCACCAATGGCACGACACTAGAAACAGACATAACCAATAATTCTATAGTTGGTTGTGAGTTTGAATAATGCCCTATGTGTGCAAGGTATCGACTTCCAACTCTAGTCCAGGGCCGAGAAAAACTAGCAAAAGACGAAGAGATGGAACCAATAATTCTACAGCTGTCCAGTCCACAGGGGCTTTGGAGCAATACTCCAGGGCCGAGAAAAAGTGGACGAGCAACTGACAAAATCGATAGATCTATAGATGCCCACTTCGTTGGACTCGTTGGGACAACTATAACAAGACTGAATGAATGAAGATCAAAGTCCGTGAGCATAAGGCAATGACCATGTTTACATCTGACCATACCTGGTTAAGTGTGATTGTGAAAAAAATTTGAATTTTACTCAAAGCCGTAGGAGTTGAATGATAATCAAAAAACTAACCGATGTTCATGTCCTTGACCCTATGACAGAGGTCGCTGATCGTCACACCCCTTTCAAGGCATTTACCCCAGGTTCTATATTGCGAGTTTCGTGACTCTGCTTACTATTTTAAAGTTATTTAGTGTTACGTATTTTGGCTCAGTTACAGCAGCCTAAGTACTGTTTTGAGCACTACATGGATTAGGGGAATATAATAATCCATGTTATCCCTTTTGACTGGAAATAAATAATAAACTTTAACAAATTTAACAATACGTTTATTCGTACCTTTGCTAGTGGCCTGACAGTTTTTTAAATGTTAGTAAACAATTTCGTTTGGATTAACGTCTTGGTAAAAAATCATAACTTGTTTTTGTAGGTGATCCCTATGGCAAAAGTCGTTTCGCCTGCCCTGAATTTGCAACTGATAGATAACTGCTGCTGGCTTTCTATTAAAAGTTGCCAACGCAGCAGTTTTGGTTTGCTAGTATAAACCTACTGTAGAAGCGCAAAACAGAAAGGCATTTGAAATTTCAATTCTTAAACAATGGATATAGAATAATGATTGCATTTTCATTTGGAAACTGGGTATAATTATCAGGCTCGGGCAGAAATAAATGCGAGTAATTACACGTGTTCCCGATGGAAACATTAATCGTTAACTTACAGTATTAAACTGACGTTTGTGGGGAATTAATAATAGTTAATTGTCAACTTTATTGCATATGCGTGGGCCTAATGTAAACATAGTAATCATAATAGCAAAAAACAAAACAAAGTAACTCCTATACGTAAATTTAAACACAAAATTCAACACGTGGGCAAGTAATTTAGTGCAGAACTAACAGGAAGCTTCATACGAAAAGCTTATATTCAAGCAAACTACAGAAGATGAACAACTTACGAATATGTGAATCAACAAAAACTGTTCCTGGCTGATGCATGATTTCAGGGCAACTTTTATTTCATTAACTGTATAAATGACTAGAACAATATTCAATATTTTCGTAGCAATGAAACTATCTTCTATGTGATTACCTTGCGGTAGACGTGGGAAATATGGGAATCCTACAACGTTTGGCGGTTATATTCAAATGTGCTTTGTTGTAAACAGTTTTTCTACAAAATGACAGGTTTATATACATAATATGGATTACTAATTCGGGCCAAGTTTCTCGCAATAAGCTTCTGACAACAATATATTCACAGCTAATTAACCAGTAAAGTCTAGATATATTTCATAGATTTTCAAATTTTATAACTTAATATTTTAAGGTTTTACATAATGTACAGAATTTTTATACAATCTTCATTAAATTTGTAAATAAAAACAAGAAAACCTGCTTCATTAATACGTCTTCACTGACGTCACAAACACAGCTTCATAGGTCATAGTAGTAATAGTTTCTTAGTTACCATCCTATTCAGTTGCATATGTGATGGCAAAGGTTTTTGTTATAAGATTATTATTAGAGCTCCAGAAAATTAATCACTTCAAGCTCGATTAAACCAAGAACATACAAGAATTTGCAAAGACAACCTGTTAGTAATCGAAAATTTTAAGGAGTGGTAAGGGTAGATGTCAATTGCCACTGCAACACAAAGCCTCAAGATTTGCAGGTACACAAAATAACGCTGTTTCAGTAACAGGTACAAAAAGTTTAAAAGGTATGAATTTTGACCATACTTTGCATTGATTTTAAATGAAATTCCAAAGACCGCAGAAATTTAAAAAAGCTTCATAAGATGTCTCTCAGGCCCCTGATACATTGGCATGTTGGTGATTTGATTTCTATGAAAACTTGCAGAGTGATCTTGGAAATTTACATTATTATTTTATCGCGTCGTTTCTCTGTTGTTTTATGCATTTTTGACAATTTTGCATCTTCAGCGATAGATACACAACTTAGATAGTTATATAGCTCCTTCAAAATTGACTATCCGATTCTATGATATTTAGTTAACAAGGCAATTTAGGATATAATAAATAATAATGATAATGATAATAATAATAATAATAACCTTTAATTACTTTAAACTCGACAGACAACACAAGTCGTGAGGCTTTTATGGTTAACTATGAACAAGAAACTACATCTACATAAAAAAGATTATTATTACCCCACTTTTACCTTAACAACAGGTACCAATTTTAAAGTTTTTTAGTGCGACATAGCTTCGGTATCGAACACATAACTTCCCAATGGAAAGCAATATGTTATCCATTAGACTATACAGTCTGATTAGAAAATAAGTTAAAGTGAAGAATCCGTGAAGAGACATATTTAAATAACACTTCAATTGTGCCAGTTTATGATTTATTTGGTGTCCTTATTTAGGCACTGGAGCACCACACGACTGAGACGTAGTAGGTTTATAAATAAAGGCTATCGCGGATGACCGACACATGACTTCCTAGTCAGAGAAAGCTAAAAAGCTGGAGTGCAAATTGAAAGATTGTAGGTGCCTTTGATTAAGCTTTGTCCGGATCTGCCAGTCGTCTTAACTCTTTTAAAATTAAAATTATTTATGTTGGTTTCAGGTTAGTGATTTTAGTGGTTGTTTCTCTCCTTTCGTATGTTAATAGTTTCTTGCTTTATAAATTAGCTCAGCTTAGAAAAGTATTACTGTGCTTTTTAAATTACACTGTACCTTAATTCAGTACCAACCAAAGGCTTTGAAATTTATCTATATCCGACATACATACATTTTAGAATTAGAAGTCTGAAAATTTTGCAAAGGTATTCACTTATACCTTAAAAAGATGTCGAAAAATAGTTGTTTAAAATAAAACAATATTTAACACTGTTCAAACTGGTGTGAAACCTAATTTATTTTAATTCGTTTGCAGATACGTCGTAATATTATAAACTATTATAATTATATTTGACGAAACGAGTGATGACGTAAAAGGTCTTCACTAAGTGATTGCGTTCCCCAGGCACTGACGTCTTTTGCGACGTCATAAATACTTGCACTCTACCTGGGTGACAACCCCGTCTCTTTGATACGTATTGCTTCGTCCAACAAATCTGTAAAGATAACGTTGCTGTTCCTCAAAGAAAAAAGTGGCGGGGCTTTAGTTTGACTGAGGATGCACGTGTACCGAGTTGAGCCCGAGGAAGACAGGTACAAGGAATTTGAAAATATCGTTCGAATACAATCTCTTTATCTTTGTTTAGAAAAAAATATGAAAAATAGTTTGGAGAAAAATAGGTGTATTATAAACTATTAACATTTAAAACTCAAGTAATAACATACAAACGCTGAAGTGAAAACTAAGTAGGGTGTGCTTTTTGTCCTGGCTGAAAAGAGGAACATAAAAAGTAGGCTTCGCGTTTTCTCATTTTAAAGATCCAAAAACAAAGCGAACTACTCCCGCATAGTCCAGCCTGTTAGAAGCGCATCTTGACTGGCCTTTCTAACTGCCAGAAAGGTGTTCATCAACTAACATTCAACATCAATAAGTTATAGATTTTACCTTGGGAAGGACAACCGTTTTGGTTCGACTCCGAGTCCAGTTAATAGAGCTGTTTTTCCTGGAGCATTCCATGCATCCGCTATTCATTTCTCTGCTGATTCGTATTTCTTCCTGCAAATCAGAGGAACCTCGAAGGCTTGTTCATCACATTACTGAGCATACCAAAATTTGACTACTATCTTCACGGGAAACCAGCGATAATGAAACACAAACGCATAAAGACACTGCAAATAAGTTATCTCCAGTAAGCAAGTAAATAAAATTTTAGATTCATAGATTAATCGAATAGATTCATAGAATTAATAGATTCAAAATTTGACAAGCTCTATAATAAAATCTAACCAGCGAAATATTTTTTCGCGTTTTTCCACTGTACTTTACTAGTGTACTGTACTCTCATTATCGGCTGCTTCGCTGACACGTGTTATGTCCTCATATTACTTCGCCTAACTATTAAGATCACGAGCGAATTTTAATTGAACTCTTTACAAAAATCTAAACAACCAGAACATATAATTGAGGTAACCAATAATTTTAATGCGTTTAAATTTATACGAAATTTAAACATGTTTAAAGGAACTAATTTTTTGATATATGTGCTATGACCTTCCTTCCGGATTTCACACTATCAAAAGGGCTGGGTAGTACATTGGCAATGGAACCAACTCAACAATAATTATGCCTCGCATGTTAGGCAGCAAGTGTCAGCCACCCACGAGTGTAAACGTAACTTTGATAGCATCAGAACCCGGTCGCCCGTAAGATGTGCCATTCATTAAAATATCATTCTCAGTGGTTACTTTGTTAAAGTATATCAAGTGTGTAACAACTTGTTACTACACACACTCTACGAAAAACGCTAATTACACTTACGTAAAGATACTATTATAATTATAAATATGTAGGGTGAAAGTAAATTTCACGCTAGCCTACTGCACCTACATCTAGTATACTTTGAGAATCATGTATTTTGACATGGAAGAATTTAGAGATTTGGCCACGATAATAACACTACATTTAAAAGTCAAAATTTGGCTGTACATTTCATTTATTATATTGTAGCAACTGTTATTATTACTCACAGCAATAACAAAACAAAAAACTGATAACAAACAACAGTAAAATAAACTAATAACCACTTATGGTGAGCTAAGATCTAAACAAGAAAACAACAAAACTTTGACGAGACTAGTATTTTTCAAGAACAAAACTGAGAAAGAAGCATTGAATGTACAGGCATAAGACTTTAAGTTAATATTTAAACAAACCAAAATTTACAGCACTTTTCAATAATTTCTAAGACTGCAAAACATCTTTGGGCCAAATTATTTTATAGCTAGATTGAGTTGTGTTTATTCAACTGTTTGCTCCAACATCATAATAACAATAATAATAACATTAATTTAGATTTGCATATTGAAGACACAACAGTTGAAAAATCAATAATCAATTTTATAGAAATGTGCAATGAGTAAAAGGCTTGTTTCCTGCAGGCAAAGTATACTAACATACTAAAAAATGGAATATCACCTAGCTGCTTCACAAAAATAAAACAAAACCGGAAAATAAAATGACGTATTTTACTTTAACATAGTTAAATAGCATCAGTAACAACAGGAAGTATATTAACATGGAACACATGAGTAATAAACTATTGTTTCACTAACGATGGATGGTGAATATTAAGACTAATACTCCTCATCGGAGAGCTGTCCGCTGTCCGTGTTTCTAGCCAGCATGTAATTGTCCATGTCGATAGACCTGCAGTTGTGAATAGCATAACGTAGACGCTCTGCCATGATATCTTGACTAGAATAGGGAGGCAGGCGAAGTTGAAAAAAGCAAGTCTGTGATGTCGGCAGGCTATCCCGTGGCTAAATTGACAAGAAAGAGATTTACAAAATAAACAACATTAATAATTTCTGATTAATTCATTAATAATGTCTACTGCCAAAGCACACTGTAAAGGTTGAATACAAACTTCTGTGAATCCTAGCACATGAATTTAACGTTAGTTGATAACATTTGATATAAGTATCATGTACAGATGGAGCTACTATTTTGTAAAAATATGTACATAATCATGTCTTAATCCTGTTACAGTGCCATATTAAGCATGCCAAGAAACTGTCTTTTAACACATCATAAAAAATTTGCAACAATTTGCAAAAAAACTAAAAAATAAATACAATGTTTTAATACCTACAGTGCAACCTATGAAAAATGAGACAAAAGAACATGATTATGAAAATACAAATTTTGAGATGTTTTTTACAAAACAACACAACAAAAAACACTCATCAGAACACCAAATCACTAAAGGGAAGGAAACAAATAAAATACTACTGTGTTAGGAAAAAGGATGAAATGCATCGAAAAATAAAAAAATAGAAAATAGAAAAAAACAGCTTTTGTTAAAGCTTTAAAATCTAAAATGCCAAAAAGATGTTAGAAACGTTTCTACTGCAGAGTCTAGCAGTCATCTTCAGTGTGACAGATTACACAAGCAGCAACCAGCTTTATATGCAGAGCCAACAGTACAGAAATTCACCATGTACACTCATATCTTGGTTTGCCAGACCTCGCTTTTACGGATATCGGATAAAATCTGGACCTTTAAAAGTACCGCATACTACGGACACAGTCCGTTGTTTCGCAAGCTGACTGCCCCCGACCGCTAGTTGGCGGGCCATCGCTTTGTTTACATCATGATACGGTGACTTTCTGTACTGTAGGTATTGTCTATTAAACTGTTTGCTGTGTGCTCTATCGCACTGACGATGACTGCCAGACCCTGCAGTCGAAACGTTTGTAACATGTTTTTAGCATTTTAGATTTTAGAGTTTTAATAATTGTTTGTTTCAATAATTTGAGTGCCCGTATAAACTAACTTATAAAACAGAAGATGCAAAATTTCTTAACTTGACACCACTTTGAGTATGAGCTTTTCTTGTATGCGTATAACACCAAATAGTTCGAATAACTGCTACTCGAGTACCAAACACCTACTGTATCAGTTACAACTGTAATAAAGAGAATCTTATTAATCACTCTCACCCTGTCAACTTTCATGATCTGAAATCGCTGCGACATGTCGGCAATGTTAGCAGGAAGGCGGGAACGGCCAGACACGAATCTCATGAAGAGAATACGTTCCTCATTTGTAAACTGCTCTAGAATGTTCCAAAACCAGATGACCAGTTGATGGCCCTCATCAATCTCTCGGTACCTAGGAAACAAGAGATAAACGAAAACACAAATTTCATATTTCTTAAATTGTGTTCTTAAATTGTTGAAAAAATCCAATCTTATGAAGGCACGGTGCTGCTTAACAGCACATTGCTTGAAAGGCTTACCGTATGACTTGTTTCAACACGTCTAATGGAATTTCTGAAAGACCGCAGACCAGCTGCTCCAGATTCTGCGCTGTGAGAAGCGACAGAAGAGGGACGGGGATGATCCAGGACATCCCCTCTCTGACTGCTGCCACCTAGTGCAAAACAACACTAATATATGCTAAGTAAAATAATATTACTGATGTTTGGAGTTTAATTTTTAGCCGTAAACACAGGATCTCGTTAACTTGCTTTCCTTTGGTACTGCCACTACAATTACTTTCACGATCTGGGCAGAAGATGGTTATTTTTTATTCATTTCGGCACACTGCAAGCCGGAAACGCGCTTCAGCATTCAATGACAGGTCTTACTCAACAATGTTTGTGACAACATAGGAACCTGGCTCAATATCAATGATAATATGTTAAACCGAGTACTGAACCAATAGATGCCTTAACCATGAATTGATTTACATAAGTCTTGCTTTAGAGAGGTAAAACAGCCTTAATCGGTACCGCGAACGAAATCATCCTAAGCAAGTATTGATCCCAGGCAGTCAGGGGCCATTCACACGAAGCGCGACACCAATTGGCCACTTACCCGTCTAAAGGGTAACTAAAACACTATTCAGTGGTGTACTTTATCAAATGCAAGTTTACTTACTATTTCCCACTCTTACTTTTTCTCTCTCAAGTTATTACATTCTCTCTCTTTCTTCTCCAATTCTTTTCTATCTCTTTCTTTGGTCTTCTCTTGCATAAATGAATGAGTAATTTGCCATTCAGTTTTCACTTAGAAGACGGAACTAGTTAAAAAAGACATTTAACTCTTTGAGCACAAGTGACGCTTTGTTTCTCAGAGTTTTAGGCACTTCCAGACAATTCAGCTTCAATTCGAATCACAGTTTTGAGGCCGCTTTTAGAGAAGCGGTTAAGAGTTTAAAACTAAAACGAGCAACTTTTCTGTTGGTGGAAAGCGCTCGCCAATGGGCAAGAAAATCAATTTAAATTGCACAATGACTCGTTAGTTTACCTGCAGGTCCATTTCGTGTAACCTGAACTGAATCGCTCGCTCGACGTACTCTAATCGATTCGCGAACGTCAGAGGAATGCTCTTTCCGCCCGGAACAATCGGGACAAACCTCCCGTCTGCGCTTTGTCCTAGGAAATTATCGAGCGGTATAACCTACAATAATACAGGAGATTCAATAAAGCATAAAGCACCTTTCCTGTGGAAATTTCCTTTCAAAATATTTTGGTCTCCAATTATCTTATGCGGTAAATATAAAGACTTATTCATAGCCATTCATAACTCACATTGGATTTTAAGCAGCCTAAGTTACCCAGGTTAAGCATTGTGAATAATAATTAACAGGGCTTCTGTATATAAACTATCAACTTTAATAAACATAACTAGCCAAACCTGCAAAAAATGTTGTGCATAAACCCACAATGACAAACCACACCATGCCACACTTATCACACCATTCATACCATTCCACAGCACACCATACCCATCCACCACACCACACACACCACTTCACCCACAACACATCACACCACACGGCTCCATCAACACCACCCACAACACGACACACCCACCACAGTATAGCAACTCAACACCACCCATACCACCAACCACACCATACTCATCACATCACACCCACTACACCATACCACACCACCAACACCACACCATGCCAGCTACACCACTCCACCAACAAATAGAACACTATAATCCTATTTTATTCCATACATTAGTAGCTGATAACTTCTTGCTGTGCATGTATTGAGCATAAAAAGTGTAGAAATTACATTAAATTACATCAAATTCTCAAACTTGAAATCACAGAAACTCAACTAGCATGTTTTTAATTAATCTTGAAAGGATTGACTTTTCACGAGGTTTTTAAACGTTGTTATAAGGTTCCCACACGTTTCATCCATCGGCAACATTTTTTTATCTTTTTGTCTAAGTAAAAATAATCTAATCATGTATGCATTCACTTTCAAAGTGCACTATTTGTGAGTAAGTTTTGAGGCTACGAAGGCAACATTATGATGTAGACCCCTGCTGGTTGGTGTTTCCAAGTCTCTCTGTTGGATTCGTGGACTGTGAGAATATTGAAGCAAAGGGGTTCAAGATTTGTGTATGGTAATTAAAGAGCTATTATCCTACATGGAGTCAGGAAAAGCAAAAAATATGGAATTTTTTACGTACATTTAAATAAACAAACAATAGCTCAAAGCGGAACATGTCTTGTAAAATGTCAAAAACCACATACCTCAGGGAAATTCTCCTCCGTCACTCCACTTTCGTGGATATCTTTGATTCCACGTAAGCTTTGCATGTACAAATAATCCACTTCTTCCAAATCATCCGCATTAACAGCCATTCCAGCTAGGAGCTTCCAGACCTAGAGGTAAATTTGAACTCATGTTCGAGGTTTTCGAGCATAAAGATGCTCGCATATCACAAACGTTATTGAAGCAAAAAATTCATCCAACCAAAGTTCTTATTTGAACTTGCTCTATCAGAAAAAAATTAGTTCTTAACTGTTGATCAAACAGCAGAAATTACTTTGAAAAACTGACACCAATGTATACAGTTTAAAGCACAAGTAAGCACTCTTCATAAATAAAGCTCAAAAAATTGGCTTGAAGTTTTTTATCAATTACAAAACATCTGTATACAAGGCTTATACTTGCAGTAATGCTGTTTAAAAACTTGTACATTTAAATTCCCGCAATATCCATTAGGCGCAGCCATTTTAATGGTAAATCGTTTAAAAGTTTAAATAACATAGCATAAAGTTTTAAAAAATAATCAGTGCATTTGCAGCACTTTCTTCGTTAACTAAGCAAACGTTTAAATTACTTTATTCAGTCAATAAGATCAATAATGTGTTTTTAGGTAAATCAGTCGTGCACACTGGGATGGTGATGCAGTGCCATTTTATTGGGTGGCGCAAATATTTTAAATTATTAAAAATTTTCTTTTCCAGTTACATAAGTCTGTCAAAAACGTAAGCGTTAATGCTAAGTAATATAACGTTGTATGAAAGTTCTTTGGGATATATTTTAAATTCACCCACCTTCTCCTTTATGTCTTTGCAAAGCTTTACTACAGGTTGAAATGCCTTAATTTAATCAAATTGCGACACACTTAACTTAAAGCTGACTTACATGTTACAAATATAAATTCAAATGACCTGATACTGCAGTCTCACTAAGGAATATAATTTACCACTGGTTTAATTCAGTTTTAATTCTGTTGATTCCCCACTGATAGACTTCTAGTGGCTGATAGTACAAATTTCAGAGTCAAAAGTCAGAGTACCTCTGTGGTGTAATGGCTAGCATAGGTGCCTGGAAAGCAGAAGATCTTGGATTCATGCCCTAGTGGAGGTGCAAAATTTTTCAGACTTTCTAATTTAGCACTGGTTTTGCGAACTTGTTTTATTGTTTAATTCTATTTCAATTAATGCAGCATTAATTACTTAGTTACCATTGGTGCTATATGTAGATCAAGCGGTTTCTTAGTTCTGACTGCCACGCCAAAAAGTACGCCGAGAAACTTAAACATGCTGAGCTGGTCATCTGTTGTAATAGCTGGATTAAATAAAAAACTGAAACGAAATAAAAAACGATATGATAAATGTCATAGATGAATGCATTAAAAAGTGTACAGTATAAAATGCTATTAAAATGCTCCCGTTTTTGCACTGCAAAGTACCCCTACGTAATTAGTTAGATACAGTGAAGTAACTCTACTGCATGCAACTTCTACCATGATGGCGAATTATGCTTATCACAGCTCAACATACCGATCTCGATTATAACCAGCTTCGCTGCTGGCGTTGGGCGTCGGTATAAGCAATGGAACGATCCCAGCTTCCAGTTCTCCACAAATTTCTGTAATAGTATCGTCGAACACCCCACCTGCATCGTCAGCACCTTCTCCCACTAGCTTCACCTAACAAAAACCAGGTGTCAGCACAATCCATCAAAAAGAATGTGATATAGATTAACTCTCCCATAATTTTAGATTAACATGATGTATAATTAGTTAACTTCATAAATTAATTAAAAACCAATGTAATTCGTTAGTTAATCTAGGAAAACCAACCCTCAGCCAACATTCACTGTATTTCAATATAACACTTAAAAATGTGAAAATTACCACATAGTATAGATGCATAAAATGCGTAAGTCAAAGAATGTTAAATCATTCTTATCTCCCTTCAAATGAACTTTGCTGCGGACAGCATGAACGCTACAAAGGTATGTGTAGCAAAACTTCTGCAGTTCATACAAAAATTAGTCATTGGATCAATCAGCAACAACTTTAAAGTCCTAACGCATCTTTAATCTACAGGATTGTGCCTTAAAATGTGTAAGTACTACACAATATTATTACACATAAGCATGGAATTTTACGAGGCTGCGAGCATACAGTAGATACCGGGTCGGTTACTAAGTTTTAGAATTCAGTTTTAGCTTGTTAAAATAATTATGCTGCAACTTTGGCTCGATTCCACGTTATTATACTACCATCAGTAACTTTGTTTTTGCTTAGATAGTGTGCAATTGGATTCATGAGAAAGCAAAAAACAGTATTGATAATTTCTCGTTCAACGTTTTGAATTATTTATAGTTCATAATAGTTGCAAAAAAAGAATGTGGAAGACGACATGTTTCGTTCAAAATGTGTACGCCAAAGTGACGCGATCGCGACTTTAACTTCATTTTAACAAGAGGTGCTGATCACAATTTAGTGTTAAAACTTTCTAACATTTTTCTAAAATACTAAAATAAGCTCAACTTCCCGCGTGACTTGGCTTCGTCTTCAAAGACGGTTGGTGCAAGCGGAATTAGCAAACATGTATGCAAAACACAGGCTTAGCAAACAGAACAATTAAATCAATTACAACTTAAAGCCACACTATAAAAAAGCATGCAATTTCCATTAAATAATTTCATACATACGTTAAAATTAAATATATTTATTGATAGCCCTTGTACATAAACGAAATTAAAATGTTAATATTTTCAGATAACCCGCTTGCATAATAGTAGTGTAGTAATATGTAATAAACATCATATGAAAAACAAACTTTTAGTAAAAACTATTGTTAGCTTATTAAGCTGAGCAAGTAGGTGCACAATATTATTAAGATTTTGCGATATTGAGTTATTTATTTTTATTGATTTATTATTTATTCTCTGCCACTTTAATGCTTAATAACTCCTAAGTCTTGCAAGCCAGGTTCACCAAACTCACAGGGTTGGTAGCCCTGGGCTGGGGATGTACAACAATATAGCAACCGCTGACCACTGGTCAAGGGGGAATGGCAAGTGGGCGTTGGTCAATTTTTCCTTTATGATTCAACTCCTAGGGCGACAATATTTGGTATATGGTTAGGTGGAGCCAAGTTGTTGGATATGGCAAATCATGGGTGATTTGGAGGCGGGAAAAATTTTCCGCTAGGAGGCAAAAACCAAAAAATGGAGGTTGGGAACAGAAATGCATCAAGTGTCTTAGAATAGTACCGTGTAGCACATCAAATGAAAGGTCTCGATGAGACGAGTCGAATGGCAAAGGTTACAATGAGAATTGCTAACCTGCATCCCTGCTAGGGGGCAAAAACTGAAAAATTGGGGTCGGGAACAGAAGTGCATCGAGTGTCTATGAATAGTACCATGTAGCATATCAAATGAAAGGTCTTGATGAGGCAAGTCGAATGGTATAGGTTACAGTGTGAATCGTTAACCTGTGACCCAGTTAGGGGCAAAATAGGGGTCGAGGAGACAAATGCCTTCTAGGATCCATCAAAAGTAGGTTGTTGTGTATCAAATGGTCTCAATGAGACAAACTGAATGATATAAGTTATGCCAAGATTGTTGACCTTTGACCTGTGGGTGATGGGCTGAACAGTTAAATCCTGAGGTTTCATTGTGAAATGCACTTTCCATTTATTCAAGCAATTCAATGATAGAAAATAAGCACTTTCAAAAAAGCTGTCGTTTCTTCATCTTTAAGAACCAATTTTATAACTATTGCTGCAAAATCTTCAGTTTTTAACCACGCCAGAAACATTGTCAACTAGTTATTATTATTAATCTTTTATTCGTATAACATTTTGTATAGAAGTGCAGTTTTAGTACAAATAATTAATTCACTAAGTAATAATTTTTGTTAGTAATTAAAGAAGATGAACATGTTGTCATACATGCCACAAGTAGTTGCTTACACATTCACAAAATGCTTTTCTAACTTTATTTTAAGAGACTTAGAGAGTAAGTAAGTAAGACAGTAAAGTAAATGATAATTTCAGTACCTTCCAAGCACGAGCGGGCAACCTCAAATCACTTGGTGTTAGTTTGATTATCTGCTTTGCTATCTGTACAAATATTGGCTTACACTTTTTGCCCCTGAAATAGTAGTTAAATTTATATAGTTAAAAATTACAAAATAATTGTCTGATGACAATCAACCTATTTTCTTTAAAGTGAATGCAATATAATTTCCTCAAGATTCAAATCTTATAAACATCAACTGTTTTTGAAAGTTCGATAATGTTGGTTGCAAAAGCACAAAAATTCCATGTCTCTTGCCTAGCAACGGAAAAGATAAAGATTAAAGTAACACGTGAATTGGTACTTACAAGACTTATAATAAGCTGTAATTTTTGTATGATCTAAAACATATGCCATTTTGTACACGTAAATGAAAACACACCTTGTAGCAATTCGTTTCACTGTTATTTGCGGTCCGTAATTCTTTCCTTGCACCATCGTGCGTCCTATTGCACGGACCATCGGCAGCGTATAGACCCTCGGTGCTAGCAAGGGTCGTAGGCGACCCTGTGCAAAATGCACAAAAATTAAGTAGTCATTATAAAAGTCATATATTTGTTTGATGCAATGTTGGAATTTTTATTATTTATTACTTTTACTTATTTTTACTTTATTTAATTATTTATTTCATATTAATAGTCCCCATAAATGAGCTTTTTCCTTGTGCAGTTTACAACAGTATTAAGAGGTAGAAAATATTAAATAATCATTATAAAAAAAGAAACTACAGTAATTATTATTAGATAAAAGAGAGTTTATTCAACTGCTCCACTGTTTTTTGTATATGCATACCTTCTTTAAATATGTGCTTCCAATTTTTTCCGTTGCTAGATTGTTTATTTTTTGCGGAAAAAGTTACTTTCTACCACGAATAAAAAAAGCACAATGCTACAGTGTGGCAACAAAAGGTAGGTTTAGCATAACATGAGCCCACACAGAATTTTCAAATAAAATACAAATTAGCCAAAATTACTAATCGTACACTGTGTGAAAATAAAAATTACGTAAATGCTTTAATAAACGACCAGCTTGGGAAACCACAGAATCCACATAATACAGAATCCACTAAATACAGAAGGCATAGCTTTCTATTAAATGAGCTCTTCAAAGTAGTTTTTCAGACAGAACTTGAAATTATATCAAAATTAGCACAGATACGAACCAGTCCTACATAACCAATAAAACCTAAAATCTCAACAACATAAAACATATTTCTACTGCATTAGCACACATATAGGCCAGTCAGACCTAATTAATAAAACCTACCTGCCCAGCAACATAAAACATATCTCTACTGTGTTAGCACACATACACACCAGTCCTACATATTCAATAAAACCTACCTACCCAACAACATAAAAACATCTCTACTGCATTAGCACACATACACAGCAGTCCTACCTAATGAGCAACATAAACAATATAATTATTGTTCACACACCAATCTTACTTAATTGACAAAACATAATCCACACAAAATTCATCTTCATTATTTTATAGACTATATTATCATCATGTAGAAACATGAACTGATCGAGCAACAATTACGCATGTCAACTCCGAGTCAACGACTCACCTGAATGAGTCCTTCTAGTCCGTTATTGTACGACGTAATGTTGTTTTGATCCGGGCACAAACTCAACAGCCTCCAGCAGGATAGGACCAGATCTGAGAAATGATGTAGTAGACGTAGTCGTGAGCACACAGTGTTGATATCACAATCTTTTAGTGCAGAGAACTGTGGCGGTACACTCGTTGGCAAACCTGTCATAACAAAACATTTAGATATATAATTAGTATTCAACTCAATTCAATTACCTTTATTCCGCAACATCATCACAATTCTTGAACATCAGAAGTACATAAATTCAATGTGTAATTCATGCAATGTTCAAATTATAACGTTATATTTGGCATTGGAAACCTATGAAGCAAATTTACATTAGGTCACCAGAATTAGTAGTGATATAACGACATGTGGCTGATAGTTAGAAAGAGTTATAACAGATATTAAAAATAATCCATGATTACAATATAAACTAAAGTACAGTACCAACAAATGTTTAAACATTTGTGGCACAAGGAACACTTGATTTGTTTAAATAGAGGTCTACAGATAAAGTAATGAAGCAGCAGGTAAATATGTTTGTTGCAAAATGTGAAACAAAAAATGCCAACAACACTCAGTAAACTTGTTGCTGCAGCTGCAGGTGCACAGAGTACCTGAAGCTGAGTATAAAAAACAATTTCACCTAGGATGCTCATCATGGTCAAACCTTGAAAAACTGCACTGATCGAATAAAGCAAGCAGCTCACTATTTATCATTATCACTAGTTAAACAATAGTTTTTTCAGGCTTCAACACAAAATTGAAATAAATTTAGAAAATAATATATTTCATCTGTGACAACTCATTAATCTTGAAAAGCTGACATACAATTTGAAAGAAAATGCAATTTTTCATATACAGGAAGTTATGTTTATTTCTTGCTTTAGGAAATGAAGAAAAGAATCAACAAATTCCAGCAAAAATTTTAGGTATTTCATCAGCTACACATCAGTAGTATCACTATCTAGAAATTTAATACAGGGAAAAGCATTCATAATACTCAAATGAGAAGCAAAGTATATCACTATACCTAACTGAAGAGGGACGGGTGTCCCGGGTGCTCGTCGCGGTTGCTTTGGAGCGGTCCATGCTGCGCTGTGAGTTTTACCAGCAGAAATCTAAAACAAGCAAGTCAGAACATGCATTTACTGTAGGTTTTAAACTACGCAACTCTTCGTTTAGCGACATTTGGTTTTAACGACACTGAGCATTTGATACTTTTTTCTCACTTAATGGCGCACGTTTTATTTCACTTTGCTGAAAGCCAATTTTCACTATATCAACAACTTTTTTACTTAATTTGAAGCATTAAAATGGCACATATTGCATTTTAAAAGTGCTTTAGTAATGTAAACAGTGCAATTATTATACATCTTTTTGCTTCCTGACTGACTACCATGCTAACTGCAGTTTCTATCAAGCAGACCTCTGAACAAACTTTGTGCAAAGTAATTCTACCTGCAACCTGTTCCCATAGCAACCAGACTACGCAGTAAACGATACAGTGCTCTGGTGCAATACAATTTCCAAGGTTTTCCTTGGCTTTGCCACTGTAGTGTTTATTGTTTAATGGTTGCCTACGCTTACACCTTAATGAAAGAGAAACCACCAGCTAGGTAAGTATTGGTAAGAAAGATAGGTGGTTTAAAGAAAGCAGAAAGAAATTAATTAGCAGAAACCACAAAGAAACTCATAAAACATTTAATTTATATGATTTAAGCAGCATTGATTTTTGTCGCTGGAACGTATCTCAATTCTTCCACATTACATTCTATGGAAGTTTTGGTTTCGTTTAATGACGTTTCCCTTAAAGTCGCATTTTGCTGGAATGCATTAGCATCATTAAGCAAAGACTTACTGTATCACAAGTAAAATTTTTGATGATTATTTGATGATATGTTAGTTTAAAAAGAGATTCAATGCCACATAGGTCGATTCAATGCCACATAGGTCAGGAGTGAGTAACTATTTTAAGGAATTAACTGTAAGTACAATAAGTCAAATCTCATAATCTCGCTGTAAAAAATTCACTCAATTACTTTTCTAAATTTCCTAACTAATCAGTTGTAGCATGTACACATTGCTAAAAAATAGAGATCATGTTCCAGAGCTTTTAGTTAATAAAAAACCCCTACGTACTAAAGTGTACTAGAAAAACTGGGTGCCAAAAATGAAAGGGAATATCATGAAATGCACGGTACTTGAAAACACGCAAGTTGTCTAAAGTTTTCAAATAACAATATGATATGAAGTGAAGCAGAACATAATGACCCATTCATAAAACGAAGAATTTAAACTCCCATGATAACCGCTAGGTGCAGCCATTTTAACAGTAAGTTATTTGAAACAAGTTTAGATAATATTGTGTAAAATGTGAAAAATAATCAGAGCATTTGTATTCATGGTACAGTATTCATTACTGTAGCACAGTCTTCACAAACTAAGCAATAGTTTAAATTACTATATATTGCCGATAAGAAAAATAATGTGTTTTGGTGAATCAGTGATGTACACTGTGAAGGTGATGCAGTGCAATTTTACCAGGAGGCACAAACATTTTAAATTATTCATAATTTACTTTTTCAATTCATAAATCTTTATGGCAGGTCAGCATAGTACTAAGTAATATAACTTTGTATGGAAAGTTCTTTGGGATATACTTTAAAATTCCTTTTCCTTCCCTTTTAGGTTCTACTTACTTGCTTTATATTTTTCCCACACAATAGAGCAACCAACTGCGGCTCTCTCACGGATTGGGTGTGACCGAGACCAAGCTGGCCATCTGCACTGTTACCCCAAGCATAGACATCGCCGGCGCTTGTCAAAGCCAAAGTGTGCTCGGCACCAACCGAGACGTCTTCAATCACCACCGATGCCAATGCAGGAACCTGCTGAGGCTTGTTATGATGACGGCTGCGACTTTCTGGTTGTCCAATCAGACGATCTGGTGCAAAACGAGAACCAATAGCATTAAAGTTGGTAAAAGATTGTGACAGTGATGCGCTTGCCAGTTTTTGTGAAACACGGGTAGTGTTGAAGTCAGTGTTGTAGTAGAGTGTTTCAGCTCGAGTCCCAAGTTCTTAGTTTTCAAGCCCCAGACAAGTCTCGAGTCGTAGTGACCAAGTCTGAGACAAGTCTCGAGTCACTGTGGCCAAGTTGGAGTCAAGTCTCGAGTCACTGTGGCCAAGTTGGAGTCAAGTCTCGAGTCACTGTGGCCAAGTTGGAGTCAAGTCTCGAGTCACTGTGGCCAAGTTGGAGTCAAGTCTCGAGTCACTGTGGCCAAGTGTAAGCCTGCATCTAGAAACTAGGGATTACACTATAGGTAGAATATACAAACATGACCACAGATAACAAACAGTGACCCAACGTGAGTTCAAATGTTATAGTAAGTAAGAATGTTGTAATTTACTTAGTTATAAGCTTATAACATGCATAACCGTTGTTTATTTTATCGTCTGTCCAGTTTGAGACACTAGCCAAGTCTCGAGTCAGAGTCAAGTCACGAGTCATTTACTTCAAGTCTGAGTCTAAAGCAAATTGCGACTGACTAGAGCACTACAACACTGGTGGAAGTTAAGCACAGGTAAATTGTGAAATGTTGGCTAAGGGTGTCATAGTAACAAATCTTTTGATAGTCATCAAAAGTCTCCAATGTTCATAATTTATTTTACACCTGACAAACTTTAGTGGTATAGTAAATTGATGATACATAGTGCAGTCTGACTATTCTTTCTAGAAATAACACTAGTGCAAATTCAAGATATAAACTAACAGAATTCATTTTATGAAATAATTAAATAGTCTACATGGCAGTTAATGCTATCATACATCTATTAACAAAGTGCTTAGACATGACTTTTTAGGAATCTCCTTAACAAGCAAAATTATTGCTTAGTTTCAAAATTCACAAAATCATACCTTGTCCAAATGTAAACACTTTGCCATCGTGCGTCAAGGCGACCGTAAACTGAGTCCCACAGCAAATCTTCTTCACACCCAAACCACACAAGCCTTCAATTTTCTGCAAAACAATCAGTATCAAAAAATAAAAATCAATTAACATTTAAAAAACGTAAATACGTTTATTTATACGCTGATTTCAATCTACAATACCTGTGGCAAAGATTTGGCTGTTGAGTTTCCCAATCCCAGTTTGCCATAATCTCCATCGCCAAAAGCCCAAACTGTGTTGCCATCAGTGGTCATACAAACCGTATGATTCAAACCACAAGCAACCTGAAAATGCAACGGAACTGCCTTTCATTTGCTGAATGGACATAACCAATCTCTTTAGGACCATAACTCTTCTATTTCTGTATTTAAATCGTAACATATAATTTAATGTCATGTACTTAAGTTTATTCAAGTCAAATCGAACTACATGTGATGTAGTCTAATCTAGTATAGTCACATCACTATGCACATCTTTTCTAACTGTTCTAGATTATTATCAACTTGGCCTTTAGGCTTGTCCAGTCCTCTTTGATAAGGCCCAATCAAATCTAGACTAGCCCAGTTCAGTCCAGTACGTCGAATCCAGTCCAATCTAACATGGTCTAGTCCAGCCCAGTGCAGCCCAGGCCAGTCCAGTCCAGTCCAGTCAAGCCTGGTGCAGTCCAGTGCAGCCCAGACCAGTCCAGTCCAGTCCAGTCCAATTCAACTCAGTCTAACACAAGTCAACAAATCAAATGAAATTAAATCAAATTCAACACAACTCAAACCCACTCAGTTGAACTCAATTCAATTTACACAGCCAATTCAATCTAAATTCAATTCATTAATTTAATTTAACATAGTATAACCAATTTAAAATGTACAAAAGTAGTGTGATGCAATTAATCAGAAATAAATTTACAAATCCAACATGGCTCATCTCCAATGCCATCACTCGTTCTGGAAGTTTCTTATTTGAAGTACTTCCATGACCCAATCGACCGTAGTCACCATTACCAAAGGTAAAGAGCTTGCCATCGGCCGTTACCACCGCACTGTGTTTAAACCCACACGCCATCTATATAAAACAACAAATTTAACTTAAGCACATTCAACAAAATCTGTCAGGTTACAAAAAAGTGCTTTGTCACACGAGAAAACTCCTACCTAACCTAAACCTAAGTGTTTACAATCTCAGCACATTGTAGGTTTAAAACCACCATCCTTTTTAAGAGAGGCATTACTTTTTTGGTGAAATGAAAAATGTGGAAAACTATTATTAATTTATAATATTAGTGATGCTAGGCAGCTGTAATTAATGCACAAGCCATTTATAAAATACCAAAAATATATTTTATGTTTCAATGTTAGAAACATGGTAAGATAAGAATGTGCTTCATTTGCTTAAATTCAAAAGGGAAATATCTCCTTCCCATTACCCGTAAGGAAAAGCATCGTCGATAAACAAACACGCTTTACAAAAATAAAACAATAACTTAAAAACAAATTTGAAAGCATATAAAGCTGTTCTGAGAGTTTGATAAGGTGATATAGATAATCAGATCATACATAATTGTAATTGTAAGCCAACACTGGTATTGTTATAGGCCTGGTCTCACATAATAAAGGTAATTGTTCGATCCTAAGACACCTCCTTAAACTAGTAGGTGCAAAGCAACACTCACATGAACAACTTCCTCTCCCTGAAGCGCCTCTATCTGACGTGGACGTCGCTGTCGGTCGCTGTTGCCGTGGCCTAATTTGCCGTAATCGCCATCGCCCCAGCTAAACACTTCGCCGCTTTCAGTGAGTGCCATACTGTGCCCGTCCGATCCACACGATGTCACCAGATCAACCACAACAAATCCTGCAAGAAAGTGTTCAACTTACAAATTGTTATAAAGTTTTTATAACAGTTGCTTCTATATAATGAGCCAGTCAAAGGAAGGCATGCCATTAAGTAAACAGCAACATGTTGCAGATTTACTAGTTCTGAAATTTTCCAGTTTAGCTTCAAATCTTCACAGTAGGGCTGCCAACACGAGAAGGCGCGATTAAACCATTGATCATTAGACTGTGTTCCCCATTATAAGAGGGCAAAACATCAACACAAGTTCTAGCCAGGTCCCATCATGTTTAACTTTAATTCAAAGTTCTCCAAAAATTCATGTGAGTATGCTGTATTGTTCAAAACAATTGGGTTTCATAGAGGGAAGCAGACTAGCTGTTCACTGAGGGAGAACATATACCATCTGAATGTGGCAAGGCACCTCTACCAGTTTTGTGTTTGATATTAGAGGTAAAATGTTAATTGTGAGCAAGGTACTGGTCCAGCTACAAATGCTAACATTAAATAAACTATGCCTTTGAAGGAAGATTCCAGCGTAAAACAGTGTATAAACGAGTCACGGGACGAAATATCTCTTACGTTAGACGTTAGAGCCCAATTATTAATGACATCACAAAATAACATAATTTTCAACAGCAAAAATATCCATGAGCGTGTTGCACGTTTGCAAAAGCGAAAATTGAAGTACAGCACTACTGTAAGATATTCAGTGTGTTGTACTGAAACTAGGCAAGTTTTAAGATAAAAATTCAAATGTCAAATTTACCGCTGTGCTCACGCATGAGTTGTTGAATGTGTGTAGTTCGTCACAAACTAACACATCTGAGTTGAGATGTACAACAACTGCTTTTGTGCATGTAACAGCGAAGAACTAGTGGCGTAAACTTAAAGTTGTGTTTTTGTGGTAATAATTCTTTCATTTTTGAAAAAAATAGTATGTTTCCTTTCAATATTTTAAAGAGAAGATTGTTTTGACCTACAGTTTAAGATTGGGTCTGG
Source organism: Tubiluchus corallicola (assembly GCA_030141605.1). Classification (NCBI taxonomy): domain Eukaryota; kingdom Metazoa; phylum Priapulida; class Priapulimorpha; order Priapulimorphida; family Tubiluchidae; genus Tubiluchus; species Tubiluchus corallicola. The sequence goes on from JAQGDQ010000099.1 coordinate 631,373, forward strand.
TTTTGCTTTATGAAGGTATTAACATTCAAGAATTAAAACCAAAAATATGCTTTCACAATTGCTGTTGTTTTAGGTTAAATGCAGCGTACCCAAGCTACTCACAATCTTTCTTAACTGCAGCAGCACGCAGAATAATTACATCCCATCAATAAGAGCAAAGGAAAAGGTTTTACCTTGTAATGCGGAAATAACTTTCAGAGAATGAAGGTCATCTGAGTTGCCTTGTCCTAGTCGTCCATAACTTCCTTCCCCACATGCGAGTACAGTGCCGCTTGATTGTATTACAAATGTACAGTTCTGACCACATATCACCTGATAAAACAACACTCTAATTTTAGCTTGACTGTATCACAAATATACAGTTCTGACCACATATCACATGTCAAAACAACACTAATTTTAGCTTGACTACATCATGTGTCATACGTGTACAACATTTTATATTTAAACACGTGGAGGTGTTTTCACGTTTCCACTGAGTAATCCGTAATGCATGATGCGTGATACGAATACGTGATGGCTGTTGTCTGAATACGCATCATGCATTACGGATCACACATAATGCACACATGGAGTCGTAGCCTATCACAAATGTACAGTTCTGCCAGGATACCACCTGTTAAAACAACACTAATTTTAACTTGAGTATATCACAAATGTACAATTCTAGCTATGGAGCTAAGTTAAGTTTCAAAATTTGCGACCATAAAGCATGGTGTTTACTATGTAGCAGCCATAAGCATATATTACTCAGGCACTACGAAGTTTAACTTTCATACAATTTTTCCCACAACATCCGCACAAAAGAATTAGATTTTCATACAGCTGAACAGATTAAGTTGGACCAAGAAGACAAGTGGAAGACTAAACATTATTGATTTTGTTGTTAATTTTACTGCTTTATGTTGCACATTTTTAGCTACAAATGAAGACCTTCATCAAGGGTTGCGGATTGCTTGTCGAAATGTTTGCTTGGCCACATAGTTAAACAGTGCGAAGCACGGTTAGTAAATGGATGTGAGACCGCCAGAAACAACTGATTACAAGTACTCGCTAATCTTCTCAATGATGGAAGACGTATGATTGTTTGAATGTTTCTAAAAATCTACTGTTGATTCAATGTCCATCGTCTAAGATTAGCCTTGATAGCAAATTAAGTATACTGGTTCTACCATAACCAACAACAATGACTAGCGACTAACTAAAAAAGCTACTAAATGTGTTTTGCTTGAAACAGTCTTGATCATTATTTCAACAATAGCATTATAATGCAAAGTAATAATCTAATTGCACCCTTTTAAATGCCAAGTACAAAACTCATTGCATCCTATTAAATGCAAAGTACAAAACTAATTGCATCCTATTAAATGCAAAGTACTAAACTAATTGCACCCTATTAAATGCAAAGTACAAAACTAACTGCAACCTATTAAATGCAAAGTACAAAACTAATTGCATCCTATTAAATGCAAAGTACAAAACTAATTGCATCCTATTAAATGCAAAGTACAAAACTAATTGCACCCTATTAAATGCAAAGTACAAAACTAATTGCATCCTATTAAATGCAAAGTACAAAACTAATTGCACCCTATTAAATGCAAAGTAC